>CM057455.1:1307022500-1307622500 GCA_016271365.2 Neoceratodus forsteri
CACCTAGTTCAGTTTAAGCCACAGCTCCCCTTGTACCCACTGTACTGCTACAAACCCCCAGATGTGGGGAAGTACTAGCTAGGATCCCTTTCCTTTCTCACCTGCCAGCATAGTTCCCAGAGACCCAATCTTCCCCCAGTCAGTTTAAACTTCTGATAGGGACATCAAACTTCTCCCCCAGCACACAGGTCCCCCCCTCTCTCAGGGGAAGCCTATCGCCCTTCAAGAGTCTCTTGTCCCAAAACTCCCCAATCCCCCACAAAGCAGTACCTTCCCCCCGACACCATCTTAAGCCACCAGTTGAACTCATCGACACTCTTCTTAGCCTATCCTGCTCCACACAGAGAACTTTGAAAGGCCAGGAGGCCAAGTGTGCCCCAATCTGTCCCCAGTCTATGGAAGTTCTGTTTCACCATTTCTACCAAGTGGTTTGCTATCATTGGTACCCAGTGTACCAGCCCCACAGCAACCCCCCAACTCCCTCTCCTCCATCCTTCCTATCCTAAATCCCGATGGCAAATGCCCAGAAAGGCACCAGACCACCCTCCTCCCACCCTCCTTCAACCCTCTCAACCCCCAATCATGGCAACCTCAACCACCAAGACTCATTGTAGACTTGCTCCCTTTGGGTGCTGGCATGATGTCCTGCTCTTCCCCATCAGATTCTGAATCAATGGCGCGGGGCCCAGGGGGTGGAGAGGACTCACTGGGCTGGCTCATACCATCAGGGGTAGCCACGATGCAATCAGTGGACATCCCACCTGTCCTAGTAGCAGACTACCTGTCAAAGATCAAGCCAGGTTAAGTTCCAAGAGGCAGACATGTTATACCCCAGGACCATGGTGGAGTTAAATATCTGGCAGTGTCACTTTCTATACTCTGAGAAGACCAGAACTGCAAGCAGTTCTCCAGGTGGGGTCTGACCTAGGCCTCGAAGTAGAAGTAAAATTATGTTTATTTTGGTACAGAGACCATTAACCACAATGCACATTTTCAATGGGGACCACGTAAGTAAGTAAAAATGTATTTGTTGACCACCCCATCCCAGAGGCTCAGAGTGCTGTACAGGTAGGTAAGAGAATGGTATATCAATAAATAGACTTACAAAACAAATACAAATAAAAAGATTAAAATCCAGTTTAAATACAATATAATGAAAATGTTGCAGCAGCATTATTATGTGTATGATAACATGCAATGTTAGCATAATCAAAACACATAACAGCAAAATCCAGTTCCAGACAGTAAGGGGCTGAGAGTAGTCACTTAGCTCACATTACGATCCCCCTCCCCCAAAAGAAAAGATCCACACTGCCCACCACCCACGGGAATAGACTCCAGGGACCCTCCTCACCCCTTCCCTCAGGAAATTCACCTAGCATGGGCTGAAGTGGCACACTTTTTAAATCCCCAACCTGAACTTTCAATTCCAGCCAGAAAACAGGTCAAGTGTAGTCACTCAGCTCACATACAGACCCCCCTCCACCCAATGATCGCCACTCTCCACCACCTACACAAGTCAACTCAGCAGATACTCCTCACCCCACCCTTCGACAACTCTGCCAACCAATCGGCTAGCATGGCCCTCACACTTCCCTTCAATACTGCTGCTCCCCACGTGGTCAAGAGTCCTGTGGTCCAGAGCACGTAAAGCCATAGCACAAAGAGCATCGAGAGTCTGCCTGGAAGTCAGCTGTGGGAGGCTGCCGGTAGCTGACCACACTGTCTTTCCACTCATTTCTCACTGCAACTAAACTGAAGCTATACTTGTGAGTACTCCAATTTGTCTGCTCTATTTCTGATATTGTGCTCCCCCCTCCCACCACTGTTGGCTTAGTATTACAAAGCCAACTAACTGAACTGTAGTTGGACATGCCCCTACTAGGTTGTTCTTCTGTACTGCTTACAGACTAGTTGTTTGTTCTCCCCTCACTGTCCAACTCTTTAAGCTTGTTCCTTAGTTTAATTACTTGCCTCTACCCCCATCTGCACTGTTGCACTCTGCAGGTTTGCCTCATTGTTTTAATGATTTGCCAATACCCCCAACTACACCCTATATGGGTGGACCTTAACTTCAAGAGTTTTACCTTTGTTTATTTGGTATGCATAAACGCTCACCCTACTTGTGATCCCTACACAATTCTACTTACTCAAATAGAGGTGTTCCTGTACTCACCCCAACCTGCAATGTTGGCTACCTGTGCTCACCCCAATCTGCACTGTTGGCTACCAGTCATTCTTGCACTATACCTGCAGCAGCCCCCACCGCTTTTTACTTGTATAAATCACCTAGCATCTTAGCTAAAGTTACACTGTACTGTGCTAGGTTACTCCAGAATTTTTCCCAGTTCTGTTGCCCATTGTACTTGCCCGTCATGCACCCAGCCACTCCCTCCTTCTTCCCTACCTGCTCTACCTTCCACAACCATTCCCATGCACCCCCCCCCCCCATCTCATGACGTCCCTTCTATCCACCCTGGTCTTCTCTCCTCCCCCTCAAACTTTGAATTCCTTCACATAGCCTTGCTTTCCCTCCCAGATGTTAAGTCCCACTCTATCCCTCAGCTCTTCCTCTGGATTCTCCTTCTGGCTAGAGACATTGAACCTAACCCTGGCTTCCCTTTCCCCATTTCTTCCCACAGCTGTGCCTAAAAGTCTCAGTCTTTTCCACTACAACTGTAGAAGCTTACTTCCTAAAGTTGACCACCTGAACATTTGGTTTACTCAGCACTCTCGATCTAGTCTGGATCTCAGAGTCCTGGCTTTCATCCAGAATGTAGGACTCCAGCTTGGCTATTTCCAACTACAATCTATTCAGGTAGGTCAGCGGCAAATAAGGGGGTGGTGTTGCCCTTTCCCTCAGTGAATCTGTACCCAATCTCTCACCAGCTTCTCCTAGCCAAACTCTATTCCTTCCTCCTTACCAGTCTTTACTGGTGCCATCTATGCCTCCCCAACAGAGCAAGGATGTTGGGGTATTTCTGTTGATGTGCTGCATTCACTTTCTCCCATAAAGCTACTAAGTCTGAGAATTATTGCCAAGAATCTCCTGGTGGAGACCGTCTTGGAGTTGAACCGTCAGCTGGCTGGGGAAATCCATCGGGAAGACTGCGTTTGACCAAGCTGGGCTTTCTGGTATGGCGGGGTACTTTACTTTTTACCCGCGAGTTTGGTGGATCAGGGAACAAAACTAAATACACAGAGTATGCTATGCATAATTAAGAGTGAGGGAGGGAGAGAACACAAATGAATTGAAAGTGCATTTGCAGCACAGCCACATTGACTGCAGCTAATTAAACTGTTCTTATTTCAGTCAGTATATTTTTTATTTGCTGGGACTCACTTAGCAGATGAAGTTTAAACTAGTATTGGGCGGAGAGTGGGATTCTTTGCTACCATTACTAGACTGAGACCTAACCTGTATAAGCCCATTTTCTCAGTGGAGCTGCCTGTGTCTTTATTCCAGTTTTGGAAGCTCATACCACGGAGACAACGGACAAGGTTGAAAAGAACAGCTAAGGCAGGTCAGAATGCTGGTTTAACCTCCCTGTGTTCCTCTTAGAAGTCTCGTTTTTGTGTGATTAGTGGTCTCACTGTTCAGACGGCATACTGGTGCGAATGCTGGTGATTCTGGTGATATTTTACTGAGGGGGGCTTGCTACTATTACCGACTGTGGAGAGGAGATGGAGACCTGCTGTGTTAGTTAGAAGGAGACCATTTTTTCACTGGCGCATATCTGCTGCTTGAGTTTTGGAGGCAGCTTCTCAGATGATGACCACAGGGACATGGCTAAAATAAACAGAACAGCGGAGGCCAGGTCGAAATACTAGCTTTACTTTTTTCTGCAGTCTGTCTCTTATTACATTTATTAATTCAGGGTTTGGACAAACTCAACTGTGCGAATGCTGCCCTAGTAGTCTCAACTGAATGATGTGTTTTACGTTTGCGATGTCACTGTTCCGACTGCACCATGTCCTGAATGCTGTGCTAGGCGCTTAGTTCGACTTCTAAAGTTGTAGTCTCAGTGTTCCAATCACAGCCAGAATGCTGCTGTTTCTTTTGGTTTACTTGTTTTACTTTGTGGTCTAACTGCTGACTGTCTTTGATGCCAGTGTGTTTTTTTCCTCCTTTGCTGCACAAGTGCCACACAGCAAAACCGGCACAGAATGGAACTGCAGCTTAGTCACTCGAGGAATTGCACTAGCCCAAGTAGGCAAGTAACAGAGATCCTGCACTAGTATCCAGGCTAGTAAATGAATGTTAAGATCGACCCCTGGTTCTCTCCTCACATCCATAATGTATAGCAGATGCTGGTATTATACCAGATGCCTTCAGTGACCACTGCAACAGGAAAGTTCACTTCCCCTTCCATCCTCCCAAATATGTATGGACCAAGTCCCTCCAGTCACTTAACAGTGTCCCGTCTGTGTGACCTGGCAGCCACTGACTGGTGTCTGCTGTCAATAGTGACGGGGCTCTCTCCTTGTTCCACTCCAAATTCCTACATGTTTGGGACAAGCATGCCCCCTTTAGAGAGTTTAGGGTCAGCTGGCCCAGTGACAGTAAGAGTTGAGGCACCAGATGCCACACCCCGCCAGCGACCCATGTTCTGAAGCAGACTGGCTGCCTACGGTCAGTCACTTGGGTGGGGAGGGGGAGAGAGAATCTAGCATCAGAGGGACTGTTCTCTCCCATGGAGGGAGGGCTTGTCTGCCCAGTTTCTGACTACTACCACCAGGTGGAGGCTTGCTCATAGTGCAGGCTAGGATGGCACTGAAGGGACAGGCTGTAACCTGGTGATGCATGTGTGCCTCCACATGAACACTTCACGTCAGCAGCAGGAGGGACGAGAGAAAAGCAGAAAAGGGATCTGGGGCTTAGTGAAGACCTACCTATCCATCCACAGAACCATGCTGCCACAGAGACCACCACAGACCAAACTGGATTGCAACTTGTGCAGGGAGCAGCCCTCCCTACCCAGATACCATCACGGGGGGGGGGGGGAGAAGAGATCCATGGCGATGACAGACCATTAGGTATGTCCCAGGAGAGGCAGACACTGGTCCATAAAGACAATGATGGAGCTTATAAGCTGCTCCTGAACCTGCAATGCAGAAAAATCTATATAAAAACAAGCATTTGTCAATGCTGAATGTTTGCTGCTTGGATTGCTGTTGTACTGGGTCTTGCCTGTACACATTTTTACTATATTTACCAGAATAGAGAAGATAACATGCATTCTCTCACTTTCAGTGCTGTCCTGCTTTTATACATTTTTAGACTGTAATTATCCAGGATACAGCAGCTGAGATGCAATATCCAATTTTCAGTGGGCTCCCACATTTTGACCCCAAATGTCCAACTGTCTTTTTGTGACCCGATAACGATCAAGACAGGTAGAAATTTTTAAATCCAATCCATAAGGTGATTTCACAGTGCAACAGTGAAAGTTTTAGAGGGGATTTGAAACACGATACTTGCTATATTCAGGAGATGGGGTAACACAAGGGATATGTTGAACATTAGGGGCCAAAATCTGCTAAAATAAAGTTATGAGTGTAACAAACATACCCCGCAGGTCAGGCCCTCTGCTCCCACAGTGCCAAACCTCAAAGTGCAATATGTGAACAGGATACAAACAGGGTAACCCTCCTGTCTGTTTTGGTCCGAATTACCTACTAGCCTTGAGTCCTGGTGTGAAATATGAACCTTTCCTGCTAGCACACCCAGTTATCAGGCTCAGATATGTACTCTCTTCAGGGATGCAGTATGATACTTCACCCTGTGGGGTACCCAGCCAGGTTCAAAAGTCTACCCTTTTGACTCAATTTGAGACCTACGTATATTCTTTCTTTAGCAAGACAGTAACACATTCAAGCCCTTAACAGTTCTTGTCAGAATTACCAAATACTGTTTCAGCCTCCACATGCAAAAGACGACTCTGGCAGGTTTAAGGAACACAAAAGGTTTACTGGAATTAATCAAATACATACAAAACATAGAACATATAACCCGAGTACTTATAGTCTGAAAATAAACTGGAATTTTACAGAAAACAAAAACGCCTGATTACTTAACGTTCTAGCTTAGCTAAGTTCCAGTTGGATATTACCTATTTTTAACAGAAGTGCCTCTCTGGAGTTCAAAGATGAAGTGTCTTTTGGAGCACAAAGATGAAGTCTGCCCATCCCCTCAGATGCTTGGCAATATTGAAAGTCAATCTCTCCACCTCCTTGTGATGTTACAACACAGGAGGTCACTGTTAGTCCTGTAATTAATTTTGTAACCTGACCAAGTATATCCAAAAGGATGTTATTTTACTGCTGGCTGGAAATCAGCAGTTAGCAATTTTAAAATATGACTGCCTCTTTGATCTCTATCAACTTCCTGGCTTTCCAAGTAATTTCAGGTTTATGAGTTAACAGGAATATGTTTAATGACCTTGTTCCTCATGGGTGATAAAATGCATACTTCTCCCAGCTCTTCAAAGCAGAAATATTTTATAAGGTGTTATAAACTGTCACTTTGGAATACCAGCAACTATGTTAAAACAGAGCAGGAAACCAGCCATCTGCTACTGCAGTGCCGTGCTGAGGTCAAAGGTCAAGCCTTCTTACACTTGCCGGCTGCTATTCCCTAAGCAGACATTCACAATATCTCACAATTATACAACAACAAGTAGATGGCAGAGCATCACAATGAGTAAATGCTCAACTCAATATTTCCTCATAACTTAGTTCCTTTTTCACATTTATACCCTAAATTTTCAACAGTCTTTTATGACCACTCCTCCTGAACATGACAGGTGTAATTTAACAATGGCCAAAACATCATTCTGTGTCACAAGTGTGAAAACATTCTGGCTAGGATCTGAGAAATGCAGCCATCACATTCATGAAATGTGAAAAAGGACTATGTTGAAAACCTGGGGCTAAATTCTAACATGCATTTGTCAATGCCAGATGCTTGCCGCTGGTATTAATGTTGTACTGGGTCCAAGGTGAAGATCTCGGGCCGTGCCGGAAAACAAAGGTTTGGATCGGGGGGGGGGAGAGGGGCACTGGAGCACCCAGGGACATTTTTCCAACCTCTCTCCTTGTCTTTCTTAGTAGTCTGCTGCAGCAGTGCCATTTTCCTATCCTATTTATTTCCAATTGTATGCCTCAGTACATTGGCCACCTACCTAGGTAGTCTCCCCCTCACTATTTTCTCTCTTACATTTTTTCTTCTTTTCTGTCCATATGTGTTGATAAAGTGCCTGCCGTGACAAATAAAATGCTTGATATGCATATGAATCAGAAAAACTGCTTAAGAATGGTGACAGAAATGCACTAGTGAAGCCCTAGACTGAGAGGCAGCTGGTTCCGTATTGGGAGTGGAGCAAAAGGGTTATATCAACCGTCTCAAAGAACTGCTTCTATAGTTAATCTTGCAGAAGTCTCACAAAACAGATTTATAGCCTTTCCCATGTGTAGCCCACATTACAACAGACTTAAGTGCATTCCAAATAGCATGCTTCAGATACAGACATTAACCTTTCCCTGCTCTGACAGAGAAAATGAAAGAACCGATTTATGAATGTGTGTCGGCACAATGTTTTGAATTCCACGCACTTCATGCCTGAAAGTGCCATAATCAGTCTTATTGATAATTGGTCAAGCCCCTTGTAGACTTCTGGATTGTATCCATGCAACACTTCTCAAAGCCCTGTATTATACCAAAATGCTTTTCCTACGGCAAACATAAAAATTACCAAAGCTACTAGTGTGCATTGAAAAAATTTCAATGTATGCTCATAACTTTGTTCATTATTTTTCCCCACACTTTCAACATGGCCTTATGATCCCACCTCATGAACAAGAGCAGAGAAAAATCATCAAATCTTGTGCAGCAACCACAAACATCACCTTTCAAGATGAATTTGCATAATTTCACTGCCACTGTTCATGAACTGAGGTCCAAACAGTCCATGCTGAAATTTTTGAGGAAAAAATCTTCAAAAAAATGTCCAAGTTATGAGGACAAGTCCAAAACATATTGAAATACTGTATACTGAACTGTACACCTGATTTCCTCAGTTCGCAGTCTGGCACTGAAATAGTGAAGACATGTCCACTGGTCCAGAAAGGATTATGCCTCCAGTAGGCAAGTAAGGGAGGGGGGGTAACGGTGGTGGTCGGCTGGCAGCAGCAGACACTGATGAACAGTTCTCTTTATTACAGGATAGATAACAATACATAAATGCTACAAGGGAAGTTTTCCCTTTTATTTCAGGTACCATCTAGGCACTGGGGATTGGGTACCCCAGCGTCGATGTTATGTTTAGCAGCACCAGGGATAGGCTCTCCAGTGTTACACACTGAAAATGGACATGGTAGGGGAAATTAGCTGGCACCAGGGACTGGGCACCCCAGTGTTGAAAAAGTAAGAATGGGCAAGCAATGGGAGGAAGAAGGAATACTTGGTAGAGTGTGGGAGAGATAGTGTGTGTGTGCGCGCATGAGAGAGAGGGAGAGAACGAGAACCAGTGCAGGCTGATCATGATGCAATCAGCTCTGCATGCTGAGCAGCATTATGCAGATCAAATAGAAAGAGCAGCCTATGGATTGGGACAGCTCTCTTTTGAGCTACACAAAGTTTCCAGCAAGCCAATGTCTGGATCAACCTGGCTGATGACTAGTGTGACACTGATAAGCACCTTGCAGACTGCCCTGCATTGGAATGGGAGTAAATACCTCTCAAAACCCACTCATACCAAAATGCTCACTCTGTGTGTAAGCACGCAGTGACAAAAAAGAAAGACCAGGGTCAAGGGCACCCACCACCCCTGGATTACAGCAGACATCATAAACCTATGCAAGTCCTGTTATCATGCCTGGTCCCGCTTCAAAATAGTCTCCCTCTGCCCCAATCTCCTTACCACAGGCAGCTTAGAAACAGCTGCACTAAGGCCGTCTGAACCGCTAAGTCAAATTACTTCAATACTTAACTTTTAAAATAACCTTAACTCCCCTGTGAAGTTCTACAAGGTTATTCACTCCCGGTTTGACCTAACCCACCCAGTCTAGTTACCCTGTCCTGCTCATGAATGGTTCACTCATCTCCAATCCCTCCTCAGTTGCTGCTCACTTCAATGAGTTTTTCCACTACTTGTGCTCTCCCCCTACTGATCATCCTCCCACCTCTCCTTCCCCTGCCTCACACATCTCACAGGTTTAATTTCTCTCTCCCGCCACTCCCTTGGAAACCTTACATGCTCTCTCCTCACTTAACCTGTCCAATTGTAGCCCCAATTGTCTGGACCCTGAGCTGCTTAATGTCTCGGACCCTACTACTGCTCCCCCCACTGTGCTGTCCCCCAGTCCTAGATGTTTGCCAAGGTATTCCCACTCCACAAAGGGGGAGACCTCACTTCTCCCGGTAACTTCTGACTCATCTCTCTCTCCTCTACAAGGTGCAGGAGAAACTAGTTTACTCCTAGCTTGCTAACATCCTCTGCTCTTCCAGTTTCCTCTCTCCCTTCCAGTCTGGCTTTTGTAAACACCACTCCACAGTCTCCTCCTTGCTGCATGTCATTGAGTCTACTCTTACTGGGATGGATCAGGGACTTTTTATAGCAGCTATTTTTTATTAACTTAGATAAGGCTTTTTGACTTGGTAACCCAAACCCCCCTCCTGAATAAGCCGAGCTCAGCCAACCTCTCAGCTTCTGGTGTGGTTAAGTCACTCGGCCTGCGGCCTCATGACTGAACCACACCAGGCGTGGCAAATCCACCCACATACCCACACCCTGTTGTGGTATACTGCTTAAATATACAATACAGTGTTTAAATAATTTGACAGTAGTATTCAACAGCATGTTAACCCAGTATCAAACACTTAGAGCAGCAAAGAATTATGGCCTACCACACCTCTGACTAACCACCTCTGAGGTAGTATTGTACTTGACTTGATGGACCCTCTGTCTCCCTTCTGCCATTAGATTCTATGTTTCACTGAACATTACACTTTCAGATGACTAGAAGGCAGTTTTCATATTTCTCAGTGGAACAATGAAGAAATGTAATTTGGGACAATGTCCTTCAAATACTTCTACGTCAAATAGCAGGATTACTTCTCCTGCTCTGCTAGTCATCCCACCCCCTTTTGAAGCACCCCAGCATTCTGGTGACTCATGACAGGAGCTTGATCTTTTGTCAGCTAGTATGCTAGAAGGCAGGGGTGTCGTGGCTACCCATGATGTTATGTGCCATCCCAATGAGTCCCCCAGGGACCCTCTGCATTCATCTCACCCTCCCTCAGGTTCCTGACTCAGGGCACCACTGAACCAATAACAGCTGAGGCAATTCTTGGTCTGGTGCTCACAAATGGGAAACATGTACAGGAAATAATGGTCAGGGAGCCACTGGGTGGAAGTGATCATTGCACAGTGTGGTTCCAGTTGGATATGGGCAGGAAAAGCATCCAGACTAAAACCAAAATCTTGGATTTCAGGAGGGCAGACTTCAGGAAAATGGGAAACGTGCTAAGGAGTCATCTGGCGGGCATTAGACCAGATATGGGGTGGACTGAAGGTGAACCATCATTAAGGAAGAAATACTGATTGCCACAGATTAGTGTGTTAGGCTTGGGGAGGAAGAACACAAGGGCCAAAGCACCCAGCTGGTTCAGTTCTGGGGTTGCCCAGGCAACAAGAGAAGAGAGGTCAGCCTATAGAAAATTCAGGAAGACCAAGAAAGGTGGATAGGAAAAAATTACCTAAGGTTGGCTAATGAGGCAAGTAAGGAAGTCCGGTGAGCAAAGGCACAGAAGGAGCTGCAGATAGCTAAAGGAATTAAGAAGGGGGGAGAAGACTTTTTTTTGCTATATAAGTGAGAAAAGGGACAAGAAAGAAGTGATTGTTAGGCTTAAGAAAGGGGTGGAGGATAATGGGGGAAAAGCAAAGATGCTAAATTAATGAATACTTCTGATCCGTCTTCACAGGGAGAAGGGTGGACCAGTGCCTTCAGGAGGGAAAAGAGGAACACAGATGTAGTGAGAGAGGAGGGAGGTGCTTCTGGCATTTAAGGTGGACAAATCATCAGGCATGGACAGAGTACATCAAAAGGTACTAAAGGAACTGGCTGAGGAGTTGGCAGGGCCACTGGCAGATCTATTTAATAGTTCACTAGAGTCAGGCATGGTACCGCAGGACTGAAGATACTCTTTCTCCATTCCAGGGGATACAAATACAGTCTACAGTCAGAGTTCCTGGGGCAGAACCCTTTCAGGCACTGCACCACAAACCAAAAAGTCAGGTGTGTATAGGCTTCAGGTGGCCCTATATACCAGATTATGTCTCCCAGAAATGCAGCGCTCTGTTCAAATCCCACCACATGCTCCTCCTGAGACCCTTTGTATTTCCACCCCTCCATCACAAAGTCCTTAGTGAACTTCACTTTTGGTAGTGTTTTGGCCCTTAAAAACAGTCACACAGGCATGGTATCATTTGAACAACTTTTACCCAGGCAGACACACACACAGAATTTTTTTTTTTTTTTTTTTTTTAAATAAGCCTAAATTAATAACACAGTAAATAACAGAAAATAATTTACACCTTAGTTACAGAATATTGGGGCAAAAAAAATATATATATACATAAAAACCTACACACTAAACTGAGGT
This sequence comes from Neoceratodus forsteri, assembly GCA_016271365.2. Classification (NCBI taxonomy): domain Eukaryota; kingdom Metazoa; phylum Chordata; order Ceratodontiformes; family Ceratodontidae; genus Neoceratodus; species Neoceratodus forsteri. The sequence goes on from CM057455.1 coordinate 1,307,034,166, forward strand.
TAAAAGTCTACTCAGAGTCCTTAGTTGGAATTTTGAAATGCAGAAGTGTCGTTAAAAAAGTGTGATCGAATGAAGTCTGCTCTCAGTGATTCTGAAGAAAACTGTCTGCATCAAAACAGGCAGGGTCCAAACTGCTTTACACAAGAAAACAGAAGGCCCAGATACTTCTCTGCATCCTGGTTTTAAAGGGGTTCAGGAGGGCAGGTGCAGTAGATAGTGGCTAGCCTGCAATTGGCTAACTTCAGTTTCCATGGTTACCCAGAGTTCAGTATGTTATTACAATAGCACAGGTATTCAGTTTCTGAATATTGGAATAAAATATAAAACACAGGTGAGGTGGCCAGCCCAAACTAGATTTTCTGGGAAACATTCTAGGCCTCCCCTGCTGGGTGATGGCCATCGTTACTCACTTAAAAACACAGCTGTTTACATAAACGGCAGCCCTATTCAGTTGTAATGAGCTTAAGTCACTGCAGACCTCTCACAGAGGATGCCCAGACATCCAGACACTTCGAGGTCCTGTCATTTCACAAACAAATGGGCCTAGCTGGCCTCCCAGCAAGGCTTAATCATTCTTTTGTCTCCATTTAAATAATCTAATTGACTCCAGTTTCCTAGCTAGCAACAAACAGCTTTTCAGCCCAGTAACAGGAATTCCAGCCTTAGTCTAGGGCTTATGGCCCCCCCCCGTACCCATGATTCCTTGCTCTTACACTGGCTACTATGGGCAACGGATGCATTTCTCACAAAGTTATATAAAACATGCCCCAAAATAATAAAATACGGCCTTCTCACCACACTCCTTCCTCCCTCCTTAACAGAACCTGGGGGGGGGGAGAAACGCACGCACCTTTCTAGTATGCGTTTCCACGAGTTCTGCTCTACTCCGACTGGCGGGATAGGCCATCTGCATTGGCATTAGCAGACTCTGACCCATGTCTTATGTCCATGTCATAGACCTGTAGCGAAATGCTCCACCTAAGAAGTCTCCCATCCGCCCCCCCATCTAGTTTAGCCACACCAGAGAGTTGTGGTCTGTCTGTACTTTGAAGGGCCTCCCACAGAGGTACAGCTCTATCTTCTTAAGATACCACACCAGAGAAAGACATTCTTTCTCCACAGTGGAGTATGCCTGCTCTCTGGAAGTAGCTTCCTACTTGGGTACACAGCTGGATGATCCTTCCCTGTTGGGACCTCTGGCTGAGGATGGCACCGCTCCCCACATCTGAGGCATCCGTCTGAACAAATGGTTTAGTGTAGTCTGGGCTAGCCATCACAGGGGCACTGTACAGTGCTGCTTTTAGCTGGGTGAAGGCACTGTTACATGCTGGGTTCCATGTCACTTTCAGGTGTTGCCTTTTTTATTATTAAAAAAAAAAAACAAGCTAGACAGGGAGCTGCCAGGGTGCTGTAATTTAGTACAAATTTTCTGTAGTACCCTGCAGTCCCCAGAAATCTTCTGACCTGCTTCTGGGTCAGGCCTCAATGGCCTCTATCTTGGCCTCGTTTGGACATAGCTTAGATTCAATGCAAAGAAGTGCAAAGTAATGCACCTGGGAAACACAAACTCAGAGGAAGCGTAGAGTACACAATGGGGGGTGAGATACTGACAATAAAAATGGAAAGGGACCTGGGGGTAATTATATCACATGACTCAAGGTGGGCAAGCAATGTGAGAAGGCAGTAAGGAAGGCTGGGGGATATTGGGATGCATAGGGAGAGGCATCAACAGTAGAGAACAGGAAGTTGTTATCCCTCTGTACAGACGACAGTTGGTGAGACCCCATCTGGAGTACTGTGTGCAATTCTGGAGACCCCATCTCCGCAAAGACAGACAGAGTGGGGGCTGCCCAGAGGAGGGCAACCAAAATGGTGCAGGGTCTGCACCAGAACACGTAAGAAGAGAGACTAAAGGAGCTTAAATATGTATACCCTTGAAGAAAGAAGGGAAAGGGGGGGACATGATAGAAACTTTCAAGTACCTCAAGGGAATCAACAAAGTCCAAGAGGGTCGCATCTTTCAGAGAAAGATGTGCAAGAACAAGGGAGCACAATTTGAAGATGGGGGGGGATTGCTCAGTGGTAATGTGAGGAAGTATTTCTTTTTTTTCCACAGAGAGGGTTGCGGATGCATGGAACAGCCTTCCTGAGGAGGTCCTTGAGTCAACAACAGTGGGAGAATTTAAGAATGCATGGGACAGACATAAGGCAGTTCTAGTGGGAGGTAGGAGGAAGTAGGCTGTTTGTTAACTAGGATCTGCAGCTTATCCGTTAGTTAGGAAAATGGGCAGACTAGGTGGGCCGAGCAGTCCTCATCCATCATCAAATTCTATGTTTCTATGTAGCTGTCCCCTTCCCACTACATGTCCCAAGTAGGATACCTCAGCCATAGCAACCTGGCACTTTTTGGCTTTACAGTGAGTCCTGCCTTCGTATCCTGCCTAACACTTCCCTTAGAAGGGACAGGTGTTCCTTCCACCTGGTACTGAAGATGGCAATATCATCCAGATAAGCCACTGTGTACTCTTCAGTGCCCTGTAACACCTGATTGACCAACCTTTGGAATGTGTCGGGGGAGTTCTTCATCCCAAAAGACATCACCTTAAATTCGAAAAGGCCTATTGGGCTGATGAAGGCTGACCATTCCCTAGCTCTGGCAGTCAACTCCACCTGCCAGAACCTCTCTGTCAGGTCTATGGTTGTCAGGCAAGTCGCCCCTCCCAATTTGTCCAACAGCTCATCTGTCCAGGACACTGGGTGGGCACCAGGCTTCATGACTGCGTTGAGTCCACGATAGTCCACACACAAAAAAAAAAAGTCTGTAGACTCATCTGGCTTGGGGATGAGGACTACAGGAGAGGCCCAGGGGACTATGGGATTTCTACATTACCCCTAACTCCAGCATTTTCTCCACCTCCCTCCTAATGTCCTTTAGGATGGCCTCAGACATGTGGTAGGCTGTCAGTCGTATAGATGCTCGCATCCCCATATCATGGGTCACTAAGGGGACAGTCTGGGCCTGGCCGTAAATAAAGGGGCAAAGTCCTCCCTCACTTCCTTGCTCTATTCCAGGGTCAACTGGGGCGAGAGTTTGATGGTCTCCACCGAGGACTCCCGCTTGCTTTTCTCTAGCAAGTCCAGGAGGGAGTCATCTTCATCTGTCTCCTGCCCAGGACTAGACAGCAAACACCATGTCGATCCCATTTTCCTGGTGAAACAATTTCAATCAATCAATAAATAAAATAAATTTTACATATGGCTTCATCATATTAACATGGTACATTCAATGGGTATGTCTCCTGTCAAGCAGTTCTACAATGTAATTCACGTCATTTACCTGTCTGACTACTTTGTATACTCCTGCCCACTCAGCCTGCAGCTTGTCCTTCTGGACTGGAATGAGGACGATCACTTCCTGACTTGTGCTGTACAAGCGAGCTCTATGATCGTACCAGACTTTTTGCTTCTGCTGGGCAGCCGACAGGTTGCTTTGGACCATCCCCATAAGTTCCTTCAGCTTCTCCCTCAGCCTATGGACATACTCTACTATACACGAGTTCCCTGGGTGGCATGCTTGCCTTCCTAGTCTTCATGGACCAAGTCTAGAGACCCACGCACCCTACGTCCATATAAGAGTTTGAAGGGGGAGAACCCCGTCGACTCTTGGGGCACCTCCCTGTATGCAAACAGGTAGAGAAGGTACTTCTCCCAGTCCCTCCCAAGCTGTTCAGCAAACACTTGGAGCACTGATTTCAGGGTACCACCGAATCTTTCCACGAGTCCACTGGCTTGTGGGTGAGAAGGTGTTGTGTGTCACTGCACCACCGCATACTTCTCCCACAAAGATTACATCAGGTTTGACAAAGTTAGCCCCTCCATCAGAGATGACCTCTTGTGGAAATCCAACACAGGAGAAAGTCTCTAGCAAGGTATCTGCCACTTTGGGTGCCTTAATGGTAGACAGGGAGACTGCCTCTGGGTATCGGGTGATATAATGGACCACAATCAGGACACACCTTTTTCTAGAGCAGCTTGGGGTATACAAGGGTCCCACAATATCCATTCCTACATTCTGGAATGGCTCCTCTACAGAAGGGCAATGGAAGTAGGGCAGCTTTAGTTTTACTACCTGCCTTCCCTATCTGTTGGCACCAGTGACAAGACCTGCAATATTCCTTCACCTGCTGGGTGGAGTTGGGCTAATAAAAATTTTGGGCCAATCACTGAGTGGTGAGCACGATTCCCAGATGTCCAGACATGGGGATATCATGGGCGACCTTGAGCAACCGCACATGATGCTCCTTGGGAATGACAAGCTGCCTGCCCATCACCCCTCCTTTGGTCCTCATGTCCTGTGTATACAACAATCCATTGTCCCAAAATACCCTAAGCCTCATGTCATCTCCTTGTGTCCAGTGAGATTCTGCACAAGCCCTCAACCTCTCCAAACTAGGGCGAGTTCTCAGAGCAGCTGCAAAATCTTCACATTTTCCCAAAGCATGGGACATGTCCCCCTCAGTTCCTAAACTGGGGTCCATAGTTCTAGTGTCAATTCAGAGTCACTGCCATCCCTAACCTTCTGGCCATTTGTTACCCCTCCCTCCTCAGAGAAACCTTCCGTAGCTGTTTGGTGCACGGCTACTTGGGGGAAGTCCTACCTCCCTTTCACTATTCTCCATTTCAGTGGAAACGGACTGGGGCACTAGCCTCCTATTCTGTTCCACAGGGGCTTCTGTAGGGTTCAGGGAAATACAAGAGGCCTTAGCTGTCCGACTGCAGGTAACCGCACACACCACCCCCTGTTATACATTATTCCCTATAAATCACATCTCCGTCCCTCCGTCTGTCTCTGTCTCTCATCCAGGAGAAAAGAACACTAGTGTCTGGGTGTTTTCCTCCCCTGTAAATCCCTTCCCAGTGACAATGCGACAAACCGATTAGGTATAAGCTGTTCAGGCTCAACCAAATACCCTTTTACCAGGGTAAGAGATGCTTCTGTGTCCCTTAACCTATGGGTCTGCACCCCATTTACAGTAACCGGGTACAGATATACATACACTGTTGGCACAGAAAGGCCTACAGCCCACCCAGCCTGCTCATTTAAGCTTGTAAGCTCACTTTGTTTTCCTAGAAGTCTGTTGCCCCCTACAATAGATCTCCAGAATTCCCTTATGTCTATCCCATGCATTCTTAAATCCCACGATAGTTTCAGCCCCCACTACTTCCTCTGGCAGGGTGTTCCACTTGTCTACCATCCATTCTATTAAATTTGCCCTCATGTTTCCTCTGAATCACCCACCCTCAAACTTCATCCCATGCCCTCTAGTTCTGGAACATCTTTTTCCAGGAAAAATAGTGTATTCCTGCACTCTGTTCCACCCTGTAAGATACTTGTATGTCTCCATCATATCCCCTCTCTCCCTCTTCTCCTCCAGGGAGTACATATTTAAATCCTTCAACCAGTCCTCATAGTACTTGTGATGCAATCCATGTATCATCTTTGTTGTCCTCCTCTGAACCTTCTCTATCCTATGTATGTCCTTACATAGGTAAGGTCTCCAGAACTATACAGTGTACTCCAGATGGGGGTCTCACTAGTGATGTGCAGGGTGACGGACCTCTTGGGAGAGTGGAACCAAGTGGCTAGATTGGAGTAGTGGGGATTAGGAGATGCCCTGGGGTGAAATGGGTTCCCGATAGGGGTTTGCCCAGTCTGGTTCCCATACCCAAGGGCTCCACTGTATGTGGGCGGATGACTTGGTCAACCTCGGGGTCTCATCCAACCCGGGTGGTGTTATGCAATGCCAGGTCTATTAAAAACAAGATGGCAGAGATGGCTGATCTTGTTGGATCATCAGACCTGGCCTGCATCACAGAGACCTGGCTGGATGAAAATTCTGGCCCTATTTTGGAGTCAGCAATTCTGGCCAGGTTTTCAGTGATACACCGCCCGAAGTTGGATCGTAGGAGCAGGGGGAGTGGCCACTGGTTTTAGATCAGAAATGAGCCTTGTGGAGGTGCCAGTAGGGGAGACTCTGTCCTTTGAATGCATCATGGGTACAGGTGCAGGGTGCAGGATTCTTCTTGTCTACCGTCCACCTGGGGGTGAGAAGCAATTCCTGTAGGAAGTCGTGGACTTAATCAACATGGTGTTGGAGTCCCCCAGATGGATGGTGCTTCAAACTCTCGCAGTTTGGTTACGACTTCCTCCAGCTGGTGAATTTGCCGGGCTTTTCACAGGTGATTACCTCTGCGACCCATAGGCACAGTCATTCCTTGGACCTAGTCTTCCATCTCGGTATGGAGACCCGATTTTGTGGTGGAGCCAGTCAGTTGGTCGGACCATCACACCATAAGGTTCAATTTCCAGGCCCCCCTGTATAGGCCTACCCCTATGGAGATTGTCCGGTACTGCCCTTTAAAGGGGTTTATCCCCAGATGGCCTACTAGTGGTGCTGGACCCATCAGGGCTGCCGAGAAATAGTGGTGACCTAGACACCTTAGTCTGGGGTTAATGATGCCGTGACTGAGGCTCTGGATTGTCTTGCTCCTGTCAGCGTTCATCCCCTTACCCAGCACCCTCAGTCCCCTTGGTTTGATGGGACCTTGAGAGAGCCGAGGAAAGTGGGATGAAGGCTGGAGCCTCACTGGCGAAAATCTGGCCTGGATGCCGACAAATTGTCAGCCCATTATAAGGACCATCACTCAGCCATCTCCTGTAAGAAGGCAGAGTTCCTGTCCAGGGAGATTGCTGTGTCACACAAAAAAAAAAAATCAACCAGCTCAGCTCTTCCGAACTGTAGCCAGACTGTGCAATCCAGTCTGTCTGCAGTCTCGGAGAGCACGGCCGCAAGGGAAGTGCGACGAATTTGTTTGTTTTTTTTGCCAATAAGGTTGCTGACATCAGGTCTGAGATTCACATGGGACACTCCAATGGGGCGGACTGTGATTGGTAGGATGTGGCAGCTCCTCAGTCTGCCTGGTCAGATTTTGGCCGGCCGGCAATTGGGGATGTCATGAAGATTATCCAGTTTTTTTGTGGCTGACCTGCTGTGGTTTGGACCCTGGCCCAACGCACCTCCTTGTGGGGTCTGTTGAGACCATCGGCCCGGTCCTTGCTGAGATAGTCTGGTGTTCGTTAGAATCCAGGGTGTCTCCGGACACCCCGAAGGATGTGGTAGTGGCACCCCTTCTTAACAAGCAATCTCAACCAAGACCGTCTTCCTAACTATAGACCCATCTCTAACCTTCCTTTTGTGGGTAAGGTTATTGAGAAGGTGGTCACGTTGCAGCTGGAGGATCATTTGACCACCCACATCATCTACGATCCTCTCCAGTACGGTTTACAGAAATGGCATAGTACAGAGACTGCCCTTGTTCGGGTTGTCAATGATCCAACAGCAAGAGATCAGAGGAGCCGTTCCATCTTGGTTCTTGATCTCTCGGCGGCATTTGACACTGTGGACCATGGTGTGTTGGTCGGGTGCCTGCGGTCAATCTGTGGACTGACTGGTACAATCCTCCGATGGTTTCATTCTTTCCTCACTAGCAGGTTTCAGAGAGTTGTCTGTGGAGTTTACTCCTGACAAGGTCTCCCTGCCATGTGGGTTCCACAGGGCTCTGTACTGTCCCCCATGTTGTTTGCGGTGTATATGCTGCCATTGGGAGACACTAAGGCAGTATGGGCAGAGTTTCACTGTTATGCAGATGATACTCTGCTCTACCTGTCCTTTGTGCCCGATCAAAGGGGAGCTGTCTCGAGTTTTAATGACTGCCTTTCAGAGATGGAGGACTGGAGGAGTGCCAGCTGGCTGAGGTTGAATCCGGATAAGACTGAGGTTTTGGTGGTGGACCCGGGCAGTCAGGTAGAGGGTCTGGAGGGGAGAGCCTCGTGGATTTGGCTCAGTTGTCGCCAGCTGACGACCTCTGAACAGGTGTGGGATCTGGGTGATATTCTTGACGACGGATTGATGCTTAAACATCCTGTGCCATCCGTTGTCAAGACTGCCTTTTACCATCCAAGGAACGTAGCCCAGATCAAGCACCTAGTTCCGCCTGATGACCTACCAAATCTGATTCATGCCTTTGTAACCTCTCGCCTTGATTACTATAATGCCCTGTACCTAGGGCTATCAGGGGTTGATATCCGCCACTTGCAGCTGGTCCAGAACGCAGCAGCCAGGCTGTTGACTGGGCTACCTCATAGCTGTCATGTCACACTGGTGCTGCGCGATCTGCACTGGCTGCCTATTCAGTGGCGGATCACCTTTAAAGTCAATTTACTGACCTATAAGGCCCTACATTGACCGGGACAGAGTTATCTGCAAGATCTTCATCCCTCATGCCCCTCCCAGCCACTTCGCTCCACTGACGAGGGATTGCTAGAGATTCCCAGAGTTTGTTTAAAGTCATCTGGGGCCCGTGCATTTGAATTTGTGGCCCCATCCACGCAGAATTCTCTACCTTGTCAGATTCAACAGTGCCTGACTGAGAGCTTTAAATCTGCACTAAAAACTCATTTGTTTACTTTGGAGTTTCCTGATTTTATTTGATCTGCTACAGATGTTTTTATATGCATAGTTTTTATGTATTTTATGGTTATGTACTAGCGCCATGTTTTTGGAATAGCGCTATTTTATAAACGATGATTGATTGTATAGTGGAATTAGGACCTCCCTTTTCCTGCTGGTGATGCCCCTGCCTATGTATCCCAGTATCCTGTTAGCTTTACCAACTGCCTTGTCGTACCGTTTCCCTACCTTGAGGTCAGAGATAATCCCAAGATCCGTTTCCTGTTTGGTGCATGCTATAACTTCACCCCCCCGGCCCCCAACTGATATGTTGTTCCAGGATTTTTGTGCCCCATATGCATTATCTTGCACTTCTTTGCATTGAATTTCAACTGCCAAACCCCTGACCATTCTTCAAGTTCTGCAGGTCCCTCCTCATTTTGTCTACACCCTCTGGCATGTCCACTCTGTTACAGAGCTCCAAGTCATCAGTGATCAGGGAAATTCTGCCTTCTAGGTCCTGCGCAATGTCAGTGATGAAGATGTTAAATAGGACTGGTCCTCGCACTGATCCTTGTGGCACCCCACTGGTTACTCTTCCCTCTGTGGAGTGACAGCCATTTACCACCACCCTCTGTGTCCTGCTGCCCAGCCATTTACCTACCCACCACACTACTGTCCTGCCCACACCCATACTCCCTAGTTTGTTTAATAGCCTTCTATGTGGCACAGTGTCAAAGACCTTGCTGAAGTCCAGATAGGCCACGTCCACTGCTCTCCCCTGATCCACCTCCCTTGTCACCCAGTTGAAAAATTCAATGAGGTTGGTCTGACATGATCTCCCCATGCTGAAACCATGCTGCCTTGGGTCCTGTAGTCCGTTGGCAACCAGATGTTGCACCAATTTCTCCTTCAGTAGTGCTTCCATGATCTTCACTACCAAGGTGAGGCAGACTTGTCTGTAGTTCCCAGCTTCCTCTTTATTCTCCCTTCTGTATAAGGGGAGTACATCTGCTGCCCTCCGGTCTTTGGGGTACCTCCCGTTTCCAGTGATCACTAAACAGGATTGCCAGAGGTTCAGCCACCACCTCTTTAGTTCTTGTAGGACCTTGGGGTGCACTCCATCTGGCCTCATTGCTTTATCAACTCATTCCTTCCAGTTCCTTCAGGACCCTTTCTCGTGTAAAGGGACTTGTGTCTATTTCTGCGCAGTTCCCACCCCTTGTACTCCCCTTCAGGCCCATTACCCTCCTCTTCCTCAGTAAAGACCGAGCAGAAATACCCATTCTGTATGTCAGCTTTACTGCTGTCATTCTCCACGTGGCACCCATCCTCCCTCTTCAGTCTCACTATCCCTCCTTGTGTCTTTGTTTTACTTATGCACCTGTAAAAAGGTTTTGTCCCCTCTACCCCCTAATTTTGCAATGTGCTCTTCTGTCTAAGCTTTGGCTTCCCTTACTGACCTCCCTGCCTCCCTTTGCTTCTCCTGGTACTTCTTCCTATCCCTTTCTGCCTGCATATTTTGTATTGCCCGAATGCAGTTTTTTTTGCGCTTTCACTTTCTCTGCTACCTCCTTGGAAAACCAGGATGGTCTCCTCTTCCTTTTCCCCTTGCTAACCTGCTTAATGCGTAATTCTGTTGCTCTCATAATCCCCATTTTAAATACTGCCCACTGTTCCTCAACCCCCGATTCCTGGCTGGCCCGGTGGCACCGAGGGTTGAGGCGCTGGATGCCACACCTCGCACTACACCAGCAACCTGGGTTCGGGAGCGAGCCGGGGTGCTAGGGGGTCGGCGAGGGAGATGGATCGAGCATCCCAGGGACAGCTCTCCTCTCCCTGGGGTGGGAACCCAGGATTTCCCCGATGCAGTAGTGACCCATGGTGGAGACTGGGGGTTTCACCTCCTGGGGATCTAGTGGGGACAAGCGTGGCAGATGTCTTACAGGGCTCAGCCTGTGTAGTGACGTCATTGCACACACACGCTCTTAGGGGAAATAAAGGAGAAAATGCCTCCCAGTCCTCTGGTGAGATGACTGAGGCCCCAGGGTAACGCCACACATCCATCAGCTGGCTCAGATGCACCCAGTTCTCTCCTCGCCAGGCCCATAAGGATCAAGGTAGGCACTTCACACTTAGGCGATTAACTGTCAGAGGGAGGGCAGAACCAGCCTCGGAGGTGATACGGAGGGTTGAGCTTGCCTGGAGTAAGTGCGGGAACAGTGAGCCAGAGAGATGCGGGGGGTTCAGGCTAGGAGTAGTGGTCTATCCGAGTGAGCACTCGGAAAGAATGCCCGGGGGTTGGGAGTATAAAAAACCCACAAACACACCCAGATTCCTGTCCCATTCCCATTAATGCCTCTTTCAAGCATCTCCCCATCCCCCTCCGAAAATCCAGGATACGTGTTTTTGTGCAGTTTGGTTCTGCTCCATCTGTGATGTCAAACCACAGTGACTGGTGGTCACTGTTTCTAAGGCGCTCCTCCACTGTTACCCCCATTACACTTCCCAGATTTGTGAACACAAGGTGCATGTGCTGCCTAATGTTCACGGGCATACTCAGGGATACACAGTGTACCCACCTCCTTTTGAGGGACACTTTGTCCACTCTGTGCCTTTTTAGGATACTGTCTGGCCAGATGCCCTGGCTGCTTACAAAACTAACATTCATCATTCTCCCCTCCCTCCCACAACCTCCATTCTTGGTAACTTGGGGCTGACCCCTTTTTGCAGAGACACTGAGGGTTTTAGCTGCCCTGAAGGTATGCTCCCCTCCCCTCTACCATGTAGCACCTGTTCCCCCACTTTCTTTCAGAGCAGGCCTGCTCCTAGCATAGCGATCAGAGAGTTCAGCAGCTTGCTGTGCTGTTTTGGGATCCTGGTCCTCCAGCTAGGTTTTCAGCTTTGCTGTGCAAGCCCAAAAGAACTTTTCTAAAAGTATGACCTCCCTAATTTTCCCCACGGAATTTGCTTCCACCCCGTCCCACCAATTCTTTAAAAAACTTCCACTGCTTCATGACTAGTTCTTCAAAGCTCATGTCAGGGCTTTTTCAGAGTTTACAGAATTTAACCCTGCAAGCCTCAGGAATCTGCATTTTTGGGGGGGGGCGGTTAAAGTGAAGCGGCTTTCAGTTTCTCTTAGTTTGGGCTATCATTATGCAGTTGGCCTAGCACTTCACACCCTTTACCAGTAAGCTGCAGGGATAACAAAGCTCCAGGACCCCTGGGTCTTTTGCCATGGACACAGACATTTTCAAACAAATTCAAAAATGCATCCATGTCCTCCCCCTCATTAAATTCCACTATTTGGAACTCTATTTGTACCCCAATGGGGTCAGAGATACCCCTTCTCTGTGCAAGGGGGATACAAATACAGTCTAGAGGCTATGTTCCTGGGGTAGAACCCTTTCAGCCACTGAACCAGAAAGCCACAGGCATGTATAGGCTTGGGAGGGGGACCCTATACACTAGATTATGTGCCCTTCCCCAGAAATGCAGTGCTCTGTTCAAATTCCACCACAAGCTCCTCCCAAGACCCTTCATATTTCCTCCCCTCGATCACGAAGTCCTTAGTGAACTTCACTTTTGGTAGTGTTTTGGCCCTTAAACCAGGGGCACAGCCGTGGTTTAGTCTAAACAACTTTTACCCAGGCAGACACACACACACACACACACACACACAAACCATAGGCAGAATTATTTTTAAATAAGCTAAAATAATTTTCAGATTGGATACAGGGTATTGAAACTAAAAAGGAAAGTTTACATAAATAAACTTGCACTTCAAACTCTGAGGTTAAAAGTCTACCTTGAATCCTTAGTTGGAATTTTGAAGTGCAGAAGTGTCCTTATAAAGTGTAGTAGATGAAGTTTTGGCTCTCAGTGATCCAGGAAAAAAATAACTCTGCTCAAGACAGCAGGGTCCCAACTGCTTCACGAAAGAAAACAGAAGGCAGCAAAAAGGTCCAGATACCCCTCTGCATCCTGGTTTTAAAGGGGTTCAGAAGGGCAGGTCCAGTCAATAGTGGCTGGCCTGCAATTGACTAGCATTTCAGTTTATATGGCTACCTAACCAATTAGAGTTCATATGTTATTACTATATCATAGGTATGCAGTTTCTGAATGGGGGGGGGGGACACCATGAGGTAGCCAGCCCAAACTGGACTTTCTGGGAACATTCTAGGCCTCCCTGCTGGGAGATTGCAGTCATTACACACTTAAATACAGCTATTTACATAAAATCATAGCCCTATTCAGCTATAATGAGCCGAAAATCACTTCAGACCTCTCAACACAAAGGATGTCCAGACATCCCAACTCTTCATGAGGTCCTGTCCTTTCACAAACAAATGGGCCTAGCTGGCCTCCTAACTAGGCTTAATCATTATTTTGTTTTTTAGATAATAATTAACTCCAGTTTCCTGGCTAGCAACTAACAGCTTTTCTGCCCAGTAACAGGAATTCCGACCTTAGTCACTCTAGGGCTTATGGCTTTTTTTCCTGTACCCATGATTCCTTAACCTTACACTGGCTACTATGGGCATCTGATGCATTTCTCACAAAGTTATATAAAACATGTCCCAAATAAATAAAATATGGTCTTATCTCACCAGAGTCATGTCCAGTGCTTTAATTCTTCCCTGGCCACTGCTAGTCTGGCATTCCACAGGGGTTAATTTTCCCATTCGTTCAATGTATATGTTGCCACAAGGACTGACCATCAGAAAGTACAGATTAGAGTTCTCAGTTATACAGATTATTTTTTATTTGCATCTTGGTGTCTCGGTCTTTGTGCTGAAAAATTGCCTTTAAGAGATCAGAGAATAGGTAGCCTTCAGCTATCAGAGATGGAATATGGACAAGAAAAAACTGCTACTGATAGTCTCAGTCACCTTTTTTTTTTTGTTTTGTTTTTAATTGTTTGATAACTGGGTAGGGCCCCACTAGGCACAAGTGCCAGTTTTCCGAGGTGATCTGAGAGCACTGGGTGGCTAAGTGATTTGCTCAGAGTCACACAGTATGCAAATGGAGGTCTGCTGAATGTACCAAGCTCCTTCACAGCTTGTTACTCTAACCTCTATGCTACACTGCCAGCCCACCTCGTGTAATCTATTAAGACTTGCCTCAGCCTAACCACCACTATCTGAGCTGGTGAGAACACACACTGAGGTGGGGCAGGGTAATAGCAGACAGAAATTACAACACATACAAGATGGTGATCATATGGAACTATCCAACCAGTGAGGTTGTGGAAGTTAACAGTATTCAGGTTTTCAAAGTAAGATTAGACACATTCCTTATTAAGAATGACACTGAGGGTTACAACTCATGATTAGAGGTAGCAATCTGACCAAGTTTTGTAATGTGTCCATTGTCAAAATTAAGCAATATGACGTGACAGGGGGTGTGTTAAGTTGTGATAAGAAGTTAGGGAAGTTAAGCCTTCCTTAAGGAATGTGGATTATCGAGAGTTGGTAATACCTAGGTCAAAAACTAAACGTTCCGATTTCTTTTTTAGTCAGCTAGTCCCTAAATTTTGGAATATGATGCCTGTGAAATTTCGTTTGTACAATGGAAAAATTCCATCACGAAGAGTTGTTAAAACCTGGTACTTGGAATCACTTCTTGCACAAAAAAAAGGCATGTTGTGGTTAAATTGTTATAACTATCAGAACTGTATGTTAATGTATGTATTTTGTATGTCTGTATTTTTGGAATAATTGTAACTGTAATTTTGTATAACCAAGGGTCACCATTTTAAATGAGTTTTACTCAATGGTCTAACCCATTTAATAAAATGAAATGAAAAATGAAAATAACGGCCCACGTCGGGTGGCTTGAAGCACAAGGTGAAGCAGAGTGCTTCCACCTGAGAAGGGCCATTAGACCACCATAACACACCTTCTGGAGTGCCTTACTGAGATTATGAAATGGGTCCTTTTTACTTAACTGTATATAAAACAATTTAAAAATATTTAATTATATTTAGAAAAAATGTAAACAAAATAAAATGTTTAGAAGCAAAATATTAGTCCATTTGAACAGTGATTTTTCTTGTTGCCAGCAGGTGATGCCAATGACTAATATAAGCAGCAAGAGTGTCCTGGCAGAGTAGCCTGTGGTCACCGTCCCTGTTCTTTGGATAGGGGCACTAGCTAGTATGTGGGATCAGGATAGAGTAGGCTGTGGTTGCCTCCTATTACCTCTTTAGTCACAGGTCTGGAAGCTAGCAAGTTATATATAAAAAAAAAAAAAAAAAAAAAAAAGTGAATGGTAATTGCCGGTTCCCGCTGATGTACAGTGTGCAGGACAGAGAGGGAGCCTCGCAGCTGCTGCACTTAAAAGCAGGATTAAAAAAAAATAAATAAAAATAAGAAAGAAAGACGTTTGGTGTCCGGAAGCAGCAGAATGTGCAAGATTGGGATGAGAGGACCCGTGTCACTGCTACAACAAAGATGACGACAGTGTTGCGTGGGGGCAAGCAACCAGGTCTGTTGTGGGAATTCTGTCTTTTAGTAAGGAGCAGAGGAGCCGTTTCTTCTATTCCGAGTCCTAACTGCTAGAAGCTACAGGTGGACCATTGTTCTGGGAGAATGGTCCAGCTGAAAGCAGCTCTCAACCAATCGGGATTCTTCTTAACCATTTCATAATTTGGTATAAATCTACCCCAACTGCCCAGTAGTTCAGAAATGAGCTTGGGAAGTTGCTGCTGCTTGGCAGCACACCTTGGCCAGGGAGGGCTGATGGTAGCTGTCCGGTGCTGCAGCAACCTCTGGTCAAGAAGCTGGCTCCACCATGAAGCACCCCGAGTGCTTGCAAGATCAATAGCTTGCTTATCACCCCATGTGAAGTGGGAGGCGGAAGGGAAGTAGAGGAGATGGGAAAACAGCATTCAGGGTCCCCATCTAGATCATGGCCTAGCCCGCACACACACACACACACACACACACACACACACACACACACACACACACACACACCCCACAGAACCCAAAACCTGCCTTACATCCTGAATGAGTCACCAGGGGAGGACCCCTGCCACTGAGGAAGAACCGTAGGAGTAGGCAGACAAAGAGTGTTTAGTGGCAGAACTGCCTGGGTGGTTGCCACCTGAACAAGAAAAAAATTGGTATACTCCCTGCCATGCAGCAGAAGGGGACACAACATGAACCACAAGTTCCTGCTATTACAATACTGTATTAATGTACGACTATGTGCTATGGCCTGTATTCCACACAACACAGCAATGGAGATTGTCCTGTTGATTAGCACATTAAGTGCAACATGTGGTTTGTGGCAGTTCATTTCAGCCATGCATGAATTTAGGACCTTTGAAACACTGCATGTCTCATTTTAGCAGCAATATTTGTTAGTTCGCAAACAATTTAGCGAAAAATGCACTTCTGACATACTTAGATTTATCCTGAGTGCATTTGCAGTACTCAGATATTCTAAAAAACAGGTTACTCACCTGTAACAGTAGTTCCAGGAGCGGTATAAGAGGTTGCTCCACACTTCTGGCAGCGTTCCTTTCCCCTTCAGGCTTGCCGGACATCTTCAAGCTGGCTCCTCCCACCTACCAGGTGGTAACTCCTTTGGCACTGCCTCATGACATCAGATCTTACCTGCTGGAAGCTAGACCAGTGTGCCACTTGCCATAGAAGGTAGGGTGAGTCAGTGTTAGGAGTATGGATGTACATCATATACCACTCCTGGAAAGTACAGTTGGGTAAGAACTTACCATAACAGTAGATCTTCGAGAGCATTTCTTGCAGCAGGTCCTAACACATGGGGATATCAGCCGCAGGCGTCATTTCCTCCAGATGACTTCTCAGCAGTCGACCCTGGGACCTCACCTCAATGTTACCACGTGGGATCTGTATGGCACATACAAAAAGGGGGGGGGGAGTCCCAGCTACTCACTTTATTTCCATCCTAGCGACTGAATGAGAAACCATTTCTCAGGCCTCCAATGGGAGCAGAGGAGGGAAATAAGGCAGCAGCTTGTGGAGTCGAAAAGACAGGAGCAAGGAATCCTTCCGAAATAACAGCAAGCGGGAAGGTGTATGGGGCTGCATGACCTGCTGCAAGAGACGCTCTCAAAGATCTACTGTTACAGTAAGTTCTTACGCAACAGTGCCATCTTCAAGACAATCTCTTGCAGCAGGTCATAACACATGGGAAGTCTCCCAAGCAGTTATGCCAAGGGGAGAAAGAAGAGAACTATCAGGACTTAGGACAGGAGGCCTTGTAACATGGCCCATCCAAAAGCAGTCCACTTCTTAGAAGCGATGTCTAGATTGTAATGTTTTGTCAATGAATGTACAGTAGATCATGTGGCGGCCTCACAGATTTCTAAGGCAGAAACGCCCTGGAAACACACCATGGAGGCAGCAATGCCTCTGGTAGAATGGGGTTTTACAACCCCCATGAGAGGTTTGTCTGTATGTATATCATATACACATAAAAAAAACCAAAAAGACACTACTTCGAAAACTGAATGCCCCGATTTCCAGGGGTGAAAAAAAGTTGCTCAGGTTTTAGCAACTTTGAAATGTGGAGAAGATCATGTTTTTTGGTTTATACTGTTTGGCATCCACGGTTGTCAGTTTCAGCCCTGGTCACGGCCCCCCTGGGCTCCCTGCTCCGGCAACTGGCAGCGCTCTCCTCAGTCACCCCCAGCTTGCCCCCCCCCCCCACAGGGTGGGGTTACGGCACTGTTTCCTTACCAGTGCCGCACTACTGTATCTAGTCGGGAGAGCCAGCACTGGAGGCTGATCGAAGGCCAGGGGGAGGCCTTCAGAGACTCCCAGGATGTGTTCCATCCCCCACCCCCCGTAAGCAGGGGCGGGAACGTGCAGTGATGATCAGCATCAGCCCCACCCCTGAACTATTACAGTGTTGGTGCATCCCGGTGAACCCAGCCTCTGCTGGGTGCCGCTACTACACCACACACAGCCCCCCTCCCTCCTAGAGAAGGAGAGTAGTCCAAGGGACGCTCGATCCTTCTCTCCCGGCTGGCCCTCCAGTGACCCAGGTCCGTTCCCAAACCCGGGTCACCAACGTCGCAAGCAGAAATCCAACCGCTGCACTGATGGGCCTGCAGAAGATAATGTTCTATGCACATCAAAGAGTATAAAGCAGGGATTAGCCTGGATTCGTGGGTTCCGCACAGTATACTGGTAAATGGATAGCCTGATTTAAAGTAAATTCAGAAACATTTGGCAAACACAATGGGTTGGCATGTAGTCGCCCTATCATTATGAAACTGCAGGTAGGAAGGTTTGTACATTAGTGCCTGTAACTCTGAAATCAGTCTACCCGATGTAATGACAACTAAAAATATAGTTTTCCAAGAAAGAAAACTGAGCTCTCTGGATTCAGTGGGCTCAAAAGGAATCAGCCAATTTTTCAAGCACAAAATTCAAATCCCACACAGGGACTGGATCAAGGATAGGGGGATGAAGGTGCAGAATGCCTTTTAAAAAGGTTCTAATCAAAGGTAACTGGGACAAAGTACAGTTACGCAAGGACTTACTGCAACAGTAGATCTTCAAAAGAGGTTCCTGCAGTAGGTCATCCCATATAGGACTGCACGGCAAACTTTTCCAGCAGTGTCTAGCGGGGGACTGCCCACCTGTCACATGACGGACGTCAACGTGACCCTATATAGTGGGTGGTCCCCGTGCCCGCCTTCCAGTTCTCCCGGAGATCCAAGTAGGATGAGCCAGGAGAAAGGTGAAATCCTGGAGCCCAGTTCAGAATGGCTTAAATAAAAAGCAGAAAACTGGGGGCAGAGAGGGAGGGAAGGAAAAGGTGACCTACTACAGGAACCTCTCTCAAAGATCCAGTGTTACAGTAAGTTCTTATGCAACTGTACTGTCTTACTTCGAGAGGGCTCCTACAGTAGGTCACCACATATAGGACTGAATCCTAAGCAGTCGCTCGGAGAGACAGAGAGACGGGAGGAGGAGCAACTAGAAGACTTCGCAAGACCAGCCTAAAAGACAGACCATGCAAGATGGCAAGGCCGAACCCGGCCCTATGCCTAGAGGCAATGTCCAGACTAATGCTTAGTGAAGGTATGGACGGAACTCCAGGTTGCTGCCGCACAAATCTGTTGCAGAAACATTATGCAGGAAAGCCGTAGAGTAGAGTGACCTCTGACCTCCCCCGGAAGAGGTTTGTTGTACCTTTCATAACAGAAACAAATGCAGTTACCAAGCCCCTTAGAAAGGCACTGCTTGTAAACTGCCGATCCCAAGGATTTGGGGGTGAAGGAGACAAAAAGCTGATCAGACTTTCTGGATTCCTCAGTTCTCTGGACATAGCATTGGAGGATTCTGTGAACATCCATGGTGTGAAGGAGATCCTCCCCCCGTTAGAATTATCCAGATAATACACCGGAAGTTCAACCGTCTGATTTAAGGAGAACTCAGAAACCACCTTAGGAAGAAACTTAGGATTAGTACACAGGAACGCCCAGTCCCTGTGAATAATCAAGTAAGGCTCCTTATGCATCAGGGTCTGAAGCTCAGAAATCCTACGAACAGAAGTAATGGCGAGTAAAAATAGCGCTTTCCAGGAAAGGTAGTGCAGGTCGCAGCTCATTGCTGGTTCAAAGGGAAGAAGCGCAAGCTCCTCTAACATAAAATTCAAATCCCAAGGTGAAGTGGGGGTACAAATGGGAGATTTAGATGGAGGGTCCCTTTCATCAAGGTCTTGGGAGACCTCCAATGGAGCCACAGTTTTTCCTTTCACTGGTATGTGGTAGGCCGAGATGGCAGACAAGTGAACCTTAAGGGACGAATACAACAGACCCGAATCAGACAGGTGCAGGATGTACCCATAACCTTGGAAACAGAGCAGGTAAAGGGGTCCAACCTTTAGAAGCTGCCCAAATGGAAAACACTTCCATTTCATGGTGTAGGTGATCTGGTGGAGGGCTTAATCACTTCCACCAGGACCTGGGAGACCCAGAAATGAACTCTGATTATGTCTGAAGAAGACATGCATGAAGGTGCTGGGTCCAGAGTCCAGGATGTACCAACCTGCCTTGATCCCGAGTCAACAGATTGTATCCGAGCAGTAAAGGAATTGGGGGTTCCACTGAGAGCTGCTGCATTAGTGGAAGCCAGATTTGCTTCAGCTAGAGAGGAGCTACCAGGATCAGAGCTCCCTCTGCCTGGAGCTTAAGAAGTATCCTCTGCAGAATGGGAAAAGGAGGGAAGGCATACAAGAACTTCCCTGTCCAACATAGTGACAACATGTCATGCCAGAATGCTCCAGGATCCAGAACGAGCAAGCAAAATCGGAAAAGTTTTGTGTTGGTTGGGGAGGCAAACAGGTCGACGTCTGGGTGACCCCACCTCTGAAAGAGTGGGTCTGCTACCTCCTGACAATTCCCATTAGTGAGCGAGGGACAACGTCTAACCGAGGCAGTCTGCCAGGACGTTGTGAATGCCTGTAACATTTATTTTAAAAGTTTAACCAGAACGGCACACTGAGCAGAGTACTGCTCGATTCCAGGTGTGTCCTGGGGGAAGGGGGACACAAGGAGACAGACACGTACAAGCAAGTACAGTAACAGTTCAAATACATCACTAGGAAAAATTTGAACATATATACATCCATCCATGTTTATATTTAGGCATTAACAATGTGACTTGCAGCTAATGTCAATCAATTTATGCAGAAGGAAGCAAAGCCTGCAATTAGAAGCGAGACAACTAATTCAGTTCTGTAGTGGGATGCCAGGGCAGAGTACTGAGCCGGCACCGCTATCGGCATGTTCAGGGTGAGTGGCAGTGCACTTTTACAAGGTGTCTGAGGACACTTGTCGAGTGCTTGCAGGGAGGGAGTTCCACAGCTTAGGCATACGGTGTCTGAAGGCTGCTTGGCCAGCCGATGAGGGCATACGTGGTACCGTTAGGAGAAGAGTGTTTGCTTTCCTGAGGAAATAAGCAGTGATGGGAAGAGGAGTCAGCACTGCGCTGAGGTACTGGGCCCAATACTTTGCTACAAGTAGCGAGCAGTGTGCTTGCCACCGGTCATCGACGGAGGGCAGCTTTAGGGCCTAATAGAGGTCACAGTGGTGACTAGAGGGCAGGCCATCAAGGGTGAATCTGCAGAAAGAGTGGAAGAGAGGGTCCAGTCTGGATAGGATGAATTTGGGAGCGGCACTAAAGACTACACCACCATAGTCGAAGATGGGGAGAATCATTTTCTGAACTAGTGCCCTTCGGGCTGGCAGGGGGATGCTACCACGGTTGTGGTAGAGGGCTCCCAATTTAGGATGACGTTTTTTGTGGATGGCTTCAATGTGTACAGAAAAGTAGAGATGCTGGTCCAGCCAGATTCAGGGATATCTGAAGCAAGTGCAAGTTTCCGGAGGGGTCCCTTCCAGGGTGTGGAAGACTGGGAGGATTTTGAGCAGAGAGTGTGTCTCTGTCTTGTTCCAAAGGTCATGGAGAGAGTTTTCTTGGCCTTTAGGAATTGCTGGTTAGTATGAAACCAGTGCTGGATTCAATTGAAGTCATGCTGCAATATGGATTCAACTTCAGTGGTTGAGGGGCCAGTAGCATACAAGACTGTCTTCATACATGTGTATTGAGGTGTATAGGCAGGTGGTTGGCAGGTCATTAGAAAAATGGAGAATAGGAGCAGACCAAAGACAGATCCTTGAGGACAGCAGTGATAACTGGGGGGTGGAGCCACTCATTGACAGACTGGGATCGTCCCCCTTAGTAGGAGCAGAACCAACTGGTGGCCTTGGCAGATAGCCCAGCATTGGAGAGCTTATCTAGTAAGAGAGGATGGGAGACCATGTCGAAGGCCTTTGCTAGAGCGACAAAAATTGCAAAGGCGAGATGGCCCTTGTCCATGCCATCAAGGATAGAATCGGTGAGGCGTAGGAGGGAAGTGGTTGTGGAGTGGGACTTCCTGAACCCTGACTGGTAGGGTGAAATAAAGGAGGAGGAGTTAAAGAAAGTGGAGAGCTGGGAGAGGACTAGTTTCTCTCGGATCTTTGCCAGGATAGGGAGGGAGGGAGATAGGTCGGTAGTTGCCAGGTTCAGAAGTGTCACCACCCTTAATGAGCAGGATGACAGTAGCATGTTTCCATTCCGTGGGAATGGAGGCCAAGGAAAATGAGAGGTTAGAGAGGTCAGCTGGGAGGCAGCTATGGCAGGAGCGGCTAGGTGTAGCATCTTGGCATCTAACCCTGTAGGGCATTTGCCTTTGTTAGTATTTAAGGAGATCAAGGCTTCAAAGACTTCAAAGGGTGTTTGGCAGAAGGAGAAAGTAGGGGGAAGAGAGGAATTAGCTTTTGTGGTGGCAGCTGTAGCTTTGGGTTTTGGTTGCAAGGGGGGGTGGGCAGTAGGGCTGAGGTGCAGCTTGTGAAGTAAGAATTAAAAGCAGATGCAACAACTCATGGGTCGGTTGTGGTGTTTCCATCCACATTTTAGCGTAGGAGTGGGGGGGCCGAGAGGGTGGAGAGAAGAGTGATTTGACCACTTTCCAGAAATTAGTTGGTTTACTTAAGTTAGCCAGGAAGGAAGCTTGGAAGTAACAAATCTTTGCCTGCCTGATTTGCCTAGTGCAGGTGTTGCACGGGGAGCAGTATCTTGCCTGGTCAGCAGAGGATCTGGAGACCTTAAATGATTTCCAAGCCTGGTCTCTTTCTCCGATAATGGCTATGATGTCCACAGTGATCCAAGGTAAGTTAGCACCCCTCACCCGGGACCTTTTAAGTGGTGCATGTGTATTTCAAGTTGCTAGAAACTTGAGTTTGAAATGGCTCTATGCTTTGTCAATAAATGAGGCATTATGGAGGAGGGACCAATCAGTGACAGACAGCTCATATAATAGCGATGGAAGGTCCAGGGATTTAAAAGCCCTAGTGAGAAGGATCCTGGGAGAGGAGAACTTGGTTCTGAATATTTTACGGATAATGAAAACCATATGGTGGTCACTTAGGGAATCCGGTAGGGTGCCAGAGGCAATCATTCGATGCTGGTGGGAGGTTAGAGCCCAATCCAGAAGGAAGTGATTAGATGACTTATTTAGTAGAGTGGGTTTGATATCAGTTGTGATGGGTTCAGTCCAGCAACTTCGTTGTGGAGCTTGAAGGTGCTGCTGGACAGCCAATTTAAATTTAAATCCCCTAGAATATGGAGCTTGCCACACTTAGCAAGGGATTTCAAGGTGCCAAGGAGTTCAAAGATATCAGAAGCTGAGGAAACTGGGGGACAGTTAAGTCCCTGCTATAAAAACTGAGTTTGTATGGGTAGGGAGAGTTTGATTAGTGCTGCATCCATCAGGTGTAGGAGACTTGATAGTGTGATTTGGGTGAACTGTATGGAGGAAGAGATGTAGATAACTAAGCCCCCTTCCCTCTTGTTGCCCAATAGGTCATGCCTGATAATAGAGTAGCTTGGGATACCGATTTCGCAGTCCATGTGGTGAGGCTTGAGCCAGGTTTTGGAGATGACCAAGACATCACGGTTCAGGGAGAGAATGGTAGGCTGCAACAAGGTTATTTTGTTTATCAGGCTACAGACATTCAGATGCATCAACTTTAAGCCATGGAGTAGGCTAAAGGGAGTAGTAGTGGGTCCATGCAAATAAGGAGTCCGGGGGACACCAGGATTTGCCTCGACATCACCAGCAAGTAGTAACAGGAGGGGTCACTATTAGAGTGTCATGAGGAATTGAGGTTTGCATTTTCCGGGTAGTGCCCCTTTGAGGGGGTACTGTCATGGAGTGGTTTGGAGCGGTATACTTTAGGGATACAAGGCCCGCTTTAAAGAAGGAAGGGAGGCAGTAGAGTGGGGTTGACCTGCAATAGCAGTAGCGTGGGAGTTGGGTACAGCCAAATATGGAGGGTGCTACTGGGAGAGTGCCAAGCAGGCAGAGTATAGATAGGAATTAGTTGCATCTGCTCCTTAGGGAACTTTGAGGGTGGGAGAGGCAAAGGGAACAGCAGGGTAGGAAGAAAGAGCCGGTAAAGATACAACATGGTGTTTGAGTACATGGGGGGCAAGAAGAAGAATCTGAAGCAACCTCTAGTGGTGTAAAAATATAGGTTGCAGATGGGAAAGTTGACAGATTGGCTCACGCCAAACCCGTGACTGTTATAAAGTGGCAAGTTGACCAAGAGTAGTGGTGGGAGAGGTGGGGTAGCCGGCACGGAGCACCAGCAGGGCCAGCAACAGATTCCTGCCCCACATCCGTTTCGGGGTGTGCAGTCTCTGTACCGGATGGTGGTGCAATCCGGAGGTGGGGGAGGGCTGCAGCGGCAGTGCCCTCATGACCTCCAGGACTCCCAGCTGTGAACAGACAAGAAGAGAAGCAAAGGTGAGCTCAAACAAGTACTTTGGGAAGTGGGGTAGAAGTGCAGCTTCTTTGTTTAAATTTAGCAGTTTTGGTGGGCTGGAAGGTTCAGGACTACTCTGCAGCAATTCGGATTTTAGATTTAGCAGCAAATATTAACATCTACCTGGCTAATTTGAATTACAGCACGGGGAGACTTTTGTGACTTACATATTGTAGCACTAAATACAAAATTACCCAGCTAATTCGAATTGCTGCAGGGGGTACTTTTGTGCCTTAAGTACAGAGCCTATACTAAACAAGAGCAGCCTAGCTTCACCACATGGGCCCAGAGAACACCTTGGACAATAAATATTCTGACTCTTCTTAAACTTGGTTACTAAAGCTTACTAAAGCTATTACATTTAACAATAGGCAAACCCTTGCTGTGTAGGTGCTGCTGTTTAAGCAATTTAAAGACCCTAATTAATATAAAGCAGCCACTGTGCAAGGGAGGATAATTCAAGATAGAACAGGCAGATTTCAGTTGCTGGGATTATGTGTAGAAACAGTCCTTGTGAGCAGTAGCCCAGAGTCCAAACATAAAAATAAATAGATTCCTGCCCCACGACTGTTTCGGGGCATGCGGTCTCCTGTACCCACTTGGTGGTGCAATTCGGGGGGCAGCAGCAGTGCCCTCACGACCTCCGGGGCTTCCAGCTAATGGTGGTGCAATTCAGCATGCACAACTGTAAGGAACAGGTTGTGCTGGACTGCCCAATTCCACACCCTCATCTCCTCCCTGCATGGGGGTACGGCCGCGTGCCTCCCTGTTTGTTGATGTACCAGACAGACATATTGTCTGTCTGGATCAGCAGTGTTCCTCTCGACAGGATTGTCTGAAAGGCCTGAAGGGAGTAAAGAACCACCTTCATCTCCAGAAGATTGATGTGCAAGGACATCTCCATCTGGGACCATGAACCTTGGGTCCAGTGGTCCCCAACCCAGACAGGAAGCGGCTGTGGTGAGGATCCAAAGAGATGGGGAACTTCGAAAGGAAAGTCCCTGGGACAGGTTCAGAGGGTCTAGCCACCACAGCAGATCCCTCTTGACTGCACTGGAGACTAGAATAGGATGGTCCAGGTCATCCAAGCACTGATCCCACTGGACACGCAACATCCACTGGGAAATCCACATATACAACCTGGCTAAAGGAACTGTGGAGCTAGAGGCTGCCATTAGGCCCAGCAAGCACAGCAATGCTCTGGCTGGAAGAGATATGGATGAGATCACCAGGGTGACCTGCTCTAGAAGAGTCTGCACTCTGAGGGGAGAAAAGCACTGCACTGGACAGTGTCCAAAACCACCCCTATAAACTGAAGGTTCTGAGAGGGAGTTAAAGACTACTTGGGGAGACTGACTGCCATCCCCAGTCAGGGGTAAAGGTCCAGAGTAACCGACAGGGAGTCCAGAAGACTGTCCCTGGATGGAGCTGTCAGCAGCCAGTCATCCAGATAGGGGAACTCCACTATATCCTGGTGGCGGAAGGCCACTCCCACCACTGATAGGCACTTGGTGAAAACCCTGGGTGCAGAAAAAAGGCCAAAGAGGAAGGCTGTAAACGAAGTGCTCCCCCTGGAAACAAAATCCCAGGAAGTGGCGGTGGCCTGGGGAGGGGGAAAATAAAAAATACATACAGGTAAGCATCCTGCATGTCCAGGACACACTGAACAGTCAGCATGGAGAACCTCTTGTACTTGACAAAGAGGTTCAGATTGCTGAGGTCCAGGATTGGTCTGAGATCGCCAGTCTTTTTCGGGACCAAGAAGAAGTGGGAGTAAAACACCCTTCCTCTCAGACACCGGCATGGGTTCTACAGCTGCCTTTAGTTCCAGAGTCCTGATCTCTTCCTCGAACAGAGTGGCTTGGTGCAGGAAGTAATGAGAGCGACCGGGAGGGGAGTCTGGGGGAAACCTCCAGGAACTCTAGCGTTTATCCTTGAGATGAGTTGTAGGACCCACGCATCTGAGGTTATGCCCTTTTACTCCTGGACATGAAGGGCAAATCTTCTCTTCACTGGCTCCAAGTTTTGAAGTGGAGGGGAGGGAAGGCTGGGTGAGTCAGGAGGAAGAGGGGGCAAAGGCCCTCCCGCCATTCTCTGGGATTTAGCAGCCAGTGGGGAGGAGAAAGGAGCCTGTGGCTCATCTCTTGGACTGCTTCTTTGGGGTCAGATTGCTTCCCTTGGCACTTGAATTGGTGCCAAAAGGGCCGTTTCTTTTGAGTGACAGTCCTATACATGGAGCAGACTGATCAGAGGGCCTGGCCACTGTCTTTGAGACCCATGATTACATATATATCTTTAGTATCCCCTCAAAAGAGGACCAATCCCCGAAAGGGAGTGTCCTGAATGGCCACCTGCACATCTGTAGTCAATCCAGAAATGTGCAGCCAAGCATGTCTGAGGCTGACCGCAGTAGCAGAGGAGCAGGCCACTGCATCCATGAAGTCATAGGTTGCCGAAAGAGCATGTTTGCAGGAGATTTTGGACCTACAAAAGATCCTTGGCAATCTCCTTTTTAAGATCCGAATCCTCCAGGGACGAGAGCTTGGCTTCAAGTTTAGCCAAGGTGTCTTTTTGAAAGGACACCATACAAGCCACACAATTCAGGGAGCGCAAAGCATACGTGGCGGAAGAGTAGATTTTCTTCTGAATTGCTCCAACTGCCTGGACTCCTTGTCCAGGAGGGGATGTGCTCATGTGCTTGGGACCAGCCGAGCGATTATGAGCGGCAGGAATGACAATGGAGTCTGCCTTGGGGTGGGAGTCCAGGAAAGGGACACCCTCGGGAGAGCAGTAGATCATGTCTGCCTTCTTTGGGCCAGCAGGAATGGACTGTGGCAGTTTCCAGATGGTGGTAGTAAGGTCCTCATGCGGAGCTATCCAGGGAGGAACTGGTACAGGGGAGGCAGATTCTAGATCCAAGTGCTCTGCTAAACACTTCATCATGGGGTCCAGATCCTCAGTATTCCAACCGCTGGCATGTTGGATTATGTGGAGGAGCCCGCTGAAAGAGGGGTCCTTCAGAAGGGACTTGGGAGACTTTGCTCCTAGGAGGAGTTGATAACTAGTCTGAGGAAGACTCACACGTATCATTATCAGAGTCAGGGGGCTCCTCCCCTTCGGGACATTCAAAATCCAGGAGGGTGATGTCCTGAGGGGTAGCTCCAGATGCATGCACTGTGAGAAAACTAGCCAGAGAAGAACAGGGTTGGGGGGGGGGAACTGCCACCGGACTAGAAGTCTCCATTCCAGATCAGAGAATAGCTGGGACCTTGCGTCCTTCCACCAAGCACGAATGAGGGCCTGAAAATCAGGCTGAGGGGAGGAAGAGGAGGAGGTGGGTTAGGTGGGGGTGTGTAATAATGAGACCACAAACCCAGAGAGTGAGGGAGGTAACCCCGATAGTGAGGGTATCCCTGACGATACCCAGGGAAATACCCTGGGAATGATGGCATCGACTGGCCCGACAACGAAGGAAGACATGCCAGATATCCTGTTAAAATGGGAGGGCCAAAAGGCCTGGACAGACCAGGGTAAATATCAGACATCACAATAGTTGACATCGTGATAGCCGGAGGAGTAGTCAACGAAAGGGGAGTAAACGTCGGGACACCTGATGAAGGGTGAGCCGACTTCAGACCCAAAGAGGTCAGACCCCGTGCGAGAGGCCGAACATCAGGCCCTGACAGAGTGAGAGGATGTGATGGATCCGGCAGTGCTCCTGACATCAAAGGAGGCGCAGCAGGTGGAAGGTGATAGATGCCAGGGTAGCTGGTGAAGGAGTGGTATCTCACGGGGGGATATGAGGAACAACTGAAGGAGTGGGCAAAAAAACAAACCAATTCCAGTCATCCTTTCTCCTCTGTCCTAGATTTAGACTGTGGGGCAGTGGAAACCACCAAAGGAGAGGAAGTCTCCTGGCTCGGCAGGGCCGGGTGGGGCGGGGGAGAGAAAGAGGGCTGACTCGAGGAAGACAGCGTGCTCTGCCAGACATTGGGTGTAATGGTGTGACCCCCTGATGGGAGAGCAACACGTGAGCAGTCGTCAGAGACAGCCAACTGACAGGGCAAAACAGTGACCAGGCAGTGGAGGCTGGGACCCTTTACCAACTTATTGGTCGAGGCCAAGTGGACTACTGGCTGCTGTGGAACAGAGTAAGACTTACTGACTTCCGGGGTGGGCCCCGGAGGACCCGTGGTCAGACTTACAGGTAAGGACCTGGCGTTCAGAGGAGCCAGTGGATGACTTACTGGTCGAAATAGGCTGAAAGACGGCAGATGCGCTGGAGGTAGTCCCCGATGCAGCCTGGGTCACCATGAGGATGGGCGGTGGGGAGAGGGCCTTGCTGGTCGAAGGTATGCTGGTTGAGGATCGGTTCCAGTCCTCAGAGTGCTCCTTTTCTCTCTGCCTCTCCTCATTTTTTTTCTTCTTCTGCTTGTCCAATGAAGGGGAAGAAGCTGTGTCCTGAATTTTCTGCATCTTCTTTTCTAGGGAAGCCATCCTGGACTTTAGGAGATGGGCCTCCAGAGCCTGCTGTCATCATTTGTGGGAGGCCTGGTTAAATGGCTGGCAGTCTGAACAGGCCATGGTGTCGTGGTCCAGACTTAAACAGAAGAGGCAGAGACGATGGCAGTCTGTGTGCAATTTGCACTCCACACTTGGTGCAGTTTGCCTTTGGAGGCAGAGATGGAGAAGACAAAGTGCCAAAAATTGACTTGGTATATGAGAAAAATAAAGAAAAAAAATGGTGATCGATGGAGCTGTAGTTTACTGCAAGGTACTAGCACAGGTAGACTGTGGGAAAGAACTGGAAGACTGTCACAGGGACCGCCTACTATATAGGGTCATGCTGACCTCAGTCACGTGACGTTGGGTGTGCGGTCCCCTGCCAGACATGGCTGGGAAAGTTTGCCATGCGGTCCAGACGGCACAGTCCTACATGTGGTGACCTACTGCAGGAACCCTCTTGAAGTAAGATCTGTTTGTTACCCACAGGTAAATGGAATACGGCAATGGCTGAAAGGTGGACCTTTACAAAGGAATATTTCAGGCCACCCTCCGACAAGGAGAGCAAATAGTCGAATATGCTCTGAGGGGAACACTCAAAAGGGTCCAGGTCCTTCAGACACCCAAATGGAGAAGCATTTCCACTTCACAGAATAGGAAGACCACAGACGGTTTCCTGGCAGTCCGGAGGACTTCTGCCACCTTTGGGGACACCCTGAAGCTGAAGCGCAAGAGGACCATGTCCTGAGGAGCCAGGCATACAGATGGAAGCAGTGAAGGTCCAGTGTAGCAGGGAGCTTTGCACTAGGACAGCCGAGACTGGGAAAAAAACTAAATACATTTCAGCAGACGTAGGGGGATCCAGTTCAGAGCACTGCAGAAGCAGAGTGAACCAAATCGGTCTTGGCCAGAACGGTGCTAGGAAAATCATAGAAGCCCCGTCCCAGACCAGTTTAAGTATTACACTCTGAACAAGAGGAAAGGGTAGGAAGGCGTAAATAAATCTTCCTGTCCAGGAAAGGGAACATGTCCTGCCACACAGTTCCAGGACCTCAGTCGAGAGAGTGGTAGAAGCAAATGGGACCAACTCTGATCAGCCCCACTGGTGAGACATTGTTTAGGATGTCCGGTAAGATTTCCCACTTGTGGGCCCATGCAGTGGATCTGCACAGGGCATCCATCAGGGTGTTACACACCCTTGGGATGTGGATCGCAGAAGATGGACATTTCTCTGGATCACCCACTACCAGACCCTCATTGATTCTCTGCAGAGAGGGTATGAATGGGTGCCTTCTTGCTTGTTTAGATAGTGAACTACTACAGAATTGTCTAATTGCACCCAAAGGCAACTGGGTTTGGGGGGGGAGAAGAGAAGAGAGTCTTGAATGCCTATAAGGCGTAGAGGACTGCCTTCATCTAAGACACTGATGTGGAGGCTGGCTTCCACTGGTGTCCAGAATCCTTGGGATGGGACATGCAGGAGATGAGCAACCCACCTTATCAAGAGGGCATCTATAGTCAGAATGAGACACAGGATAGGAGAATGAAACGACATGCCACGCATTAAGTTGTCCCTGGACTTCCACCACTGTAGAGCTCGAAGAGCAGAGCGAGACAAGGACGGGGGCATCAAAATCATCCTCCTTCTGGTCCCATTGGACTCTGGGAGCACTGAAGGACCCTCATTTAACATGGCATTGGGGACCGTTGGAATCCTGGCCATCAAATGTCCCAGGGGGTGCAGGTAGTCTTGTGCCAAGACCAATCAGCTGGACTCTAGGCTGCACACCAAAGCAATCAGGACATCCGCCCGAACCATGGGCAAATATGCCATCCCCAAGGAGGCGTCTAACACAGCTTAGATATATAGGAGGTGTTGCGTTGAGTCCATTATGGATTTCGGATAGTTTACAGCAATCCCCACCTGGGCAAACAACTGCAGGGTTCGAGAAAGCGTGGTCAACAGCCTTTGATGGGAAGACACTTTCAGGAGCCAGTCATCCAGGTAGGGAAAGAGAGGCCATCCCTGAGGAAACAGACTGACGACAGATAAGGACCACTTGGCCCACCCAGTCTGCCCATTTCCCTACCTACTGGATAAGCTGCAGATTCTAGTTAACCAACAGCCTACTTCCTGCCACCCCCCACTACATGTGCCTTATGTCTGTCCCATGCATGTTTGAATTCCCCCACTGTTTAAGACCCTACAACCTCCCCAGGAAGGCAGTTCCATGCATCCACCACACTCTCCATGAAAAAAAAAAAAAAATGTCCTCACATTACCCCTGAGCCATCCGCCCCCTCTATCTTTAAATTGTGCCCCCTTGTTCTTACACCTTTTTCTGAAAGATGCTACCCTCCTGGACTTTGATTCCCTTCAGGTACTTGAACGTTTCTATCATGTCCCCCCATCCCTCCTTTCATCAAGGGTATACATATTAAGCTCTCAGTCTCTCTTCATATGGTTTCTGAAGCAGACTCTGCACCATTTTAGTTGCCCTCCTCTAGACCGCTTCCATCCTGTCTATGTCCTTGTGTAGCTGAGGTCTTCAAAACTGCACATAGTACTCCAGATGGGGTCTCACCAACTGTCTGTACAGAGGGATAACAACTTCCCTTTTTCTACTTGTGATGCCCCTTCCTATGCATCCCAGTATCACCCTGGCTCTCTCTTTACCGACTTCTCACATTGCTCACCAACCTTTAGATCATCTGATATGACTACCTCCAGGTCCCTTTCCATTTTTGTTGTTAGTACCTCCCCTGCTACTGTGTACTCTTCTCCTGGGTTTGTTTCCCAGGTGCATTACTTTGCACTTCTTTGCATTGAATCTAAGTTGCCATATGCCTGACCATTCCTCTAACCTTGCCAAGTCCCTTCTCATCCTTTCTACCCCACCCCTTGTGTATCAACTCTGTTACAGATCTTTGTGTCATCTGTAAAGAGGCATACCTTTTCCCTCCAGACCCTCTGCAATGTCACCTATAAAGATGTTAATGAGGACTGGACCCAGTACTGAGCCCTGAGGTACTTTACTAGTGACCCCCCCCCCTTTCTTCGGAATGTGTTCCATTCACTATTACCTTCTGTGTCCTGTATTGCAACCAGTTTGCTACCCAGGCTACCACCCTGGGACCCACTCCCAGGCTGGCTAACTTGATTATTAATCTTTTGTGCAGGACTGTGTCAAATGCCTTGCTAAAGTCTAGGTAGGCCATATCCACAGCCCCTCCCTGGTCCATTACTTTGGTCACCCAGTCAAAGAAAATCGATTAGATTCGTCTGACAAGACCTCCCTTTTGTAAATCCATGCTGCTTTGGGTCCTGTGCCCTACTGGCCTCTAGATAGTCAACAATTCTTTCTTTCAGAAGTTATTCCATCATTTTCCCCTACCACTGAGGTCAAACTTACAGGTCTGTAGTTTCCTGCTTCTGCCTTACTCCTTTTGTGAAGGGAAATCACATCTGCCCTCCTCCAGTCCTCAGGTACCACCCCATATGAACATATGAAATTTGCCAGCAGATAAAGGCCTAGAGGTCTATCAAGTCTGCTCGAATGTGCAGCTAGCACCCCTTATTCTGCAGCTGCCCCTCCCTTCCACCCTTCCCCTTCATTAACCCTCCCCTTGTCCTGTCCCATCCTCGTTTGAAGCAGTACACTGTTCTACTGCATACCACTTCTGCAGGTAATGCATTCCACCCAGCCACCACCCTCTCTGTAACAAAGTGTCTCCTCATCTCCCTCCTGAACCTTCCTAGCTCCAGTCTCATATCATGGCCCCTGGGGGCCCTCCTCTCCCTTACTTTGAACAGCCCCTCTGTACCAGTCTTGTTTATTCCTTTCATGTATTTAAAGGTTTCAATCATGTCACCCCTGTCTCTCCTCTCCTCCAGTGAGTACATGTTCAAGTCCTTCAACCTCCTCTAGTATGATAAGTCCCCCAGCACCTTGATCATCTTTGTCGCTCTGCGCTGCACCCCCTCCAGTGACTCAATGTCCCTCTTCAGATACGAACGCCAGTACTGCACGCAGTACTCCAGGTGTGGTCTAACTAATGACCTATACAGTGGCAGAATCACCTCCTCCCTCCTCGAGGATATACCACTTGCAATACAACCCAGCATTTTGTTGGCCTTTGCAGCTGCCTTCCTACATTGTGCCGAGTTGTTCATTGACCCTGTAATGAGCACACCCAGATCCTTCTCCTCCTCTGTCTGGGCTAGCTGCACTCCCCTAGCTGGTGTAACTCCTCCTTGGGTTCTTCATCCCAAATGCAGCACCTTGCACTTTTTGGCATTAAAGCCCAGTTGCCAGGTGTCTGACCAGGTTTCAAGCTTTGCCAGATCATCCTGCAACCCCTGCCATCCCCTAGGTCATCCACCACCACGCCAACCTTGGTATCACTGGCAAACAGACTGATCTTGTTCTTGATGTCCCATGATATGTCTGCAATGAATATCCCAAACAACACTGGTCCCAACACCGAGCCCTGTGGGACACCGCTCGTCACTGCCCTTGGGTGTGAGAGCTCCCCACCCACCACCACCCTCTGTTGCCTTCCCTGCAGCCAGTTTCCTGCCCATCTCACCAGCTTTGCACCCGCCCCTGTGCCTACTAACTTCCTTCCCAGCCTTCCATGTGGCACCGAGTCGAATGTCTTACTAAAGTCCAGATACAGGACATCCACTGCATGGCCCCTGTTCAGTTGCCTAGTTACCCAGTCATAGAACTCAACCAGGTTGGTTTGGCAGGATCTGTCACGTATGAAGCCATGCTGTCTGCTGTCCTGTAGTCCTTTGGCCTCTAGAAGGGCTACCAGACTCTCCTTCAGGATAGTCTCCATTAGCTTACCCACGATGGATGTGAGGCTCACTGGTCTGTAGTTTCCCGGTTCATCCTTAGGGCCACTCTTGTGGAGGAGCACATGAGCCATCCTCCAGTCCTGAGGTACACACCCCGAATGTAGTGAGGCATTAAATAGGTCTGCCAGAGGTCCTGCAAGGACCTCTGCCAGCTCCTTCAGTACCCTGGGGTGGATGCCATCTGGGCCTGGCACCTTGTCCACCCTCAGTGCCTTCAAACCTCTCGAACTCTGCCCTCCATGATTTCCCCATCTGTCACCACTCCCCCGCTTCTGCCATTTCTCCCACCTTGGTGTCACCCCCTTCTCTTTAGTAAATACTGAGCAGAAGTACTCATTTAGTGCTTCTGCCTTATCGCACTCTCTGCTTCCACCCAACCCCTCCTTCCTAATCCTTACTATGTGGTCCTTACAGCTCCTTTTCTCCCTGATGTACTTAAAGAAGTCCTTCTCCCCCTTCTTAATGCCTTGTGCCAGCCTGAGTTCCATAGATGCTTTGGCTCCCCTTACTGCCCTTGACAGAATCGAAGGAGGTGACAAGTACTCCTCCCTGTCCTCCCCCCTCCCTGTTTTCTTGTACTTTCTAAAGGCAGCTCTTTTCCTCCTTACCTTTTCCATGACCTCCTTGCTCAACCAGATCGGTTTCTTAGCCCTAGCCTTCTTGCTCTGGGCTTTGCAGCAGGTTTTCGTTGCCTCCACTATCCCCAACTTTATGAGCTCCCACCTCTGGTTAGTGTCCATACTAGACTGAATTCTGGCCAGGTACCCTTTACCACTTCCCCATCCTCCCAAAGTCGGCCCTCCTGAAGTCCAGCACTATTGTGCCAGATTCCACTCCTTCCTTGCCCATATCCAATGTGAGCTATACTGAGTGGTGGTCACTCCCTGACAGCCGCCTCCACTGTAAGTTCTCTCACAAAGTCCCCATTTGCCAGCACAAGGTCAAGGGTATTCCCTAACCTGGTTGGTTCACTGACCATTTGCAGCAGGAAGCTGTCCTGGAAGGCATCCAGCAGTACCTGCTCCCTTCTGTTCCTGGTTGTTGGGGTGCTCCAGTCCACTCCTGGCATGTTGAAGTCCCCCACAATCACCATACTACCCTTCTCGCAGGTCCTCCTGATCTGTCCCGCTAGTTCCCCTGTCTAACTCCTCCGTCTGAGATGGTGGCCTGTACACCACTCCCATTCTAAGAATCCTATTCTTGGAATCCAGGATTTGCATCCAAAGTGACTCCATACTACCCTCCTCCCCTTCCTCCCTTACACACTTCAGTCCTTCCTTCCCATATAGTGCCACCCCCCTTCCCAATCACTCTGTCCCTACGAAATAATCTGTACCCTGGTACAGACCGGTCCCAGTCATTGTATTGGGTGGCCCATGTTTCCATGATGACTGCAATGTCCACCTCTCCCTCTGCCATGAGAACCTGTAACTCTGCAGTTTTCCTCCCAAGGCTCCTAGCATTAAGGGTAACCACCTTCCACCCTCCACCCTCCCCCATCCTGCCCTCCTTTCCTAGCATCACCAACAGTACTTGCCATTTGTCCTTTGTCACTATTATGGGGGGTAAGCTCATATGGTTTCCCAACCTGTGGTCTCTGCATATCTCTTCCCCAAATGCCACCCCCCACTCCTAGTTTAAATTCCCAACTTCCCTCATGCTCCTCCATCCTCCGTTTCAACACTTTCTTTCCTCCTCACTCAAGTGTAGTCTGTCCTTGGCATAGAGACTACTGTCCTCCCAGGTCCCCTCCCCACCCCCACCCCCAACAGCCCATACCCTTTAGCACAACACCAGGTTCTTAGCCATCCGTTAAATTCTTCTATTTCAGCTTTCTTGTGTTTGCCTTTGGCACAGGAAGTATCTCTGAAAAAGAGACTGATCTCCCTGCCCCCTCACGTAATTGTGCTAGTTCTTCAAACCTCCTCTGGACTGTATGTACTGTCTTGTCAGCCAGGTAGTTTGTCCCAAGATGTGTAATTAAATGAGGCTTGTCCCTACCCCTTCTAGCATATTTCAGAACAGACTGTCCCACCCTTTCCGCTGTCATTCCTGGCATGGCCTCCACTCAAATGCGACTATGCCTCTCCCCCTTGCTACCCCACCTAACTCCTCTTAGTATTGAGTCCCCCAGCACTAAGATTCCACCCCTCTTACTCCCTGCTTGCTTCCATTCATCTCCCTCTCTCATTTCCAGCTCCTCTTCTTACTCCTGCACATTATTTCCCCCTTTTACCCCTGTTACAATTCGCCCAGCAGAACTTCCCTCCGCTCCAGTTTGGTCCAGGCATTTATCAACTACTCCTCTAATTTCATCATTTCCCTCCTCCACCTTCTTCCTCTCTAGCAGTGCACAACTATTTTCTGAAGGCCCTTCACAAATGCCCGCTCCCTCTCTCTTCATAGTAGCCTGGTCTCTCCTTTCCACTCCATGACTTTTGCCACTTCTTCACCTCCCCTCACAAGTCCCTATCTCCTCCTTCCATTTGTCTTTTGTCTCTTGACCTGGTTTCCCCAGCAATTGTTCTTCCTGGCCTAGGCCCCTTTGTCTCTGCTTTTCTTCTGACCCTCTCCTCACCACTGTTGGCTTATATCGCCCTCCCTTATCTCCCCTTCTTCCTCCCTCCAGTATTGGGCTAAACCCACCCCCAATCTGCCTTGCCTGTCTTAGTTCTTCCTGCAGACCCTCAATCTCCTTTCTAAGTTTTTCTATGTGGTTGCACACTAAACATCCTCTCACACTCCACGCAATTGTTAGAAAGATTGGTGCACTGCAGTTGTTCCATCCTCCCATGATTTGTTAAAAAGTGTGGTCAGTGGTGCCACTAGGTCCTCCCTTAGTTCTTTTAGATTCTGGGGCATATCCCTTCAGGCCCCATTGCTTCGTCCACCTTGAGTTTTAGGAGTTCGTTCAGGACTCTTCTGTAAATGGACTGGTGTCAACCCCCCTACCCAGAGTGCTTCTATTGTCTAGTTTAGGTAACTCCTCCTTTTCTTTTGTGAATACTGAGCAAAAGTATTCATTCAGTATCTCTGCCTTTTCACTGTCTCCCTCTGCCCACCTCCCCTCTCCCTCAATCTTCACTATTCCTTCCTTAACCTTTCTATAATGCACCAATAAAATGTTTTATCCCCTTAACTGAATTGGCCATTTTTTTTCCCTCGGTTTGGGCTTTCGCTATTCTGACTACCTTCCCCACTTCTTTCTGCTTTAAATTGATACAGTTCCCTGTCGTGCTCCTTCTGCGATTCCTTATACTTTTTGAATGCAGCCTTTTTCTCCTTAACCTTCCCTGCCACCTCTTTTGAGAACCATAGAGGTTTTTTACTCTGCTTTGTTTTCTTTCTGTTTCACACAAAGGCTTGTTGCCTCTATGATGGCAGTTTTGATTTTTCTCCATTGTTCTTCCATCCCTCCTTTTTGGCCATTTGCTAGTGTATTCCTCAGGTATTCGCCCATTTTGCCAAAGTCAGCCCTTCTAAAGTCCAGGAGGAGGGCCACTACAACTGCCACTAGGCCTTTTGTGAATACCCTCGGGGCTGAGGAGAGGCTGAATGGGAGGGCCCCAAACTGGTAATGATGACCCTGAAACAAAAAAAAAAAAAAAAAAAAATGGAGAAACCATCTGTGAACAGAGTGCATCAGTATATGGAAGTACATGTCCTTCACATCGAGAGAGCAGAGACAATATCCCTTATTCAGCAAGGGGAGAAGTGTCAGGAGAGAGACCATCCTGAACATTTGGTATCTGATAGAGAGCTAAAGACCCCTTAGAGCCAAAATTGGGCACAAGTCCCCTGTCCATTTGGGAACCAGGAAGAAAATGAGTAAAATCCCATAACCTTCTGTGAAAGGGGAACTGCTTTGATGGCACGTTTTGTGAGCAAAGCATCAATTTCATTCCTTAAGACCAATGCTAGGTCTGGGGGAGGGGGGTAATGAGACCCTTGGGGGCAAAGCAAGTGGTATCTCTTAACTCCAGTGTGCGTGTCCTGACCAACAATTGCAGGAGCCACAGGTTAGAGGAGATGGCTTGCCATCCATGCAAGCGCAGGGAAAACCTGCCACCCCCCCCCCAAAGCCATGGGAAAGGTCTCCATTCCCATGGCCAGAGGAAGATCTTCGGGCTGAAGGCTGGCACTGCTGGGGAGCAGGAAGGATGCCGTGGGATGTTTTCTGAGCATTTCTAGGACCAGGCAATGTCAACTGAGGCTTTTGCTTGTTGGCAGGTGGTCTATAAGCATTGGGACGCACCTTGTAGGGCTGTGGCCCCTGGAGGATACCCTGAAGGATGGTTTTGCTTTTGGACGGTACAGGGTCCAGACAGACTTAAGGGTATGACCAGAGTCCTGCAAGTCCTTCAGCATTTGTTGGGTCTGTGGACCAAACAGCTGATCACCCTTAAAGGGAGCATCAAGGATAGATTGCTGCACATCCCGTGAAAATCCCGACACTGAGCCAAGCGTGACATCAGACAAACACCTGCCGAGGACGTATGGGCCGTAGTGTCAATGGCATCATAGGTGGCCTTGAGCAGGTGGCGACAAACATCTGCCGCTGTGGACATTTTGGTTGTCAGATCCTCCTAGGCAGAACCCACAAGGAGGGCCTGGACCATATCCTGGGAGGCTTTTAGGATTTCCTCCCGATATTTCAGGAGGTGTCCCATGTAAGTATATATAGAGATATATATTAGCCAAGGCACAAACCCTTTTCCCCATTAAATCCAATTTCTTGAACTCCTTATCAGGGGGTTGAGCACTAATGTGCCGAGGTCTAGAGGACCTATCATGAGCAGCATTGATCACCACAGATGAAGTAGGGGTGGACCACTGGGGCCTGATCAATCCCAGCAGCCTTATGAGGATTGGAGGAATTTGTAAAGGCTGCTTCAAGCAGCCCAAATAGCCTCTTCAAAGAAGTCCACTGGTTTGGGGAACCAGAGGGTGGCATTCCAGTACATCTAAATACATGCCAACTTTTTCCTTGAAGCATCCTGCTTAGTGCTCTGGAACACAAACATTTTCTGGAGGTGTATCATAATGTCAGAAGGATCATCTGGTGGAGAACATGGGAGTTACAGGGTAGGTTCACTCTTTACAGACCAGAACCTACCCTTCAGTAGGGGAGCGAGGGGTCTGTGTAAGGTTCAGTATAGTATTTACTAGAGCCTGGACATCAATCATGGCCATCTGACCAGTAGAAGTAGCCAGGGTAGCATGGACTGAATGAATAAGGACCACTAACATTATTGAAGGCAGTGGAACCAAGCAAGTAGCCCCAGACAAGGGGCGTGTATATGACACCAGATAGTCGACAAGGGTGCTACCCTAGAGCGTTCCGAGATCAGGCGGGTCATCGACGAGAGAACTGTCGACAGGCCAGAAGCCATTGATGGACGATGGCCAGAAACCGGGGGTGGGGGGGAGAGGACAACATGAAGCTACAGGTTCATTCCCAGAACCCATCGTTGATGGAGGAGCTGTCGATGAGGGAAGAGGGGACCCAAGAGAGGAGCCAACAATCATTGACTGTGTAGAAGATGTTACAGTGGCAACCATCTCCATACGTAGCTTTCCGGTAGTGATCGGGGTACTAGTCGTCTACGAAGGCGAGGCAGAAATGTGCTTCATTTTGCTAGCACATTTCTTACCAAGACCTTGTTCTGTCGACAAGGAGGGCTCACCCACAAAGCAGCAAGACCCTGAGGAGGATGTCAAAGACTCCCTGCTTGGCTTGGAGCATTTCTGCTGCTCCAGAAGGGCAACCATTTGCTCCATGAGGAACTCAAAGCTGTTGAAGCCTTCAATGTTTGGTGGCCTTGTTGAACCACTTACAGAGGATACAATCCCAGGTGTCGTGTTCAGGACCAAGGAACTGAACAGACGTCGTGGTGGTCCTCTGTAGCGAGTCTGTGACCACAGGTACACTTTCGGAATAAGGGATCCGAAGACATCAGTAGACTAACCCATTTAGAATCAACATTTGGTTCAGCAGAACCTCATCTACTGGTAAACAGAGCTCCGAAGGAAGACTTGTTGCATGCAGGTCACGGTTGAAAATAAAGGGGGAGGTCCCATCTACTCAGTTTATACATGCCATACAGACACTACATGGTAATAAGGGGAGGTCCCAGGGTCGACTGCCGAGAAGTTATTCAGAGGAAATTACGCCTGCGGCTGATCTCCAATGTGTTATGACTTGCCGCAAGAGATTGTCTCGAAGAGGATACATTACTATGGTAATGTATTTTCTCTTCTCACCCCAGGAATCCCTCGGTATGCTTGACTAGTGCAGACTAGAAAGCAGTGTAGTTGGGAGGAGGGAACACAACCTACTTTGGAAAGAGGTTCTGCAGGACTTCAGTGCCAAATCTGGCATCTGATCTGGACTGTACATCCAAGCAGTAGTGTTTTGTGAAGGTGTGTACAAGTCTTCCAAGCAGCTATTTTGCAGATAACAAGCAAGGGTATGTCTCTTGCGGCTGCCACTGAGGCTGCAGTGCCCCTGTTTGACTGGGCCCCGAGGCCTTAAGGTGGCCATCTGCCAGCTTTACTGTAACAAAACTGGATGCAGGAGATTATTCAACAAGAGATAATTCTCTTAGAGGTTGGCCTGCCTTTTCCCTACCTCACAGTAGGCGAGGAAAAGTTGGGTTTGTGAGAACCTGAGCTGCTTAGTGTGCTCCAGGTAGTAGGTCAGTGCCCTCTCGACATCCAGGCAATGAAGCCTGCGCTTACCAGTAGATTTGTCCATGAAAAAGTCGGGGAGCATTATAGATTGATTCAGGTGAAATTCAGATGCCACCACAGAAAAAAAAATTCCTGTTAGTTCTGAGAAATAATGCAGTTCAGTTCAGTGCATAGAGCTTGCAGCTCAAATTCTGAAGTGATTGCCACTAGGAAGACAGTTTTCCAAGTGACATTTAAGTCTGCAGTAGCCATGGGCTCAAGTGGAGATGCCATCACCTTAGCTATACAGAGGTTTAAATCCCAATGTGAGGTGAACAGGTTCCTTAAATGGGGTTGAAAATGCAGGAGGCCTCTAAAGAATTTTTTTAAAGAGGTAATGAGAAATTAGACTTCTCCCCATCAGGCATATAGGGTAAAATGGCTGCCAAATGAACCTTCAGAGACGAGGCTCCAAGGCCTGATGCTTGTAAGTGTACCAAATAGTCTAGTATGGAGGAAAAGCTAGCCTGTAGAGCGTTAATCTGCCCGTCTACTCCAGAAAGAAAACCTCTTCCATTTGGAAGCACAGGTCTTTCCGATACATTTGTGTGTGCCAGTCGAAGGATTCTCAGGAATTGCTCCGAATTCTGACAGTCAAGGAATTCTGGCTCAAGTACCAATCTTCGAGGCGACAAGACTATGCTGGGGGTATGCTATCCCTGTCTGAGGCAGGGTCAGGAGACAGAGTGTGGGGGGCAGGCAAATGGGCCATTTGAGAGGGTGAAAAGCAGGTTATACCATATCTGCCTCATCCAGTCTGGAGCCACCAGAATCATGGTTGCTTGCTGGCTTCTGAGTTTTAGTAGGACCCTGAGAATCAGGGGGAAATTGAGGGAAAGCATACAGGAACCTCCCTGTCCAATCCAGAGACAGGGTATCCACTGGCACTGTGGCCAGAGCCGGAAGTCTGCAACAGTACAGGGGAATCTGGTAGTTGTGTTTGGAGGCAAAGAGATCCATCGCTGGAGTGCCCCATCTCCTTAAGACTGTGGCCAGCATCGGTTCATTTATTGTCCACTCATGATGGCTCGGACTGATGCAGCTCAGGGAGTCTGCCAGCACCATTGTCCTTGCCTGGCCGGTGGCTGGAAGTGACCTACATGACTAAGGAGTAGGCCAGATCTTCATGGGCTCTGTGCAAAGCTTTGTGGATCTTGTGCCCCCCTTGCCAGTTGACGTAGAACATAGCAGTGGCTCAAATCCAGATCCAACCCGGGAGAAGGGGCTAGTGGTGTACATTACATATGAGAAGCAGGCATGTTAACAGTGGACATTACAGACAGGAACAATGTTACAGCAAGGCAGGCAGGTTATGAAGGTGCCCGAGCAGGTATTTAGCCAGAGGATACAATAAATACAAGCTTGAAATAAAATGAGTCAACAAAAGTAAACCAAAACCAAGCACAAAATAGCAATAGATTTTTTTTTCTTTAAAAACTAACTTACAGTGCACAACAACTGAAAACTAAACTTAATTTAACAGGAGGAAATACAAGGGGGGGTACACATGGTAGACGCAGGAGAGGAAGAACATAAGGAGGATTTGGAGCAAAAAGCAGACCATGGGGGATTTAGGGAACGAACAGACTAGAGTTAGCCATGATTAGCCAGCACAAAAGGGTTAATCAGGAGGCTGGTAGGAGCAGGGGGGGGGATTGGATGTGCTGTAGAGTGAGCGTTTAATGAGGTTAAGCAATGGAAGTGAGCAGAAAAGGGAGGAAAGGGAATTCCATAGATGAGCAAAGAAGAAGGTGGCTATACCAGAGTTCGGGTGGGGATGGTGAAAGAGCAAAAAAATCACATGAATGGAGGGAATAGGTAGCGAGGGGGAGGGAGTAACAGGGAGGCGAGCTAGAGGGAAAGCAGGCCAAACAAGAATTTTGCAGAGATGATGGGAGGTGTGGTGTCATCTACAAGAGGATAAGGAGGGGAGAGATACTGAGGAGTAAAGGACGCAATGGAGAGTCCTAAAGGGAACATTTAAGGTGAAACACCACAACGCATTGAAAAGAACATCCAGTCTAGAAAGGTTGGAGGCAGAAGCAGCCCTATAAACATCAGCAGAATCGAAAAAGAGGTAGAATTGTTTTAGTGAAAAGTATCCCATGAATTGGGAGGAAGACGGCATCTTTATTTCTATAAAGGAGCACCAAGTTTGGGGTGGAGTTTTGAATGCATGTAGTTAACATGAGTTGAGAAATAAAGGTGGCTGTCAAGCCAGACACCCAAATACTTAGTCTGATTGTAACTGGGTAGTCACCACAGGAGTAGAGGGTTCCAGATGTAAAGAGTATAGTGTCGTCAGCATAGACATGGATTTGGAAAGAGGAGCATACAGTAGGAAGATTATTTACAAAAGATGAAGAACATGATAGGGCCAAGAATGGAGCCTTGATGCAAGCCAGCTAGGACAGGGGAAGAAAGTAAGTCACCAGCTTGGATGCATTGGGAGCGACCCGCAAGATAAGATTTGAACCATTTGACAGGGGAGAAAAAAAAAAAAAAGACTAGCGAGTTCAAGTTTGGTGAAGAAGAGAGAGCCTTGGCTAGGTCTATAAATATAGCTCCAGTAAGGTGGCCTTGATCCATGCCTGTAACAATGGCATCAGTAACCTGGAGAAGCAAACAGACAGCGGAGTGTTTTTTATGAAAACCAGCCTGGAAGAGAGGGGGGAAAATTTGAGGATGTAAGAAAAAGGGCGAGTCTGGAAAAGGACAAGGGACTCCTGGAGCTTCGCAAGAATAGGTAGGAGGGAGACTGGATGGTAGTTATCATGTGAAGAGTGATCACCCCCTTTATGAAGGGGAGAACTTTAGCAGCTTTCCAGGCCTGAGGAACCATACCTACGGTAAAGGAGAGATTAAGTTGATGGGTAAAGCAGGTGTTTGTCTGTCCTCATTGGACAGACTGACCCCCGAGCTAGGGAGCAAATGCTTAGATAGCCAGGTACACAGCTCTCAAGTTAAAGGAGATGACACTTGGACTCTCTGGGAGGCCATACCTCACTTATGGAATGGTCTGCCAGGTATGCCCGTCCAAACCCCAAGAGGGAAGCATCTGTAGTGAGCACTCTGGAGGGTTCCTTCTGCTGGAAAGAAATTCCTTCCCCGAAGTTTTCCCTGTTCTTCCATCAGTCCAGGGCTTGTAAGAGTGTCCCTGTGACAGGAACCAGCTTTTCACAGGTCATCCCTCATGTGAAACCAATGGGCTCCTTTTGAGAGCCATGGGCTCAGAGATGGTACTGGATATCCCTCATCTGAAACCTGGCCCTTGGCACTACAGCTTTAGTAGATACCATGTGGGATAGAAGTTGAGAAAGTGCCTGGCTGGTCTTGGTTTGCCCAGAACAAACGAGTGAGCCAGGGACAGGAGATTTTCCACTCTGTCCAGAGGGAACAGGGCCTTGCCTTGCTGTGTGTCCAGCTCTGCTCCGATGAACTCCAGGAGTTGAACTGTCAAACTGGGACTTCTCTGTGTTGATCAGGAACCCCAAGGACTCCAGGGTGTGCGG
Source organism: Neoceratodus forsteri (assembly GCA_016271365.2). NCBI lineage: Eukaryota > Metazoa > Chordata > Ceratodontiformes > Ceratodontidae > Neoceratodus > Neoceratodus forsteri. Next base: position 1,307,077,663 of record CM057455.1, read on the forward strand.
TGCGAGAGAGACGCTGACCTTTAGGGGAGACTTTTCCACTATCAGCTTGTCATCCAGATAGGGAAAGAGACCTCCTGTCTTCAGATATGGGCTGCCACCACTGATGGGCACCTTGTGAAAAGTCTGGGAGCTGAAGAAAGGCTGAATGGCAGAACTGTAAACATAGAAACATAGAAGTTGATGGCAGATAAGGACCACAAGGCCCATCCAGTCTGCCCATTTCTTTTTCAACCTTATAAATGTGCCATCGGTCTTTGCTCTGTCAATGGCCTATCTATTCATACTCATCTGTATTGCTCCCTTTCCCCTATCCCATGCCTGTCTGAAGCCCTGCACTGTATTCATATCCACCACTTCCTGAGGTAGGCCATTCCATGCATACACCACCCTGTGAAAAATAACTTCCTCACATTACCCCTTAAAATCAGCCTCCCTCTAACCTCATGCTGTGTCCTCTTGTCCTGCTATTTATATGTTGCTTGCATGCATGTGCAAGAAGCATAGTGCCATCATCCGAGTTTTCAGAGGTGTGGCACCCATCTTCCAATTCAGTCAGTGTGTTTGCAGGCACGGCCCCAGTTCCCCAATCACTGCTGCAGCTGTCTATGACAGCGGTCATACAGTTGAAAGGAAGAGCTCTGCTTCAGTGAGCAGAGCTCACACACACACACACACACACACACACACACACACACACACACACACACACACACATACTGCATGCTGATGCACTCCCCTCCTCCCCACACACATTGCATAGCCAGCGGGGTGCCCAATCCCCACCACGGCTCAAAGCCCCCAGCTTTCCAGGTGCCATGCTGGGAGCCCACCCCAGCATGGCAAAGCTTGTTATAGCCAATGGGGTGCCCAATCCCCAGTTGGCTCCAGTCCCCAAACAGCCTCTCCAACTGCCATGCTGGGAGCCCACCCCAGCGTGGCAAACGTCCCACGTGGTCTTAATTAAAAAAAAAATCCCTCAGTCTCCTTGCCCCCCCATAACCTACACCCACCCACTGCGCACCCTGCCTCCCCACCCCATACTTCCCTCCGGACCTCAGCGCGATGACTTTCGGTGGACCGGGAACACGTCTGCACTACTCAAAGCCAACCGCAAACTGAAGAAATGCCAGTAAGCTGTATAATGTAACGAATAGGGTTTTTTCAACTTTGTTGCATATCTCTGGCATTTTGGGCCCAAATTTTCAACATGGGATTTTTAGGATCCCTCCTCATGGATTCTTGCACTGTCATGGCATTAAATCGGGCCCGAAGGGTGATTTCACGGTCACTGCATGAAATCACCTTTTGGGACCAATTAACGAAACGACACTGCCAGTGTTCATAAGGTGGGCTCTCAAAAAGTCTATGTTGAAAATTTGGTGAAAAAAATTCCTAAACATTACTTTTACGAGCGTGCATTGTGCAGTTCCTATGCACGCTCATAAGTTCGTGAATTTTCAATATTTTCACTCCAGATTTTCAACATTACCATTTTACCACACTTCTTTTTGAGCAGTACAGCTGTCATTTTTCACATGTCGCACAAAATGTGTTTCTGTGCATGTAGCGCACAGTGGCGCAGTCAGTGTGCGCAATCAATGTTTGGGACAGATTAAGAAAATCAGTGACACTGTTCATGAGCAGAGGTCATCAAATGGCTATGTTGAAAATTTGGTGAAAACATTCCCCTTCAACCGTTCTGCGATGTTACTAATGAAGACCCTGCAGCACTCCACTGGTCACCCCCTCTCCCTAGACTGCACCCTATTTACCACCACTCTCTGCCTCCTGTCCGTTAGCCAGTGTAACCCCTAGATGGCGCTATCCCAGGGGCTACTACCCCTGCCTGATTTGCCACTAACAGGTTGAGGGGCCTGGATCCAATGGCGGGTGCCTCCACCCAGAGGTCAGGGTTTGCAATAGTTAAACTAACTTGGTCACAGCCCTCTGGGACACTGCAACCCCCCTTTCTTCCCACTAGTGGCCCACACAATATATCAGAATTACCTTCACAGTATACACTTACCCCCAGGTCTGGTTCCGGCACTGGGACCTCCTGTGAAATGAGATACAGTGCAACAATCACAGTACAGTATTCTTAACATAGACAAACACTCAGGCAGTATAACTTTGCTGAAACAAGCAGCTCTGATTTATTTAGGGGATATAACAAGGACAGGGGAAATCAGGTTAATTAGCTTATCACTCTAATAATTCATTTATGGCTCTGTCACAGGCCTATCCCTATCAGTTACTGTCCCTGGGTACCCAAGCCCTAGTGGCTAGTCCAAACCGTGGCAGCTGGTAGGGGCCCTTTCACACAGAGAAAAGGAGAATTAAACAGTCAGCAGTACAGTAATTCCATTTGATTTAATGTGGCAATTCAACAGGGAGCAACCCTGAATTAGTACTCACGACCTCCAAATAAGATAGGGTCCTTCAATGTCAGCAGGGCTCACTTGAGGTACACAAACCTCTTCACACATCCATATAAAAGAAAGTACTATACCAGGCAGGCTGCATCTGTATCCCGATCGCAATTACTGCACAATACCGGGAGAACACACAGCAGATTCCAGTTCCTGACAGACAGAGTGCAATTTTCAGCAATTCTTCCAGTCTTCTACAGGGTGAGCCTGGTTTCTACTCTTCAGAGATCCTTTGATTCTTTTCCACAGAATGATTCAGTCTAACAAGCTGTTACACAAGCTGCAGACCCGAGACTCTGGGCCTTACACACGTTTTGACTAAACTGCACACTGAAAAAGCACAGGGCCCTTCCTTCTTCACTGCCAAAGCTCAACTGAACTCCAACTGACGAAACGGGCACTTCCTTTGAGTTCCTCCCAGTTCTTGACTGGATTGGCTGTCACTCACAATAGACTGCTGCTGTTGGCCAAAAGGCACTGAAGTCTAAACTACATCTCCCAGAGTCACTGCCCATACAATCCTCTTGTGGCTGGCTCAGATTATGAGTCCAAGTTCTGATTCGTCCAAGGCATCATTTTAGAGCTAGCTTACCCCACACTGATTGGTCCAGTTCAGCAGTTCAAAACTAGAATGGGAACTAGCAGAACAGTTCTGACTGCAAAAGAAAGCAGGTTAGACAAACTGTAATTTCATTATTACTCTAAATAATTTCTGGCAAACAGTTACATCTTTCAGATAGGTTCCCTTTGCACTCCTAGTGACTGCAAAATGAAGTGAATTGGCAGCAGCTCGAGTGGTATCAGAGAAGCACAGTCCCCCATACAACTAATTATGTCTGCAAGCAGACAGCTCTTAAAGAGACAGTACCAGAGGCTCTAAAAACACTCACTGATAAATGGCTTAAATGCCAAACACCATTCAGGCTTGGAGCATTCAAGCAAGCTCCTGGAAGTCTTTTGGGAACCCCCATTTGCAGGGGGGTTACACCAGTTTCTAACAGAGTTTACCACCCTTTCCCCCATGCCCAGCCTACCCAGCTAGTTTATCAGCCTCCTATGTGGGATGGTGTCAAAAGCTTTGCTGAAATCAAGGTAGGCGTTGTCCACTGCCCCACCCTGATTCACTTCCTTTGTCACCCAGTCAAAGAAATCAACCAGATTTGTCTGACATGATGTCCCCACTGTGAATCCATGTTGTCCATGGTCCTGTGCTCCAATGGCTTCTAGATGCCCCACTATCCTTTCTTTAAGCAATGCCTCCATGATCTTCCTCACTACTGAGGTGAGGCTGAACGGCCTATTGTTCCCAGCCTCCTCCCTTCTGCTGCATTTGTGCAGAGGGACCACATGTGCCCTCCTCCAATTCACTCATGTTGAATGACTCAGTGACCATGGCTGCCAGAGGTACTGCTATCTCCCTTCGCAGTTCTCTTAATATCCTTGGGCGTATGCCATCTGGTTCCATCGCTTTGTCCACCTTCAATTTAGTGAGCTACCGCAGGACTCTTGCCTTTGAATGGACTATTGTCCACCTCTTCACCCCCTTGGCAACTGCTGCGGCCCTTGCCCCTTCCACTCTTCTGTGAATGCTGAGCGGAAAGAGGCAGTGAAAGACTTGGGAGGAAGGCATGGAACTATCACTTACAAATACCGAAACAGCACATACAAGCAAGCAAGCAAGCAAGCAAGCAACATTCGGCATTGACAAATGCTCATTTTTATATTGAAACATTTTAGACTCTCACCTTGTTAATGCCCTTAAGGTGTTTGAATGTTTTGATCATATCACCCCTCTCCCTCCTTTGCTCTAGGGTATACATATTGAGCTCCGTTAATCTGTCCTCATAGGTCTTCTGATGCAGTCCCTGCACCATTTTGGTTTCCCTTCTCTGGGCTGCCTCAATTTGATTAATGTCCTTGTGAAGGTGTGGCCTCCAGTACTGCACACAGTACTCTGTATGTGGCCTAACCAGTGTCTTGTAAAGAGGCATCATTACCTCCCTCTTCAGACTTGTGATGCCCCTACAAATACACCCCAACATCCCCCTAGCCTTACCTACTGCTTTAGTGGTCTGCTTGGATAATTTCAGGTCATCGGTGATGATGCCCAAGTCTCTTTCTTCCCTTGTGACTGCCAGCAACTCCCCTCCCAGCCTATAGGAGGCTTCAGGGTTTCTTTGCCCTATGTGCATGATCTTGAACTTCTTTGCATCAAACCTCAGCTGCCACTCTTCTGACCATTTTGCTAGTTTATCCAGATCTTTTCTCATTTTGCCCACCCCATCTGAATAATCTACTCTGTTGCAGATCTTGCTGTCATCTGCAAACAGACAAACCTTACCCTCCAGTCCATCTGCAATGTCACTGATGAAGATATTGAAGAGGACTGATCCCTGAAGTACCCCACTTGTGACTTGCATCTCTGACTGTATACCATTTATCACCACTCTGTTTTCTGCCCGTCAACCAGTTTGCCACCCAGCTGACCAACTTCTGACCCACCCCGAGCCTACCCAACTGATTAAATCAATCAATCTTCTACGTAGAACAGTATCAAAAGATTTGCTGAAGTCAAGGTAGGCAACATCAACTGCTCCCCCTTGGTCAACCACTGTGGTTACCCAGTCAAAGAAATCTATGAGATTAGTTTGACAGGACCTTCCTTTTGTAAACCCATGCTGTCTTAGATCCTGTGCTCCTATGGATTCCAGGTGTTGTGCTATCCTTTCCTTAAGGAATGCCTCCATAATCTTGCCCAGTACTGAGGTAAGACTGACTGGTCTGTAGTTCCCTGCCTCCTCCCTGCTACCACTCTTGTGGAGTGAGATCACACAAGCCCTTCTCCAGTTGTCTGAGACTGCTCCTGTGTGTAAACTGGTAGTGGTCAGAGGGCAGCCTTTATCAGAGATATTTTCTGTGAGAGGGCCTGACTGAAATGTGAAAACAGGAGTCTTTTAGGTCTAGGAAGGCTAGTCAGTCTCCCTGTTACAAAGAGGGGTTCACCATTGACAGGGTGACCATCTTGAATTTGGGACTAAACAGGTGCTTGTTTAGGTACCCAAGATCTATAATGGGTCACCAATCCCTATTTTTCTTTTGGGTTAGAAAGTATCTGGAATAGCGGCCTTTTCCTCATTGGGAGAGAGGGACTCCTTCCACTGGATCTGCTGCTGCCAGAAAGGACTAACTCTAACAGATGTTTCTCTGTGGGGGTTAGTGGTTTTACACTCCTGTGGCCCTGCCGAGTGGGAATTTTAACTGCAGGGTAAGTCCTCGACACACCACCTCCAGCACCCACTTGTCTGTGGTGATGTGGTGCCAGCAGTGGAGGTAGTGGGTCAGCCTTCCTGCTGCTGGGAGAGGGGAGATGAATTGAGCCTTTAAGTTAGAAGTTTGTTTAGGGTGAGTTTTTGCTGAAGGGGTGGGACCAGTAGGTTTTTGAGCCCTTCTACCTCTTCTCCTAAAGAATCCTCTCATGAGAGTGTAATCCAAGGGCATGGGCACTGGCATGGGGTAAAAGGTCCTGGGACAGTAACCCTTTGCCTTTGCCCCCCCCCATGGGTCTTGCAGGAAGTAGATGGTTTCTCTTTAGCTGCATTATTACTCAGAAAGGTGGTTTTGTAGTCCTCCACCTTTTTCCATGCATGTCTCAGTTCTGTCCCCAAAAAGAGCACTATTCTCACAGGGGGAAGTCCATAACTTTAGTTTGAGGACTACCAGTCGCTCCCAGGGCACATAGTCAGGCAAATCTGCCAAAAGAAATTATCTGAGCCATAGCCCTGGAAGCAGTGTTATTGGCATCTACTGCCATATGGAACTGATATTATGTGGCTTCAAAAGCAGTTTTAAAGGAAAACTGCTCACAGCCTGGTCTCCCGCACCCAAAAAGCTAACCCTCCGGTTTAGCTTTTAACAGCAAGCTGACATTTTTCTCGCACAACAACTTGCTGCATTTTAATTTTAGAAGTCAGAAATCCATAAGTACAGAGGATACAGGGGGCGCTCCATTTGCTGAAAAGGTGCGGTGGCACCACAAGTGCTACGTTGCCACACCTTTTCAGCAAATGGAGCACCCCCTGCATCCTCCATACTTCCGGATTTCTGACTTCTAAAATTAAAATGCAGCAAGTTGCAGTGCGAGAAAAATGCCGATCTTGCTGTTAAAAGCTAAACTGGAGGGTTAGCTTTTTGGGTGCGGGAGACCAATATGAGTGGAGTTTCTTTAACAGTCTCTGCTAGTTCATGAGCCACTTTACCTGGGACTTGCTAGCCAATAGCCAGAACAGCTCTCCAGAGAGCTTTTTCATACTGAGCTGTGTACGCCATGTAAGCAGCAGTGAGGCTGCTGTGTAAGATCTCTTACCCATAGTATCCAGGTTTTTGGATTTTTTTCCTGGAAGCTGGGAAGAAAAAGGCACCTTTGCTTTGTTATAAGCTACAGCTTGCACAACTTCATGGTCTGGGTGTATAAAGGTACTCACCATTAGTTTTATCTAGCTAGTACTTTTTCTCCATTTTCTTATCCACCAATGGTACTGAGGTGGGATTTTGAAGTAGTTTAAAAGTAGCTCTGCAAAGGGACTTATGGACTGGAAGGATTTTTTTTTTTTTTTTTTTTTTTGAGGAAGGAGACCCGTAATTTCTAAAAAGTCTTCTTCCTCATCCTCTTCAGTGGACTCTAACAGAAAGGCCCAGAGTGGCCACCATATGTTGGACAAAGGTAACATGAGAGGATACATCCTCCTGGCCATGAGAAAGACAAATTCTTGGTTAGGAAATTCATCAGGCTCACCCTCCTCTTCATCACCACTTCCCTTAAAGAAAATGCCCTGGCCAAGACCAGGGTGAGAGGGGACAGGTGTAGCAGGATCAGCTGGGGCACTCAGAAGAGTCCACAGCCTGAAATGTTTGATATAGTTGCCAGGCCTTTTGTAATTTCCTCCACAAAGGGTTTCTCTTGTAACACTGGCATCCCCCTTTGCTTTTCAGCACAAGGGACAGCGATGTGTTTTTTTTTTTTGTTGTTGTTTTTCTTTTTCTTTTTTCCTTTTAGCCAGCCCTGAATCAGAAACCTGCTGTGAAATTTCTTTTGTTTGGCTTGGTAGTCTTTTTTTGGGGTGTAAAAATCAGACTGCTTTTCTATGGCATCCTTGGTGGACCGGTCACATTTGACAAACACGACCCTTCTGCATTTTTAATAGATAGGGAGACCGACTGAGAAGCTATCATTTCCAGCCTTAAGGCAGATTCCTTACCATTTGAGCAATTTAAAATATAAGCTCAGACAGAAAAAAAAAAAAAAGTAAATGGTCCAAAATATATAATGGGAATTGTGGCAGTCACCCTAAACCACAATTCCAAAGGCTTTAGTAATTTGAAAAAAGCGCACAAAGGACCAGTCAAGAATCTGGGTCTATCTGACATGCCAATTTGTCAGAGGACCCAGGAAAGTCTGTTCCCAAAAAAGGAAAATTCGGAAGGCTCCCGCCACTGTGAAACCACAGAAAAATGGTTCCTAGCAGGGGTAACAAAGAAATGTGGTTTAAAATCGTGGAACCGCTTTGCAGCATGAAGCTTATATTTATAATATTTATATTTAGTTTTCACCTTGTGTATCATTTCCCAATATGTAGCAGGAAATGGGTATGTTTGGTAGTAACCTCATAATGACAGCATTTTTAGATTTCCCATAACATCCTAATGTCCCATTATATTTAACATGATGGTGTGCCCTTATTAGGCTAGTATTTACCTGTTAAAGACAGAACAGAGAGTTGAGAAAGAGTTAGTCAAGAAATGTGGTACACACTTCTGAGAAAATGTAAGACATGAGGTCATATCTATGTTTTGACTGAAATGCACCACACCCTAAGATTAATATGTTATTTTGTTTTATGATTGGTTTATACTGGAGTGTTGGCTTCATCAAGATAATTTCATATAAAAACTACTGCATGTAAACTGAATAGCTAGCACCAAACCTGAAGCAAGAATACATGTATTGAGAAGTTGACCAGAATACTTGTATTGAAGACTCGCAAACAGAAAATAAACCAAAGGGAAAACATTCACTTTGTGTGGCTTGAATTATTTGACGATACAAAACACAACACAGCTATCTTTTTATCCTTACATGCTTTAAAACTGTATATCCATGTAAAAAATAATGTTAAAATACAAAATCTGCAGAAGCATTACCCCAGATGCGACATTTTTAGGTCAAAAAAAAAAAAAAAAAAAGTGTGGGAACACAGAGAAGGCTTTCCACAGTTCCTGTGAACTAACAAGCCATAGAAAGAAAAGAAAAAAAAAAAAAAAAAGTTACTCATCATAGTAATATTGTTTCTTCCAAGGTGTCCTTTAGTATCAGTAACTAAGCGCAGTAAGGTTGAACTGCCTCAGAGATGAAGCATGAATATTCATATAATGAACTGGCCAATCACAAAAGAGCAGGAGGGTGTGCCGAGTGCAGCCTTCCCAGAGGGCACCAGAATTTTTTTCTAAGGAATGATGGGAACATGCCTATGTTAGTGTAGACCAACAGGATCCAAAAATCATGCAACAGCATGAACAGAAAACCACTGAAAAACATGAAAACTGCTTTAAACTAAATCCAAAACCTTCAATAACAAATCTGGCAAGAACAAGAAGCAGAGTCTTCTTCAGAAAGGTTTCCAAGGAGGAAGGGTGGGCGCTTACTGATGCTAAAGGACACCTTGGAAGAAACAATATATTACTACACAGAGTCATTTTTTCTTCTCACCCCAGGGGTCCTTTAGCATTAGTAACTAAGTGCAGACTACAAAGCAGTGCAGTTGGGAGGTGGGTACAGAACCTACTTAGGGAACAGGCTCTGTAGACCGCCCTGCCAAATTTGGCATTAGATCTGGACTGTACATCCAAGCAGTAGTGCTTTGCAAATGTGTGTACAGTCTTCCATGTGGCTACTTTGCAGACATCAACAAGGGAATGTCCCTTGTGGCTGCCTCTGTGGCAGCAGTGCCCCTGGGTAGAGTGAGCCATGGGGCCATTTACTAGCCTTGTAGCAGAACTGAATATAGGAGACTATCCAGTGAGAGACAGTGCTCTTAGTAGCCGGTCTTCCTCTACCTACCCATCCATAGGTGAGGAACAGCTAGGTAGTGGAACCCCTGATCTGCTTAGTGTGCTCCAAGTAGTAGGATAGGGCTCACTTCACATCCAGACTATGGAGCCTCTGCTCCCCAGGAGTGGAGTTTTCAGTGAGGAACACATGCAGAGTGAGACTGGTTAAGGCGAAATTCAGAGACCACCTTAGGCAGAAACTTCTTGTTCGTTTTGAGCTCTACCTTGTCCCTGTGGAGGGATAATGTAGTTGGGATCTGTGCAGAGTGCTTGTAACTCAGATTCTTCTGGCAGAGGTAATGGCCACTAGGAAGACAGTCTTCCAAGTGACATATTTCAGGTAAGCCATAGCCATGGGTTCAAAAGGTGGCTATGAACTTAGCAATGCACAGGTTAAGGTCCCAAGGAGGAACAAGTTCCCTGACTGGGGGCTGAAGGTGGAGAAGGCCTTAAGAATTTTTTGGAAAACAGATAATGAAATGATTACCTGTCCATAGGCAAGGAGCAGACAAACAGAAATTGCAGCTAGGTGCCTCTTTAAGGATGAGGCCTTAAGGCCTGCAAGTGAGCCAAATAGTTCAGAAGATTGGAGACTGATGCTTTGAGAGGACTGAAATGCTTCCCCTTGCACCAAAAACGAAAATCTTTTCCACTTGGCTGCATAAGTTTTCTTGGTACTAGGTTTCTTGGCCATGCTCAGGATGCTATGGACCTGTTCCGAATACTAGGATTCTGGGTACTCTAACTCAAGAGCCAGGATTTTGAGGTGAAGAGACTGCAGACTGGGATAAGTCACCCCTGTCCAGGTAAGAGTGACTGAGGGGAAATTGGATCGGCTTGCTGGAAGCCAGGGATAGCAGGAGAGAGCACCATGACTGCCTTGGCCAATCTGGTGCCACCAGGATCATTGTTGCAGGCTGGGATCAGAGCTTCAGCAGCACTCTGAATCAGAAGGAAGGAAGGAAGGAAGGAAGGGAGGAGGAGGGAAGGCATAAAGGAACTGACCAGTCCAGGGACAAGGCATCTGTTGGCACAAGTCCCTAGTGCTGGAGGCCTGCAGCAGTACAGAGGAAGTTGATGCTTGAGGTATAAGGCAAACAGATTTCTGGTATTCCCCACCTTCTGAAGACTGTGGCAAGGACCGGTTTGTTCAGAGGCCATTCACTGTGCCCCTTGCTGCTCCAAATGAGGGCATCTGCTAGAGTATTGTCCTTGCCTGGGAGGTGTATGGCTGAAAGGCTGATGTCGACGGAGTAGGCCAGAAACCAGATTTATATTGCCTCTGCACAAAGCACTGGACCTTGTGCCACCCTGCTTGTTTACGTAAAACACTGCAGTGGTGTTGTCAGTTCCAATTTGCACTGAATGGACTTTCAGCTGCAGGGCAGAGGAATTCAAAGCAAGGTAGATGGCTTTGGGCTCCTGTAGATTGATGTGGCTTACAGATTCCTTGGGAGTCCAAATGCCACCGACAGAATGGCTACCCAGATGAGCTCCCCACCCTAGGAGGTAGGCATCTGTGGAAATGATTTCTGTGGGAGAAGGCAGTTGGAAGGGATTCTCACCGACAGGTTGGTAGGATCCTTCCACCAGTCTAGAGCTTGCAGTAACGTTTTAGTGACTGGAACCAGCTCAGACAGAGAATGTCTTTTTTGGGACCAGTAAGAATGAAGATGGTACTGTATGTCCCCCATCTGGAATCTGACCCCTGTAACAGCCATCATGGATGCGCCATGTGTCCTAGGACCTTTAGAAAATGTTTGGCTGGCTTGGACTGGCCCAAGACAAAGGGACTTTGCCAACAACAGGAATTTTTGTACCCTTTCTGCAGGGAGAAAGGCCCTGCTTTGCTGAGTATCCAGCTCTGCCCCAATAAAAGTGAAGAGCCGAGTTGCAGTCAGATGGGAATTCTTTTCATTTATGAGGAATCCCAGAGATTGCAGAATTTGCTTTGTAATATAGTATGAGCCAAAGGTATCGGACTCTGTTGTAATGGACAGCCGCATGTACCGGACAAATTACCACTGCCAAAAGCTGCGTTTTTCTATGTAAATATTTCTTGTTTAAGCGGACCTTTAACTCTGCATGTAGTGGCCGCCGGGTCACACCATGGCACACATTAACTGATGAGTTAACACCTTGACGAGTTGATAATTACCCAAAGCAGCTGGACCAAATTTGATTATATGGCTAAAAATCAATTACATAGAGAATAAAGTATGGGTCTGGGTGTGCAACGAGAGTTTACCCACACCCGAGGGGTTTGATGCTACATAAACCCCGAGAGCAAAGATCGAGGGGTTTATGCGTAGCATCAAACCCAAAGGGTGTGTGGAAATTTGAGTTTTTAGACACCCAGACCCATATTTTATTTTATATAAAATTGCTGGGTTTGTTTTTTGCCTCAGCAATTATATAAAATGAATGCAGGCTGCTGCGCAGCCCGCCCAGTTCGATTTGACCATGCGGTCTGTGACAGTGACTCACGGTGGCGTTTCTGGGGGAAAGCAGCCACGTGCGTTCTGAAGGGAAAAACAGCCGTGGGGCATGCGCAGAGCGATGGAAACCGTGCCCATGTTTGCCATTATAAATGCTCCTTTATAACAGCAAATTACACCATGGTTTCCCTATGGGAAAAAGGCTAAGTCAGTTATTATAAACAATTAGTACTCTAAGCTGTCCCTCAGCATAGTAGAACGTGTATTCTTTTGATTTGCTGTGCTGTTCTGATGAGGGCGGCGAGCTGCAAGAAAATGCCTATTAACGCCAGCTGATGTCCGCACTCCTGACACTCCACAGCGCAGTCTAACAGAGAAGATCTCGTTCCTCATTGGAATCAGCTGGAAGGTAAATCTTTTTGTAGAAGAATGCTTAGGGCACTGTTTAAAATCCCCTGAGCCCTTACTCGAGATAAGAGTATGGAGCAGGCTTTCTTGTCATTGCACTTATGGTGTTGCCAGCCACATTAAGGGGATTGGAGCATTTCTTCTCAGAGACTACCATCAATTTAATCTGCGAATGTGTATATCTGCTTGCCACCAAGAAGCCGCTCCTGATAATTCCATGGTCTCCATCACAGAGAGCACTCAAATGACCAAATCAGAGTGTTTTTTTTACCCTCCAGCTCATTCCACAACATCCCAATGCAGCACAGCAGCTTTTGCAGCTAGTTTTACCACCAAGCAATGTACCGGATACCACATGTAATGGAAAAAAGCCCCATTGTCAAACTAGCCTGTTACAAGCAGTGCATATTGTATTGAGGGCCTCTTGCACCTGCAGAGGTGTCTTGCTCACCAGGAGCCAGTCATCCAGGTATGGGTAGACTGAAATGACCCATTTTCTGAGATAAGCTGCCACCACAGCCAGGCATTTGGTGAATACCCTTGGGGCTGAAGAAAGGCCGATGGGCATAGCTGCAAATTGGCAGTGCCCTGATGGCAGCCTGAACCTTAGGAATTTTCTGTGGGACTGCCTATTGGAATATGAAAGTTGGCTAGTCTCCCTGGATCTCAAGGATGGCCATCTCCTTGTTGAAGGGAATGAATCACTGCTGAGATTGTGACCATTTCGAATTTTGGTTCAAGTAAGCGCCTGTTGGTGCCAGAGGTCGAGAATAGGTCACCACTCCCCATTTGTCTTCCCTGCAAGGAAGTATCTGGAATAGAGACCTTTCCCCTCTCTGGAAAGGAGATACTCTCTGCCTTTGCTGATAGCAGCTTCATTAGTTGCAGCTTCTTTACTTCCAGCTCCAGAAGAAGTTTTTCTGTTGGAGTCTGGGGTTTTGATGGAACTAGACCTCTAAGAGCTGGAAACCTCAGGAACTGAAAGGTTAGGCCCTTTTCCACCATCTCCAGGACCCAGTTGTCTGAAGTTATGAGGGACCAGGACTAGAAGTAGTGGAACAGACTGCCCCCTATAGGTAGAAAGGAGGCAACCTGGACGGAGGAGTTGAGGCTTAGATTGTGTGGCAGGAGCAGGAGTAGCGGTACCTCCTTATTTAAAATTTTGTTCACCGGGTAGTACCACTACACCCAAGAGGTCCCTTTTTCAGGGGTGACCCAGAATTAGAGAAAGTTTTGGGTACAGGATATTTCGAATACAAGACCGTTTTAGGTACAATCACAATACATACAGCAAAATAATAATACAGATTCTTGACAGCTTTGAGGTACAATCACAGTGCACTGCAGACAAAATGCAGCAATACAATGAGTAGACATATCGGGGCAGACAAACTTTTTATGGGACAAAAATCATTGATTGTAGCATATTCGTATAATCTGTACATGGTCACCTTTCCATTTAGCGTGTAGGCACCTGTAGCCAAGGGTACAGGACATAGGAGGCAACTTGCCCAGATTACGATAGTCTATTTTGTCCTCACCCGCCTCTCCCTCTGTAGAATTCCCTCATTTGAGTATAGTCCACTGGCATAGGATAAGGAAAGAAGGGTCTAGGGAAGAAATCTCTGACCCTGCTCTATTTGTTTTGAGCTCTCTGTTGAGTAGGAGCCTTACACCCTTGGCTGTATTGCTCTGGTAGACCACCTTGTATTTGTCTACCTTCTTCATGTAAGGCTCCATTCTATCACCAAAGATAGAGTTTTGGTAGCAGAAGTCCATTGCTTTGAACTGGGTGTCCTGTGACACCCAGTCCACAGGAGGGCTACCAGGATGATTTTAGGACTGGGGGAGTTGATTTACAAGGACAGCTTGAGGAGCTCGGCCTGTATACTTTGGAGGAGAGGAGAGATGGGGGGGGGGGGGAGACATGAAATAGGGTAAACATGGAGGGGATCTTTAGATTAAAAGAGGGAGGTATCACCAAAGGGCATGGTTTGAAGTTGGAAGGAGGAAGGATCGGGAGAAAGAAGAGAAGGTTTTTCATGGAGAGGGTACTGGATCCTTGGAACATGCTGCCTGGCAAGCTGGCCCAGATATCCAATGTGGAGGGCTTCAAGAGAGTGTGGGACAGATACAGAAAGGGGTATCGGAACAAGGGGGGGGGGGGAGAGAAGGGCCTCGGTTCCCAACAGGGGACCTGAGGTTCGAGCAGACTTGTTAGACTATAAGGCCTAATCCGCTGGCAATTAGTAGGTTAATATGTTAGGTTGGTTGTTCTTAACCAAGAAAAGTGCCAGAGTGAGATGGCCTGGGCCATAACCCTGAAAGCTACATCGTTGTCTGCCGCCATATGGAATTGAAATTTAGTAGCTTCCAAGACAGTTTTAGCGGTCTCTGATATGTCCTGGACCATGGTATCAGAGTTAAGCTGGGCAATAGCCAGGACAGATTGCCATAGAGCAACAAGCCAGGTAGAAAGAAAGGCGCAAGAGGAAAGAGGCCGAAGTCGAAGATTTTTTAGTCATAAAATCAAGTCTCCTAGACTCTCTCAGGAGGTGGAGAAGGGAACATTAGCTTTATCACAAGTTGCCTGCTGTACCACTACTTTGTGACTAGGGTGCACATACAGGAAGTCAGTGGCAGTCGCAGATACTTCTGGTCTAGTTTCTTGACAACCCCAGACAGAGATGTAGGTGTCTTCAGCAGCTCCATTGTATTTCTCCTCAGTACTCGCTATAATATATATATATATATATATATAAATTAAAAAAAAAAAAACACACACTATATATTACACCGCAGTATATATATAAAAACAACAATCTTTTATGAGGGGAAAGACCCATCATATACTTGTAGTCTTTATTCTCCTGTGTGGCATCATGCGAAGGGAGATCCAGGGTGTCCACCATATGCTTTGAAAAAGGTTAGCATCGAAGACTCCTCCTGATCACTAGGGCAGCTCCAAAATTAGGATCAGGGGAGACATCAGGCTCAAGGGGTGCTTCCCATCACCCCCCAAGTCATCATCTGGGTCAACGTCATAATGATCATCCCCAGGAAAATCTCCTACATGAGGAAGGTCTGAACTAGGGGGTTGACTAGGAGTGGCAGGAGTACTGAACATGGACCTCATGCCCTAGAGAGTTTGGTAAAGATGTCAAGCTTTGGCAATTTCTTCCACAGAGGGTAAATCCCCTTGTAGATCTTGGGTATTGTGCCCCTGAGGCTCAATGTTTTTAGATTCATCTTCATGCTCTTGCCTACTGACATCTCTCCTTTGCTTGATGAGAGAAGGGGCAGTGGCATACCTTTCTTTCCAAGATCTCTTCGCAGGCACTTCAGTGACCTGGTCAGGTTCTCTTTTCACAGTTGGCAATTCATCAGCACCTTTGGAAGTTTTAGGTTTATTACACACCTCATTAGCACCTTTGCTTCCATCTTTCCCTTTAGATGCTACTTCATCAGTACCTTAATTACTTTTAGGTTTAGCAGGTACTTCATCAGCGCCCTTGTTCTTAGTTGGCCCCTCATCAGTAGCCTTGGCAGCCATTTCTCTTAACCTTTTTGCTCCATTTCTTAACAGTCTGAAAAAAATTTAGAGCAAAGGGAACAGTAATGAGCTGAACCCAAGCACTGTAAACACAGGTCACGGGTATCAGCTTTTGCCACAATTCTGTGGCACTTGACACAATTTTTAAAACCGGAGGGTCCAGTCCTCAGAATTACTGGTTCCTAACAGGGATTAAGTTACAAAGCAGTCTGTTCCCTTACGGTAAAAAACACACAATTTAAAAACAGTAGAATAAACATCAAAACAATGAAATAGCGGTTCCCAGGAAAATAAGGGATCCGCTATTAAAATAACAAAGAACCGCTGAAATACACTAGACGCGATAAAATTTTACCTCGGAAAAACTAAAAGGGTACTGCAGGGAACAGCAGAAAAAAAAAAGTCTCGGGAACTGGTAAAGACCCCTTGAAAAAGTAAAAATGACAAAAATACTCTGACTCAGCACAAAAGTAAAGAATATGGACAAAATGTGGTTCTCTATGTGAGAGAGAGAGAGAGAGAGAGCGGCCGAGAACACCTTAGAGGCAGGGTTTCTCAGTTAGTCGAAGAAAATAATTCTGGTGCCCTCTGGTCAAGCTCCACTCAGCACACCCTCCTGCTCTTTTCCGATTGGCCAATTCATTATATGAATAGTCATGGATCCACCTCCAAGACAGTTCAACCTAGTCAGCTTACTGCACTTAGTTATGGGTGCTTAAGGTCACCTGGGGTGGAAAAAACAGGCTGGTCTGGTGGCGCTGAGGCGCTGGACGCCACAACTTGCACCACGCCGGCAACCCAGGTACAGGAACAAGCCTGGGCCACCAGGGGTCAGCAGGGGAGATAGGATTGAGCATCCAGAGGACAGCTCTCCTCTCCTGGGGAGGGGTCAGCGCTCTGCGCTTGACTGGCCTCTGGTGGCAGCCAAAGGCATGGCAAGCTGGAGCAGACATCTGGGGATGGGAGTGGATGTCAGCAGTGATGCCTCTGCATAAGGTGTGTGACACTCCCACACAACGATAACACTTGGCGAGCACCGGGTAGACTGAGCACAGAGGCAGACCCCTAATGGCTCCCACCTGCCTGGTTCCAGTGTCCTTCGACAAAACTAGAATAGTTAGAGGTGTTCTGCCCCACCTCGTCCCAGCCTGGGGGGGGGGGGAAGAGAACCGTGGCTCCATGGGGGCAAGTAGGTGGCTGGAGCAAGGGCAGTCCTTCTTTGGTGCTCTCAAAGATGCAGCACTCACAGGGAGGAGTGGAAAAATAGTAATTTCAAAAGAAAAAAAACCCTAGGAACTTATAAAAACAATCTAAAAGCTGCACAGAGTAAAATAAATTACTAAGAAAGTGAAACGTAACCAATTCAAGCAAAAGTCTGAAGAGAGAGCTCCTTGGCAGACTTGTCCAGTCAGCAGAGAAATTAATATGACCTGAAGCACTGCAGCACCTAAAGGCAGCACTCTTTTCTACAACCACAGTGGCTAATTCCCTGACATCATTAGCACAACTCCACCTCTGGGGCAGCTGAACCCAGCTGGCATACCTGGGCTATGCAAGTAAACTGAGGGATTCCTGGGGTGAGAATTTTTTTAGATGCATCATTAAAAAAGGAAATAAGGGAGCATCCCACAGCTAGTTGGGGGGGGGGGTAGTAGAGTGAGGAGGATGATGAGCAAAAGGCCACCATCCTGAATGACTACTTTTGCTCAGTATATACCAAGGAGGACTGCGGGTCCATGCTAGAAAGTGGCATCAAAGCAGCTCAGAAATGAGGCAGCCAATACTTACTAGCAAGAGGGTCTTAAAAGGGCTTGCAGCCCTTAAGATAGAGAAGGCCCCAGTACCAGATGGATTGCATCCAAGGATGCTTAGGGGATTAGCAGCAGAATTGGCTCAACCACTGACTGGGTGGTTCAAAAATCTCACTTGGGTCCAGGGAAGTTCCAAGGGAATGGAAAATTGCAGACACTGTACCACTTCATATGGGTAAGATAGGAACCAACCCAGGGAACTACAGGCATGTCAGTCCTACCTCAACTGTGAGAAGCTAATGGAATCACTAATCAAAGAGGACCTCAAGACTACCTAGACAGCAACAGGCTCCAGGATAGTGAGCAACACAGTTTCGTGGTGGGAAGGTCTTGCCAGACTAACCTTTTTTCTTTGACTGAGTGACCAAGGAAGTAGACAAGGGCCACTGTGGATCTGCTGTACTTTGACTTCAGCAAGGCTTTTGATTCAGTACCACACAAAAGGTTGCTCAAAAAAAAAAAAAAACGGAAGACCTGGCTGTGGCCCAAACTGCAGTGACCTCTGTAGGTAGCAGCCTAGAAGGGAGACAGCAGAGGGTAGTGGTCAATAGGGTTAAATCACAGGAAAGAGGTTAAGAGCTGGGTTCCACAGGGATCTGTCCTGGGCCTGGTCTTCTTTAACATGTTCATTACAGACTCTAGTGAGGGAATCTAGGGCAGACTGCAGCTCTTACCCAAGGAAAAGGAAAAGGAATCCCAAGACAAAGTACTGGATGAGTGCAGTGAGACTTAGCACTACAGAAGAGGAATGATATCTAGGAGTTATCAGTAACTCCCTTAAACAAGCCAGTGCAACAAGGCCTATAGCAAGGCTAACAGGACGCTGGGATGCATCAGGAGGGGTACTAATAGAAGAAAAGAAGCAATAAAAAAATAAATAAAGTCACGGCACTCACTTCGCACCACACAAAAATAGAGAAAAGGCAAAAAAGCAGTGAAAATGTGTGCAATAAACGAGCCTTTACTGGGTATATTGCAGCCAAAACATGACAGTACAAATGCAGTTCTGCATTCCCCTCCACCAGTACATCACACTGCCATCGGGGACACTGTTGTTCATGTGCTAGCACTGAAACTGCACACTGGTTCTAATGACGCTCTGTCACCCAGCTAGCCACAAAGAGTTGATGGTGCTCTCACAAGGATGAGGGAGGCGGTGCTGTGAAGGCGGCTAACCTGGCAAACAATGAAGAAAAGGAGCACAGCACTCGTGGACAGAGATCACCCCCCTGAAGACCCCATTTTGGCTCGAAGCACTAGGACTTCGGGATCGTGTCTGGGCCACTGTTGCCACAATAAATTTCACTTTACACTAGCTAACTTTAGTTTCAAGTTTCTCCATCCAGGAGTGCTATGCTATTCATTGACAGAGTATCAGAGGCCAGGGGACGCTAGACTCCCAGGGAAGGACAGTTCAGATTGCTGGCAGACGTCTTATCACATGACAGTACTGGGGCTAGCAATGAAGGCAGTCATTTGCCTGTACTCCTAGCCAAAGTAAGGGTAAAAGCAGTGATGGCCCAAGTCCAGTCAGTGGACAGGGCAACAGGGAGACAACTGGTGCTCTACAGCTTTAAATGAATTTGGTGGAAACCACTTACAGAATAATAGATGCAGCTCTTGAGCAACTGCAAAGCCAAAACAATACCAATGATGTCACTTTAAAGCTTACTTTATACTTACAAGTTAGCCCTTCTTTCATTTTTTCTTCTTAAATCATTTATGTTCACAATTAGACGGTGCTGGTTTTCACTGATCATTTCTCCGACTTTACCATGGTAAACTCCTTGGTCTTGCTGTGGAGAGACCAAAAGAAAAACCTTAATGCAGATGTCATCCAGTTCAGTCCTGGAACAGGCTTCATTTGCCAAGAATATGTTTAGGTGCTGTGAAGATTCATTTCTGGGTCCACCCATTTATTTGTATTAGGAATGCCTTTGTGACGATACCGAAAAGTAATATTAGACAGTGAAAAGAAACAACTATTAATAGTGTACATTTAGAACACTGATAATGCTGAAGCGGTAATTAGTTGGAAAAGAGCAGTCACAGCTAAGTACAGCTAGAAAAGATGGACAATTATTGGATCGGGGGCGTGTACTCATTCTGTTTTCTATCTGTCCCAGCTAAGAGAGTAAGACAGCACATACCTTTAACTGCCTGCCCATATGATCTTATACACAAGCGGTAGTTGTAAACGGCAGTATCTGGGATCTGTAAAAGGATGCTTGGAGAAAAGAAATATTCAACTGGGTTCTGTGCATCTCTCCAATCCGCACACATACTCTACAGTCTGGCACCAACGGAGTTATCAGCACTGCAGTAACCAAAGCGACCTCCTAGTTTGCTCCACCTGCTACACAGCACTGATTCAACCCAATCTGTACATGGATACCCATCCAAGTTTAATCAGCTCGAATGCCGCCTCCTATGCATTCTGTGTCAATGCCACTGTACTCTAAACATAGAAACAGACAGACGGCAGATAAGGACTGCTTGGCCCACCATGTCTGCCCCTTTCCCTACCTATTGGATAAGCTGCAGATCCTAGTTAGTCAACAGCTTCCTACCACCCAGCAGAATTGCCTGATGTCTGTCCCATGCATTCTTGAATTCCCCCCTACTGTTTTTGACCCCACAACCGCCTCAGGAAGGCCATTCCATGCATTCACCACCCTCTGTGAAAAGATACTTCCTCACAGTGCCCTTGAGCCGTCCCTCCTCTATCTTCAAATTGTGCCCCCTTGTTCTTGCATCTCTCTTTCTGATAAAATGCTACCCTCTTGGACTTTGTCTATTCCCTTGAGGTACTTGAAAGCTCCTATCATGTTCCATCTCCCTATCCCTCTCCACACATGACTTCATTTGCAGACCCTGCACCATTTTAGGTGCCCTCCTCTGGACTGCCTCCATCCCGTTTTTATGTCCTTGCAGAAATGGGGTCTCCAGAACTGCATGCAGTACTCCAGATGGGGTCTCACCAACTGTCTGTACAGAAGGATAGCAACTTCCTGTTTTCTACTATTGATGCATCTTCCTATACATCCCCAGTATGCCCTAGCCCTCCTTACTGCCTTCTCACATTGCTTGCTTACATTTAGGTAATCTGATATGCCTACCCCCAGGTCCCTTTCCATTTTTGTTGTTGTTAGCAACTCCCCCCAACTCTGTACCATTTCCCCAGTGCATTACTTTGCACTGAATCTAAACTGCCATACTGCCTCTAGAATCAGTGCCCCATTCTGAAAGCCTGAATGGTGCCAGCTTCCACAATCTCACCAGGCAGGGTATTCTACTCATTAACCACCCTCTCACTGAAGTAATGCTATGTATTATAAACCTTTTCCAGCATCATCAATAAATACTGCACACTTGCATCGACCCAGCAGCACAGTGGTAGTGCTACCACTTGCTATACCAGCGATCTGGGTTCAAAAACAAACTGATCACTTAGCGGCCATCCGGGGAGGAAGAAGTGGGTGTTCCATGGACAGCACCCCTCCTTCGGGGAGAAGGGACAGTGCATGCCACTGCATTCTCATCATCTAGCAGAGGCTATGGGGTGAAGCAGCAGATTTCTTGAAACCCTCCACTGTACTGGCCCTCACCACCACCTCCTACGGCAGTCCATTCCAGGCTCAATCTCTCTGTAGAGTAATGCTTCCCAATGTTTCTCCTAAACCTTCCCCCCTCCACTTTCAATCCATGCCCTGTAGTTCTTGTATCTACCTTCCCTGAAAATAAGCTCTCCCCAATTCACTGATCCCCTTCACATGCTTGAATGTTTCAATCACGTTCCCTCTCTTCCTTCTGGTCTCCAGAGGATACAAATCCAGCCCCTTCAACCTCTCCTCATACGTCTTCCCACTTATCCCATGCACCATTTTAGTGGTCCTTCTCTGCACCCTTCCCATGCCATCAATGTCTTTTCGTAGATGGAGCCTCCAGAACTGTACCCCATACTCCACGTATGGCCTAACCATGGAACTGTAGAGTAGCATCAGCACCTCCCTCCTTCTGCTGGTCATCCCTTCCCTTATGCATGCCAGCATCCTGTTAGCTTTGTCCATTGCCTTGCTGCACTTGGTCCCCACCCTCAGGTCAGTGATTATAACTCCTAGATCCTTCTGTCTGGTTGCAGCCATCATCTCCACCCCACCCCCCGTCTGTATGTAGTATTTGGATTCCTCCTCCCCAAGTGCATCACTGTGCATTTCCTGGCATTGAATTTTAGCTGCCATGTTTCAGACCACTTTTCCAGTAACCTTTGATCATTCTTCATTGCCTCCACCCCCTCCCCCCCGGGTGTCCACCTTGTTGCAGACTTTAGTGTAGTCAGTGAAAAGAGAGGCCTTCCCCCAAAGCCCCAACTATATTGCTGACGTAGATGTTAAACAGAATGGCCCAGACACAGACCCCACTTGTCACCCCCATCTCCCTAGAGTGCACCCCATTGATCACCACCCAGCTCTCCACCCATCTTGTTATTTTCTGCCCCACCCCTAGATTCTCCAACTTATTAACCAGTCTTTTGTTGGGCACAATGTTGAAGGCATTCCCAAAGTCCGGGTAGGCCATGTCCAATGCCCCACCCTGATAAACCACTCTAGTCACCTCAAAGAAATTGATCAGGTTCATCTGACATGGCAGACCCAGAGTGAAGCCATGCTGCCAAATGTCTTACAGCCCCCACTTCCAAACAGTTAACCACCCTTTGTTTCAATATTGTCTTCATTACTTTATCCACCATCAAGCTGAGAGACAGGTGATAAAACTGGCAGCAGGGAGGAAGCAGGCATTATGAAGTGGCACCATGTCTGCCTTCTTCCAGTCCTCCAGTACTCACCCTGTATCCAGGGACAAGTTCAATAACCCAGTAATGTTTCCGCCAGTACCCCCCTTAATTCCCTGAGCATCCTAGGGTGCAGGTCATCAGGGCCCATGGCCTTGTTCACCCAAGTCCCTCCATGGTACCACTCCCCAGAGATTTTGTAATCCACATTGGTAACACAAGCCCATACATCCAGTAAAGGACAGTGGTCTCCAAAGAATATCCTCCTCCTCCTCCTCCTGTCTGGCAATGAGCACCACAACACTGGCCAACCACATGACCCCAATACTCTACCACAAAACACACAGGACTTGTGTTCACTTCTCTAAACTTCTGCATCCTTCTCCCCAAAATGGACTGCCTGAATGTATGGGTCTCCTGTCATATCCCAGATGTGCTATCTGTAGTGGAAACCTGATCATCTTCGAAGACACCAGACACTGCCATCACTCTTCCTGATTACATCTTGTACAGACAGGACCAACACTCCGAAAAAGGGTGGGGGCTGTGTCATCTAGACTAAACACTCTCCAAGAATAGCATCCCCCGTGTGTGCAGCATTGACAACCTGCAAGCTCTGCCCATTAGACTGCTTTTAGGTCACACAATAGAGTGCATCCTCTACTCTCAGTATATAGATATTCTACCAAACTAACCATGACTGGTGTCAGCAACCTGCTGAATTACATCAGTACTCAGAGCCTAACCACCAAAGTTGTTTTGCTAGGTGACTAATATAAATTGGCTCTCACCTGCCTCCATCTCTATCAAGGATACCCTATCTGCTATCCATTTCTCCCAAATGGGGGAAGACTCAGACACGAGTCAGCTACAAGACTGGCACTAGCACACTGCTGGACTGGGTACTCACCAACCATCCTGCTCATATCTCCAATCTCACCATTCTCCCAGACTCAGAGTAACCACTCTCCTGTCAAATGCAACTGATACAACTACTGCAAACCCCACACCAAAACTATGAGACAGACACAGACACAGACACAGACACACCAGCTGCTACTACTCTCACAACCGAAGTCTGACCCAAAACTCAACAACTAGACGGATGTCCATAAAACCAATGATGTACACCACATGACCTCATTTGTGCGAAAATGTAATGCTGTCTGTGACAAACACGGACCAGTTACTACAAGAAAAGCCAAAGGGCCCTTTAACCCCTGGGTTAGCCCTGAACTCCTGGAATAACCTGCCTTAAAAAGATGATATCTGGCAAATAGCACAAGCGCAGGGGACTACGGCAAACAATCACCAATATAAAAAAGACCCGCAATGACTGTATGAAAGCTATCCGCCATGCAAAAATGTATGTATTACAAAGAAGCCCTCACTAACTCATGGAACAGCAGTAAGTCATTCTGGGCCAACCTTAATGACATCACAGGGCAAGACCCCAAAACTGCCCCTACTATGCTTAGTGTTGAGGGGGTTCCAACTTTAGAGACACTGCTTATTGCCAACTCACTTAATCATGCTTTCACTGACCTCAGTAGTGTGCTCCCCTGGGACTTAAATACCCCCAACCAAAGGGACAATACAAGGTTGCCTGCACTACCACCTAACCAGATGCTATTCCACTTCAGAAATGGTCTCTGAAGCAGATGTTAGGAAATACCTTGAAAAGGGGTTCTTGGAAAATCTATGCACAATGGGGACTCCTTGGACCTCAAAATTTGTTCACTTGGCACTGGATGAAATACTTCAACCACTAATCAGAATATGAAACCTATCCCTCTTCCACTCCTAATTCCTCCAAAGATGGTAGTCTGCTACAGTAACTCCCGTACACAAAAGTGGGGACAGGTCCTTGCATAACTACAGACCAAGTTCCATACTCCCACTGCTCTCCAAGGCTCTCGAGCAGAGATTGTGGCAGACCAGATAGTGGAATACTTTAAACACAGAAACATAGAATTTGACGGCAGACAAGGACCACTTGGCCCACCCAGTCTGCCCATTTCCCTACCTGACGGATAAGCTGCAGATTCTAGTTAAATCAACAGCTTACTTCCTCCTGCCTCCCCCACTAGAATTGCCTTAGGTCTGTCCCATGCATTCTTAAATTCTCCCACTGTTCCAGACTCCACAACCTCCTCAGGAAGGCTGTTCCATGCATCCACAACTCTGTGAAAAAATACTTTCTAACATTACCTCTGAGCTGTCCCCCCTCCATCTTCAAATTGTGCCCCCTTGTTCTTGCACATCTCTTCTTCTGAAAGATACTACCCTCTTGTACCTTGTTAATTCCCTTGAGATACTTGAAAGTTTCTATCATGTCCCCCCTCTCTCTCCTTTCCTGAAAGGTATACATATTAAGCTGCTTTAGTCTCTCCTCGTATGTCTTCTGGTGCAGACCTTGCACCATTTTGGTTGCCCTCCTCTGAACATCCTCCACTCTGTCTATGTCTTTGCAGAGATGGGGTCTCCAGAATTGCACGCAGTACTCCAGATGGGGTCTCACTGTCTGTAGAGAGGAATAACTTCCTGTTTTCTACTGTTGATGCCTCTCCCTATGCATCCCAGTATCCCCCAGCCCTCCTTACTGCCTTCTCACATTGCTTGCCCACATTTAGGTCATCTGATATAATTACTCCTAGGTCTTTTCGATTTTGTTATTAAACTCACCCCCCACTGTGTACTCTTCCCCTGGGTTTTTGTTTCCCAGATGCATTACCTTGCACTTCTTTGCACTGAATCTAAGCTGCCATACTTCTGACCATTCCTCCAACCTTGCCAAGTCCCTTTTCATCCTTTCCACTCCACCTTGTGTATCAGCCCTGTTGCAGATCTTTGTCTCATCTGCAAACAGAAATATAGAAACATAGAAACATAGACTTTGACGGCAGATAAGGACCGCTAGGCCCATCTAGTCTGCCCATTTCCCTACCTACAGGATAGGCCGCAGATCCTAGTTAACCAACAGCCTATTTCTTCCTACCCCCACAAGAATTGCCTTATGTCTGTCCCATGCATTTTTGAATTCTCCCACAGTTTTAGACCCCACAACCTCCTCAGGAAGGCTGTTCCATGCATCCACTACCCTCTCTGTGAAATACTTCCTCACACTGCCCCTGAACCACCCTCCTATCTTTAAATTGTGTCCCCTTGTTCTTGCAAGTCTCTTTTCTGAAAATGCTACCTCTTGGACTTTGTTGATTCCACTGAGGTACTTAAGTTTCCATCATGTCCCCCCTCTCCCTTCTTTCCTCAAGGGTATACATATTAAGCTCCTTTAGTCTCTCCTCATACGGCTTCTCTTGCAGACCCTGCACCATTTTAGGTGCCCTCCTCTGGACTGCCTCTATCCTGTCTATGTCCTTGCAGAGATGGGGTCTCCAGAACTGGACACAGTACTCCAGATGGGGTCTCACCAACTGTCTGTACAGAGGGATAACAACTTCCTGTTTTCTGCTGCTGATGCCTCCCTATACATCCTAGTATACCCCCAGCCCTCCCTACTGCCTTCTCACATTGCTTGCTAACCTTAAGGTCATCTGATATGATTACCCCCAGGTCCCTTTCCTTTTTTGTTGTTGTTACTACCTCCCCACCCATTGTGTATTCTTCCCCTGGGTTCTTGTTTCCCAGGTGCATTATTTTGCACTTCTTTGCATTGAATCCTAGCTGCCATACTTCTGACCATTCCTCCAACCTTGCAAAGTCCCTTTTCATCCTTTCCACGCCTCCTTGTGTATCAACCCTGTTGCAGATTTTGTGTCATCTGCAAAAGGCATACTTTTCCTTCCAGTCCCTCTG
This sequence comes from Neoceratodus forsteri, assembly GCA_016271365.2. Classification (NCBI taxonomy): domain Eukaryota; kingdom Metazoa; phylum Chordata; order Ceratodontiformes; family Ceratodontidae; genus Neoceratodus; species Neoceratodus forsteri. The sequence goes on from CM057455.1 coordinate 1,307,104,014, forward strand.
CAATGTCACTGATGAAGATATTAAAAAGGACTGGACCCAATACTGAACCCTGCGGTACCCCACTAGTAACCCCCCTTTCTTCAGAATGGACTCCATTTACAATTACCTTCTGTGTCCTGTTGTCCAGCCAATGTTTTACCCAGGCTACCACCCTGGTCCCACTCCCAGGCTGGTTAATTTGACTATTAATCTTGTGTGGGACTGTGTAAAATGCCTTGCCAAAGTCTAGGTAGGCCATGTCCACAGCCCCTCCCTGGTCTACTACTTTGGTCACCCAGTCAAAGAAATCAATTAGATTCGTCTGACATGACCTTCCCGCTGTGAACTCATGCTGCCTTGGGTCCTGTGCTCCACTGGCCTCTAGGTACTAGACTATTCTTTCCTTCAGAAGTGACTCCATCACTTTCCCTACCACAGGAGGTCAGACTGACAGGTCTGTAGTTTCCTGCCTCTGTCTTGGACCCACTTTTGTGAAGGGGAATCACATCCGCCTTCCTCCAGTCCTCGGGTACCACACCATCCTCCCATGATTTATTAAAAAGAGTAGCCAGTGGTTTCACTAGTTCCTCCCTTAATTCTTTTAGAATTCTGGGGTGAATTCCATCAGGACCCACTGCTTTGTCCACCTTCAGTTTTAGGAGTTCTTGCAGAACCCTTTCTTCTGTGAAAGGACTGGGATCAACCCCTATCAAGAGTGCTTCTGCTAATTGGATTAGGCACTTCCTCCTTTTTTGAATACTGAGCAGAAATATTCATTCAGTATTCCTGCTTTTCACTGTCCCCTCTGCCCACCCACTGTTCATTTTATTCAGCCTCACTATCCCTCCCTTTGTCCTTCTACGCGCTGATGTACCTATAAAAGGTTTTATCCCTTCTTAACTGAGTTGGCTATCTTTTCCTCAGTTTGGGCCTTTGCTATATTCTGACTTCCCTCCTGCTTCCTTCTGCCTTAACTGGTACAGCTCTCTGTCCTGCTCCTTCTGTGTTTCCTTATACTTCCGGAACGCTATCTTTTTCTTCCTGACTTTCACAACCACCTCTTTTGAGAACCATAGTGGCTTTTTCTTTCATTTTGATTTGTTCATTTGCTTCACACAAAGGCTTGTTGCCTCTGTGATGGCAGTTTTGATAATTCCCCATTGTTGCTCCACACCTCCTTCTAGCCTGTTTGCCAATGCTTTTCTGAGGCACTCTCCCATCTTGCCAAAGTCAGCCCTCCTAAAGTCCAGTACCCTCACTTTTGTATGGCTTGACTCTGTAGCCGAGTTTAACGTGAACCACACTGTTTGATGGTCACTTGTCCCCAGATGGCAACCCACTTCTAGATCCGAGATCCTCTCACTACCCCCGTTTGAGAGTACGAGGTCCAAGATTGCTCCCTCACGAGTGGGTTCCGAAACTAACTAACTGTCTAATGCCTGCCACCTGTAGGGCATCAAGAATGGCCCTGCTCTTGGATGTGGCTGCAGCAAATGTGCTCCAGTTAACATCTGGCATATTCAGGTCTCCCATCAACAGTATCTCCCCTTTCTCTGCCATTCTATGAATGCCTTCTATCATATCCTTGTCCATTCCTTCCCCCTGACATGGGGGTCTGTACACAACCCCTGTGCAGATTGTGGTGCCCTTTCCAGTCTCCAAGGTGACCCATAGTGCCTCCTCTCCTCCTGTTTACTCTTTTGTTCAGTTGCTTTTATCCCTTCCTTTACATAGAGAGCTACTCCTCCCCTCTTCTCCCTGCCTGTCTCTCCTGTAGGTTATGTACCCTGGTATGTTAACATCCCAGTCATGGTTCTCTGTGTACCATGTTTCTGTGACTGCTACGAAGAGGCATACCTTTCCTTCCACATGCTCTCCAATGTCACTTAAAAATATTAAAGAGGACTGGTCCCAGTACCGAACCTTGCGGTACCCCACTAGTTACCCTCCTTCCTTCACTGTGGACTCCGTTTACAATTACCTTTTGCGTTCTGTTGTCCAGCCAGTTTTTTATGCAGGCTATCACCTTGGGACCCACTCCACAGCTGGCTAACTTGTATATTAATCTTTTGTGTGAGACTGTGTCAAATGCCTTGCTAAAATATAGGTAGGCCATGTCCACAGCCCCTCCCTGGTCTACTACTTTGGTCACCCAGTCAAATAAATCTATTAGGTTCGTCTGACATGACCTTCCTGCTGTGAAACCATGCTGCCTTGGGTCCTGTTCCCCACTGGCCTCTAGGTACACAATTCTTTCCTACAGAAGTGATTCCATCATTTTCCCTACCACTGAAGTCAAACTAACTGGTCTGTAGTTTCCTGCCTCTGCCCTGCTCCCACTTTTGTGAAGTGGAATCCTATCTGCCCTCCTCCAGTCCTCAGGTACCACTCCATCCTCCCATGATTTGTTAAAGAGAGTCGTCAGTGGTGTTACTAGTTCTACCCTTAGTTCTTTTAGTATTCTTGGGTGAATCCCATCAGGCCCCATTGCTTTGTCCACCCTCAGTTTCAAGAGTTCTTTCAAACCTTTCTTCTCTGAATGGACTGGTATCGACCCCTCTATTCAGAGTTTCCCTTGTTTGGTTTAGGCACCTCCCCCTCCTCATCTGTTGTGAATACTGAGCAGAAATATTCGTTCAGCATCCCTGCTTTTTCACTGTCACCCTCTGCCCATATTCCCTCCCCTTTATTAAGTTTCTGTATTCCTCCCTTGGTCTTTCTTCACTCCCTAATGTACCTATAAAAAGTTTTATCCCCCTTAACAGAGTTGGCCCTCTTTTCCTCAGTTTGTGCCTTTGCTATTCTCACTGCCTTCCCTGCCTCCTTCTGCTTTATCTGATAAAGTTCTCTGTCCTGCTCCTTCTGTGTTTCCTTATATTTCCTGAATACTATCCTTTTCTCCTTAACTGTCCCTGCCACCTCTTTTGAGAACCATAGTAGTTTTTTCCTTCATTTTGTTTTATTGATTTGCTTCATACAATGGCTTGTTGCCTCTGTGATGGCTGTTTTGATTATTCCCCATTGTTCCTCCACCCCTCCCTCTTGCCCATTTGCTAGTGCTTTTCTAAGGCACTCATTTTCCCAAAGTCAGCCTTCCTAAAGTCCAATACTCTTGTTTTAGTATGGCTCGACTCTAGGGCTGCGTTTATTGTGAACCACACGGTTTGGTGGTCATTTGTTCCCAGATGGCTACCCACTTCTAAATCTGAGATCCTTTCTCCTTCACCATTTAAGACTACCGGGTGTAAGACTGCTCCCTTTTGAGTGGGTTCCAACATTAGCTGTCTGAGGCATGCCCCATGTAGGGCATCAAGAATGACCCTGCTCTTGGATGTGCCTGCAGCAAAGGTACTCCAGTTAACATCTGGCATTATTAGGTCCTCCATCAACAATATCTCCCCTTTTTCTGCCATTTTAAGGATACCTTCTATCATTTCCTTGTCCATTTCCTCCCCCTGAGATGGGGGTCTGTACATAAACCCCATGCGGATTGTGGAGCCATTTCCTGTCTCCAGGGTGACCCATAGTGACTCATCAACTTCCTGTTTACTCTTTAGTTCTGTTGCTTTAATCCCTTCCCTTATATAGAGAGCTACTCCTCCTCCTCCTCCTCTTTTACCCACCCCGTCCCTCCTGTAGACTGTGTATCCTGGTATGTTGACTTCCCACTCATGGTTCTCTGTGCACCATGTTTCAGTGACTGCCACAATATCCAGGCATCCCTCTTCCATTAAGGCCACTAGTTCAGGGAGCTTGTTGCACAGACTACGGGTATTGGTACTCATCACCTGCCATTTATTTTTTTATGGGCTTACCCCTTTTAGCCCCATCCCTGTCCAGCTCCCTACTGACTTCTCTGCCTTGGTGTTTACCTCTCTAACTACTGCACTTTGTGGGGGGAGGCTGTGATTTCCCTGCTCCTTTTCAGTGCCTCCCCCTTGGCTAGTTTAAATGCTTGCCAATGAAGCATTTAAACCTGTCGCCTAGGATCCTGGATCCCCCCCGGACAGATGCAGACCATCGTGACAGTTTAAGTCTGCATCCCTCCAGGTGGCTCCCCAGTCCCCAATGAAGCCAAAACCCCAAGCTCCACACCAGTTTTTCAACCATTCAATGAATCCCATGATGCGGAATACCCTAGCATCATCCTTGCCATAGACAGGCAGCACCTCCAAGGTGGTTACTGTACATGCTACTTGTCCAAGGCCCCTTCCCAACTCCACAAACTCCTCTTGCACTGCTCTGATCCCATTTACAGCCAGGTCATTTGTCCCTAGGTGGACAATGACATCCAGCTCCCTCCCCCGTGTAACTGCTCCCACGATCCTGAGGATTCGCTTCCTGTCCCTCCAAGCCATGGTGCCAGGCAGGCACCTTACCTCCCTATCCCCTTCCTCCCCCACGTCTACCCCCTAATGACTGAATCCCCCACCAGGAGTAGTTTCCTTCTCCTGTGGGGTCTCGTGCCACCCTCCTGTGGGTCTCCTTTGTGGAGGCTCCCAGCATCCTCCTTGGTCTCCACTGCAGGTGCCTCCATAGAGGAACTACTTTTTGCCAGAACAGCATATGAATTGTGGAGAGCTACAACTGGAGGGATGCACTTCTGTTCCACCACCCTCTCCCTCCCTGAGCCCACCTTGGTCCAACTGCTCCTCTTTCTTGGCAACCTCTGAGGTAATGGTGGTGGCCCTGGTGGTCCCTGGGTAGGAGAAGAGGTTTCACAAATCCTAGCCAGGTCAGCCTGGAGACTGGCAACCTCCTCCCTCAGACCAGAGAGGTGCCTGCAAACAGGGCAGAATCACAGCCTCTAGAATGTCTCCCGGAACACTGCTGCTCCACAGCCATTGCACTGCACCACTCCCATCTTGACTTATTTTGTGTCCCCTCTCCTGTTGCTTTGTTTGCTTATTGTCTCCTCCCTCTATGTATTTTTGCACTTACTTTCCTACTGTCTAGGCTATGTGCCATTACAACTCTCACCCTTCCTGTTCTGGGACAGGAACTTCCCGTTGTCTTCAGTAGTCTCCTTCCTCCGTGCTTGGATTCAGACCTCCAGCAGCCGGGGGGGGGGGGAGGAATAAAGATAATCAGTACCAACTCCTATGCCCAGAGTAACACTGGTTCTGGGGCAGCCACAGTACCATCACGGCCCTACTCAAATTTACTGAATTTCATCCATAACACCTTAGACCAAGGCCACCTTGTAGGGGCAGCCTTCATTGACCTATCAAAGGCATTTGATATGGTTCATCATGCACTCCTCCTCGAGCAGCTATCAGACATTGAACTCGCACCTGAAACTGAACTGGTTTAGCAGTTACTTGAGCCGCCACTCCCAGCAAGTCAGGATTGGGGAAGTCCCATCAGACAGCCGACCTGTCAGATCTGGTGTACCGCAAGGGTCCATTCTGGGATGTTGCTGTTAAGTGTTTTCTTCAATCATCTCCTGGCCTCCTGCCATTGCCACATGCTCCAATATGCTGATGACATGGTGATTTTTTACCAGCAACCTGCGCCCTGAACACCTTGAAACTTATCTCCAAAATGGCTCTACTCCAGAGCCCAAAACAAGCTAAAAAGCTACCCCCTCCAGACACTAAGGAATTTACAACGGTGACACACTGGAGCTTGTCCCACATTTCAAATATCTGAGGGTTACAACAGACTCCTCCCAGTCCTTCTCTCAGCACATCACCTTTAAAAGTTGGTCTTTTGGACTTTTAAAGCCCTACACGGACTTGGCCCAGATTACCTGAAAGAGCTTCTGGTACCCTACTGCATGGGACAATTGCTTCGCTCAGCAGATGAGAGGTTGCTAGAGATCCAGAGGGTCTGTTTGAAATCTTCCGGGCCCGTGCATTTATGCATGCAGCCCCAACCCTCCGGGATTCTCTACCCCACCAGTTATGGGAGTGCACAACCATGAAGGGATTTAAACAATCCTTAAAAACATCAGTGGGCCCAGGTCTTCGGTGAATGTTGATTCTGTAAAGGCTTCTTCTGTTATATTTATCCTGTATTTTAGGATTTGATAACTGATGCATTTTAAAAGTTGCTAGGTGCCTTGACATCTTTGAAAGGCACCCTAAAAATACACTTACTACCACCCCCAACCCCACCCCCACCAGTATCACTGCAAAAGCTATTAAATACTAGAATCGGGATCCTCTACCCCCACAGGCATTATCCAAAACATGAAGCATTAAAACCTGGCAAGCTGGCCCTTCGGCACAGCAGTTGAATTCCACTTGCGACGCCAGTGACTCTGGTTCGGGAATGGACTCTGGTGCTGGAGGGCCAGCCGGGGAGAGAAGGCTAGACCATCAGCTAATGGCTCTCCTTCTCTTGGGGGAAGGGTGGGGACACAACCTGGCATTTGCTGACCCCTAGTGGAGGCTGGAGGTACAGCAATGCATGTGGTCCCATTCACTACGGGGGCCTGGTGAACGTCAGCGTCAGCCTTATGTTAGTGGCACACCACACCCCCCAAGGAGCAAATGGGAAAAAGAGCCCTGTAACAGACCAGATGATGGTCGCCAGCTTCCATTGTCGCCAGTCAGAGGACAGTGCATGCACCATCCCCAACAGCACCCGGGGCAAGTTTGGCGCTGGCCGTCCCACCAGTGCCATCCCCCTCGGAGGAGAGGGACCCACCAGGTGAAGGGTTACATCTGGGGGTTTCTGGGGGGGGGGGCTTCAACATAGGGGTGAAGAGGTGGCTGATCAGAGGCAGTGAGGCATGGAGGGTGCATAGGTGGCCTGAAGGAGAGGCCAGTCTGGAGCTGGGAGGGAGCCAAAAACAAACACCTGGCAATCAGCAGCTCAGTTGTCTCCCTCATAGACTATGGACTGACCACATATGGTTCTGCTACTGACAAGGCACTCCAACAGATCTCAGTTGCCTTAAACAAAGTCTGCCACCTACCCACAAATGTACCAAGACACACACACACACACACACACACACACACACACACACACACACACACACACTTTTGTCCAGGCTGGCTGGCTGCAAATGAATGACACAAGGCATCAAGCATGTCTTTGCCAAAAAAGTAGCATTAAATCCGCTTCCAACAGGGGTGCAGAACCTGCTGTGTCTGCCTATGAATACCAGGCAAAACAGAAGCTCCACCACTCAATTTTCCAAGTGCCCAGATGCCACACTACCATGACACAGCATGCATTTTCACACCGTGCACCCCTCTGGGTAAACGCACTGCCCCCCCCCCGACATCGGTGGCTCCACAATGATTGGCTCTTTTAAACATAGACTGTGCTAGCACCTCATTGATATGAGTAACTGCATGTGCCCCCGCTAAGGCTCTACATACAGCAACAATCTGTCCCTAGCATTTATCTTTGCTTCGGTCATGACAAGATACTCAAACTGCAGCACTCTGCCTACCTGGCTCTGCCCTTTGCCCCCACACCCCCACACCCGTCCTTCTGTGCTTTGGTCACCGAGCCCTCCCACTCCAAATGTATCCTTCCCTATCCTGTCTGCTTATCTTCTTGATGCGGGCATACATCATACATTGCCTCAGCATACCTAGTGCTTTACCTCCATGTATATTTTTCTCAGTATTTGTATATTTGTCCACAGTATCGTACCTTGTTGTCCAATATATACGACATGGAACAGATCAACGCGCATCCGCTCACAGGTATTATCCAACACAGAAACATAGAATCTGATGGCAGATAAGGACTGCTTGGCTCACCCAGTCTGCCCATTTCCCTACCTAATGGATAAGCTGCAAATCCTAGTTAAACAGCCTACTTCTTTCTATGCCCCCACCCCCTAGAACTGCCTTATGACTTACCTCTTCCACACAGATTGGGCTTGGATCCACCCCTTTTCCCTTCTCACTTAGTGCTGCATTCCCCCCGTTGTGAAAACAGAACTGAAGTATCCATTCAGCACCTCGGCTTTCTCGAAATCCCTTTCACCTGCAATTCCCACTCCCCCTTAATCCTTACTATCCCCTGCCTTACCTTCCTCCTTTCCCCAAGTATTGAAAAAACATTTTGCCCCATTTGACCCGTCCAGCAATTCTCTTCTCCGTTTCTGCTTTAGCCTTCCTCATCCTCTGCCCTGCCATCCTCAGCTGCTCTTTGTAAGTTTCCCTTATCCTCCTTCCAGAGTCCTCTTATATTCCCCGAATGCCCTTTTCTTCTCCCCAATTGCCTGCCTTACTTCCCTATTGAACCATAGAGGCCTCCTCCTCCTTTTGTTCTTTCTCACCCTCATTACACATCCTTTTGTCGCTCTAAGGAGCCTCCCCTCGACCTTTTTCCATAGTTCCTTGGCCCCTCCCTCCATCTCCTCCCCCCCACATCCTCCAGGACTACCTCCCTCATCCTGGGAAAGTCTGCCCGCCTGAAGTCTAGGACCTTCGTGGTGGTTTGACTAGCCTCATACCCTGCTCTGATCTTGAAGCCCACTGTGCTGTGGTCACCATCTCCCAGGCTGGCCCCTACCCTCACTCCCTCCACACCATCTCAGTCGATTAGGACCATGTCAAATACATTTCCCTCCCTTGTGGGCTCTCACCAACTGCTGCAGGAAGGCACCCTGTAATGACCCTAGAATCTCCCCACTCCTAGCCAACCTTGCTGATGGGATATCCCAGTCCAGTCCATATCTGGGTGATTTAGGTCTCCCAACAGCAGAACCTCACCCTTCTGAGCCATTCTTTGAACCTCCCACAGCAACTTCATGTCTGTTTCCTCACTCTGCGTAGGGGGTCTGTATACTGCCACTGGTCTTAATGCTGTCCCAACCTTCCTCTCCAGTGTGACCCGTACGTTTTTACTTCTCCCTGCTCTTCCATCCCCTCTGTGATCATGATTCCCTCCCTGATGTATAGTGCTACTCTTCCCTCCTTTCTGCCAATCCCATCCCTCCTGAATAATCTGTACCCTAGGACCTCCACCTCCCAGTCATGGTGCTCGGACCACCAGGTCTCCGTTACAGCTACAGTATCTAATCTCTCCCCCTCTATTAATGCTTCTGAATCTACCATCTTATTCCACAGGTTTCTGGCATTTGTGGAAAGTCCATTCCACCAATTTCCCTTCCAGTCCCCACCCCAACCCACTCCACCCCTAAGCATGTTTTTGCTCAACATTTCTTCTTTCCTTTGGGGGGTGCTGAATAGGCACCCCGGACACTGACTTTTCATGAGTCATTCCCCCCAATAAAATTTAAACCATAGGTTTGCTCAATAAATTCCTTCCATTTGATTCTCAGTACTGCCTTTCCCTCCCCGTTTAAGTGCAATCTGTCCTGGGCATATAGGCTTTTGTTATTCTATGTTCCCCAGTCCCCCACTAACCCATACCCACTCTGCCAGCATGATCCCACTAGCCATTGGTTAAACTCCCTGATCCTGTGTGTCCTTTCAGTGCTCACTTTAGGCACAGGCAACACTACAAAACCCAAAACAAAACACACACACACACACACACACACACACGTGCTAATTGGTAAGCCAACATGCATTATAAAATGGAAGTGTAAATCCTGCATTTTGATTGCTGCACAAGTAAATAAGTACTGAAAAGCAGTACCACATTGCCAATAAAACAAAAAAACACAAAAAAAAAAAACACCACACAATCACTGTGCCGTTAGAAAACTCTTATTTGAAATGCTGCCATTCCCCCGCTAATGCGGCACAGCCACTCTCTCCCCTCCTCTCCCAGATACTGTTCCCCACCTGCTGACAGCCTCGCTCTCCAATACACACTCAATCTGCCACAATTCACAGTTGGGGGGGGGGGGGCAACATTCCAAAACAAGCACTGCCTCTTACCGACTAGATGCAGTGGTGCTGTATGTCTTACCTGCCATTCATTCACTTTCACTCTTGTTATACTTCAGTGCTGCCCCACCCCAAAATCCTCAATAGCTGCCCTACTCACACACAGGCAAGGTCCACTAACAGCTCAGTATCTGCTGAAGATAAAAAATGTACTTTACCAATAAAAAGCTGCTTTATTACCTGCTCCCTGATCAGATTTCTGCTATACTGTTATCTCACGGCTTTCCACCCACACACCTTCACCCAACACTTGTCAATGACTAAAACAGAGATAACTTAAGAAATTAATTTACAGTATTTTATGAGCAGTTAATCTCAGATTTATGAGCACACTTGCTTGTTCAGACTTGCTTGCCGTCTCAGTGATTCCTCTCACAATGGCAGTTCCACATGTCATGGCACTCCCCACCCCACTACGAGTTAGCTGCCCGACTGAAATAAAGGCAACAATTCAGTAGCTACTGAAGATAAACTGATGTTTACTTGTAAACTCTTTCTCCACTAGCAAATTATTTGCTCTACTATTATCTCCAGGCTTTCTTCTGGCACGCTTGCTTGATCAATTAATAAGTATGGATGCCACAAAAGGACAAATGTCCTTCGTAGTGGGGGGGAAGATAGCACAGTTTCATAGGAGGCAAAAGGATTTTTTTTTTTTTTTTGTCACTTCAGATAGTTCTACCCATTTTTCTGCATATGTAAACATTTCATTTTACAAATATATTAAAAAAAAAAAAAAAAAGCCCACTTTATAAGCACAATAAGACACTCCGGGGGTGTGCATTGAACAGATATTACTGCACTTCTGGGGCCTGAAGACACTCTGCATGCAGCCTCCCTACACTCCTGGACATGCAGTAATATCTTAGTGCACACCCTGGAGTGTTTTATTGCCAATTATCCACTAGTAAATGCCTGGAGAATGCTCCAATAATCATTCCATCGGTTGTCATGGTCACTGCACAGAAACCAACGTCTAAAGGCGGAATTCATATTCCTAGGATTCATAGTGACATACAAGGCAAAACACGCAAGGAATATCCTCCTATGAACTGTAAGTTACAAAACATGTCTAAGTCCTTTTTAAAATGTAGTCGTCATCTTGGCATTGCCCACCACCTCTAATGGCAACCTATTCCATACTTCCGCCACCCTCCGTGTGAAATATTCCACTTTTCCTTGATCTTTTATCTGAAGGTCATGCAGTCTCATACAGTTACTGTTCCTGTGATCGAATCCCAGGCACTCCCAAAGGTCATTGTTACTAGTGTGTGCCTTATAGACCAGGCACAATCCTCCCCTCAAACACCTATACTCCCATGTGTATAGAGCCAGTGCTGCTAGTCTATCCTTATATCTTGGGTGTTTTACTGACTTGATCATTCTAGTAGCCCTTCCCTAGATACCAACTTTTGGCAACGGAAATGTGAACTGTGCACAATGCTCCAGGTGGGGTCTCACCAACAAGGTAAACAAGGGCAACAGCACCCTCCGATCCCTGCTAGCTATATGCCTTAACATGCAGCCGAGGATTCCTCTAGCCTTTTTTGCCATTACTAGGCAGTTTTTGTTCATCCCTGGTAATGATTACCCCCCAGGTCCTTCCTCAGTGGTCTCCTATAATATCCTCCCCCAACAGAGTACTGTGCCCATTTGATAGAGCTGCCCAGTTGCATGCCAGCTTATTTATCCAAACTGAGTACCAGCTTGTTCTCATCAGCCCAGTGTTCTAATCTTGTTAATTCTGGCTAACTTATGAAATGTGAGTGGAATTCTGAACCACACCCCCAAGTTTGGTATCATCTGCAAATTGTGCCAGCCAACCTTCTTCATACCTCATGGATGTGATGTATATATTAAAGAGGGATGGTGCTATCACAGACCCTGTAACACTCAGCTAGTCACCTTCTCCCAACTCAAAGTGCACCCTCAGGCTGACCTGCTGCTTCCTATTTGTGAGCCATGATAGTATCCAATTGATATGCAGTACTAGTTTATTCGGTTCCATGTCTTTTTATCGCAAACATTTTGTCGCGGTCATTTACTGCACGTCACTTCTACGCAGTTACTCTTCGGTGCATGACAGTTTACTTGCATAAATTAGCCTGCACAATTATGCACATCACAGTGCTATGTGCTTCTTTTAAGTGTATAATATGACCCTTATAGATTTCTATCTGCAATAAAACCAAGGTCATGTTACTAATAAAGTTTGCTAGTGCATATACCCGTGTGGAAGCTGTGTATCTTTGAGCACTTCTGGTATTACATAGTCGATATATACTCCGCATTCTAGAGCCTGTATGATTTCTGAGGGGTAACTATATGTAACTATGGCACTGTATTATGTTGAAAGTGACACAGAAAGGAAATGTGCAGTGTCTGTTCTGGGGTGTTGATTAGAGAAGGACTCCTGGTTGCTTGAGAAGCAGTTTCTGTTGCCTAACAGATGAGCTGATAACATGCATTCCATGGATGTTTCAGCTCTGGATCACACAGGAAAGCTAATTCACATGGACAGAGAGAAGCAACACTACATTTATGCCTCCTATTTCACAAAGCACATGTGAAACAGCATCTGTTAATTGGCAGTTCTGTCTTTGCACAACACACACTAAGACTTGTAAGAACACAAAACACTTTTACTGAACAATAACCACTTTAGACTTCACTTAGCAAGCTTAGTGAAACTAGCATTTTGACATCTGTCTCAACAGCATTTTTTCCTAAACAGACACCTGTCCCCAAAAACAGGTACCAGTATGTGTTGCAGTACTAGTAGCTAACTGTGTAACCTACTGTGGTAGTACTTCTGCTAAATCAAATTACAGCAGTATGAATGTTGTGACCTGAGGACCCTCAGTCATTTCACCATAGTCTAATTGAGCTGTTGCAGTCCCGTAGTCTAAATTGAATCGAGTCCCTTTGTCTGAGGCAGAGTCTCTCGTGCGATGAATTGTCGCATGCAATTATATGCATCATACGATTACATTAATTGCGATCAAATGTTTACGACGAATTGTTAGCGATGTAAAGCTTACGACGAAATGACGCGATACGGTTTATTCAAGGCCTCAATAAGTTCCTTATGCGGCACCTTATCGAATGCCTTACTAAGGCCCAGAAAGATCACCTCCACTGGCAGACCTCTATTAAGTTCCCTGCTCACTCCCTCATAACTAATAAAATTAGTTTGGCACGAACTGCCAGCGGTGAAACCATATTGTAGCCCATCCCATGCATCCGTGGTACCAAGATAATCCTCCATTTCCTATATAAAATTCCTTCAAGTACCTTACACAAGACTATCGTTAAACTGACAGGTCTGTAGTTACTAATCTCCTTCCTGTGTCCCTTCTTAAATAGGCACCACTGTTGCCTCCCTCCATGAATAACAAATTCAGACAATTTAAAACAAAATTTAACAAGAAGTCTCTTTCCATCACACCCTTCTAGGACAATAATGCCCTCTGGGAGGATTACAAGACTCAGCTATGTTTCAGGCCTTTCCACCGAGCATTATCCTCCTAGAAAGGAGGAAATCAAGCCTTACTGCTTAAATGTTTCCCCATACTCAGTGCCATCCCTCCCTACTTTGAATGCATGCCCTCTAGTTAAGAAACAAGGCCTAGGACCTGGTCCTTTGCTTGAGGATAATGACGAGAGAGAGAGAGAGAGACAGAGAGAGAGAGAGAGAGAGAGAAGTGAAGTTGAGGCCAAAGACTTGGCAGAGGGCCTCAAACTTCCCCTAAGGTCATTAACCTCACGATAAGGCCAGGGTCTGAGAGTCAAATTACTATTACAAATTTTGTTTCATTAAGCAATAAGGTCAAGAGTTCGAGGGCTTTTCCAGAAGGATAATGCCCCACGGGAGGAGTTAAGAATGAAGCATAGCCGAGGTCAGTAAACCTCGTAAATGGCATTCTCCTAGAAAGATCAGAGGACAAGGAGCCTTTCATATGTTTATATGTACACAGTTACTGGTTCTTATGGTTATGAGTGCCTTCAAGTTCTTTGGGTTTGAACTGTTAAAGCAATGCAGTAGGCTCACAAGAACTCAAGAAAGACATTTTTGTAATTGTAAGAGGCACTGGAACTGAACACAACTTACTATATAATTATCTTCCCAGGGTGCTAAATTCCTACACATTAGGTGCGCAGGACAGACACTTTTGTCCAAGGACACCTACAGCTTGCCCACTGGGGCGCCCAAGGTATGAGCATTAGATGACAGTCTGACTGCACTTTTTTTTTTCCCCCTCCACCTGCCCATCCCCGAGTTCTGCTGCCTTCTGCAGCTGTGTGGTGTCTGTCATGCAACTAAGTGCATGACCGCGCCTTCCTTACCCTGCGAACTGGAGCAGAGCATCCAGACAAGATAATGGAAGGAGCAGCATAGTGGCAACCTTGTCACATGACCGCAGCCAACAGGGGCTCTTAGGAATGAAAGTCTGAGGCATTAACAAGCTGATGGCATGTGACTGACTTCTTCCCCATGAAGTGTTGCTGGCGAGTGCTGGTCAGTCTGCCAGAACATGTCATGGCTTGGAGCTGGATGGGTCATCACAGCAGCAGGCAGAACATAGGAAAAAAAAAAAAAAAATTTTATTTTAAAAGGTTAGTGGATTCATAGGTTAGGGACAACTCTATTCATTTAATATTATGACCATTGCGCATAGCTTTTTTACAATGGTGACTCATGTAGACACTACTCAACCACCAGCAAACAACAGCACAGTTAACCCCCCACTTAAATGTATGACAGTCACCACAGAGGTTTCCTAAAGACCATATCTCCCTATGGGTCAGCTGGAGCCAGTGGGCTACTTCCTAGATACACACACAAAAAAAAAAAAAAAAAAAAAACACACACCACACACACCTCCTCAAATAACAGCTCTCATTACAAGGCTGTTCAACCCATCAATATCCACTGGCCACATTCCATCCACTTGCAAAACAGCCTGGGTAGTTCCCATCTACAAAAAAGGGATGCCAAGAATTTGGACAACTATCGCCATACTACCAGTGTTAAACAAAATACCGAGACCGAATGAATAAATAAAATAAAATAAAATAAAATAAAATAAAATAAAATAATCGGGCCACCCAAGTAGCAGACCACCTGCAACAACACAACCTACTTTCCACAGCTCAACATGGTTTCAGAACAGGACACAGTACATCTACTGCCATCATCCAGTTAACAAATGACACAAGATCAGCTATTGACAAAGGCATTCTCACCAGGGCCATTTTCATCGATCTGTCAAAGGCTTTTGACCTTGTGGACCACTCTTTACTGATTTCCAAACTGTGAACTGTTGGCTTCACCCCCAACACCACTGCATGGTTCTCCAACTACCTCCCTGAAAGGCAGCAGTTCATACAAACAGACAGCACTAAGTCTGCAGTTACCCACACAGTTAGCACGTCTGCTCTCCATTTACAAACAAACAATCTGCCTTTGGGGAACCTCCTCCTCCTCATCATCATAGGACATTTTGTTGTATTCCAGCGCCACTAACTTGCCCACCATAAGCCAAAATCTGAACTCCAACTCCGATATCCACCAACACTGGCTGAAACAAAACAAGCTCATCTAAATACCAGTAAAACCGTATCCATGTTTGGTTCTAAACCCAAAATCAGAACATGCAAATCACAGCTAACCATCAATAGCCATGATGACTTACCATTAAATGGGGTTGCATCTTTCGAGAACCTTGGAGTGACCCTTGACCCTGCTCTGGATCTCACCAACACGTGACAAAGTCACCAAAGCTGTTAATTCTAAACTTGGACTCACAAGATTCAGGCATAATCTTACCACAGCTGCCAAACTAGCCATTGCCCAGGGAGTCCTCTGTCCTAGCATTACCCACACTCAAATAGCAATAAACAAATGGAACATCCGTTACATCCGTCGTTTTGCTTCATCTGCGCCCAAAATTACGCACCATTGCTCACTTTTATTCAAGTCTCAGATAGTTCTCCTCCTCCTCCTCCTCATCTTTTCTGAGTTACATCACTTGCTGCCCTAGCAACATGATCTCAAACTCCAGTATACCTGCCACCCTGGCCAGCATGCTCAAACTGGCCACTCCTACATTTACCCTGTGATCAAGAGACAGGTCTCTTGGTGGTACCCAAATGTGCATCAAAAATGGGATGAAGTGCTCCCAAACTTTGAACACACTCCCTGTTGCACATGATCTTTAAGGAGGAATTCCTAAGTTTATTATAGATAATGATAAATGCTTGTGTGGTTGATTATACTCTACCCCTTTGATACTTACTCCTGCCTCCCTCCACATGACAAATGTGTGCTAAACCCGTTGCTCCTACTATGCACTTGATCACTTAAGTGAACCGGTTTCATCTGTATACACTGGGCGTTCCTGTTCCTCATCTTTGTCTTAGGCTCAGATTGTATCATACTGTTGTGACCCCTTCCTAACTGACTGTATGGCTGTACAGAAGCCAATTTCTGTGTTTCTACAATGTATTGCCATAACACTGCTATACAATTGTTCAATGCTGCTCCTTAACTTACTTTGGTCATGTATCAATATTCCCCAGTAGCTGAAATGTATTGTCCATACGTGACTTCTGACTCCATGTCTGTAACCCTTCCGGGTCGCGCCTGAAAATAGGCAATTTCAATTGTCTAGTGCACTTACCTGGTAAACAAACACTAAATAAATATATAAAGCAAAAGTGTACGGTGCAAACAGTACACAGACAGAATACATACAAAGTTTAAGTTGCACATAATTTAACAAACAAAAAAAAATAAAAATCAACCAGAGTATACAGAGCAGAAACAAACACCCTGTACAGATACTGTATATAGTGCAAAAAACTGTTTCACAGTTGCAACTGATGGAGTTACAACTGGCAGCAGTATCAACAAATCAAAATCCTGTTTAATAGATTAGTGGATAAATCATGTCAAGGACCCATCAGGGCACACAGGCAGCAAGAAGTCATCAATTCATTTAAAAAAAGGGCTCTTCTCAGGACCTGGGGCTATAGTGAGTCCTTTCAAGGACCGAGTGCAGACAAACAGGAAGAATTTGTCAATGCTGAACGTTGCTTACTGGTCTTTGCTGTTTAGGTGTTTGGCACAGATGGTGCAAAGGCAATAATTAAATAACTAGTGAAATTGTCATGATTGGGGGAAACTAGTGCCTAGTGAGACCATCACCTACATTATTTTGCTATTATGTAGGGCTAGCTGCTTCGTGCACGGATGCTTTCCCTTTCTTTGCAGAACGGTGTATGACGTACGTGTGCGTGTGGCTTGGGTGGAGTCCTGATACTTTCTTTCCTTGCAGATATTATCCCAGTGTTAAGAGCAGATTAGACAAATATGCGATGGGGCACCAGAATCTAAAGCATTACTGCTGAAACATGGGGAAGCAGCATTATTAGGTCACCAGACTCTTGCTGTTTATCTTCCGTAGTATGATCTGTAGTAGAGCCAAAGGTCAGATTCAATGGGTGGGATATTCAGAAGTTTTGAGCATGGCACAACACATTCTGCGCCTCACTTGTATAATCGCCCTGGTAGCGATAGTCAAGGGAATTGAGCCTGGCACAAATCCTGATGCGCAGGAGTAATGTAGGCAGCGCAGGTGGGGGGGCCTGCCCATGTATACTCCGCACATCCAGATATTCAGCCTGGGATGTGCCGAGCCCATGCATGTGCAACCCCTACTTGCGCTGCACACAGGTGAGCCAAAAAAAGAAGGAGCAACAGCTGGCCACCCACATGTGAACTGCCATATTGCAGGATGCAACACAGCAGCTGCCACCTGTGGGTGGCCACCCGAGCACCAGCAGCACCTTCGTGGTGGTGCCCCCCATGCCAGATCACGGGCATATGTAGATCAATAGTCCTATATCCCTGATGGTTCAGTGGACCTCTCACAGCCCGATCGCGGGTGTCAGTAAATAATGACACCAAACCAACCCTGGTGGTCCAGCTTTACCCCCCTCCCCACCTGCCCACTGAGGCCCACTGCCCTGTTCCCCCCAGTCAGCAGCTCCCCACCCGCTTGCTGCCCTGCCGCCTGACTCCATACAGTAGGGCTGTACGCCCATTGGTCCACAGCATGAGCCAATGGGTGTGCAGCCCAAACCATACTACACAGTCCAGATATGTAACATATCTGGACTGTGTATATGGTATGGTTACACACCCATTGGCTCACGCTAGGGACCGGTGAGCGTCACAGCCCTATCGTATAGTCAGTCGAGCAGCGACGGGGTGTCAAGCGGATGGGGAGCTGCTGCCCGCCGCTGACTGGGGGGGGAGCGGGGTGGTGGGGCTCAGTGGGTGGTTGGGGAGGGGGGTACTGCTGGACCACCAGGGTTGGTTTGGTGTCTCATTACTTATTACTTCTGCCCGCGATTGGGCTGCGAGCGGTCCACTGGACCACCAGGGATATGGGACGATCATTTACATTCCCTATACCCGCAATTGGGCAGTGGGGCACTTTGCTGCTTATGCAGGGGGAGTCGGTCCCCGATGGCTGCAGCCTGGCAGGGCGCCAGGTGCAAGTCGACGGGGATCAGTGAACCTGCATGCAAAATGGGGCCATAATGACATGCAAATGGCCCCATTTGTACCCTACATACATTATGGCCCCATTTGCATGTGCACTTTTGAATATTACAGTAGTTGCGCCTATCGCAACAGCACTTGTGCTAGCACATCCCCCTGCTCCACTCTGGCCACTGCGCCATGCTCACTGTGGGGTGGCCAAGGTGCAATATTCAATGATGCTGAGCCATGGCATAGCTCTGTTGAATATCACCCTGTGCACACCCCTGCGCATCCAAGTTACGTTGCGCCCAGGCTTGCGCCACAGCCTGGCGCAGTATGAATATCCCACCCAATGATTATATCAGTAGGGAACTGAATTTAAACAGACGGGGGCCAGCAGGGGTCATAACACCCTTAGTTACCTGAAGGAAGAGACCATTAGGCCTCCCACCCAGTCAGGGCAAAAGGAGGAAGGGACAGATGGGAGTCAAAATATAAAGGACAGGAGAGTACAACCAGGTGGAGTGCAGGCAGTCCAGAGGTGGATGGGGACTTTAGTTACAGTGAAAGGTGGTGTGTCTAAAATGCAAGCAGCTTAAGGAACAAAATAGCTAAGCTGCATTTCCCCCTGAAAAAGGGACCTTTGGTCTCAGTGGGCTTACCCGGTTACCAGAATGCCATACAGAAATAAATAAAAGAAGCCCAAGCATGCTTGACAAAGAGGTAGCCTAAGTAGTAAAGGACAAGTGGGCAACCTTCAGAAAGTATAAATGCACCTGGAGAGACAAGGACAGGGAGAAATACAGCAATAAAGCAAGGGAGGCAAACAAAGTAGTACACTTGGCCAAGGTCATGAAGAACTGCAGCTGGCAGAGCGGTGAAAATGAGAGAAAGACCTCTTCCGCTACATAAAGGAGCAGCAAGACAGGGTCAAGGTTAGGAAGGTCCACACAAACACCCCATCAGATCACGCCAGAAAAACACGTGAACTGCTGGCTCAGTGCTAACTGCTCAGTTACCAAATCAGTCTGTTATAAAAATTAATAAAACTGCTTCATTGGGAATTGTTCCCATTGGTCAAAGTGCCAAATATAGTCCCAGAAATAGGTTTGCATGCTGGCAGACAGCAGGTCAGCAAAGCTAGCTGAATTGAAAGGGCTTAAACAGTTCAGCAGAAACACCATTTTCAATGGGCCGAGAATGCCACAAGCCCTGGTATGACAAGCATGACACACAAGGATTGCAACATTCTCCTGGTAGGCGATCGGGATTTTCTATCCTGTGCACAGATTGCAGTGACTTACTCCAACCTTTTTTGGTCCAACTTGCAGCAAAGCCAGGTACCAGTTTTACAGGACTTGCACTAAATATTTGGCACAAGCTGGCATAAATCAGGTGAAGTGTCACAAATGTGCCCAATGACCAGAACTGGGTACAGCTGTGGCAAAGCTGTTCGACACAACTGTTCCAAAAATGGGCTCGATGCAGGGCTTGATGCAAGGCTTAACATAGGAACACAGACTGACGGCAGATAAGGACAGCTTGGCCCACCCAGTCTGCCCATTTCCCCTACCTACTAGATAAGCTGCAGATCCTAGTTAACTAACAGCCTACTTCCTGCCAGCCCCCACTACAATTGCCTTGTGTCTGTCCCATGCATGTTTGAATTCCCCCACTATTTTAGACCCCACAACCTCCCTGGGAAGGCGGTTCCATGCATCCACCACTCCCTCTATGAAAAAGAAAAGAATTTTCACACATCCCCCCCCCCCTTTAAATTGTACCCACTTGTTCTTGCACATCTCTCTGAAAGATGATACCCTCCTGGACTTTGATTCCTTTGAGAACTCTAATCCTGTACCTTTTTTGCAGTACGAAGAGAGTTCCTGTACTTCTTCCCACTGATACTGGAACTGTGGCCAAAGTACTCGTAGAAAACTTTTTGTTCACTATGGGAGTCCACAAAGAATCTATTCTGATCAAGGAAGGGACTTTGAGAGTCATCTGATCAAAGAGATACTTTCTCTGTGGGGAGTGCGAAAGTCCAGAACTACTCCTTACTACCCCCAGGGGGACCCACAGCCTGAACGTTTCAACCGCACTTTGCTAGATATGCTAGGCACCCTACACCCAAAGGACAAGCCTAGATGGAGGGCAACAAATTAGCACCCTGGTACGTGCTTATAACTGCACCAAAAGTGATGCCACTGGGTTCTCCCCCTACCGCCTGATGTTTGGAAGAGAAGCTAGACTGCCGGTAGATGTGTGTTTTGGGGTCTCTTCCGATGGGGTTCGAGCGGACAACTATTTACAGTATGTGCAAAAATTAAAGGCCCAGCTAAATCATGCTTACCAGCTGGCTCAAACCATGGCTGCCAAAAGAAATCTGGCCAATAAAGAACGGTATGATAAAAAGGTGAAAGCACAGGAACTCCAGGAGGGAGATCGGGTATTGCTAAGAAATCTGGGACTGCATGGCAAACACAAGATTGCTGACAGATGGCACCATCTCCCTCACATTGTAGTGGGCAAACTAGATGATCCGCCAGTGTACAAAGTAAGGCCTGAGAATAATTCAAAAGATGCAAAAACAATGCACAGAAATCATTTACTGCCCATTGGACAAATCTTGATTGAGTCTGAGCCCCCAGAAGATGCCCCCTCTGGACCAGTGACTAGAGCTGCTGCTAAGAAAAGATCAAGAAAGTCTGCACCTACAGAAGCAGAGTTAGTGTTCCCCTCCACAAGTCCCAGTTAAGCAGGACTGTCAGTCCATATCAGAAGAAAGTGAGTAACTTTGAATACTACCCTTCTTACAAACTGAGTCAATTGTTTCGGGGCAATCCCCTAGTCAATACTGGAGATGAAGCTGGGCCTTCTGGACTGTCTAAGCCTCCAGGTTCATCCCTGGAGCCAATGCTCCCAGAAAGTGAAGTGCAAAGCATCAGGTCAGACGAAATGGAATCATTGTGTATGGTTGAACTGTTTGAGTTTTCAGGGGAGGAAAATGATGGAGTGGGACAGACTGGTGATGATACACCAGAACAAGAAGAGTATTTTGAGTGCCCTGACGGTCCACTGCTAGTGTCTCAAAGCTCTCCATGCGAGCCAAATGTTGTGGACTCAGAGACTAACTCCTGCAGCTGAAAGTGCCCCAAGTTCTAACCTCTCTACCCCTATGGAGACCCCCCTCTGACAAGTGAGGACAATGCTGAAAATGAGGCTCAGAGTGTAGAGACTAACAGTTCCACCTAGAAAGACTGGTCGAGCTGTAAAGCCTGTGGTGCACCTCAGTTATGATTCCCCGGGAAAGTGTGTGGACTTGCCTCTCAATGTTGTCCATAAAGGAGTGTGTGAGTCCCCGAGCTCATTGCCCAAACTAGGCGTCAGTGCTAACTCCAAGTTACTTGTGTTGCCCTCTAGGTACGGTGCCCCTGCCCCGTCCAGTCCCAAGGTAACTGATACGGAAGGCCCCCCCACTCTCTTCAGGTTTGATGTACAAGAGGTAATAACCTAAGTTATGGTACAATGTGTGTGTAATACTGTGTAAAGAGTGACGTACTGCAACGTTTCAGAAATGTGTTCCTGGTAAAGTGATATACTGACTGATGATTACATGTGTGAGCATAATGCAAATGTATATGGTTGCAACTGAAACTTATGGGGGTACTTGCTTGACGCAGACGTCACGCTTTACCAGGCCAGGAAGGGTGTAACCCCCCTGCAAATCGGGGGTTCCCAAAAGACTTCCAGGAGCTTGCTTGAATGCTCCAAGCCCGAATGGTGTTTGAGCCATTTATCTGTGAGTGTTTACAGCCTCTGGTACTGTCTCTTTAAGAGCTGTCTGCTTGCAGACATAATCAGTTTGTAGGGGGTGGGGAGAGAGACTGAGTTTCTCTGCTTGAGTCCCACTCGAGCTGCTGCCAATTCACTCTGTTTTTGCAGTCACTAGGAGTGCAAAGGGAACCTATCTGAAAGATGTAACTGTTTGCCAGAAATCATTTAGAGTAATAATGAAAATACAGTTTGTCTAACCTGCTTTTCTTTGCAATCAGAACTGTGTTTGCCTAGTTCCCCATTCTAGTTTTGAATTGCTGAACTGGACCAATCAGTGTGGGTTAAGGGAGCTCTAAAATGGTGCCTGTGGACGAATCAGAACTTGGACTCTTAATCAGAGCCCGCCACAAGAGGACTGTATGGGCAGTGACTCTGGGAAATGTAGTTTAGACTTTGGCACCTTTTTTCACCAACAGTGGGAGGCTACTGTGAGTGACAGCCAATCCAGCCAAGAACTGGGAGGAACTCAAAGGTAGTGCCTGGTTTTGTCTACTGGAGTTTCAGTTTAGCTCTGGCAGTGAAGAGGGAAGGAGCCCTATGCTCCTCTGGTGCGCAGTTTTAGTCGGGAAACGCGTATAAGGCCCCAAGTTTCGGTCTGCAGCTTGTGCAAGCGCTTGTGCGGACCGAATCCAACCTGAGAAGAGAATCAAGGAGATCTGAAAAGTAGAAACCAGGCTTACCCTGTAGAAGACTGGAGAAATTGCAGAATCGTGCTCAGTCTGTCAGGAACTGAATCTGCTGTGTGTTCTCCCAGGTATTGTGCAGTA
Source organism: Neoceratodus forsteri (assembly GCA_016271365.2). Lineage (NCBI taxonomy): Eukaryota > Metazoa > Chordata > Ceratodontiformes > Ceratodontidae > Neoceratodus > Neoceratodus forsteri. The sequence goes on from CM057455.1 coordinate 1,307,126,984, forward strand.
ATTGTAATCGGGACGGAGAAGCAGCCTGCCTGGTATAGTACTTTCTTTTTCCATTTAAATGTGTGTAGTGCTTGTGGGGACTCTCGTTTCAAATCCCCTGTACAGTGAACTGAGTGCATGAAGCTGGAAGTAAACCCCAGCTTAAGCCAGACTACATCCATTTGCTCTGAACTGCAGTGGGGTCCAGTCACAAGGACCTTGTCCACATGGTCTGTTCCTCCTGGCAATCCAGGACAATCTGCCTTCCATTCAGTTTCAGCACTGAATTTGTGAGTACAAATCAGGGTAGCTCCCTGCCATCATCTAATTGCAAGTGTTCTATCCGATTACTTTTCCTTTCTTTGTCCACAAACTGAGCCTGCCGGCTCCAGATTACAATTTGGGTATTGTGCATGCATTTTCCATCTTCAGGGCCCCAACCAGCTGCACCAAATAGGCTAGCTTCTTACTGCCTGGGTACCCAGTAAGAGTGACATTAGGGACATTTGGGATTCTGAAATATGTGCACAGTACTGGGATTATTAATGCATTTAAACTAATTAACCAGATTTCCCCCTGTCCTTGTTATATCCCCCTAAATAAATCAGATTTGTTTGTTTCAGCAAATTTACACTGCCTGAGGTGTTCGTCTTTGTTAAAGTATTGTACTGTGGTTTTTGCACTGTATTATCTTATTTTACAGGGAGTCCCAGGAGTCACACTGCCCAAAGCAGTCCTGGGGGTAAGTGTATATTGTGAAGGTAATTCTGATATATTGTGTGGGCCACTAGTGGGAAGAAAGGGGGGGGGGGGCCCACAGTGTCCCAGAGGGCTGTGACCAAGTTAGTTTAACTAATGCAAACCCTGACCTCTGGGTGGAGGTACCCGCCATCAGATCCAGACCCCTCAACCAGTTAGTGGAAAATCAGGCAGGGGTAGTAGCCCTTGGGATAGCACCATCTAGGGGTTACACTTCAATATCCTTAATTGAATCCCATAACATCTAAAACAGTTATCCTTCATATTAAGGAACTTCATTTTGCGTCTCGTATTTGCCAGAGTTCCTGTCTGCCACTTGCACCACTGATGTCACCCTTTTAAAACAGAGCCCCACGTGTTTAATTACACTTGCAGTCACCACACATTTAAACATTCCAGTGTATCACAGCAATTTTCAGTGGTCTTAAAATAAGATATACATAGGCTACAAAGTAAAAAGCAGGGAACTGATATATAGAAACTTTATAGAGAGATTCTGCTAGAAGCTTGGCAGAAGACACCAGAAGGAAGGAGTGTTGTGACACTGGACTTCTCTTCTGGGACTAAAGAAGTAGAACTCTTGTACCTAGACCTTTAATTTAGGGTGAAAACAAAAAACACAGACACCACACACACACCCCCAAAAAAAAAAAATATAATATATATTATAATATATTAATATTAGTGTGCTTGTCTGAGTTAACTAAACTGAATGGTTATCTGAACAGTTATCTAGGTGTAAATCTCAGGTGATTGAAAGGGCTTGATAGCCGTGTGGTTTAAATTACTTGTAGAAAGGTCTAGTAAGTAGGGGAGTGGCTTAGTTAGAAGGAAGCTAAATTTAAACAGTGCCTTAGAAAGATTCTGCTAGAAGCTTGGCAGACAACACCAGGAAGAAGGAGTGCCGTGTGACTGAACTTCTCTACTGGGACTATATTGCCCTCCTTCTCACCCAAAGCTAGTTCTATTTTTCCAGGCACAGGATTTGACCGACAACAGGAACTTCCTGTTTGAAGCAGGAAGTGAGTGATCACAGAGCCACCAAAGAACCACCATCCTAGAAGGACAAAAGTAGCTCTCCGGACCCCTCTAGCTGCTGGAGGTCTGCCTCTGAGCAAGTAAGGGGTCTACTGAGAAATATAGGATCTTCTCGTCTCAGAACCGGACAATCAAGAGCTTAAAGGGCACAGAGGCAGAAAGTAAGTGGGGGAACCACACACACACACACACACACACACACACACACACACCCGGAATGAGTAAGGATTCCAAACAGTTAAGGGGCCAGAAATAAGACATGATGGGAGTGGTGCACTGCAGTGGCTGTGGAGCAGCAGTCTTCTGGGAGACGCTCTGGAGGATGCGATGTTGTCCCATCTACAGACACCTCTCTGGGCTGAGGGAGGAGGTTGTTCATCTCCAGGCTGAATTGGCCAGGATTTGTGGGACCTCCTCTTCCATCCAGGGACCACTAGTGCCTCTGCCATTGCCCTCAGAGCTTGCTAAGAAAGAGGAGCAGTTGGACCACAGTGGGCTATAGGAGGGTGAGGGTGGTGGAAGAGAGGTGCATCCCTTCAGCTGTACCTCTCCACAATTCCTGCGCCATTCTGGCATAGTGTGGTTCCTCTATGGAGGCACCCACAGTGGAGACCAAGGAGGATGCTGGGAACATCCACAAAGGAGACCCAAAGGAAGGTGGCATGGGACCCCACAGGGGAAGGAAACTCCTCCTGGTGGGGGACTCCACTGTTCGGAAGGTAGAACTGAGGGAGGAAGAGGAGAGGGAGGGAGGTAAGGTGCCTGCCTGGAGCTATGGCTTGGAGGGACAGGGCGCGAATCCTCAGGATTGCCAGAGCAGCTGCACAGGGGAGGAAGCTGGATGTCATTGTCCACCTAGGGACAAATGACCTGGCTAAGAAAGGAATTAGAGCAGTGCAGGAAGAGTTGGTTGAATTGGGGAGGGGCCTTAGACAAGCAGCATGCACACTAACCTTCTCCGAAGTGCTGCCAGTCTATGGCGTAGGAGAGGCTAGGGTGTTCCACACCATGGGATTCAATCACTGGTCAAAAAACTGGTGCAGAGCTCAAGGATTTGGCTTCATTGGGGACTGGGGGGGGGGTCCACCAGGAGTGAATCAAGCCTATACTGGCATGGTGGGCTGCATCTGTCCAGGAGGGGAACCAGGATCCTAGATGATGGGTTTAAATGCTTCATTGGCAAGCATTTAAAACTAGCCAAGGGGGGAAGCACTGGAAAGGGGCAGGGAAATCCTACCCCCAAAAAAAAAAAAAAAAAAAAAAAATCTTGGTAGTAAGGGCAGTAAACTCCAACATGGAGGTGTTGATAGGGATAAGGGTCGGGTAAATGAGGAAAGTGACAAAGGCAAGAAGGACAGGGATGGGGCAAAAAGGAGTAAGGCCATCAGTAAATGGAGGGTAATGAGTACCAATGTCACTAGTCTGGGCAACAAGCTCCCTGAACTGGTGGCCTTGATGGAAGAAGGATGCCTGTAAATCGTTGCAGTCACTAAAACATGGTACACAGAGAACCATGACTGGGATGTTTAACATACCAGGGTACATAACCTACAGGAGAGACAGGCGGGGGGGGGGGAGTAGCTCTCTATGTAAAGGAAGGGATAAAAGCAACTGAACAAGAGAGTAAACGGGGAGGAAAGGAGGCACTGTGGGTCACCTTGGAGACTGGAAAGGGCACCACAATCCACACAGGGGTTGTGTACAGACCCCCCATGTCAGGGGAAGGGAATGAACAAGGATAGGATAGAAGGCATTCTTAGAATGGCAGAGAAAGGGGAGATACTGTTGATGGGAGACCTGAATATGCCAGATGTTAACTGGAGCACATTTGCTGCAGCCACATCCAAGAGCAGGGACACTCTTTATGCCCTACAGATGGCAGGCCTCAGACAGCTAGTTTTGGAACCCACTCATGAGGGAGCAATCTTAGACCTCATACTGTCAAATGGGGACAGTGAGGATCTTAGATCTAGAAGTGGGTTGCCATCTGGGAACAAGTGACCACCAAACAGTGTGGTTCACATTAAACTCAGCTACAAAGTCAAGCCATATAGAAGTGAGGATACTGGACTTCAGGAGGGCTGACTTTGGCAAGATGGGAGAGTGCCTCAGAATAGCACTGGCAAACAGGCTAGAAGGAGGGGTTGAGCAACAATTAGGAATCAAAACTGTCATCACAGAGGCAACAAGCCTTTGTGTGAAGCAAACAAATCAAAGTGAAAGAAAAAGCCACTATGATTCTCAAGAGGTGGCTGGGAAAGTCAGGGAGAAAAAGACAGCATTCAGGAAGTATAAAGTAACACAGAAGGAGCAGGGCAGACAGCTATACCAGTTAAGGCAGAAGGAAGCAGGGAGGGAAGTCAGAATAGCAAAGGCCCAAACTGAGGAAAAGATAGCCAACTCATTTAAGAAGGGGGATAAAACCTTTTATAGATACATCAAGAGATTGTAGAAAGACAAAAGGAGGGATAGGAAGGCTGAACAGAATGAACTGTGGGTGGGCAGAGGGGGACAGTGAAAAAGTAGGGATACTGAATTAATATTTCTGCTCGTATTCACAAAGGGAGGGAAGTGCCTAATCCAATTAACAGAAGCACTTGATTTGGGGGGGGGGGGGATCCCAGTCCTTTCACAAAAGAAAGGGTTCTGCAAGAACTCCTAAAACTGAAGGTGGACAAAGCAATGGGGCCTGATGGAATTCATCCCAGAATTCTAAAAGAATTAAGGGGAGAACTAGTGAAACCACTGACTACTATTTTTAACAAATCATGGGAGGATGGTGTGGTACCCTGAGGACTGGAGGAAGGCAGATGAGATTCCCTTTCACAAAAGTGGGACCATGACAGAGGCAGGAAACTACAGACCTGTCAGTTTGACCTCTGTGGTAGGGAAAGTGATGGAGTCACTTCTGAAGGAAAGAGCTGCAGAGTACCTAGAGGCCAGTGAGGCACAGGACCCAAGGCAGCATGGGTTCATAGCGGAAAGGTCATGTCAGACGAATCTAATTGATTTCTTTGACTGGGTGACCAAAGTAGTAGACCAGGGAGGGGCTGTCGACATGGCCTACCTAGACTTTAGCAAAGCATTTGACAGTCCCACACAAAAGATTAGTAGTCAAATTAACCATCCTGGGAGTGGGTCCCAGGGTGGTAGCCTGGGTAAAACATTGGTTGGACAACAGGACACAGAAGACAACTGTAAATGGAGTCCACTCCGGAGAAAAAGGGGTTACTAGTGGGGTACCGCAGGGTTCAGTACTGGGTCTAGTCCTTTTTAATGTCTTTATAAGTGACTTTGCAGAGGGACTGGAAGGAAAAAAGTATGCCTCTTTGCAGATGACACAACGATCTACAACAGGGTTGATACACAAGGAGGCACGGAAAGGATGAGAAGGGACTTGGCAAGGTTGGAGGAATGGTCATAAGTACAGCAGCTAGGATTCAATGCAAAGAAGTGCAAAATAATGTACCTGGGAAACAAGAACCCAGGGAAGATTACATGATGGGGGGGGGTTTAACAACAACAACAACAACCACCACCACCACCACCACCACCACCACCACCACCACCACCACCCCGGGTAATCATATCAGATGACCTAAATGTGGGCAAGCAATGTTAGAAGGTGGTAGGGAGGGTTGTGGGTATACTGGAAGGCATAGGGAGAGGCATCACCAGCAGAAAACAGGAAGTTGTTATCCCTCTGTACAGATAGTTGGTGAGACCACATCCGGAGTACTGCGTCCAGTTCTGGAGACCCCCATCTCCACAAGGACATAGACAGGATAGAGGCAGTGCAGAAGAGGGCAACTAAAATGGTGCAGGGTCTGCAAGAGAATCCGTACGAGGAGAGACTAGAGGAGCTTACTATGTATACCCTTGAGGAAAAAAGGGAGAAAGGGGACATGACAGAAACTTTTAAGTACCTCAGTGGAATCAACAAAGTCCAAGAGGGTAGCATCTTTCAGAAAAAGAGACGTGCAAGAACAAGGGGGACACAATTTAAAGATGGGGGGGTAGAGTTCAGGGGCAATGTAACAAAGTAATTTTTTTTCACAGAGAGGGTAGTGGATGCATGGAACAGCCTTCCTGAGGAGGTTGTGGGGTCTAAAAGTGTGGGAGAATTCAAGAATGCATGGGACAGACATAAGACAATTCTTGTTGGGGGGGGGGGTAGGAAGAAACAGGCTGTTGGTTAACTAAGATTTGCGACCCATCCTGTAGGTAGGGAAATGGGCAGACTAGGTGGGCCTTATCTGTCGACAAAGTCTATGTTTCTATGTTTACTGCAGAAACCATCTTTAATGTGGTATACAGCCTCTGGGCATACTGGTGGAGTTTCAGAATGCCATATACACCTGATGGAACAAACCCTGCACCTATGTGTCCACATTAATTGCCATTCATACCATTGTTTCAACATCAGAATGTGATTGTCTTCTTCAGAGCAATTAGTGCAAAGTCAGATGAAGACTTAAAAATAGTAGCTCCTTAAAATTTTTAAGGTTTTATATCATACAAACATGGCTGCCAATCTTTTTTCAAAACTTCTCATAGACCGTCTGTTGCGCCATGACCTGCATTAGTAACACAGGGACAACTCATTTAGCCGCACCAGAATGGCTCCTGCTTATGTCTTAGACACCACAGCAATTCACTGTGCCTTGCATCAATGCCAATGCCTTTCTACAACTACGAGCAGACACACACACACACACACACACACACACACACACACACACACACACACACACACACACACACACACACACACACACCTGCTACCAACCTGCAAGGTACAGAAGTGTATATTTTGGGGACACTGTCTCTCCTTGGGGCACACACAACATTGCCGGAATTCAGACTCCACGGACTGTCCTGATTTGCACAAAGGCAAAGTTCTCCGTCCCCCCCCAACGTGCACCAGACCTCTGCTCTTCAGCTGCCTGCTCCTGCAAGGGACACCCTCTGCTTACACTCACACCATCACTGTGAGACTCCCTACAGGTGGCCTGCTCACTTATGGCGCTCCTATGGGTGGCTACAGGATGTGCCCCCTTTCTCGAGACATCCACTTTGAGCCTGCAGTTTTTAGATGTCATTGTGATAAGCCAGAATTTCGCATACAGTAAGGGAAGTTACTTTAAGTGCTTACCAACCTTGCCGAAGGGTTAATTACCCATTTTCCATCTGGGCCCTTTCCGAAGAGGCTGTGTTTATTCCCGCAAGCTTGATAACTATGCTGCATTTGGGGCGATACTACTAAAAGTTAGGCTTTCTGTACAGTAAGTGTAACCCCATCCTTATTTTTATTTATTTATTTTATTTATTTATTTAAGAATCAGATTACAACCTTTGAGCCAGAGGCTCGTTTCCAAAGGTACTTCGTCACATAAAGACATACATTGTGTTTTGGTTACATAGCAAAGATTTGCAAAACAATAGGCGTTAAGAGGCGCCACATCACATTGTGGACAGACAAATACAAATTGGGTACAGGGTACATGTAATTGATAACAGGTGTTACACAAGTCGGTATCAAGTGAGCAATCTGGTAGGTAAACACTGAGACAGCTGGCACTGGCCAGGTTAAACATAGGCAAGGTGTACAGGGAAGTGGTGGAGGGGATGGTTAGGTGGAGAGCTGCCCAGGAGGCATTGTCAAGAGAAGCAGAGGTGGAGGCTATGTTCAGAGACAGAAGCAGTTACAAGACCTTGGCGCAGTCTTAAAAAAAAAAAAAAAAAAAAAGGGGTTATTACCCCTACCTTGTTAGCTCAGACCAGCTCAAACAAGGTTGAAGGGCATGGGATCAGATTCTGATGGAAAGAAGGGGGTTCCTTCCCCAAAGGTTAGGTATATAGTGCAGTGCCTCCACCCAGAGTTAAATATAAACTGGGTCAGAGATTTTAGCAGTACAACCCTCTGGGATGCTGTACCTACCCACCTCCCCCTTACAGTCCACACACAAACACACACACACACACACACACACCATTTTCAATAACATTGTAATTAGAGACTCCAGCTAATACTATGCTCACCAGTCAGGTATTGTTCTAAAACAGTAAACCACATTTATTTACATGGGAAGGGCTAAGACTGGGTAAACTGGAGTAGATTTAACAAAGGCATTTTGCATTCTGGTAAGCATTCACCTTGCAGGTAAAATTCACCACCACCACCACATTTTTAGTGCATGCTTCTCACCAGAATTTCACTTCAAAAATCGGGTGTTAACCCACAGGTTTTAACACGTTACCAAACTTCTACACTGGTACCAGTGTAACCCTTTACAATCTAAGCTAGGTATCCAGGATCTAGTTGCAGGCCTGAATGCTGCTAGTCAGCCAGCATTGGTGCAGTACAAAAAAAAAAAAAAAAAAAAAAAAAACCCACAACCCCAAAGGCCATGCAATTGCAAAAAATGGCATTCCCCCCCCCCCTTTAAAACTTCTACACCGTGGGGTGTAAACTTGCAGACCAACTATGTACAGTTCCCCAGGGGCAGGACAAGATTCCCTGTATTTACTCATGGTTCAATTCTGGTGGAATTGAATCTGTAGCCCTGGGGTAGATGGAACATGCAGAAGAAACTGGATATCTGAGAAGCCTGAGACAAGAAGCAGGCATCTTGCAGCTTCTAGCAGCTTGTCTCCCCCAGCCCACCAAACAGGCCAGATGCAAAACACAGCACAAAACCTTCCCAGTCACAAAGGAACCCAGACCCAGGAGTGATCCCACAGTCCGGCTCCTTTGATGGATCAGAGTGCCCTAGCACTTGGGCATGCACCCGTGGCTCCTAGGGGCTCAGCTGGCCTCACTTGATAGAGGTTGGTGATTTCCCTACTTGGCTCCAGATTTGCAGCTTGCAGTCTTGTTCGTTCATCTGCACTGGAATCAGCAGCAATGCTCTCATTAGGACAAAATGTCTGAGGCAAGAATTCAGAGTCTCTCAGCTTTACAGCCAATTTTGTTACTTCACTTTAGAAGAAATCTGTAGTCACATCTGAAAAGTCATATTCGACCACCTACCAGCATGGCAGCTGTGGCCCACTGCTTACAACACACAGTCTCTCAACTCACACTGGGCAGGCAGTCCTAGTGAAACATGTACACTCTTGCAAGGGCTCCTTTGAGGACTCCTAACTTGGCAAACAAGTCTCTGGATAACAGAAGACTTTCTCACCGTGCAGGTGCTGATGAACAGAACAGCAACTCACCGATCAGGTGCAGTATCAGATTCACGTGACAGTAAATGAAGCAAAAATACACCTATATGCAGACTACAGTAATTTTAGTCAGCAGCCCTTCCCCTGTAACTGCACAGAACACACTTCAAAGCAAATTCAATTTGTTGCAGCTTCAACTACTAAACCAGAAGTTACTGCTTAATGCAAAACACACTAAAGCACTGCTCTTATCACCCCTTACACATGCATTAAATCCTTCAGTCGATGAACACTTCTACCCATCACCACCATCCTTGATGAGCAGCTGGACTACGTAACTAAATTCAAGTACTTGGGTGTCTGGATAGATAAACTCACCTTTACCGACCACACTGAAGAGCTGATGAAGAAACTTAGGCAGAGACTTGGTCTTTTCTCTAGGATAAATAACTTGCTCACTAGAGATGCCAAGCTGAAGTTGGTCCAAACCACCTTTCTCTCTATTGGACTATGCTGACTTCCTATATGGTCAGGGAACTGCTGGTACTCTAGCAAAGCTAGACAAACCGTCACTGTGCCTTAAGATGCGTTACAGGTTTACCGTATTCTACCCATCACTGCTCTCTGTACTTGGCAGCAGGATGGACATCCCTCAGCTACAGACGTAAGAGGAATGCTGCTTTTTGGACATACAAAGCGATCATAGGAATGCCACCTCAGTACATCTGTGTCTGCCTCTCGATATGTTCTCTCAGCAAGTATGCCCCGAGAAGTGCTTCCTTCATTGCTCGGTACGTATACAAGGCAAAAATCAAGGTTTGGCAGAGCAGCACTAGGCTATGTACTACCCCAGATGTGGAATAAGCTGCAAAAAACCTTGAAACTAACCCATCCCATCTCCCTCTTTAACTGCAAATCCCTTTACCCAACTCATAATAAAAGAGCCATGCACCCGTTTCACTTGATGCTGTTAAACTCATAACTCTAGCATAGCTTGAGCCTTGCCTCTACAGTTGCACTGTGTTTGATATTTATAATTTTGTGCCCCCTCTTCTGCCTTCCCCTTCCCATGCCCTTGCTTTTTGCATCTTCTGTCATCTCTGGCTTGTTCCTCAGTATCCCCTTGTCTCTGTTCTCCTCCTGAACCCTCTTGTCAGCCGGATGTAGTTTCCCTGCTATTGCTGCGGTCCATTATTATCTTCAGGTTTTGGTTCCTTTTCTTCTCTCCATTCAATTCCACTATGTCCCTATTCCTGACCCTTCTCTTTACTCTGTTGTTGCTACCTCCTCTGAAATACCTCCAGAATAGCCTATTAACCCTCATCCTTACCCCAGACCTTTACTTTAGTGTATACTGAGCACTTGCTATTCTGCTGTATTCATTGACTGCTATATTATTTTAAGTTGTTGGTATGTGTATATATTTTGCTTGATGTGTCACCAGTTTACCCAAATTACAACTGTCTTTCTGTACATGCTTATGGTTGTTAATACCTGTTCATATTTTTCTAGCGCCGCATTTATTTTCTACATTGTATATTATTTAGTGCATCTTTGGACCCGCTTGTATCCTGTATACCCCAGGTCCACCTCGAAAATGAATTATGCTCAACAGTGATCGCCTGGTTAAATAAAGATTTTGATTGATTGACTGACTTTCCATCACACTGGAAATTTTGGACAGGCTTCCTTTGGGCATTTAGCAGCTGTGCAGGCACAAGACCTCTTTACATTCTCAGACCTCACAGGCATCTGGGAAATTTCCTCTTCCTTCAGGAAACCCCAGGCGATTACCTAGATTCCCAGCCAATGACCTTTATTCTGCTTTAGGCACAACATCTTTGTGCTGGAAAAACTTTTCATCCCTTCAGTGGAAGGCACTAGGCACCTCCTGGGCTATGGGATGTGCAAATCCCCAGGCAGTCCTTTTCCTTTACTAAAAACAAAAAAAACAGAGAGAACTTCCTTTCTCTCCGACAACTGTCGGGCAACTTCCCTGCCTCAGACAATTAATTTCACTTTTTAGAATTTGAGCACCACCCAGGCATTGGAACTCAGACTCCAACTGAAAACTCTTTGCCCCCACATGATCAGGGAGAAAGGGGCAGGAGTTCCCCTCCCTCAGAAGGGGCTCCAACCAACAGGTTGTATTCAAACTCAAAACTACTGAACTTACTGGTTTTCCTTGAAGCTTGTGAGTAGAGACAAACAGTTCCTGATTGGTTGAACAGAACAATTTAGGGGAACTTGGCAGCTGCTGACTGGCTGACGACAGCGGTCAGAGAAAAGGCAGTCAATGGGCTTACTCAACGCCTTATTGGTTGGCTGTCTTGGGGGCCAAAGTTAGCACCACCTCCTTCTCCCAGATGTCTTTACAGAAGCGTCTCGGGATCTTGGCTTTCTGATTGGCTGTTAGTGGTCACCAGGCTGGCAAACATGGCCACCAGTTTTAAATAATGTCTCACTTTTAACATTAAAATGCTGGCAAAAAGTAAAGCTATACATTTACAAACATGAAGCTATAGCTGCTTCTGTGCCCTTTCTAGCGACTGCAGTTTAAATTTAAATTAGGGCTTCATGTGCCCATTGCTACCTCTGTTGTGCTATCCCCCAGGGCACCAGCCAGCTCATTTTTATGAGCAGCCTCAACTGCTCTGTAAACTCAGACGTCTTTTATTTACATAGTGCTTAAGAGCACTTTTAAAATACATATGCTCCCCAAATGCCTTCAGACACCCCCCCCTCACCCATTTACTTTGGGGGCCAGGGCACACATAGACAGGCGGCTTCCTAGCTGCATGGAGTGGCTTTTACATTCAAGCACCTCAGTGCTCATATAGTGCGAGAGGGAGAGAGTGGGAGCAGACTGCAGAAGCTTGCCGCACAGTGACTGGCCCAACCTGCAGCTTTTATTTTATTTCTTCACTCTGCCAGTATCCAAAAGCAGCTTTGAACAACTGGGCCGGCAAAACACTCAGGGACCATACAGGATCGGGGACATGAAGGGCACATACCACATGAGGCGGCATCAAGGTAAGCCCCAAACTGTCTGTGTGCGCTCATGCATTACACAAGTGTTACACATTTGCAAAGATAGTGAATTTTGTCCCTGAACTTCTGGTAATCAAATTTCTGCAGTGAGAATATGGTACAACTGTTTTTGTTCGATGGTGAAGTTATAACAGACAGGGAGATTAATAACCTCTTTGGGGGGGGGCATGAAACTGACAAAAGGTACATGTGTGTGGGGGTGAGAGACAGCAAGAAAAACTGAGCAGATGGGAGGCGAGACAGTATTATGCAAATGAAACAAAGTGCTCTCAGTGGAGCGCATCATTCGTTTCAACTACACAAAGTTTCCACCCTTAAAATGTGAACTACTGTCATACTTAGCTTGCATGATCGTTCATCTGTTAAGGATGAGCCCAACACAGCTTGACCTGCATTGGGCTAGTCACTGACACCTCTGAAATGCCGTTCTATGTAGCAAAACGTTTCTTGTACAAGCAACGTGAAAAATAAAAAGCCTTAAGGATTTGGGGACTAGGGCATTATTAGGGCACACAGCCAGGCATTACATTAAATCTGAAAAACCCTTTTCATGGCCTGGGGTTAGACAGTCCTTGAGGACCGAGTACACACAAGCAGGGGAAAAAAATCTTGGGGGGGGGGGCGCGCAAAAAAAAAAAAAAAAACAAAAAAAAAAAAACACACACGCGACCTGTTAAGAAACAACATAGGCCAGCATATAAATATGTTTTGGGGTTTGCAGTATTTACAACACACATGCCCAAGTGGGAAGGTACTATTTTACATGAATTTCATACTCATGTTGCAGGTTTTTTTTTTTTTAAAATGGAACTTGAATTTCAAATCCACATTTTATTTGGCACAACTCAAAGAAACCCATATAGTAAATGGACTACACCAACTGATCTTAGAACTTCAGAATGTTAGGTAAGTTAGCATGAGACACAGCTATAGTTAAGAATACCAGGAATGTTTAGAAATGGCCAATCTTGACTGACTAACAAGGTCATGATTTATAACCGCACTCCTCCCTCCCCCTAGTTGTGTGTATTCTGCTTGCCAATTTAGTACTGCAAAGTAAACTTCTGCCCATTTCTCACCCTATCCTCCATGTCATTTAAATATGTTGACAAATGGACCTAGAATACACCGCTGGTGTGTTCCACTCAGAACATCTCTCCACTTGGACAGCTGAGCATCCACGTCAGCCAATTTGCTATCCAATTCATACACACTTTGTGGCCTCCACAATGCACTTTTTCCATAGGTTGGCTGCGCAGTACAGTGTCAAAGGCATTCATGAAATCCAAATAAACTACATCCCACTGCACAACCCGTTTCCACCTCCCTAGCCGACTCATCTGCTCTTTGTCTTACTGGCCCTTAAACCCACTAAACTGCAGTCCCAATAACCCAAAACTTCTCCACCTTACTTCCTTCCCTATCTACAGCCTTCTCAATCTCCATTTTGTTACCAGCAAACTGAACTTTAAACATGTTAAAACAGTGCTTTCATTCAACTTACTGATGGCATTACTTTAACATCAATTGGGCTAGAAATTTATGCGAGTCCACCTGGTTTTGCTTACTAGTTTTCTAGTTAGAATACCATCTTCATCTTGCTGGTATGCAGATTAGAATACCACTTCTTCAAGCTGCCACTCTGCAATTTAATCAGTAGCACAGCTCTTTTGGGTAAGTGGAATACTAGATATTGAGATAGAATACCATATTGTATTCTGCCTCCCTCGCAATATTTCTTAATTTTTACCATGGATCAATTAGTGCAATACACTGTTTTGTATAATGTTTAGGGCTATAGACGGAGCCTACAGCTCTTGCGTCATCTGTAGCTCTAAAAAAAAAAAAACGGCTTTTCTTAGAACTTCCATTTTAGACATTTGTATGTATTCCTCCACAGTTGCAAAGCAGTGCACTACCCCTCCGATTTTTGCTATTTGTTGCTCCATGTTAAAGGCATCTGAAGGGGATGCTACTGTACTGCACCTCAGAACTTCTCATAATATTTGGGGGGGGGGGGGAACACTTTTTAAACTACTGTTTCTATCACCTGTCCAGCTCAGTCTAACAGATTTGTTCCATTTCTTTCAGCAACCTCTAGAACTCATTTCCTCTTGGATTTTGTGAAAACGAAAGTTAGACTCAGTGTCAGATTACAGACCGTGGAATGCAGATTGTTAGCCACCAGACATTTCTTTCTGCAGGACAGATTGGAGGCAAGCACATGAAACAGAAGCCTGTTTTTCTTTCTCCCTCATTTTATAATATGATGTACCGAGTGTATTTAGTTGCAGGGTCAGGGCCTTGAAGAAAACATTTATGCAACTCATTCAAGATTCCATCAGGTGCCCAGAAAAAAGTCAGAATGTGTGTAAAAACTAACAAATGAAAGATGCAAAAAATAGCATGCACACTGGCCTCAGAGACTGGAAGATCAGAAGACTGTGGGTTCTATCCACACACTAGGCATGTGGGTTAAAGAGCTTGTGTACTGCCTAAAACTAATATTAGATTTTAAAAGCAGTCAACCATTACCTTATAGTTGAGATATTTTCCCTTTATTTAATTAGAAGATTGTTTACCCGATGTTAGTGTGTGCGATGTGTGGAACAGCACTGAGTGGCAGCTGACATAGCTAGCTATACTGCCCTCTCTACATCACCAGCATCATGACATGACTGCTACTTAGGAACAGGAATTGAGTGACTGCTAGGTCATTCACATGTGATTTCACAATCAGCGAAATCACAATGTTGATGACATAGTGGGGGGCAGTAGAGCCAGATATGTCAGCTGCTATGCCAATAGCTGTTCCAGACATTCACCACAACATTACAACATAGAAGACTAATGGGCAAAAAGTAAAAGAAAGGTATTTCAGAAACAAAAATTGTATAACCATTTTCTCAAACTTTGTATTATTTACCTGTGTGCCTGGTTTGGCTCCACTAGCTCTTTAAAGCCCAATACTGACTGTATTGCAGTGTGCAACTGTAGTGCAGCACTTGGGGGGTGCTCCTGTCTTTTCTGTCTGCCTGTTTAGATGGATGTTAAAGGTCCTATGGCTAAAAAAAAAAAAAAAAGTAGGGGAATTTCCATGCTGTCCTGGCCAACTTTCCCTCATTCAATAAAAATACCACCAACAGCTTAATCTGGTTCAAATAAGGATTTATGCCATGTTACAATTTCAGTTGGTTACCATCTGTACCCCCCTTCCCCAATCACCCCTGAAAAAGGGACTTCTAGTCTTAGTGGGCCTATCCAGTCAACACAATTCAATAAATAAATTCCTCCATTATGCCTTATGGATTCCATACAAATAAATCATTCCAAGGCCATCTTGACATACAATTTTAATACCAAACAGCAAATCTGAGCCCTTTCCTAATAAAAAGCTGCCAACATATTAAAATTAAACAAACAACAAAGTCACAAATAAGGAACTAGTGGCTTGTGGAAAAATCCACAAGGATTTATACAGGGATTTGATGCTGCTTCTACATGGAGAGCAGAGAAAAAATGAGAGTGTGTTACAGGAAAATGGTTATGTGGATCTGGGAGGTGATGATTGTGACTAAACAGCACTATATGGCACCAACAAGAAAATTATTTTGGTCATTTGGTAACTTTTCACAACCCTATCGGCCCTAGCTAGAACTGGTTTTATATTTCTATGCTCATTATATGTCCGTACCGTTTGCTAGTTAACTTTTTGAAAACAGGCAGGTTTCTACTCAAGAATAACCCAGTTACCGAGTGCAAACAACAAACACAACAACAACTAATAATAAAGTTCTGAGTACAGTACATAGAAATGAGCCAAAGTTCTCCCCCCACAAAAGGCCAGAGACTCACGCTCCCGATAACTATGCAGTTATATCGGTCACCCCACACTAGCCAAATTGTAGGAAATGCTGAAGCTCTAAGTTCTCCTACCCATTCCTTGATCCTTAATGGTCAAGTTTCAGGAAGGTCCATTCCTTCATTTCTTCTTGTATCAGAATCATGGATACCATCCAGAATGCGATTGATCAGGGAATGCTCACTTCTGCGCTCTTCACTGATGTTATCAGTGTCTGACACCACTGTCCACTCCCTCCAGCTGGACAAGCTTGCTAGGGCTGGACTCTCCAACCTAACGTGTCAAGTGGTTTAGCTCCTAGTAGGCACTGCCCCAAAAATTAGGTCATGTGTCCCCAAGTGTTCTGCCTTAGGCTATTTTCTGTTCCGATCTTTCTGAATGAGTTTCCACTTCAGCAAGAAAAGTGGGTAGGTCCTACCTCTGTTTTCCCTCCAAGTGTGGCACTATGCTATACTGAATTTGCGACTCCAGAACTGGGTAACTGCCCAGCTTGTTGAAGTCCTCTTGAAGTTTATCCCCATCCTCAATGAAATCCAAAGCAGTAACCAGCAAACTTCAGCAGCATGCTGGAGATGACAGCTTCCAGATCAGATGAAAATGGCCCCAAAAATATTCCTGAAGTACCTTGCTATGCACCCCTGCTCCACTCCAACTAGTGTCAGTCTACCACAACCATTTGCTTCATGCCCCCAAATTGGTTAATAATCCTTTTCGTGAGTTTATGTATGCCTCATGTATACTGCACTGGTTTACTCCAAACAGAAGCATGCCATGTGCAACAATGTCAGAGACTTTGCTGAAGTCCAGGCAGACTATGTCTATGGCCCTACCCACCTCCTAGTCACTCCTTAGAAGATGGTTTGGCATAATCTGCCACTTATAAAGCTGTGCTGTTAGGGAATAAGAACCGTGGTCTCAACCAAGTGCTCCATTATTCTGTCCTTGACAATGGCTTCCTAGGCCTTGCCATTATGGGTAGCAGGCTGACAGACATGTAGTTGACTGGGTCCAAACCTGCCCTCTTCTTAAAGATGGGAGACACACCTGCCACATTTTGGGAGACTCATGAAAGATTACAGAGTAGCCCAGCTAAAAGTTCTTTAGCTTCAGTATGATCCAGGGGTGTATTTTATCTGCCCCCCTTACTTGCCTGATCTCTGGCATATCAAATACCAGAGAAGGTGTGATGTTCACCGGCCACTTCATGGCTGCCACTGATGCTATGGGCACCCTTCCTGGGGGTGCTTCATTCAGCATCATAATCACCACCCCTTGCTCACTCACAGATTCCCCCCTTCACCAGTTTTCAAGAGCTCAATACCCTCCTTCACCTTTCCGTTTTCATTTATGTACTCAGGGGGTTGAAGTTTTACAGCCACTAGCCAGTTGGGCCAGTGATTGGGGAAAACCTACTAGCCCCACAGACTTTTCCACTGGCACAGCTGTTTTACTTATTGAAATATTAATTTTTACAGTACAAGCCCACAGGGCTAGTTGGAAGAAATTCTTACTAGCTCAATACAAAATCTACCAGCACTTGGCTTGAGGGCTGGTGCCAGTTTCAACTCCTGTGTACTGGAAGAAGGCTTTAGTAGTCTACACTTCATCTTTCTGGTTATCCTGGTTTCCAGACCCTCCCTGACTCTATTTTATACCTGCTGTCCCTCCATGTTTGTATTCATCTCTGGCCACAGGATACAACCCATCTCTTTCCAGCAGTCACACACAGACCTTTATGTTCAAGATCAGTTCCCTTAGATCACTTTTAGCAGGCCTAATGGCACAGATGGTTGAGGCAATGGATATCACACCTCCCACCATACAGACAACCAGAGTTCTGGAATAGACTCGGGTCACTGGGGCGGGCCAGGGAGGGAGAGAATTCAGCCTCCAACAGACAGCAACCCTCTCCCATGGAGAGGGGACTACCTGTGATCTTCCCCCACTGCCATCACATGGAGGTGTGGTGGCAGGGCAGCAGGTGCAGACAGCAAGCAGATTGCCAGCAGCAAATGCAGTTGTGAATATGCACACCCAGCATCACTGTGCTATGCTGGTTGGGGGAAGGACCAGAAAAAGAGGAAAACTGGAAGCAGGCATACGAGGTTTCACTCGATCACTCCTGCCTGCTCCATCATTCAAGAACCCTGCCGAACATCTGGATGCATGTTCCAGGGTGGGGAGGATGGCCTTCCCACTCAACCCAGCCACAAGAGGGCAATTCACGGTGAACCCGAGGTTAGCAAGTCTCATGGGAGACAGGAGACCGCAGTGGAGTAGAGGAGGGACTATTGAGGACCCTGCAATCTAAAAGGAAAAAAGCAGTATGGGAAGATCCCTGTTGAGCCGGGGACATGCTTCTTGGATCCTTTTCCTTTATTGCTAACAGGGATGCAGAACTCTGCAGCTGTTTCAAGCACTTTTAAACAAACCCCATGTGTATTCTGCATTATTAGGCTCATGCAGCTGCTCGAGACCCTTGCACACCAGGGGCTATATTCACAAAACTTTACCCCAGTGCAAACTCAATTTTGCATGAGCAAACCAGGGCTTGCGCAGAGTTGGTATTCACAAAAGCCCAGTTTGTGGGCACAACCTGGGTTAGCGCTATGGCAAAGTGTGGAGGGTGCCACAATGCAAATGAGGGGGAAGGGACCTGCATATTGGCTCAGTCCGAAACACAAAAGCGCTTCCTCCACGCAAGGACCTTTTGCAGGGTTCCCTTGTATGTAGCAAAACCCACTGACCGGGACATTGCTTTAATCCTGCAAAACCCTAGTGGGTGACAGAGGTACTGTGCTCCCTTCCCTGCCGATCACCAGCCAGACTGGTAACAGTTAATGTTTCCCTGAAGCCAGTGGTCCCCACACTCTGACCACCGGCCCAGAGAAAAACAAAATTATCTCTAGTGCCTGGTGACACGGGTCCCTACCCCCAACTCCCCTTCCCCATGATCACCGATCACCATAAAAGAACAGTTCCTGGTGGCTTGTAGTCCTCCCCCCACCCGATCAATATAGGATTAGGATTTCCCTGGTGTCCAGTGGTTCACCGGGGCTGTGTTATTGGGGGGGGGGGTGGATGACCACTAGCTACCAGGGAAGCTATAATTATACGACATCTGTGACTGGGAGTGGGGAAGGATCACTAGCCACCAGGAAGATATACCTGCATTATATCTGATCAGGATGGGGAACGGGGCGGGGGGAGAGAGAGAACCACTCGACACCAGGGAAAATGTTACCCTATCTATATCTATATCTATAGATATATCTGGCAGCTGATCAGGTAAGAGAAAGTACCAATGGACGTCAGGAAAATATAACTATATGTCAGGCAAGTGATCTGGTGGGGGGCAGGGACACCAGGGTAATGTTACCTTTACCTTCAGACTGGCGACAGGTGGGAGGGGCACACTAGACACCAGGGAAAGGCTACATTAGCTATTAGGACAGTAATTGGGAGGGCACTAAACTGTTGTAACCCATGTAAATGAGCCCATAATTGGCATGCAAATAGCCACACAGCACCATGTATGCCCAATGGGCTCATTTACATTGCTGCTTTTGTGAATATCAAACAGTGCACCTGCACTATTCACTGCAGGGCCATTCTTGGAGAGGCATGTCAGGGCAGCACTAGCGGGGTTAAAGGTAGTGGTAATGGAGTTAGCATGGACTCGTCATGACCCTATTCAGAGTCTGACAGTGCAGATGCGTTATCCAACTGTGAACAGCAACCTTTAACACCGGGGCAATCGCAAACTGCAATGCAAACTTTTGCGTCGCTCTCTGCAAACTTTGTGAATCTGGCCACAGGTTCTTCATCTTAGCAAAGTCTGCCTTTTTAAAGTTCAGGGTCTTGGTAGCAGAGACCCATCCAGTCTGCCCTGTCAAAGACAAGGAGACTTGGTTGTGGTCACTTCCTCTTGGTTTCCTTATATTGTCATTGGAGAGGACACCATCACCAGTGCAAAGAACAAGATCAAAAGACTCAAATCCTGTCCCCAGTTGTAAATGAACTCTGTCTCAGTCCTGCCATTTGCCCTCTAAAGGCACCAGTCTACACCCAGGAGACTGAAGTCCTTCAGAAACACCATCTCATCTGATTTGGTTGTCCAGACAACCCCCCCCCCCAAAAAAAGTAGCTTGGCATTATGCACTGCTGAGTTCCTTCTGGGGTTGCCAAATACCACCAAGGTGACATATGCCTCCTTACCTTTAGCCTCACTCAAAGGGACTCAGAGGCATGGATTGCAACCCAAAGTTCTTGCCCTCCACAGTGACTTGTTAGGCCAAGCCCTTCAGAACAGTCTTTAACACCTCCCCCCCATGTCCTAGTGTCCCAGTCATTCCCATCCACCCACCCACAACCAGGACTCAGTGACTGCCACCAAGTCCTGGCCTTTGAAGTGCCATCAGACCCTACAGCTCACCTATTTATATGCATTCATGCTTTATACTGGCCTGCATGCAAGTTGGGATAACTGTCCTTATATACTTCCAGTTCCACCCATGGTTGTCTCATCTGCTGGTGCTCACATGCTCTGCTGTCCTTCCCTCGATGATTCCCCATTATCTACCTCCTGCCCTTGGCAATTCCTGTACCAGCCCACTCCCCCCCCCCGGGGTCTAGTTTAAATCCCCTCGACTGCCCTACTCATTCTCCTTGCCAGTGCCCCCACTCCCTTCTGGCACATGGGCAGCCTCTCCTGGGCATACAGACATTCCTTGCCATGGGGGCCCAGCAGTTGGCCAAGGGGGGGGGACTTACTCTTTTATCAGACCCTTAATAAAGCATTATCCTGCCTAATAAACTACTGCCACACACCTTACTAGACCCCAGGATAGGGAAGACTGTAGAAAAGATTACCCTGGATAAACTCCTCAGGGACATTCCTCATTCTGTGAATGACCTCTTCAGATCTTCGTGGCATACTCCGTATGCCATTCATGCCAACTTCTGGATGACCATCTGATCCCCCCCCCCTCCAGCTAAGTTGCTTGACTCTGCATAGCACTCACACAAGCTGCACTCAATGTGTGCCAGTCTCATCCACGTTCCATCCTGATCCAGCCATGCCCTCTGTACCTCCATTTCACCAACTATCTGAAAGTACAGTTGCACAAGAACTTACCATAACAGTAGATAGTCACTTGCAGCAGGTCATAACACAAGGGAACATTCTGCCAGAGGCACCTGTTTCATGAAGACTTCTTAGCAGTCGTACCTGTGACCGCCACCTCATGCACCACATGATCAGGTCTGTGCACTATAAAGAGAGGGTGGTCCAGATATTCTTCAGTTCTTGTCCTCATTAGCAACCTAATCATGTCACCGAGGGAACCAAGGAGAAGTATATTTAAAAAAAAAAAAAAAAAAAAATTGTGTTTTGGATACAACCACAACATATATACAGCAGTATAACACACATACACACATACACACCCTATAAATATATATAAAAAAAGTGTGTGTGTGTATATATATCTGAAATTGTACAGGAGTTAGAAAGTAAAGAAACTTTGCCCCATAGTGCAGACAGGAAAAAGGGGGGTGGAGGGAGGGGCTGCATGACCTGCTGCAAGAGGTACTCTCAAAGATCTACTGTTATGGTAAGTTCTTAAGCAACTGTACTAGCTTCTTCAAGAGAATCTCTTGCAGCAGGTCATAACACATGGGAAAGTTCCCAAGCAGTTATTTGTAAAGCAGGGTGGTAGGCAAGTTGGTCTGTGTGAAAGCAGACCTTGGAGGACTGTACATCTAAAAGGTAGTCCTCGTGTAAAAAGCCAAGCCCATCACTGGCCCAGTGGCTCTGAGGGCTGAGGCGCTGGACGTCATGCCTCGTGCTGTGCTGGCAACCCATGTTCGCGAACGAGCATGGGTTGCCGGGGGTTGGTAGGGTTGGAGAAGAATTGAGCATCAAAGGACTGCTGTTCTTCTCTGGGGAGAACCACCAGTGATCAGCACTTACTGGTTCCTAGTGGCGACTGGGGCAGGGCAGTATGCCCGACACAAACAAGGGAGGTGGAGATGGGGCAGAAGTCTGGATGAGCGCGTACGCGCTCCCTCTGCTGATGTCCTTGCACACCCTTCTTGCCAGGGAAGTAAACAAGAAAATGGAGTCCTCGCCTTGGATGAAGACAGTCCCCCCCCCCCACAGCATCGCCAGGGAAGGCACCTCCCCAGAACTGGATCCGGACTGGTGGGTTGAGGGTCTCCCCACCCCTGCCACGAGGAGCAAGTCATGGGGGCTGAAGGGGAGGGGTCTAATACCTGATCAGCGTGGGATGGGGGGGAGAAGAGAATGACGTTGGATGGCTACGCAAGGCTCCCACAAAAAATACGAAAAGCCAAGCCCATCAGTGGAAATGTATAGGGGAGGGCACCTGAAGCAGGCGCCATATCCCCCGGAACAGCAGTCTGTAAACCTGCTGTGGTGGTAGCCAGCGCTTGTGTGGAGGGAGTCTCAACCACAGCAGAGAGCAGCAGTGTATATAATCATTTTTGTTAGAACAAAGAAAACTAAGGTGGCCATTTAAGTTTGGACAGACCCCGTACCGAAACAGGGAGTTTCCCCTTCACTATCCAGGGGAAATGAAACAAAAGGTGGCACTGTGGCCTCGTTCATTAAGAATGAAAGGGACTTTTACTTGAAGTACAGAATATATGAGTGGGGCAACAAGCCGGGACCTTTGTTGGTCAACCTTGTGAGGGGTAGAAAGAATGCTGTGCATATTCTCCGCATCAGAAATAAAAAAGGGCAGACTGTCACTAAGTATGTGGAGATAAGAAATATTACAAAGTACTATACAGAACAAGTGGGGAGGGAGATAAAAAGAAATGCATGAATTTCTGGTTAAGGATAAATTGCTCCAAGTAACAAGACACCAATGAGAGTTGCTAGACAGAGATTACCAAAGAGGAAATCATTTGAGCCATCAATGCAATGAAACTGGGCCACAAGCTTTCCCCGGATGGCCTGCCTGCAGAGTATTACAGATTGTTGAGGGGGGAGGTAAAAGAGGTTATGTGGGAGGTATTCAGAGAAGGAAGAGAGTGCGGAAAACTACCCGACACATGGGGGTGCTTTAGTATGTGTGATTCCTAAACCAAACAAGGACTTAATGGAATTCTCATCATATAGACCTATATCCCTTTTAAACTGTGATGCCAAGGTGTTTGCTAAAATTTTGGCTACCAGGCTAGACGGTATACTTACAGAGTTGATCCACCTGGATCAAACTGGATTTATAAAAGGTAGGCATTCTTATCACAATATTAGGAAGGTTCTTAATGTGTTGGAGCAAGCCAAAAAAAGCAGGGGGATGGGCAGCTGTATTGACAATGGATGCCGAAAAAGCGTTAGATAGGATTGAATGGCCATATCTGTTTACAATTCTAGAATGCTTTGGGCTAGGAGAAAGCTTTAATAAAATGGTAAGGGCATTGTACTGGACCCCAGGGCTGCTGTACTGATTAATGGGAACTTAAAAGAGCAATTTATGCTGCACAGAGGGGCAAGGAAAGGATGCCCTCTTTCCCCCTTGCCATTTGCAATGGTGGTAGAGCCACTGGCTACTGCCATTAGAGAGGCTTTAAGAATACAAGGGATAAAAGGGAAAAGTGGGAGACAGCATAAAATTACACTATATGCCAACGACATGATGTTATATGTGATAAGCCTTCCACAGTCTATGCCTGCCCTGTTGGAAATTATAGCACAATTTGCTGTATTCTCTGGATACAAACTGAATCTGGGAAAATCTGAAATGATGTTCCTGGGTGAAGGGGGAGAGAAGGGGGCAGTACACGGGGCCTGCGGAGGGTGGGTACACACTTTACCTGTTTGGGGAATCAAGACAGGAAGAGACCAGAGATCACTATACAGACTGAATTATAACCCACTATTGAGATTAGTAAGAGAGGACTTAAGTAGATGGAGGAACTTGCCTATATCATGGCTAGGACGTATTAATTTACTTAAGATGAACATTCTTCCTAGAGTTTTATACCCACTACAGATGTTGCCCATAGGACTGACAGGGAAAGATATAAAGACATTTGAAAAGGATTGTTCTAGGTTCATATGGCAAGGGAAGAAGCCCAGGGCTAGCCTGAATAAGTTGAAAGCAGACCAGGCTATGGGAGGGTTAAAGTACCCAGATATGAAGTTATATTTTTGGGCGGCAAAAATGAGGATCATCAAGGACTGCGTGCATAGGCCGAAAGAGGCCAGCTGGATGGACCTGGAGGAGAAGGGATAGGGGGTTCGGATCTCTTCCCTGCTAGCAGAAGGAGGTAGAAGGGTACTGCGAGAAAAGAGAGACGAGTATTTTAGTGAACAGTGCAATAGATAGCTGGGACCAAATTAAGGTGGTGATGGGGCACCAAAAAGGGGAATCTTATTTTACCATTGGTTAGGAATCCATTCTTCACTCCGGGGGTAGGAGAGCCCTCATTTCAGACTTGGGAAGAGAGGGGGATATTGTGCCTTAATGATATAAGGAAAAAGGGAGTGGTTTGCCCATTTAATGAACTTAGAGAAGCAATGGGTTTCCCGGCCCATCATCCATTTAGATATTCCCAGGCGAGGAAATATATCCAAGGTATTGAGAAACAGAGGGTCCCAGGAGCTAAGATAAGGAAGGCTACATCCCTTCTGCATCTTCAGTGGCCAGATATGACAACTAAAACTAAGCACCTGTGGGAGAGGGACCTGGGAGGTACATTGTGTGAGGAACAGTGGACCTTAATGAAAAGGACGCACCAGGGACTTTTACTTTGTAACAAATATAAGGAGGCAGCATACAAATTCATGCATAGGAGGTATATTCCACCAGTTGCAGTGAACAGATATAATCCAACAATATTGGCTATGTGTCAGAGGTGTGGGTCATCCCTGGGTACCTATATACATTCATTTTGGACATGCCCGATACTCCACGTTTTTTGGGAGGAAGTGGCAAAAGAGCTGACAAATATGAAGGGGCAGCAGACCAGAGCGGAGCCACTCTTAATGTTATTTGGCATAGAGGACATGCATCTGGAGGAGTGGGGGTTGCTGGAGAGATGGGCGAGAATACTTTTGGCATTGGCAAAGCAATGCATCTTAAACACATAGGTTTCTGGTGACAAGCCCACAATTACACAATGGAGGAACCTTGCATTGGATGCACTACAGCTTGAAAGTTTGACATAAAGCTAAGGGGCGGGAAGACCAGTTTATGAATGTGTAGGCACCCTACTGGCACACTATGAACCCCATGGAACAGGAAGCGTTAAGATGAGGGTAAAATAAGATACAAGGAACAGAAGTGGAGAGATCAATAGCAAAATGCTGAAATGAAATAGAAGGGAACCCGTGTAGTGATAGATGGAATCCTCTGTTAGGAGATGCTGGATCCAAGAAGAAATAAAAAGAAAGAAAAGTATATTGTTGGAGCTATGTATCAGATGCTATAGATGAAGGCACTGATTTTTATAGTGGATGAACTGAATTCTCGATTACCCGGGGTGGAGGAGGGATTTTGGGGGAGTTTGGGAAGGGAGGGTAAGTTCCCCTCCTCCCCCTTCTTGCTTTTTCCCTGTGGGTCGTTTCTTTGTCTGTTTTTGGTTTTCTCTTCTATTGGTTCTTTTTTTAAGAAAGTAATATTTAAAGATTAAATAGTTGAGGCATGTATCTAATCTGAAAAGGTTGTATAAGGTCTGTAATAATGATACTCAAATTAATTGGTAGACTATACTGTGTGTTAAAAATGAGGCCTGTAAGATCTGAGAAAAGAATGATGTGTGTCAGCTGAGGTGTGAACCATCGTTTTTGCTTTGGTATGGAAAAGATTAATAAAAAGATTATGAAAAATGAAAGGGACTGAACAACCAAGATGTGAATTAGAACAGGCTCAGGAGCCTCATGCCCCATATGAGACTGGTAGCTGAATGGTTACTGATGCACAGGAACAACTGAGGCCATCTTCGTGAAAGACAGGGTCGGATAACAGAAGGACATCCTTTCTGTAGGAAAGGCATGTAGGGCCCTGTATGCAGAGAGCCTAGAATGCAGCAATGCAGTCAGCCAACGAAACTGCAAAGCAGAGTAAAAGGTTCCAAGATAGGAAGCGCCAGCCTCATGGAACCGTGGGCCTGAAAGAGACCGATCGTCAGTCAGTCAGTCAGTCTATGACTTAACCGAGAACCCTCAGGAGACAGGTGGAGTCCTACTGGGGTGCAGGGGGAAAATGTCCCTTAAGAAAAGTCGTAAATACCCAATGCAGGCAGAGACCTTTCTCCCATCAGGGAAGGAAAGGCAAACGTTTGAGGTCAAAGAACCTCCAAACACTGAAAGTGGGAGTAAATAGTCCAATATGTAGAGAGCAGGACATGAAAAAGGTAAAATTCAATACAGTTGCCCAAGAGAGGCATGGCACCCGTTCTGTGAAGAAAGGTACATGGCATGAAAACACCCAGGTTGGCGTAAAGACTCCAGTTATCATAAAGCTGACTGGAACCAAGAGAGGGGTAAGCCCTCTGGAACCAAGTAAGCAGGAGCAGGAAATGCAGAACTGGACTGAAGGAGCATTTACCACATGAGAAGGGCAGGAGGGTGGGCATAAAGAGGGAGAGGTATCAGTACCAGAACCCTCAACTGTAACAGTGGTAACCACACCGGTCTCGACCCCAGAAGTGCCTCCCAGAAGAGAGAGAAAAACACCCAGCCAGACCATGTCCAGGTCTGGCTGTAGTGGGCAGTAGGATATGGTGCAGAGAGATGAACAGATCCCTGTCAGGATGAGCCCAGCGGGCAAAGATGTCTTCAACTACATCCTGTGGAATTTTCCATTCATGCCCTGCCACTTTGAAAAGGTGGAGGTTGTCTGGCTATGTATGCCTGCTGCCAGGGATATGTGCCTCTAACACGTAGTCCGTTATGCGTGCCTAGAACCCTATATGCACAGTTTTAAATGCCTATAGGAAAGGGTGTGGGTAATGTTTCCTGGTCAGGTAACATACAATGGGGAAATAACTGACTGAATCATGAGACATATCCCCCGTAGGAGGCACCCGGAAGTATGGAGAGCATAGAAAATGGCTCTTCCAAGACAAAGACATGCAGATGTGCATCGCCAGACTGCCAAACACCTTGGCAGGTTTTTCAGACCTTTGAAAGGAATACCCAGATTCTCTGGAGTGGAGTTATGCATCGTAAGAATGGTCACGTACCTTCATAAACTGAGAAATTTGATAGTGGGTGATAAGACGCTAGCATCCGTTTGCAGGTAGAGCTCTGAAGGCACAATCATTGCAGAGTGCCCTGGCACAAAGTCTCAGGTATTATTGGGGATATGCAATTGGTCAGGATGGCTGCAGCCATGTATCCCCAAATAGTCGGCAGGTGAAGCCCAGTCAAGACTCCTCTGGTGCAGCAGATAATGGGAAGCCAGTTAGCCCAGGCATGTGTCAAAATACAGGAAGGAAAGAGTTTCCAACTGAATGTATGCCATAAAGGTGTACATTCATAGCAAGAGACTTGAGCCATACTTAGAGTATTGACCGGTACAAGGAGGACATCTAATGAAGTTTCCAAAAAGCAAAATATCCAAGCATATAATAAAAAATATATATGTCATCTATCCATCCATCCATCTCATATATATTTTTTATTACACACACACACACACACACACACACACACACACACACACACACACACACACACACACACACACTGCAGTTTTGGAGACCTCATCTACACAAGGACAGACAGGATGGAAGCAGTCCAGAGGAGGGCAACTAAAATGGTGCAGGGTCTGCAGCAGAAGCCATATGAAGAGAGACTGAGAGAGCTTAATATGTATACTCTTGATGAAAGGAGGGACGGGGGGACACAATAGAAATGTTCAAGTACCTCAAGGGAATCAACAAAGTCCAGGAGGGTAGCATCTTTCAGAAAAAGATGTGCAAGAACAAGTGGGCACAATTTAAAGATAGAGGGGGGACGGCTCAGGGGTAATGTGAGGAAATTTTTTTTCCATGGAGAGAGTGGTGGATACATGGAACAGCCTTCCTGAAGAGGTCGTTGGGTCTAAAACAGTGGGGGAATTCAAATATGCATGGGACAGACACAAGGCAATTATAGTAGGGGGTTGCAGGAAGTAGGCTGTTGGTTAACTAGAATCTGCAGCTTATCCAGTAGGTAGGGAAATGGGCAGACTGGGTGGGCCAAGTGGTCCTTATCTGCCGTCAAAGTCTATGTTTCCACACACACACACCCCCACCGCAAAGAATCACAGAAAGCAAGGCTCGGTATTATTGGAAGACTCCAGTGGCAGGGTCTATCCTGAATGAGGGTGGCACTGCCTTTTGTAGCACAGGGCGAAGGTCTACCATGATCATTGTCAGGAAGGAGAGGGGGGGAAAAAAAAAAAACAAAAAAAAAAAAAAAACATACCGACCTTCGAGGAAGGGGATGCACAGGCAAAACTGGCATTATTCAAGTAGGGAAAAAAAAAAAAAACAGATCCCAGACATCAGGACAGATACTGTAACCATGGATTTGAGGGGAACCTTCAGGCTATGGGACATCCCAGACTGGAACCAGTGGAATGGCACACTCAGACCTCAGAATCCAAGGTGGGGAAGACTAATGGAGGAAGTGAACCCATGTGAGGGAGGTCCCCACAAGGTATCAGTGGGGTCCAAAAAAAAAAAAAAAAAGTTTCGTAAAAGAATTCTTCAGATGCAAAAAAAAAAAAAAAAAAAAAAAAATATGGGGGAATGCACCAAAGTACGGTGCAACTAGAGGTGGTGGGTCTCATACAGAAGAAAAGCAGCAGCAAGAAGAAAAAAAAAAAAAACTCAGAAAGGCAGGAGCAAAAGGCCAGATACATGCAACCAAGAAAGTCATGAGACATATTTTCATAGTAGAGGTCATGTAAACCATAGCCACCAGAGGTTCCAAGCAGCAAATACAGTGGCTGCAGAAGCATCTCCAAGAGGCAGGAAGATCACTGTGAGGACGTCTCCAAACAAGCCAATTCATGCCTAGGGGTGTGCAGCTCCTACATCTGGGAGCCAGAGGGTAGAACCGGTCTGGTCCCTAGTCTTGAGCAAGAAAAAAGGGGGGTTCCACCCCAACAACTGCAGACAGAGCCTGGTGAACTGCAGAGCTACAGGTAGCAAGTGGGATGGGACCCGGGAGGTGCGGCCATCAGGCCACAAGAATAGGCATGTCCACCTATGCCCTATAGGCCCAACTCAGGGCTCCAAATAGACACAGTCAGACTCCACTGGAATAATTGGGAGAAGAAAAGTGGTGGGGAAATAAACCCCTGCGTGCAGCAAAGAGTCGATTCAAAGGAGCCAGCACTGTTTGAAAGAGTCCCTCGGTTGTTAAGGAGGACCTCAGTGATGTCAAAACAGTGGAATAAATAACAGTATACCCAGTATAAGGGCAGAGTTTCAGTTAAAGACCAAATAGGATCTGGGTGGATTACAGAGAACACCCCACAGCCGAAGTCACCGGTCAGGCAGCGCATAATTCACGAAGATGAGGAGGCCTACAGTGAGGCCAATGGCATGTGGGTCTAGGCCCACAGATTATTCTGGGGTCCGCTGTGGACAAGTCTTCATTGAGGAGAAGAGCGAAGCCTACCACAATGAAAACAATCAGCAGCAACGAAAGACCCAAGGCCAGTGTCAACAACAAAACCTATGGCGGCCAGGGAAGCCAAAACCTTCTCCGATGAGAGTGGGGAAGCCCATCAAAGCCAGTGGCGATGAGAGGGTACAAAAGCCACCATCGGCAAGAGTCCATCATTGATTGTGAAGGCCGAAATCCTCGCCGTCAATGAGGGGGCATAGGACACCGATGATACTGAAGACATAATTATACTTACGAAAATTCAAACTATCTTCGCCAGTCTAGTAAAGATGGTCAGCAACGACAGACGTCGTTAGAAAAAAATAAAATGTTAAAAGGCGAAGGTACTGCCGAGCCAATCTCCAAGAGAAATACGTGGTCACAGAAAAGAAAGAATCAAGCAGTATTGGGGCCACCCTCTCTTATAGTGCACAGGCCTGGTCATGTGGTACATGAGAGGGCGGTCCCAGGTACAGCTGCTAAGAAGTCTTCCGGAAACAAGCACCTCCAACAGAAGGTTCCCTTGTGTTATGACCTGCTGCAAGAGATTGTCTCTAAGAAGATGTGTCGTTTCATCGATGACTACTACTTTCCTGCTTGTCTGCCCAGACTTTCCATACTCCTTCATGGCAATTCAAGCGTACTGGTGCTTGGACTATCGCTACCAGCTCAAACAGCCTGTTGCTTTAACTTCAACTGGCCGGACAGAGATGGATACCTATTGCTGGTGTCCTATAGCAATGCCTGCTACCCCCCTTCCCCACATGAAACCATCCCCCTTTCCTCCCTAGTGATCACTGTCCATGCCACCCTCCTCTCTGCCTTACTGGTCCCTGCTAGCTGCCTCCACCCCATGGCTCGGTAACCCTGTCCATTGCCTCATTCCCCCGCCCCCCCAATCCTCAGCTGCTTGCTCACTTCCATGCTCCCACATGTGCTCCCAACTGCCACTCAAGCCTGGCAATATACCTCAAGAGCATTGACCACCCGCCAGTGGCTGTGGATTTATTCACCCACATGTCTGCCACAAGCAGTATGGTATGCACTGCCCAGTCCTGGTAATGTGCCAGGTGCACTTTCCTTCAAGTCTTCTGGATGCTAGTCTATCCACTGCCAGCACTCCACTCAGTACCCACCACACCAGCTACCAGCCCACCTTCCCCTGCCAGCGAGAGCTGCCATTCCAAACTGGGGATATGCTTTTTCAAAGCAATGACCAACTCCCACTGGGGGAAAATTTACCCCTTCCCGTCCTCCACAAGCAAGAAGGTGTACGTAGTGCAGCCTCTGCACTAATAGTGCTTACATCTTCCCTGGTAAAACAACCCCAGATTCAGACCACTAACCTGTCTGTAGGTTCTTTGGTCTCACTGTCTGACCTCTTGACTAACCTAGCTCCCTTGGTTAACTAGTCACTCCTGCAAACCAGCAGCCACTTGCAGGTGTGATGGTTTAAATGCAAATGCTAAACCAAGGCCCTGCTGAGGTATGTGGGTCCCACTTTCCCCAATTAACAAGTAGCCCCAGATGTTAAGGCAAGAAGCAAGACACAGCTCTTTTAAAAGTTTAACTGCG
Source organism: Neoceratodus forsteri (assembly GCA_016271365.2). Taxonomy (NCBI): domain Eukaryota; kingdom Metazoa; phylum Chordata; order Ceratodontiformes; family Ceratodontidae; genus Neoceratodus; species Neoceratodus forsteri. Next base: position 1,307,158,057 of record CM057455.1, read on the forward strand.
AGTGTTCTGGTTGCTCCAAATTACCCTGCAGAGATCTTTTCAGCCTTGTTCTGTTTACTTACCTTCCATGTTTGGATGTTGAATTTGCCTGCTTTTAGAAGGTCTTTGCACTTCTGCTGGTAGTCACCATCTAAACAAATTCAACATTTCTAAATATATTTGCAGTCACCGAGGTTCCAAAAGAAAATAGCCTAAGTGCCCCAGGGCAGATCTGTCTTACATCAGCAGGTAGCTTTTTCATGTACTGTACTTGCACAATGGGACACCAATGCTTGGTCAGCTAGATTGAATAACCCTGTACAGTATGTAGAGTCTGTAGCACTCCATAGCATGAGGCACCAGCAAATAAAGTGGACCTGAATTCAATTTCTTTTTTGTGCTGGCACCACAGGCTGTAGAAGGCTACCATGCTCTATTCCACATGGCATAATTTTACAGGAAGTGAGTACAAGGAGGGTGTAGAGGAAAGCATGGGTGTAGGCAGGCATACTCCAAGCACTCCATGGTGTGCAATTTTATTTAAGAGGGTAGCAAATCAGCTCTGAACGGCTTCCTTTTTCCATGAAAACTAAAAGAAAATACTGAACCTTTCTGTAATTTTATTCATAGGAGTCCAAACTAGAAGGACTGGTCACTAATACTCTTTGCATCCCAAGGACAATACAACTTTACAGGTTCTAGCTGGTATGTGCGTGTTTTAGGGAACAATGCATGGCATTTGTATTTACCCATGCATGGCAACAACCATTGTTAGGAAATACAAAAGTTGTATTTATTGTGCCAAATGAGGCAACAAACAGTCCTGGTGTACATTTGTATATTGTCTGGCTATACCCCGGGGGCGGGGCATGCGCGGGTAGCTCACCCTAACAAAGGGGGTGGGGTTAGCAGTGAGTCCACTTGGGGTGCAGATCTGAAATCCATGACTACACCCGAGAGGAAGGAATGATGGGCAAAGTTAGCATCAAGAGGGAGTGTAAAATTTGTGAGATAGTGCGAGTGCAAAGAAGCACAGAATTAAAGATGTAAACACAGAACAAAGGGGTGCAGAGAAAACTGGGACAAAGGATACAAAACTACTTAAGGGGTAGCCCGTTCAAAGAGGGATATTTTGCGGTGCAGACTAGAGAACACACAGTTTAAAGAAAGTGAAAATGGAACCCGATCCAAATTGGGGAGGAAAGATGGTCTGCGATAGCATCAAGAGGCAGTGCAAAGTTTGTGAAGCAGTAAGAGTGCAAAGAAGCACAAAAGTAAAGAGGCAAACAGAATAAAGAGGTGCAGAGAAAAAAGGGGCAAATTATACAAAACAACTTAAGGGATAGTGTGTGGTGCAGAGTACAGGCCACACAATTTTAAGAGAATGAAAATGGAACTCTTACTCAATCCTAATCTGAGAGAGAGAGAGGGGAGAGAGACTGACTCCTGATGATGCCATGGACATGCATCATGCTTCTGTGGTGGTAACCTGGGCTCTAATACACTGCAGGCTACTGAATCTCCCACTGCTGCAACTCTCTTCTGATTTCAGCTGCAGGGATCTGTAGTTATAGAAAAGGTAAACTTGCAAGGCAACAGAATCAAAAGAACAAAAGTGTGCACACAAGAGAGTTGATATTCAGGTGTAATTTAACAGCAATAAATAATGCGACACAGTGTGGGGCAAAAATCTGCCTACCACAGAAAAAAAAAAAAAAAAAAAAACACAACACACCGTTTGCATTCATAGTAGAAAGACTCCTTCCTCATAGGGCCGAGCTACACAGTAGAGGATCATTTAAAAAACGGTCTACCGAGGCTATATTAAATTCACTCTCACTGTGTGGCACCCTTACAGTGCCACACACACAAGTACATAGGGTTCTTATGCCTGTCTGTTTAGCACAAGATCATGCTCCATGACTCAAACAGCTGCCGCCAAGGTGGTGAGAGGGCTCTGCCGCCAACGCTTTACAGGGACTGGCAATCCGGGGAAGAGAAGGGGTGAACGGCGAATGATGGGGGAGGAGAGCCACTATACCATCAGGGACTCTTGCTAACATTCAGACCAGGCAATCAAGGGGTGAGGCCCACTATAGAACCAGGGACTCTCAAACATTCAGACCGGGAAATTAGGGGGGTCTCTGTATCACCAGGGATTCATGCTAGGACGCAAACAGGGCAATTGGAAGGTGGGCAGCTTGGTAAAGGGGCTGGCTGTGGAAATAAGAATATGGCTGTTATGACCACCAGTTTTATGGGGACTGGCAATCCAGGTTGGGGGGTCCTAGAACAGGGGCTTCAGTACTACTAAGGATTCTTACGAACATTCAGACCAGGCAGTCAGGGATGGAGCCCATTATACCACAGATTCTTGCTAAGATTCAGACCAAGCGATATTTGTTGGGGGGGAGAGAAGGCAGCTACTATACTACCATGCTAGGGTGCAGACAGGGTGACTAAGGTAGGAGAGGCCAGTTTGTACAGGGACAGGCGGCTGTAGAATGGATCATGACTTGAAACACTGGGACTACCATTTTTTTGACTAGGCCAGTTGTCCTTGGATTGCTACTGTGTTTCTTTCAGAGACGTTTTCTGTAAAAAGTCAGACTCCATGAACTGCTTGCCGTGGCTGCATCAGACCGAGTAAACTAAGGGATTTATTTAAACCTAAAAATTGATTGGCGTTTTGCTCATAAAAGTGCTAAATCTTTGTGAAAATGCACAGCTCTTGCCTCACTACGTTTAACAAACAGAGCATTTCCAAAAAATCCATATAAATACTTCCTGTACAGTTAATGTAGTCCCAAGAAAAAACTGCTAATCAATTACTTAAAACCCTGAAACTGCTCGTGTACATGTGTTCAGAACTTTGACTGAAAAAAAAAAAAAACACACACACACCATCTTATATGACTGCTGTGGCTGTGCTAATGAGACCAACTGAGTAATAGGAAACTGCCCTGTGCACCCATATTCTGGTAACTGCTAACGAGTTAAAAAATGACTAAAAATAAACAGATTTATTTTGAACCTTTCAAAAAAAAAAAAAAAAAAAAAAAAAAGTATTACAGTTTTTAAAGCTGCTTCTCTTAACCATTTTCTCTCAACCTGTAAAAACTAACAAAAAAGTTAGTGTATCGCTTCTATTTGTATGTTTCTGCACATCGTTAGAAGCGCTATAAAAAGCAGTCTAGGGTGTGTAATTATGGGCTATAATCACACATCTCTATGGTGTTGTAAAAGCATTCGGCACAAGAGCCTCACGCCAAACACCACCCTCCAGAGGTGTGGGATTACTGAACCATAACCCCCCCCCATATTATTGGTTGTGTAGAGCTGTCATGGTACACAGAGTTCCCTTCAGGGAAATTGTTCCCATGGACTTGCATTGGTCATAGGCAAGGCCCCTGGAATTCTGCGGTTGCGAAATTTGCATTATGCTGCAGAATTCATTGTTTTTCGTGAATTTTCATATAAATATACTGTTTTTTTTCATAGTGCCAGGCTTTTCTTTTCCACCTTGTTTATCCTGAAGCCCCTCCTCTATGCTCCGCATATGATGTCATCAATGACATCACATCATATTTAGCCAATGACAGGACTGCATTCTGCCAGAGAAATAAATAAATTATGTCGCAGAAATCAGAAAATGCTGCCGCAGAAGTCAAGGAGCCCTGCCGAGAAATCAGAAAATTCTGCCGCAGAACGCAAGGAGCCCTGGTCATAGGGGAAAACACAGTAATGTGGCTTCCATAGAAAATAATGCAATCTACAGGAAAATTGCCCTGGATTTACAAGGGAAGTGCCAAATCAATCTGGAAGCACTGAGTATATAATCTCTATTTTACTAGAACTAGAATGAATGATAAATTTAATGACACTAATTCCACGCATCTTTGAAGTATGGCTGTATAATGCTAATGGGGGGGGGGGTCCATGTCCTGTGAAGTAGACGTAATTAGTAAGTCCTGTGAGGTTTTGTATTATGCCACAGTTGAAACTTACGTATAAAACACACACACACACACACACACACAACCTTGATTCCTCAAGCTAATAAATCATTCAACACAGCATATAACAGAGGTCATGATGGCATCCTTAAACCCAAATCATAGGAGTTGCAAAGTTCAATTACAGCAGCAGAATGATATGGGTTGCAAAGCCCCTTAACCCACGTTTGTAACAATAAACGATATTACACAATGACATGAAAATCTTGGACTCAGATTGGTCCATTTGGGACTGGAGCCGTGATGTTATCCCAGCACAACATCACTCTAGTCCCAGCCCTCTGATGACCACATCAAATGTTAATAAAATCACTGCTCTCATGCCGTGGTCCACTTCAGCTATTCCCCATCGACTGCCCATTTGTTTCTCTCCCCCCCCCACTCGCACCTCAGTAGCCACCAGCTGTTATAACCACAGTGGCACAATGCTACACCTACACACCCCGTATTCCCCCCACCGAAAAATGTTTTATTAAGAAAAAAAAGTTTTCAAATGGCATTTTCCACGCATTAGGCAATCACGCCAGCACTTTCAAACAGCCGCTCCTTGCTCAGTGCACAGATCGCCCATTTCCTCGAAGAAAGTCACTGCTTTCACCCACTATAACCAAACGGTGAACAAATCAAAAAAAGCCACGTACCTGTAATCAGATTCGAAATAGTGCGCAATACAGGCAGTAGGATCATCAGCAGTGACCCACTTTGCAGCTTTCACATAAACAATGAAAAAATATTAATAATTCCATGAAGTACAGCAGGACCAGCTCAAAGAAAGGCAACCAACTACTTGTCCCCCCCCCCCCCCCCGGAGGGGTTTCTTAAATGCAGAGAATCACAGCACAAGCACACACTGAAAAGGAAATACACACAAGTATATAAGTGCAGCACCACCTGCTGGACACAGAAGGTAATAGTGAATGGAACACATTCTGTAGAAAGGAGGATTACTACTGGAGTACCTCAGGGCTCAGTACTGGGTCCAGTCCTCTAACGTCTTTATAGGTGACATTGCAGAGGGTCTGGAAGGAAAGGTATGCCTCTTTGCAGATGACACAAAGATCTGTAACAGAGTTGATACACGGGGGGGGGTAGAAAGGATGAGAAGGGACTTGGCAAGGTTGGAGGAATGGTCAGACATATGGGAACTTAAATTCAATGCAAAAGAAGTGCAAAGTAATGCACCTGGGAAATAAAAATCCAGGAGAAGAGTACACAATAGCAAGGGCTATACTAACAACAATAATAATGGAAAGGGATCTGGGTGTAGTCATATCAGATGACCTAAAGGTGGATAAGCAACGTGAGAAGTCAGTAAGCAGAGCCAGGGGGACACTGGGATGCATAAGGAGGGGCATCACAAGCAGAAAAAGGGAAGTGGTTATCCCTCTGTACAGACAGTTGGTGAGACCCCATCTGGAGTACTGCATGCAGTTTTGGAGACCTCATCTATGCAAGGACATAGACAGGATGGAAGCAGTCCAGAGGAGGGCAACTAAAATGGTGCAAGGTCTACATCAGAAACCATATGAAGAGAGAGACAGAGAGCTTAATATGTATACCCTTGATGAAAGAAGGAATGGGGGGACATGATAGAAACTTTTAAGTACCTCAAGGGAATCAATGTCCAGGAGGGTAGCATCTTTCAGAAAGAGATGTGCAAGAACAAGGGGGCACAATTTAAAAAGTTAGAAGGGGGACAGCTCAGGGGTAATGTGAGGAAATTATTTTTCACAGAGAGAGTAGTGGATGCATGGAACCGCCTTCCTGGAGAAGCTGTGGGGTCTAAAACAGTGGGTGAATTCAAACATGCATGGGACAGACATAAGGCAATTACAGTGGGGGGTTGCAGGAAGTAGGCTGTTGGTCAACTACAATCTGCAGCTTATCCAATAGGTAAGGAAATGGGCAGACTGGGTGGGCCAAGTGGTCCTTATCTGCCGTCAAAGTCTATGTTTCTATGCTGGACAACACAGATACTAAGGATCCCCCCCCCCCCCAATAGGTATACCTCCACTAGCAAAAAAAAAAAACTAAGAAAAAAAGTATTTTAAACATATTTTTCACATTTTCATTTTCTTAAAATACGAGTCATTTTATAATAACAATAATGCACGACAGGGTGTGTGTTATGCTGGGATAATGTCACTTCTGGGGTGATTAGTCGCACTCTGCTTGCAGCCTCGTGCCTAATCACCCCAGGCATGAGTTATCCCAGTACAACACAATGACACACCCTGTCCCCTTATTGCTTAAGTGAAGCCTGGTTTAGGAGCTCCTACAGGTTGCAACGGACATCACATGGGTTGCAAAACAATAATCTAAGTCTGAACCGCAACCCTCACCTAGCTCATAACCATACCTCTCATCCTCCAGCCTCATAAATCAGGAACAAGGCTTAAAAAAAATTAGGGACAAAGGACCAAAATCAGGGACATCTTTAAAATTGGTGATATCCACTCAGAAAGCTGCTAGAACAAGGGGTTTAGTGTAAAATACATTTTCTAAGGAAGAACAAGTGTGCAACTTTAATGTCTGACATTATTTTGTGCTTACAACCCTCACTGTTTGGTCATGGAAACACAATCTGTAGGAGGAACAGAGTAAAATTCTGAGGCAAACTCAGGGACAGTTGAGAGGTATGCTCATAACGCCCGCCCCCCGCGGGAAGGTTAGGTAAATAGGGATTAGACTTTCCTTCCAATACTGCATTCCACTACCACTACAATACTTTTCCAGGGAAGTAAAATAATCCCGCAAGCAAGCACAATATTCGGCCCACGTCGTTTTCCTCCTTTCACGTTTGTGCCTCGCCTGGCGAATGACTTGGAAAATGAGCAACATAAGCGAGAAAGGCTAGCTGCGCAAAAGGTCGAGGAGTTCTATTTTCAGAAACCTTTTGGACCACGGGTGTTTTCTACCTCCCTTCCCGTCTCACACAAACACAGAGTGAAAACGCTACCCATTCGTGAATAACCCTCATATTGAGCAATAGCGCATTACAATAAATAATGTCAGCAGCTTTTGACAACGTACATCGTCGTCCAAAAAATCAAGGTAATCCCTCTGAGCTTCACGCAGTTCCTGGTCATCCAGACTCGTTTCCATCCTTTCGAAGGGATCGGTAGCGGAACTGCGAAAATAGGAATCACCCCAGGTAGGCGTGCAGTAAATATTACGTCTACTTGCAGCGCACTCTGAAACTTGAGTTGAATGTGTATCACACACCAAAGGCGCCAAAACTACTACATTCATCGATAGGTATACTCCCTGCCTAAATATCTCGTGACGCCGTGCGATTGGTAGTGCGCTCTTTTTCTCTAGTTTTATGATTCGCTGCTGCTTAAGTATTGCTTAACTTCCCCACCCAGTGGCCTTCACCGAATAGTTCCTGCAGAACTCGCCCCCCCCCCACTACAGATTATAAAACCAAGCAGAAAATGGGCTGGAAAAATACTGCATGCTGATTGCCCCTGAGTAGGTCTACATTTTGTTTAACAATGCACAGTGAAAAACAAGTGCCAGTTGGCAGTACCCATTTTTACAAAACGATATCCACCTTCCAGTTCAAAGCATAGCAGTCCCCCCCTTAGCTAGCGGCCATCACCTCCACCCCAGTCGCCTGCCACTGTCACTAGCTCCTAACATGCCCTGCTACTTCTAAAAAAAAATCATGTATGACTAAAACAAACACAGGAATTTATTTTTTATGAAACTGCCAGCATAGAGGCAGGCGTTCCTTGCAGCACTCGTCTTGTGGCTGCTGTGTGTGCTGTGAAATAAAAAAAGACACAAAGAAGCTACAATAGTTAGAAAAAAAGTCACATGCCCCTTTCGTATGGTTCATCCATAACTTGGCACTGTACGCAGACATCCTGTCTGACCCCAATACAGTTTTTCTCAATCGTTATGTCCAGAGGTATGCCATTTTATTTATTTAACATTTGGTAACCAGGACAGGCACGCTAACTCGAGGCTCGATTCCAGGTACGACCCTGGGAAAGGGAAAACAAATACATGCAAAGGGAAAATGACATAATGACAGTGATCAGGTGCAGTATGCAGACAAAACAAAGTTACATGCAGGCAATATACGCCTTAATGCAGTTGTTCAAAACCATTGAGCGGCAAGGAGGCTCAGGAGGTTGAAGGACAGCAGCAAGGAGCAGGTGGTGTGAGTCTGAGCATGCGCTTAAGGGCAGGGAGCAAGAGGGTTAAACGAAAGGTAGAGGAGAGTTGATTCCAGAGGGGAGGCGGTAGAAGGCAGACTCACTGGCAATTGAATGGGGATGGGGAAGGGAGAAGCAGTGGGATTCCCTGGAGTGCAGTGGATAAGAGGTAGGGATTACAGGGAATAGGAGAGAGAAGAGATATGATGGAAGGGTCCCAAACCAGTATTTGGCGATGAAGGCTAAGCAGTGGGCCTGTCAACGGTGGGGTGGGGGTGTGATGGAGAGGAGTAGAAAGAGCAGTAATGTGTGTGAAAAGGGGGGTTGGTGGAGAAATAATGAAAGGCATTTAAGAGGGTATCCAGTCTGGCAAGGGCCGTGGCAGGATTATATCTGTGTAGTTGAACACGGAGGATCGTTTTTGTTACCATTGTGGGGTAGTATAAATAAAACAGAGCACGCTGATAATTGTAGAGTGGGGGGCTGAGGGCTTCTTTTCTGGAAAACGGAGCAGGGGTGTTGAAGACAAGTGCTAAGACAACTGCTATCACTGACAAAAAACAACTATCAAACATTGTAGTGCCCTCTACTGTCAGGTACACCAGTAGGGAGCTTACATGACCGAAAAATAACTTCAAATGTGTTTGTACCCATTTTTTTTTATTTCATTTTTTAAATGTTATGTAAAAATGTCAAATATAGCCCATTTTCTAGGCACAGTAATACCTTCCAAGGTGGGCAGTATGGGCTATACTGGACCTTCCAAGGGTTATAAGGTTCTCCACCTGCAGTGTCAGGCCTCATTACACCCCATGGGCATTCCAATATAGCCCAATGCCTCACACCCCGTCAGGTATTATTGCTGATGAGTTCCCAACCCCTGATGCTGCTGGTGGCACTGTGCCAAGTTTAACAAGTGTCAGGCCCAACCTGTCCCATTAGAGAATGAAAAGCAAATCTGCCCCCCCCCACTGCAACTACTTAACTGGTCCAATACCCAATCCAGGCCATCAGGGAATACAAAAAGTCACTCTCTCCCAGACTGAGTTACAGGACAAAGAAACAGCACATCCAGGATCAGCTGTGGGGGTGTGGGTAAGCCTGACTGAAGGAAAAAAAAAGCTCCTGCACTTCAAACAAATCAATGCCCTCAGTATATTGCAGAAATTAACTGGTTTATTCCACCATCACAGGCTGGAGGATCACGTAGCACTGGTGCTTCGACCTATCCTCAGGTCTTCATCAGGGAGTGTGTCCTTCTAGCAGCTCCTTCACCATTTGAAACTGCTCATTTAAAGCCATAGCCCCAGTTTGGGGAAGGATTTTTTTGGGGGGAGGTCTAGATACAAGAAAGGTTTTTTTTTAGGAAGGAAAGTGAAAGGGAGATAAACACAAAAAATGTCATGATACAAACTCAACAGAGAGGCACAACACTGAAATTCAACAATTAGTGTTTAAGTTGCCACTCGCCAAACTGCATTTTGCTGTAAAGTTCTAGACGTGACTATTTTTTTCTGGTCTCCAAATCACCAGAGTGTGATGCTGCTAGTTGGTGTGTGTGTGTGTGTATGCGTGTGTGTGTGTATAAATATATAAATGTTGGGATTTGGCTACGGATTTGGGGATTTCACTACAAACGTTAAGGAGCAATTCACAAAAAAACTCCAAGCTTTAAATTTCTGGTTTATAGCCTGAACAAGACAGTATGCCCACATAAGTCTGTAGTCTCAGTTACATTTCATCAACCATTCATTATTGCCAGTTTTCACATTGATGAATTTAAAAGTTGGCTTCACCAATCAGGAGGCCAGTTTCTGTGTTCCGTAAGGAAAGAACACTATTTTGTTTCCATATTCTCTTTATCCCAGAGCTGGCAGGCAAGGCTCTGCCTCCCTGCGGAGGGCTCACATCCATCTACAACCTGCAACCCCATCACCGGGAGTACAGCAAGGACCATCATTTTTACTTTTTCTCGCCATCCCTTGTTATGGCCACATGTACACATGTACACTGCAGTCTAACAACACCCTCCCTTCATGGAACCCTCTGTCCTGCACTGCCCTGCCCCCTCTACCTGATGGCAGTCATGCAGTGGGGCAACAGAGTCCCTCCCTGGGAGAGGAGAGCTGCCTAGCAGTTGCTTGGTCCAGCTCCCCCAGCCCAGGCAATCCCTAATGTCCCAGGCTCATTCCTGAACCTAGGTTGCTGGTGTGACCTGAGCTGTGGCATTGAGTGCCTCAACCTGCAGCACCTCTGGGTCAGCTGGAAACAGCACTATTAACTAGCAAGTACATACATAGACACTGCAGTTCTCAGTGCAGAAGAGAGGTTGACAGAATCACAAAACTGTTTCACGAAGAAACATGCTGGATGGTATAATTAATTACCATACATCCTGCAGGTTTCAATGGGGATGTGGATTATGCTCTGTTTCTTTAAACTGACTGAGTGATCAGTGTGCCTTTAGTTCTAAACTATAGCAGTATATGCTACAGTCATTCTTTTGTCTTACAGATGCCATTTCACCAATAAGGAACAGAGATTGGCCTACTGATTGGTGAAGTCTTATTTAACATTTTAATTCAGCATTGTGAAAATTGACAATATTAAGTGGGTTAATGAAATGTAACTGATATCACAGACTTCATGTGTTGTGCCTCTCAGCTGCGGTTGAAACTTGATGTGTTTTGCTTTTATCCCCCTTCCACTTTCCTTCCTAAAAAAACCTTGCTTGTATTTGTATCTAGAAACCCCAGCAGCATAATTTCACCAAAATCATAGGGGTTACAAAAGCATGTTTTAGCATGAACATACGAATCTGCCAGCAGAAACAGGCCTTGTGGTCTATCAAGTCTGCTCGAATGTGCAGCTAGCACCTTCACATTGCAGCTTTCCCACCCTTCCCTCGTTTCTCACAGTTACCTTCCCCCACCCTGACTCTATCCCATCCCCTTTTAAAACTGCCCACTGTCTTACAGGATACCACATCTTTGGGCAGAGTGTTCCATTTAGCCACAACCGTCTCCGTGAAAAAATGTCTCCTCATCTCTGTCCTATATCATCCCCTCTCCAATCTGAGGCCATGTACTTGTATTGTTTATCCCCTTCAAGTATATAAAGGTCTTGATTATATCCCCTCTATCCCTCCTCTCCTCCAGGGTGTACATATTTAACTCACTATGCCTGTCCTCACAGAATTTATCCTCCAATCCCTGGATCACCTCCAGTCCCTGGATCAATTGGCAAGGCTTGTTAAGTTTTAAGTTAAGAGGGATAGACATAAAGGAATTCTGGAGGTCAGGGGTAAGGAGCAACAGACTTCTAGGAAAACATAAACTGAACTTACAAGCTCAAATGGGCAGACTGAGTGGGCCATAGGCCCTTATTTGCCGACACTGTCTATGTATCTATGTTTTCACATTCTATTACTGTTAATACCTTTCTACAAAAAATGGTTATTCAGTTACCTTCCTATCTGAGAAACACTATGGCAGTCCTGGAGGCAATGGCATCTCAGACTTTTGATGCTGGTTCCCTGTGGCTCACTTTTGATGTAGAGTCACTGTACACCAGCTTCAGACATAATTTGGGACTAAATGCAATTCAGGGTAACCCGTGAAGTGGGCACACGAGGAAGGGCGCCGTCCGTTATGGCAACACCTTCCTCACGCAATCCACTCACGGTGACCGATGGGTAGGGCAACCGGATGAGAGGGTGGGCAAACTAGGCAACATGATGTCGCTATACGTGTGTGTGTGTGGGGGGGTGGGAGTGAGCACAGCGAGTGTGGGCTGGGGTGGAGAGGCTGTAGAGGGTGGTGCTGCAGTCATCAGTCAAGCTGCGGTGTGGCATCGGTGATTGGGCAATGGCTGGAGTGGCTGAGGTACTGGGTCCGGACACTGGTGCGATTTTTATTGTGCCCGGCCCAAACTTTTTTATTTTCACTACTTTCACCCCTCCCGACATGCACCCCCCGGGTTGAGAATGCTAAGTGGGGAGGGGGAGGAGTGTGCCAGGTTGTCACAGTGCGAAAATGTGTTCAGCCTTCTGACTGGCGATAATGCCGAGCGCCTTTAGGTGTTCGCCGTTATCACATAGACACGCAATTCAGTTTTTCGTGGATTACTTTCAGACACATTCTTTGATTGATCCTGAGTTTGTCATTGATGCTTTAGAGCTCATTCTCACAAGTAATTTTTTCACTTTCAATGCTAAATTTTATTTATAGGTGTGTGGCACTGCCGTCGGATCAGCAATGGTACCCTCCTACACCAACCTCTTTTTGGGTTGGTGAGAGGAAGTTGCCATCTTTGACCCCCCCATGCCAATCCTTACCCCCAATAAAAAATTTTATTGGGGTCAGTTTATTGACGATGCATTGTGCATTTGGGGGTACAGCTACAGAAGCAGCAGAATTTGTGGACTTATTGAATCAGAATGATCTGAATTTGTGTTTTACTTTTCATGTTGACCCAGTACCAGCCACTTTTCTTGACCTTAAACTTATTCCACTCCTGAAGGATCTGTTATGACTAAAAATTATAGGAAACCAACAGCAGGCAATATACTTCTTAGATCAGATAGTTGCCATCCACCTCATCTTAAAAAGGGGATTCCAAAGGGCCAATTCCTGCGTATTCACAGAAATTGTTCAGATATTTCTCTGTATGACCAGTATTCTAAGCAACTCTAATATAGGTTCCTGGACTGAGGTTATGATTTATCAGTTCTTACTGAAGCTGATACCTTTGCCCGTGCATCAGAACGCACCAGTCTACTTACCCTAAGAAAGAATCGGTCTGTATCAGTAGTAGTATTAATTTTATAACAGAATGCAACTCAGTGGCTCCCAAAATAGCTGGCACCTTGAAGAGATTTTGGAATATCCTTCAGGCAGACCCTGACCTAAAAGATCAAATAGGAGTGTCACCAAGAGTGGTTTACAAAAAAGGGCGTACTGTTGGTGATAGCGTCACAAGCAGTCACTTTCCCAGCACCACCACATCATCTGGTGCTTTCTTACCCAATCCTTGAGCTGGCTCCTACCGTTGTGGGAACTGCAGTATTTGCTAATACATGCTACAAGGCAATCAATTTAATAGTCGAAGAAATAGTTTCCAGTTTGAAGTCTGGGATTTCATCACTTGTAGAACACCTTATGTTATTTACGCTTTGTGGTGCTACTGTTCCTCAATTTATGTGGGCATGACCACCCACCCCCTCAAGGAGAGGATCCAAGAGCATGTACGGGCCATCCTTAATCAATGCTGTGACACCCCTGTTGGCAGCCATTGGTGTGCAAAACATTGTGCTTCCATTAGTGATTTCAAGTTCATGGGCATTGCCCACATCAGAGACAACATTCGAGGTGGCAATAGATGAGACAAACTCAGGAGATTAGAGAGTAGACTTAGGTGCACTATATCCTTATGGACTGAATGACATCTGGGATATTGTACCATACCTTTAAATTGAATTTGATTTTCCTTGGTCTCTGTTTTGGGTTCACAACAGTGTGGTAACACCATTGCCTTCTAGAGAGTATGCTGATGTTTATTGCCTTGTTTAATTTGCTTAAATTTGTCCTCATATACATTTTTTCTTTTTTTTAAATTGATTCTGATTTAAACTACTTCTATTTATTTTTTTCCATTTTTCTTTCCAGGTGTTTAGTCTCTACAATTTCTGTTTCCAGCACATCAAGCATTATTGCAGTCCTTTACTCAGTTTTTTGTTGTGACTATCTGTACACACTGGGCTGGCTATTCAAACTGCACCCAAAAAGTGCGCAATAGCAGGAGCAAGCACAAGTCCATTGCACCCATGCGCAATAGACGCGATATTCAAAAAAGGAGCAAGCCAAATTGAGCCAACAGCCAATGTCTGAATAGCGCACAATTTGCGCCACAGCGCAACTAGGAAGGGGAAGCTGAGCAGATACGATGCGCTATGGTGCAACAAGGGCTGCCCAGATGAGCAGCCCAGAGGCGTCATAGCGCAAGCAGGGAGCCCTCCAGCAGCAGAGCAATGGAACTGCACAACCAGGGAGGTTGGTAGGGACCCACCACCCATGCCACAGATGAGCACAGGAACACACTGCAGAACTGACAATGCACCCCCACACCCCAAGCACAGCACAACTGGTGGAGGGCTGGAATATCCACCGGCGCATGGGGACAAGCAAACAAAGCAAAGCTGGGCCATGGTGCCCCAGCACACCCACCAGCAAGCTGAAACTGCCACACAAGGAGGGCGGACCACCCCATGGCACAGCAGCCCCCCCCCTGTGCACAGCACACCCTGCACTGTGACCCCAAGACACCCCCCATGAGCAGTGACCACCACTGCGGGAATCCCCATGTATACCACCACCCCCACTGCCACACTGCAACCTCGTGTACCACAGAACCATACAAGCCAGACCCACCATGAGCCACAGCAGCCAGCACAGACACCCACAGTGGTGCGTGGAAGCATGCAGCACACTGGATGCAACACAGTGCAGGGGCAAACACACACCCATACCCACGAGGACACTAACACAGGGACGAAGTAGTGTGGCAACCAAGCCCCCAGTGTGGGCCCATGTAAACTGTGCACACACAGCCTGCAGTCCTCCATGGCACATGGGTGACACCCACCCTGTGCATGAACTGTGGCCCTGTACGCCACCAGCATATGCCTGGATCACAAGTCACAGACAGTGGTGCACAGCCCCTGCAACACACACAAGCCACAGCATGGAGGTGGGACAGCAACTGTGGAGGCCACAGTGTCACCCGAGGCAAACGTGCACCATACCATTGACAGGAGGCAACCCAGCATTGTGACAGTCACAGTGGATGACCTGCAGGGACAGCCACCACTGACAAGGCAGCAGACCTCACAGGCCACAGACATGCAAGGGTGTCAGCTGCACAGGCCAAGGACGGGTTGACAGGGGCACAATGGACAGAGAGCAGGCACCATGGACCACTGCACACAGTAATGCAATGCACAGAGAACAACACACACACCACAGATACCAACTGATAGCCACTCCCACACCAGAGACACTTCCCTTCGGGCACACACACATACCCATGACTGAACCACCCCAGATGCCATGCACACCACTGCAACTGAGCACCTATAGCCAGCTGAAAATCAGAGATCACCACAGTATTCATATCAAAATAACTGTATTAAAAAAATATAACAACAACAACTATTTACAATTATGTACAAACATGGGGTGGAGGGGCAGGAACAAGGTGGGGGTGGTAAGGGGCAGGGGTGAACATATGGGAGAGGGAAGGAGGGCAGAGTGTGAGGGTTGGTCAAAGGGGGGGGGTTATCTGTGGTCACTGGCGGCCAGCCTGGTCCTCTGCTGCCTGGGGCTGTTGCCTGGGTCGCCTCCTCCTCCTCACCCCATGCTGCTGAAGATCCCTCAGGATGGCAAGGGACTCTTGCGCCACCCGCACAAGATCCTGGATGGACTGCTGAACTCGCAGGAGTATCCGCACACCTAGGACAAGGGATCAGAGTCAATGGGTGTGACTGTCCATCCCCCTGCAGCCCACCCATTATTGCATGGCATACAGCCATGTGCCACGCCCCTGTGATGGTGTGCGCCCACCCACAGTGACCGTGTCCACAAGACATGCCCAACCAGGCAGCAACAGCCATATGTACCACTGCACACATCCACCACCCATGTCCAGCACAGCACAACCAAGGCCATATAGTAACGTGGCTATGCGGTGGGCAGGCAGTGCCACAGTCATGTGCCCAGTGTACACATGGACTGCCATTGACGCACTCCCAGACATGCAGTGCCATTGGACAGTGCTGACTGTCACATGTCATGTGCATGGCAGTGGTTTCCATGGATGGTGGCCATGCTCTGCTTCCCATCCTGTCACACAGCATGCAATAGCAATCATGGTGTCATGGCACTCACCCTCATCAGGTTGTTGCTGGCGTTGGGGTTGGTTCCCGATATTGCCCTGTGCAGCGTCCCCCACCCTCTGCTGCTGCTCCATATTCCTCCTCCACTCAGCCACCCCTGTGGGAGACAAAAGGAGAGAAACACATCAGTACAAACCCAAAGCATATTCCCCCTGCCCCAATGTGTGTGCCCACCCACCCAGCCAGACCCACCCATCCCATACCCTATAAACACCGCCACAGCCAACCCTAGACCATCCCGCCCCTTTGTGCTGGTCACATAAGACAGTGTTACCCATATGGACCATACAAGTGTGTAGACGTATCACCCACCTGGACGAGGCACCATGCCCCTTCTGGCACGTGACTGCAGATGTGCCAGTAGCTCCGTCTCCCTCCGTCTCAGGTCCCCATACTGGTGCCTGCATGCTTGGCCATTCTCCTGCAGCCAGTGGCTGCCTCCAGGTCAGTGGCCACCTCTTGCCAGACCTGGGTCCTGGCCCTGTCCAGTGGCACCTCACCAAACAGTGGGCCATAGTGTGGCTCCACAGTGACCACAAGGTTGACCAGCTCAAGGGCACTCCACTGAGGGGCTCTCCTGCGTGCCATCTCTAATGCTATAGTAGGCAGTATGGCACTCCGCAGCATGGCAACCCCATGTGGAAGTGCTGCGTGGTACATCGCCACCATTCCCTATCGCGCTGTTGGTACAGCGCCGCCTTTCCCTATGGCGCTGTCACTGAACAGCATGGTAGAGGTGCAGTCATGCCAGACATATAGTGCCAAGAGGCAAAGGTTGGGCATAGGGTCATGGGTCTCTGGCACAAGGCCACGCACAGCGCCATCAGACGTCTATGCATCTAGTGTGATTGGTTGCCTGTGTGCCATCACCACAGCAAACTATTGCGCAGTTGTGCCACAGTGCCATGTAGTGACCCTTGCCATAGCGCCACTGGCACAATGGTGGCCATGCTCTGAATTGCCTACCACGCACAGCATGCCATCAGCGTGGCAGATGCCTGCGTAAGCTACCTGGGCATGCGCAGTGCGGTGTACTACGCAGGCCACAGAACTGCGCCATTGGCTCAGCATGTTCAACACAATTGCGCAAAGCGCAAAAGCGCGATATTCAGCTGTCATATACAAATCATCCGATCAGCCATTCAATGGCGCAGCAGCATGATCTGCATCTCATTAAAGTTGCTCCACACCTAATTTGCATGGATCGCGCTATAAAAATGCGACACTGTTCTGCAGTGGCCATATTCGGTTACTGCAGTTTATAGGTGAGTTGCATGCTGTGTGGTGTTCTGGACTGTGGTCTCAGGGACTTGCTTTGTACTGCACAGTCACAGGTAACCACTGTCACCCATACAGGCTGAAAAATGACCGAGCGAGGACTGGGTGAGGAGGAGGATGATGATGGGCGGAAGAAGAAGCCCAATTTTACTAAGGCCGAGATGGAGGCACTCTTCAAGGCCTACATCGATCAGGAGCCACTGCTCAGTGGACGTGAGGACCCCTCAGGCCCATGCTGCTGCATGGGAGGGGTGGCACGTGCCGTCAACCTACTGCAAGCAGCCACCAGCTCTGTGCAGAATGTAGAAGATGGGTACCAACAGGAGGGTGAAGAGAAGGTGGCTGCCATCAGGACGGCACGTGCTGCAACAGGCAGCGGCCAGCCGGAGGTGGTGCAGCTGACTCCGACAGAGGACTGGCTCGCTGCAAGCATGCAGCGCAGTGTCATTGAGGGCGTTCCAGGAGGTGGCTTCCAGACAGGTGGTAGCCCATCACTGCATGGTACGTCATGGTCCGTCGGGGAGGAGGGTAGATCACGTGCACTAACGTGTCCTTACTTTCTGTTATAGATCCTGCGCATCTGCAGGGGTCAGCAGTGGAGGGCCTGTCCACTGCGGACAGCCATCTGGAGTTGGAGGAGGGACCATCCACCACCGCAGGTAGCCGGCTTGCATTGCAACAGTGGGTCCACCTGGCTGTCAACACTGATGTCATTGAGATAGGTGTGGGGGAGGCCCTTCCTGTGTCTCAGCAGGCTGTGGCACAGACCTGCACCATTGATGATGCAACGACCATTATGGGCAGTGACATGTGTGTGTCACTGAATGGACACACAGCAGGCCAGCTCATGCCCATAGACCTGGCTGGTTCCGACATGTGTGTCAGCATGTTAGCACAGTCCCAGGCTGCGCCTGTCAGCACCGGTGGGGCAGCACCAGTGGCTGTTCAGGTCAGTGGCACTGTTGCGGCCACTGCGGTGGAACAACCAATCCCTTGGGCACAGCAGGCAGAAGGGCAGCAGCAGCAGTCACCCACCGGGACTGGGGGTACAGGGTTCAGCGGTGGCATCTGTGCACCACCTGTGGACTTGCCCATACCTGGTCCTGGTGAGCAGCGCCCCCCTCAAGGGGTGCTGAACATCAGGCCCTTCCATACCCTGAGGGACAGGTTGCCGAGGTGGCAGACGACCTCTTTGATGAGCACACCCGCCTACTGCAGGCATCAGTACAGCAGCAGATGCAGCTTGCAACGTCCGTGGAGGCACTGTGTGTGGCTCTGGAGCGGGTCAAGGAGCGACACAGCAGGGACACCGATAGGATCCTGTCACGGATTGACTATTTGCGGGAGGATGTGACCACTTCCATTGACAGGCAAACACAGATGTTGGTCGCTGTCACGGCCACAATGGGCACACAGTCAGGTGCCCATGTGTCACTCTCACCGCGCAGTTCGCTATCCACTCCCCATTCCCGGCGTCATGCAACACCCACCCTGTCAACGCCGGGTTCAGCTGTGGGCATCCCGAGCACTCCTGGTGCAGGTATGTTCAGTGTGCTGCAGACACCTATGCGGGCACAGTCGCGTTCGTGCAGTGGAACCCCTGGTAGACCATCGGTGCCACCCCATGAGGCCCGTGCTCAGCCTGCCAGTGCTGCTGGGTCTCGGCAGGGACGCCCACGCATCCGAGGCGGATGTGGCACTGTGCCGCAAGACTGACCTGTCTGCCAGTGCAGGCACTGTCTGGTGCTGCCCTGTGTGCATTGTGTGTTTTGGTGGACAGTGCACCGGTGGGTGCCCAGCCCTACACGCAGACACATAGTCCACCTGCACACCATTCTAACCGCTGTCCACAGGTACATGTGCATGATGATGCCTGCATTGCGCTGTACACCAAAGTGCGATGGTGCCCAGCATTTGACACATGCACATAGACAGTCAGTGGACATGGTGGCCTGTGGATGTGTGTGTTGCTAGTGTTTGTGTTCCAGCTTTGTTTTGCACCTGACCCCTGTGCACTTTGTGCCTATTGTGTATGCGTGTGTGTGTGTCTGTCCATGTGGCGTGTTACTGTTCACTCCTCCCTGGTTGTATGTGTGTGCTTCTGTGCCCTGCTACTTCTCTTGCTGTCATGCACCCCTGGTGTGTTTCCATGTGTGTATGTGGGTTGTACCCTAGCCACTGGTGGTTGCACATGGCCCCATGACTTACCTGTGTTGGCTGAAGTGCTCCTCTGTGATGGTGTCCCGGTGCAGCTGGGCCAGCCGGATCAGTCGGGGGTCCCGTCGTCCAAGGGGGGGCTGCCCATCCCCATCATCACTGGCGTCACCGTCGTACCCATAGCTGTCCCCCTCTTCAACCTGTATGGCTATCCCACAGACTTTGACCATGTTGTGCAGGATACAACAGGCCAGGAATATCCCACAGGCCTTTGAGGGGCTATACTGTAGGGCACCGCCAGAGGTTTCCAAGCAACGGAAATGCGCCTTCAGCATCCCAAACATCCACTCAATGATGTTTCATGGTGGCATGTGCCTCATTGACGTTACTAGCGATGGGGTTGTGGCCACCGGTAGGGTGTGAGCAGCCAGGGACGGAGTGGGTATCCACTCTCACCTGTGTGGAGATAGTGGAGATTAGTGTCTTGTTCAGGCTCAGACTGCCCCAAACCCTGTGTGCCACACCCATGGCACCTCTGGCCTATCCCCCCTGCCCATGATTTGTCAGTTCTACATGCATACTCACCCACTAGATGACCTGTGAGGATGTCCCCACTCTCAAATCGATGGCACAGTGCTGACTGGTACCAGATGAAGGAATCATGTGCTCCCCCAGGGTGCATGGCACAGACATTGATGATGCGCCCACTGGCATCACACACCACCTGGCAGTTGACACTGGCATATCCCTTCTGATTCATGTAGGCGGCCCCATTAGGGCCAGGTGGCATGCGAATGGCCACATGAGTGCAGTCTATCGCCCCTAGCATGCCAGGCATACATGCTTCCCTGTGGAGCTCCTGTATGTTTGCTGTGCACTCCGCCATGGTGCTGGGGAAATGGATGTACTCCGCAGCATGTGGCAGCAGTGCACTGAGGAATTGGGTGAGGATGCATGACGTGGCCAACTGTGTTATGCCTGTGGTGTCCCCTGTTGGTCTCTGGAAGGTACCTGTGGTGAGCAAGCACATGCAGGCTGTTACCTTTGTCTCCACTGACAGAGCATAACTCCATCGTGTGGCTGCCTGCATCACATCACTGCACAGTTCACAGAGTCGCCTCAGTATTGCCCTGTTCAGGCGGTAGCGGCCCACAATCTCGACATCTGTGTACAGCTCAAAGCAGGTGCTGGCTTGGTACTGCCTGTTGGGGGCATACCACCGACAGGCCCTTCTATGGCCATGTCCCCCTGCAGCATGCCTTCTCACCCCCCTCATTACAGCTTCCATGTGGAAGGTGGCACTGTCCATGTCCCTGGCTTGTGTTCCCCCCCCCCAGCTGTTGTTGCTTTGTTCCCCCTGCTGTCCTGTCTACTACCTCCATTGCACCGGGTACACCTACTGGCCTCTGCTCTCTGTGGCCCCACACATCTTCCCTTGCCCCATTCTGTGGTTTTGTTTCCCTGGCCTGCCCTCTTTCTCCCTGTTACTCTGTCTCTCTCCCTTCCTGCCTCATGTGGCTTCCCTGTAGCGTTCTTGCGCCTCTTCCTTGCTCCTTTTTATTTTGGCTCATTTCCGCTATGGCACAACTTCTGCCTGCTCCACTGTTGCACATTGCACAAGTCTTTGAACATCGCACTTCGCACTTTATGCATGGTTCCACCCCCCTCTTCGGTTGCACATGCCTTCATTATCATTGCGCTGTTGCTCAGCATGTTTTCAGTGGTGCAACTGCCTCCTGCTGAATATTGCAGAATGGTGCATTTTCTGACTTGCGCTGGCGCAACCCTATTGTGCATTGCACAACCCTTTTGAATATCCGGTCCCTTGTATAAAATGATCATTTTCAAACAGATAATGACTCTATATAGTAACACAATGTGAAAACTTAACAAGTCTTGCCAACTCAGAAGGAACTGTATTAGTAATTGATTTATTTTATGAATTAATTTAAATTCACTTTGATGTTCTAACCAGCCTGCATATGATTTTTTCCATTTCATTTCATTTATTCTTTGGTAACCGGGTAAAGGCACTGGACCAAATGTCCCTTTTCAGGCCCGACCAGGGCAAAAAAAAAACATACAAAAAATACACAAATACAATCAACAGCAATACAATACCAAAAAATACAAATTACAAATTACAATTACAAGCAAATTTATGTAATGAATAACTTTTTAACCATTGTTTAAAAGTTAAAACAGAGGGAGCAATCCTAACATCAAGTGGGAGTGAATTCCAATACAAGGGTGCTGCTAATGAAAAAGCTCTAGAACTTATTCTAAGTCGAGACCTAGGGACAAAATATCCAGCTTTAGACAGTTTTAATGAGTATGTTAATACCATTTAAGATGTAATATTGAAAATTCATTTTGAACTTTTCACATATTGTATGTACTGAGGTATGACGTCACAGATACTATGTAAGTAGTGGCTGGGGTCTTAGTTGCCCCTCCCCTCTGATGAAGAGCCTGCATGAGGCTCAAAGTGCTGGGGCTTATCCTGTTCGTGTAGTCCATTTATTGCACGTTATTAAACTTTGCACTGCGGCATTTATACTTTTGTTATTGAGTTTTCATTTGAGCCCCTTTTGCTTATTCTCTATTGTTTGTTGTTAGGTGCTGCAATTACTCTTCAGAGCACCGTTTGAAGCCTTTTTTCCTTGCTTTTGACCCCTAACTTGACATGTTAGGGAATACAAGAAATCTGTCTCTCTCCCACAAACAATTTGTCAGGTCTGATGCCCAGCCTGGACCATCAAGGAATAAAAAACATCCAACCCTCTCTCCCCAACTACTTCACAGGTCCTGTGCCCAATCTGACCCATCAGAGAATTACAGATTTTACCCTCTCGCCCCAACTACCTGATGGGTCCACTGCGCCAAAGCCCTCCCTGTGGGCACTGTATACCAAAAAATCTGAAAAACTGACTTTGAATGTGGTCCTCATATAACTACAGTTATAGTAGTGAGAATGGTGAGACAGCACGGCCTGGTACAAAAATAAACAAAGAAAGCAAAAAAAAGGCAAGACCAACCCCGTTGGCACCAGCCAACTCTTGTTTATGTTTATAGGGCTACTCTGGTGTATTGAATAAGAATGTTTTCTCATGATGTTTGAGCAACAGAAACCCAAAGCAAAGCTAAGTATTATTAGTCCAATAACAACATGACATAATTTTCTTATTCAAAAAGAGGCATCCCAGAGTAGCTCTGTAAATGAATTATTAATCAATGGAAGTCAAATAAATACATGGAAAGAGAAAGTTACTTGAAAAAAAAATGTTATTGATAAAATGATTTTGCAGTGTTTCGTCTGTTACTATATGCAGCTGGTAATAGGGTTGACTGGCATTCGTCCAATGGAGTCTAATGCATCTGATTTTGGACTTTTTTTTTTTAATTCAGACTTTCAGTATTGAAGTCCAGTGAGCCAAATTCTGAAAAGATGGACTGGATGCTGAATTTGATTCTGACTCTGCATCTGACTACAGTAAAAATGAATAAAATCTCCCCAACCCAATGAACCATAGAGACTCTCAAATAAAGACCTCCCTTCATCCCTCACCCTCCCCCCGCCACCACTTTAAGGGCTGCTGCAGGTCTGCTGGAGGGCCCATTTCTGATTTAGTCAATGCATGTGGGTCCATCCTGCCCCCATTGACCAGAGCATCCAGTCGCCAACTTGCCAGTTGCCACCAAAAATGTATGGAGGGAGTCAGATCCCACCAACCCATCACCTTGCCGGTAAGACCAGCTTGCAGTTGTCAGGATTCTATGGCATATTGGCTAAGCTACTTGGACAGGGATATCACTAGCCCTGAGAAGTTCCCTCACCCCCACACCGCCAACCCGGGCCATCCATTATCCTGGTCCTGCTCAGCAGGCTAGTACCTAATCAATTCAAGACAAGTCCAGCAAGAAATCCAAGTGTCCCACCAATATTAGCAGCGAGCATACACAGAAGAACTGAAGGCCATTCCAGTCATCACAGTCCACCTCTAACTGAGTCTGCTGGAAAAATTGGAGGTTGGGTGGGCAACCAGCACCAATGCCATTTTTTTTTTTGCCGCACATACTAGATCAGTTGCAAGGTGTCTGCTAGGTTACCCAGGGATTTGTGCAGATAGCACATTGTTTAGACAGTGTGATTCAATCTGGCAGTGCATTTAGAATTATCAGTGCATGTAAATAAGCAATTCAACCCAGTTAAGTGATGCATAAGCCAGTCCGGTGGTGCAGAGGGCTGAAGCACTGTGCACCTTACTTCTCACCACACCAGCAACCCAAGTTTGGGAATGAGTTCAGGTCACCGGGGGTTGGCCGGTGGGAGAGGATTGAGCATCCATCAGACAGCTCTCCTCTCTTGGGGTGGGAAGGCTTGCTGACTCAGCCCTTGGCTGCCCCTGGGTGGAGGCCTGGAATAGTGCCAGCAGCACGAGTGACATGAAGGGAGGGGCTGCAGTTCGTAGCATGTATGCACCTCCACACAAGGCAGAAAACTGGAAAATTGGTTGGTGCAGGCTTCACAAAGACCTGTCCACCTATATCTGTTCCGCACCATCACCTGGACCACCGGCCCACTCTGGATTTGAGTCACTGGTGAGTGAAAGATGGTCCTCCACGGCCCCACCTTGAGGCAGTCTGTGGGGGATCTCGGGCTCAGTGGTTCGGGGGAAGTGAGTGCCAGGTGTGGGAGGCAGGAACAGGGCTGAGAGCCCACCTACATCAACCAGCAAAGAAAAAAGTGCCAATGAAAAAAAGTGAAGCGATGCATGTAAAGTAGACATGTCATTTTGAATAGGCAATGTGCTTTAAATAGGGAGGTTGCATAAAGGGGAATAGTTGGCACTGAGAGCCGCACACTCAGGTGTCACTGTATATATAGTGAGATTAGTGACACACTGTATGTATATAAGAGATATGCCGGGGGGCCCTTGTTGGATACCGAAGTTATTTGTACAGTAGCCTGTGACCTCGAGTAACCTCATGAGTGGTGAGAGGTCACAGGCTACCGTACAAATAACTTCAGGATCCAACAGGTACCCACCACATATTAGATTTATGCAACAGGCATCTTTTTTTTTTGTATGGTAGCAGTTTTTTTTTAGATTGTGTTGGAACTGTAGTGTTTTTTTGTGTGTTTACGCTTTTTGTAGCCCCCTTTCTGCATTCTGTATGCTTGGTTCATGCCACGCTAATGATGTGGCAACGTCTTCGGTGATTGATGGAGTTTGGAGGTTTCAAAAATTTTTTTGAAAAAATGGCAGATGCGCTAAGCAGTAGCTAGTGAGAGTGGCCATGTAGGAGTTGCACGGGTAGTTTGTTTCCCTGGCATTTGTTTCTTTTATTAATTTTTTTTTTTGTTTGAAAAATACTTTTTGGGTTTTGTGGGAGAATGCAGAGGAAGTGTTGCTGTTTGAGTAGGAGGAGCTGTTTGTAACACGCTGGTATGGCGTTCAGAAGGATACCGTTCGAGCAGGAGAAGGTAGTTCTTACACGCTGCTGCAGAGTACAGAAGGTATGCTTTTGTGTGCAAATGGAAGGAAATGGAGAGAGAAATGTTATTTGGGAAGTTTTAAAGTGGTGAAGGAAGTGCTGTGGTGTGCAGCTGGCGGGTCGGCTTGTAGGATGCAACCTGTATGATGAGGCAAACAGTGAGCGGTGGAGAGGGAGTGGGGTATGGGGGTAGTTATTTGTGTTGGAAGTGGCTTTATAAGGTGTGTTGGGGAGGAAAAAAATGTCTGATGTAGAGGAAAAAAGAATAAGTGTACAGGAATTTGTTGGTTCCTTGTATTTTGGGAGTTGTGTGGGGGTAACTGAAGTTGTGCAGTTCTGTTTTGTGCTACAATGGGAGAAGGTAGCGCTGGCAGGAGGGGGGTAGTGACGTAGTCACTGTACAGATAAATGGGCTGTGACATAATCACTATGGGAATAACTTTAAGTGATTCTCATAGTGATTACATCATGGTGATTTATTTGTACGGTGTGTTAAATACTGTAAATGTGTTTATGCAGCAGTTTTTATTCTGATGCCTGTTGCATAAATAATATATATGTAAGTGTGGTATATGAGGAAATTATACCATCAAGGTGTTGAACAAGTTATGACCTTATTCATCACCAAGATGGTATTATTTCACAAGGAGAGAGCAGCATGATCGCAGAGGAGGAAGTTGTCAGAGTGGAACAGGACTGAAGACCAGCCCAAAGATTGTAGGATCAGTGGGACCGGCAACCAGCCGGAGAATTGATGGAGCAGCGGGACCTGAGACCGGATGGTGAGTCAGAGGGAGAGTGGAGGAGAAAACAGAGGGCTGAGGGATTTTATGCTTTTATGTTTATTTGATCAGCATTAAGTGTATTTATGTTGGAAGAGCCAAGTCTTGTGAGGGAGGCTCAGTTACAGGATGGCAGTTGTGTTGAGTAGTGTTTGTCTAGTGCTATCTTGGGGGCTCACAGGAATAGTTTTCTGAAGGGTGCTTACATTAAATAACAAACTCACCTGAAAGAAATACATTGCTAAAGGGGGCCTTGCTGAAAAGTAAGGCAAAATAGTAGGCTGATTGTTTTTCACTCCTCAGGGGGTACTCGGAGATTGGCTGTGCAGGAGCAAGGATGTCACTGTGACATCAGGATCATCCAGAGAGCTTATCAGTAACATCAAAAAAGGTGCCAAAGGCCAACAAAGGATCAATGTTTAAAATCCCCTTGTCTGGAGCAGCAGGAACAGAGACCAGCATGGCTGCAGAAGAGGAAGTCGCCGGAGGAGAACAGGACCAGAGACCAGCCAAAAGATCAGAGGATCAGTGGGACTGGAGACCAGTCGTAGAATCGACGGAGCAGCGGGACCCGACACCAGATAGTGAGTCAGAGGGAGAGTGGAGGAGAAAACAGAGGGCTGAGGGATTTTATGCTTTTATGTTTATTTGAGCAACATTAAGTGTACTTGTGTTGGAAGAGTCAAGTCTTACGAGGGAGGTTCAGTTATAGGATGGTGGTTCAGTTGGGTAGTGTTTGTCGAGTGTTATCTTGAGGGTTCACAGGAATAGTTTGCTGAAGGGGGCGCACATTAAATAACAAACTTGCCTCAAAGAAATACATTCCTGAAGGGGGCCTTGCTGAAAAGTAAGGCAAAATAATGAGCTGATTGTTTTTCACTCCTCAGGGGGTACTCGGACAAGCTCCTGCCCACCTACCCTGGGCTCATCTCCCTTTGTAGGCCTCTGAAAGGGTGACACTTCCTGCCACTACACAGAAAGGGACTCAACCCAGTGGGAAACAACAGCCTCTCAGATACTGGTAATCTAGTGGAGCAATTGAGGGGTAGCCCATTCATAAGGCAAGTCCTTCCAAAACAGGAAGAAAGGAGAGGGTGAGAGATGGAATAAGAGGAAGAAAAGAGAGGAAGAGAAGGGAGAGAGGGAGAAAAAGAAAAGAGAAAAATATATTTTTGGGAATCAGAGTTGGGTTAGAGGGCTAATCAGAGAACACCGGGTAAAATAGTTACCAGCTGGAGGGTTAGATATCAAAAAGGAGGGTAATAGACACCAGTGAGGGATGATGCAGGGAGTGGTGCAGTGGGTGTGGAACAGCAGTCTTCAGGACAATGTTATGGGTGCTGCAGTGCTGACCCATATGCAGGCACCTCTCTGGACTGACAGTGGAGGTGGACAGTCTCTGGGCCAAGCTGGCAGGAGTACTGGCAACCATTGCTCCCACCCAGAGACCACCATGTCCCCAGCCACTGCCACAAAGGATATCCAGGTAGGGGGCTGGATGGACTACAGTGGTCTCAAGGAGGCTAAGGGAGGTATGACAAGAGCACATATCCCATCCGGTCCAACTCAGTAACTCGCTGATTTTGAGGAGTGGGACAGTCCCATACAGGAACCTGAGGTTGTGGCCAGAGAGGATGGGTGGGTCCACCAAGAGGAAGACCCATGAGTGGGAGGAAATGGACCCCAGAGGAGGTGAAGCTGTTCCTATTGGGGGATGCAATTGTTAGGAGAATGGACTTGGGTACAGCTGGCGAGATAGAAAGGGAGGTAAAGTGTCTTCCAGGAGGCACAGCTCAGAAGGAGGGTGAGTGGATCCAGAGGATCGCTAAAGCAATTGTAAGGGGGGGGCTGGAGGTCATTGGCAACCTGGGGATAAATGACCTAGCTGGGAAGGAGGTGGATATAGAACAGTTACAGGAAGACTTCAGGGTGTTAGGAAGATGCCTTGGAGAGGTGGCAAGTTCCGTAACTTTCTTGAAGGTGCTGCCGCTCCACAGCGGGGGGGAGGCTAGGGATCTGTGCATCAGAAGCTTCAACACTGGGTTGAATGACTGGTGCAGGGAACAGGGTTTCGGCTTCACTGGAGACTCGGGACCCACCTAGAATGATGCAGATCTGTACAAGGGTGATGGCCTGCATCTATCTGAGAAGGGGAAAGCAGTCCTCAGTGAAACGTTTGGATGCTTCCTTACCAAGCATTTAAACTTGTGGGGAGAGGGGGCAAATTGGAACAGGGAGTCTTAAGCAGCCCACCCCCACAGATTAGAGCAGTTAGAAAGAGAAATCAAATAGGTAAGATGGTAGTAGACACACCTAAACAAGTTCTGAAGGGTGTGGCAGACAAAGGGAGGCAGCAAAAGGGGAAAGACAGAGTTAGAGGGAAGAAACAGGTGGGCAGTCATGGGAATAGAAGTTGGACAGGCAGCAATACAGGGAAAGCAATGTATACAAACGCCTGCAGCCTGAGTAATATAATCCCAGAACTGGTGGATATGATGGCAGAAACGGACCTGGATATAGTGGCAATAACGGAGACACGGTACACTGGAAAATACAACTGGGAAGTAAGTGTACCAGGTTATGCACTGTTCAGAAGGGATTGGGAGGCTAAAAAGGGGGAGGAGTAGCTCTTTATGTCAGGGAAGACATAAAAGATACTGTGGTACAAGGCAGACAGGGGGAGGCCGAGGCACTGTGGGTCACCCTTGAGCTAGGCAATGGCACAGCAATTCAAATGGGGGGTGATCTACAGACCCCCTCAGAGGGAGGAGATGGACAAGGTGACAATGGAAGAAGTGCATGAGATGGCAGCAAAAGGGGAGGTGCTGCTGCTGAGTGATTTCATTGCGCCAGATGTGGACTGGTCCATCCCAGCGGCAGCCACAGCCAGGAGCTGGGACATCTTGGACTCTCTACAGGGAGCAGACCTCAGTCAGTTAGTGAAAGAACACACCAAAGAATGAGCAATTCTGGATCTAGTCCTGACCACTGAGGACAGAATCACAGAAGTCAAGGTGGAAGGTCACCTCAGGGCCAGCGACCACCACACAGTGTTGTTTAACATAAGTACAGGGTCACAGTCCAGACACACAAAGGCAAGGGTTTTAGATTTCAGGAGGGCAGGCTTTGCTAGAATGGGAATGGCTATCAAAGAAGCCCTGGAAAGGAGGGAGGTTGAGGAGCAGTGGGCAAACATAAAAGGAGCAATAGTGGAGGTGACAAACCAGTGCATTAGGCTCAGATACAAAGGGAAAAGAAGGAAGGAAGAAACCACTATGGTTCTCAAGAGACATGGCAGAGAAGGTTAGGACCAAGATAGTGGCATTCAGAAAGTATAAGGGGACACACAATGAAGAGGATAGGGTGATGTACCTGCATTGTCTGAAGGAAACTGGGAAAGCTGTTAGGAGCACAAAGGTGCAAACAGAGGAAAGGTTAGCACAGACAGTAAAGAAAGAGGATAAAACATTCTCTATGTACATCAGTGAAAAATGGAAGTCTAAGGGGGATTGTAAGGCTCAGGGGGAAGAGGGAGAGTGTGTGGAGGGGACCAGGAAGAGACGCCAGTGCTGAACAGATACTTCTGTTTGGGATTCACTGAGGAAGTAGAGGGACAGGGGCCACAGCTAGGTACCAAAAACAAAGCAGGGAAGGAGGTGGACACCAGTCCATTTACAGAAGGCAGAGTCCTAGAGGAGCTCACAAAACTAAAGGTAGACAAAGCAATGGGACAAGATGGCATACATCCCTGGATATTGAGGGAACTAAGGATGGAGCTAGCAGCACCACTGGCAGCCATGTTCAGTGAGTCCCTTTGCACAGGGGTGGTTCCAGAGGACTGGAGGAGGGCATACGTGGTCCCCCTAGACAAAAGTGGTAGCAGGGAGGAGGCAGCGCATTACGGGCCGGTCAGCCTCACTTCAATAGTAGGGAAAATAATGGAGGCATTGCTAAAGGAGAGGATTATGGAATACTTGGAATCCACAGAGCACGGGAACCAAGGCAGCATAGATTCACTGCAGAAAGATCATGTCAAACAAATCTGATAGACTTTTGTGACTGGGTGATGAAGGAGGTGGACTAGGGAGGAGCTGTGGATGTTGCCTACCTTGATTTCAGCAAGACCTTCAACACCATTCCACATAGGAGACTTTCGAACAAGCTGAGAAGCCTGGGTATGGGACACAAGGTGGTAAGATAGCTTAGAAGCTAGTTAGAGAATAGAAAGCAGATGGTGGTGGTAAATGGGATCCAGTCCAAGGAAAGGGGAGTGACCAGTGGGGTACCTCAGGAATCAGTCCTGGGGCCAGTCCTTTTTAGGTGTCAGCGTGGATCAGTTGGTAGCACATCTGCCTCGGGACCAGAAGGTTGTGGGTTCTCATCCCACACCAGGATTGGACTTGCATCTAAAATCGCTGGCATCCGAGTGCAGTATTAGGGGGTGCTGTACTGCTGGGGTGTGCTGTCCTTCGGATGAGATGCTAAACTGAGGTCCTTTCTGCCCATCCTGGTGTTGTCCTGGTGGGCGTCCAGGTGGAAGTAAAAGAACCCTGGGCACTCTTCAGAAAAAGTAGGGAACATTCCCTGTGTCCTGGCCAATATTCCCCTTCCCATAAACCAGTTCATGCAATTTCCAGGCTGTGCGTGGGTGATGATGTGCAATATGGCCGCCACCACACTTCACTACCAGTCTGTCATTGCTTGTGAAGCACTTTGGGACATACTGTGTAAGAAAAGCGCTACATAAATGCTGATTCTTCTTTTGCTTCTAATGTGTTTACTAGCAACATTGCAGAGGCTGGAAGGGAAGGTTTGTCTGTGTGTAGATGACATCAAGATCTGTAACAGGGTGGACACTCCTGATGGTGTGGAGAGAGTGAGTGGTGATGTGGAAAAACTGGAAAAATGGTCTGAAGAGTGACAACTGAGGTTCAATGTGAAGCAGTGCAAAATCATGCACCTGGGCTGCAGAAACCCTGGGCAGAGCTACTGGATGGGGGCAGGGGGAGAGTTACTGACAGTCACCAGGGAAGAAAGAGATTTGGGGATTTTTATCTCAGACAACCTTAGGGTAACCAAGCAGAGTACAAAGGCTGTAGAGAAGGTGAGTGGCATGTTGGGGTGCATTGGAAGGGGCATCACTAGCTGAAGAAGAGAGGTGATGGTACCACTATACAAAACACTGGTGAGGCCTCATCTGGAATACTGTGTACAGTTCTGGAGACCGCATCTTTGGAAGGACATAGACAGGGTGGAGGTGGTCCAGAGAAGGGCGACAAAGATGGTGCAGGGCTTGCAGGGCTTGCACCAGAAGTGATCCTCCTCCCTTTAACATCCTCCTTTCCTCTCCTCTCTCCTCCCCATCCCTTCTCCCTCTTACCATCCCCTCCTACTCTCACCTCACAAACATATGTATTTTGCCTACTGTAACCCTGAATTGTAACTTGCTTGAATCTGTATTAACTGTTGTTTATTGTTCTGCTGTCTGTTGTCCTCTATGTGACGAGGTACCTTTGTAAATGAGCCTGTGGCTCAAAGGTTATTAAACTGATGTTTAAATAAATAAATAAATAAATAAAATAAATATCAGGAGAGACTGAAAGACCTCAATATGTATACACTGGAAGAAAGGAGGGACCGGGGGGATATGATAGAACCTTTCAAGTACCTTAAGGGCATAAACAAGGTGCAAGTGGGAGACACCTTTCAATATAGAAGGAGCACAAGACCAGGGGTACATAATATGAGATTGGAAAGGGGCAGAATAAGGGAACATGTGAGGAAATTATTTTTCACAGAAAGGGTGGTGAATGCATAAAATAATCTACCCCAAGAAGTAGTGGGAGCATCCACAGTGGGAGGATTTAAACATGCATGGAATAGGAATAAGGGAACCCTACAGGTGGGAAGAACAGGCTTAAGCCGATGACTAGACAGGGACATCAGATGCCAATTAAGGTAGGAAAATTTTTGGGCAGACTAGATGGGTTTGGTGGTCCTCATCTGGTGTCAATCTCTGTTTCTGTGTTTCTATGCTGGACTTTGCCATCTTTTATTTTATGTAATTAGGCTGGACAATTTTGCTGTGTCTTATGTGTTTCCATAGTGTAGGGCTTTTCCATAGGGTATATGTTGGTGCTTTTCTGTAGTGTAGTGGTATGTGCTTTTACATAGGTACTTAGTGGTTTTCCATAGTGTAGTGGGTTGATTTGGGGCATCACATTTGTGTCCCAGTAGTGTTCCCATAGCGCAGAGGCCTCCTTAAATGAAGATGTGGCTCTGGCAGTCCTTCTTTAGCATGCTGTGGTGGTGGTGAGCTGTGTAGTGGTGGGTCATTTGGGAGTGGCTTGTGGCTGGGACTGGCATGTGCTCTGCTGGGGAATGGTGTGGTCTGCAGTCAGGAATGGCGTTTTGTACTGCTGCACACTGTGGGCTACAGAAGGAGGTCAGTAGCATTGTGGGTCCAGGAGAAAATGAATGGCAGCAGCAGCAGCATGGAGGGCCTGTATGAGAGTCCTGCAGCTTCAAGGGACCGCATTGGTTGGTGAGTGCTTATTGAGTATTAATGTGTTATTAAGGTGTGAACAACACATTAATACAGTGTAAACAGCTTAATATTCTAATTGGCAGACAACTGGGGTCATAATACCCTTATTGGCAGCTAATTAGGGTCATAATTTCCTAACTGGCAGCTAATTGAGGTCATAATAGTCTAATTGGCAGCTAATTGGGATCAATAATACCCCAACTGGCTGCCATTGTATACAGGAAAACAAATGATGGCTTTTTCAGTGGGGACAAGAGCCCAACCATGTACTATAGATATAGATATAGATATCTAGCTCTATGACAGTGTATATGTATTGTACTTCTCTGCTTTTATAACTGAAAATGTCTATGTACATGCTTTACTTGAAGGGACACCTTTGCAAATGAGCTTCCTCAGTGGTTACATTCCCTAATAAAGCTTAATTGAAAAGAACTGAATTGAAGTGTGGTGCTGGTCCCAGTTTGCACTTTGTGTGCAAACACATTTTCTTTTTGTTTCTTTACATATTGCTTATTTTAGTATAGGAGGTCTGCAGCAGTGTAAGATTCAATAATCTACAGCGCATGTTATAGATTTTATAAGATCTAATCGGATTAGTCTCATTCTTCTGGGACTAAGTACAGTCCTCTGGGAGTGTACTTAATCCGTGGAGAACAGTGGGGCCAGCAAACAAAAGATCAGAGCTTATAAAAATTCTAACATGCACCGCAAGCCGTTGAATTTCCCACTGCTGCAGCCCTTGTCTGATGTCAGCAACAGTGGATTATGGGATTTGTAGTTATAGAAAATATCAGCTTGCAAAACAGCAAAATTAGTCTGATACAATCTACTCTACTACTGCAGTAAACAATAAGCACATAAAGTGCATATTGGTACCAGTCCCACACTTGGGTGTGGGGCTTTTAATGTTGACTGTTCCCCTTTAAATCAGGCTGTTTGTACTTTAGTCAGTTTGTTTAAAACAGGCAAGTCAGTTAGCATAGGCCTTGCGCTTCAAATAGAAATTTCATTAAAATCAGGCAGTGCACATTAACTAGTGTAAGCCCCCTATAGGAGCTTACCATTGTAGTGTCCTGGGGTGAGCTATCTGGCCTCTGAGGCACCCTGCTGGCTGGTGGGGTATTGAGAAGACCAGATGCTATAAATTGGGGATTTTGGTGCCAGATTGAGGAGAGAGTAGGGACACGCTCGGAGGGAGGAGGGGTGGCCTATTTTTTTGGGCCCAAGGGCTGAGGTTCGGGTTGGGGTGATGATTGCCACCCTGGCTCACCACCCTCAAATCTCTGCTTGTGAGCAGCATAGTCGTTTGGGGGGGGGCAGCAGATGACTGTGGGAGCTGGCTGGACTGTTGGAGACCACCCTGCCACTTTAGGGAAGCCAGGGGAAGAAGGAGACCTGCCACGTGATTCCCTGGCACCAGGGCAGGACGGGAGGGAGGAGTCTCTGGGGTTGGCTGGATGGGTTGGGGTCCTGGGCACCGGGCGGTGGTAGCAGCCCAATCTTGCAGGGAGGCAGTGGTGGCAGCCTGTTTCCCAGTCCCAGGAATCTTGGCCTGTGTTGGTGGGCATTGCAGGCCCCAAGGAATCCCAGTCACATAGAACTGAAAGACTGCCCAGTGAGTTTCGGCCATGGGGTGCTTGATTGAAGAAGGCCAGCCTGTGGAAATCAAGGGTGTGAGCTGAGAAGGAGTTGCAGCCCGTTAGAAGAGTTTGAAGGAGACCTGTACTGTGGTAGCTGCTGTTTTCAGCCTCAGTGGCCACGGGAAGAGCTTGCTGCCGCCAGCTGGATTGAAGCCTTATTCAGCTTCTCGGAGTGCTGTCTGATCTGTGGATCAAGTTACTGCAATATGGTTTCAGCCATGTAAAAAGGACTGCCCATCAAATTATTTTTACCCCCTGCTCCTTGGAGTGCTGATTGATTAATTTATCTTCCAGTAAATCAGTTTTGTCTTTCCTAAAGCTAGTGTGGACAATGGATTTCTTCAAAAGTGTTGCTGAAGTTTGCACCCCCAGCTGCTGCACCACTTGTGAAGAGACTGCCTGCACCCCTGGACATTCCAGTGCAAACCTAGGTAAATTAGTTACATTTTTTATGGATTATGTTCATGGCTGTACAGTGCCCCCTTCCCTTTTACAACCTGGAATACCCCTAGACTGCAGGAGGGGGGCTTACACTAGTAAATTTGTTTAAATCAAGGCAGGTCAATCAAACAGGCAGTGCACATAAACTGGGCTGTTTGTTTGAATCAAGGCGGGTTAATAAAGCAGGCAGTGTACATTATTTATTTAGTTGTTGGTTAGCAGGTAAGAGCGCTAGACAAAGATTTGCCTATTTTCAAGCACAACCCAGGAGGTTACAGTCAGACTAGTAGTACAATACAGTGACATAACTGTAACCCCCCTGCAAATGGGGGTTCCCAAAAGACTTCCAGGAGCTTGCTTGAATGCTCCAAGCCTGAATGGTGTTTGGCGTTTAAGCCATTTATCAATGAGTGTTTTTAGAACCTCTGGTACAGTCTCTTTAAGAGCTGTCTGCTTGCAGACATAATTAGTTTGTATGGGGGACTGTGTGTTTCTTTGATTGAGTACCACTCAAGCTGCTGCCAATTCACTCCATTTTTGCAGTCACTAGGAGTGCAAAGGGAACCTATCTGAAAGATGTAACTGTTTGCCAGAAACCATTTAGAGTGATAATGAAATTACAGTTTGTCTAACCTGCTTTCTTTTGCAGTCAGAACAGTGTCTGCCTAGTTCCCCATTCTGGTTTTGAACTGCTGAACTGGACCAATCAGTGTGGGGGTAAGCTAGCTCTAAAATGGTGCCTTGGACGAATCAGAACTTGGACTCATAATCTGAGCCAGCCACAAGAGGATTGTATGGGCAGTGACTCTGGGAGATGTAGTTTAGACTTCAGTGCCTTTTTGGACCAACAGCAGCAGTCTATTGTGAGTGACAGCCAATCCAGTCAAGAACTGGGAGGAACTCAAAGGAAGTGCCGGTTTTGTCGGTTGGAGTTTCAGTTGAGCTTTGGCAGTGAAGAAGGAAGGAGCCCTGTGCTTTTCAGTGTGCAGTTTTAGTCAAAAAACGTGTGTAAGGCCCAGAGTTCCGGTCTGCAGCTTGTGTAACTGCTTGTTAGGACTGAATCCGTCCTGTGAAAAGAATCAAAGGATCTCTGAAGAGTAGAAACCAGGCTCACCCTGTAGAAGACTGGAGAAATTATTGAATTGCACTCGGTCTGTCAGGAACTGAATCTGCTGTGTGTTCTCCCGGTTATTGTGCAGTAATTGCGATCGGGATAGAGAAGCAGCCTGCCTGATATAGTACTCTCTTTTTTTTACCGTATAAATGTGTGAAGAGTCTCTTTGAGCTCAAGAGTAGCCCTGCTGATATTGAAGGACCCTATCTTATTTGGAGGTCGTGAGTACTAATTCAGGGTGCTCGATGTTGAATTGCCACATTAAATCCAAATGGAATTACTGTACTGCTGACTGTTTAATTTTCCTTTTCTCTGTGTGAAAGGGCTACCAGCTGCCGCAGTTTGGACTAGCCACTAGGGCTTGGGTACCCCAGGGACAGTAACTGATAGGGATAAGGCCCATGCACAGAGCCATAAATGAATTATTAGAGTGATAAGCTAATTAACCTGATTTCCCCTGTCCTTGTTATATCCCCTAAATAAATCAGAGCTGCTTGTTTCAGCAAAGTTATACTGCCTGAGTATTTGTCTATGTTAAAGTACTGTACTGTGATTGTTGCACTGTATCTCATTTCACAGGAGGTCCCAGTGCTGGAACCAATCCTGGGGTAAGTGTATACTGTGAAGGTAATTCTGATATATTGTGTGGGCCACTAGTGGGAAGAAAGGGGGGTTGCAGTGTCCCAGAGGGCTGTGACCAAGTTAGTTTAACTATTGCAAACCCTGACTTCTGGGTGGAGGCACCCGCCATTGGATCCAGGCCCCTCAACCTGTTAGTGGCAAATCAGGCAGGGGTAGTAGCCCCTGGGATAGCGCCATCTAGGGGTTACATAACAATCAAGTGTGCAGGACAGCAAAATATAAACAAGTTCCTGCAGCATGATACAAGCACAAAAATACTAATTTGCAAAATACAAATTATACAATAGAACATAGAGAAAACAGTGTAATGTCATGGGTTAGCTCAAAATCAGTGATCACTTCCAGTGATGTCATCACCTGGTATAGTAGAAACATAGACTTTGACAGCAGATAAGAACCACTTGGCCCACCCAATCTGCTCATTTCCCTACCCACCGGATAATCTGCAGATCCTAGTTAACCAACAGCCTATCTCCTCCTATCCCCCAACAGAATTGCCTTATATTTGTCCCATGCATTCTTGAATTCCCCCATTGTTTTTGACCCCATGACCTCCTCAGGAAGGCTGTTCCATATGTCCACCACCCTCTCCATGAAAAAATACTTCTTCGTGTTGCCCCTGAGCCATCCCCCTCTGTCTTTAAATTGTGCCCCATTATTCTTGCACATCTCTTTTTCTGGAAGATGCTACCCTCTCAGACTTTGTTGATTCCCTTGAGGTACTTCCTCATGGGTATACATGTTAAGCTCCTTTAGTCTCTCTTCATATGGCTTCTGGTGCAGACCCTGCACCATTTTAGTTGCCCTCCTCTGAACTGCCTCCATTCTGTCTATGTCCTTGTGGAGATGGGGTCTTCAGAACTACATGCAGTACTCCAGATGGGGTCTCACCAACTGTCTGTACAGAGGGATGGCAACCTCCTGTTTTCCACTGATGATGCCTCTCTCTATGCATCCCAGTATCCCCCCCAGCCCTCCTTACTGCCTTCTCACATTGCTTGCATACCTTTAGGTCATCTGATATGACTACCCCCAGTTTTCTTTCCATTTTTGTAGTTGTTAGTACCTCCCCCCCTCATTGTGTACTCTTTCCCTGGGTTTTTGTTTCCCAGGTGCATTACTTTGCACTTCTTTGCATTAAAATGGATACAGATATTTGGGTGTGCAAATGGACTCACACATGACGTTTAAGGATCATATTAATACTCAGGTCAAAAAGGTAAACCAAAGGCTGGGGGCTCTCAGAAGAGTGGCAGTAGTACTTTCAAGGGAAGTTAGAGAGAAGCTGGTTAAGCAGATGATAATTCCAGTTGTAGAATACGGAGCTCCTATCCATATGAACTCCACCCAAAAGTTATTAAATAAGGTAAACCAAGCATACTACAGATTGGGTAAATTCATTACTAAGAGTAAATACAAAACTCACCACTGCATAGTATATGATCAACTACATTGGTTAAACCCAGATGCTCAAAGAAAATATATCTGGTTAACTATTTGTCACAAAATTATATTTTCTAAAAGTAAACATCCTCCAGCAAAATTTGTTAAATTTCATCAATCAGCCAGCCCGGTGGTGCTGAGGGTTGAGGCGCTGGACGCCACACCTTGCGCTACGCTGGTGATCCAGGTTCGGGAACAAGCCTGGGTCAGCAGGGGAGGAGAAAGATGGAGCATCTGTAGGACTACTCTCCTTCTCCAGAGAGGGGGGTGGGTTGCCATCGGTGCTCTAGCAGCCTCTGTTGGCAGCTGAGGGTGGCTGTAGAGCACTGGCAGGGATATGGAGGGAACATGCTAGGGCAGATGCTTGGCTTGGAGTGCGTGTGGACGTGTGCATGCTCAGGGCCTTAGGCGTCATTGCACACCTCAGCCGACGGGGAGAAAAAGTGGAAAAACTAGGGGCACTATTTGCGGCAGCATGATGGCTGTCTCCAGAGAGGATTCAATTGGCGCCGAGGGTGCATGGCATTACTGGATCCTGATCTGGGGGGTTGAGCTTGGGGAGAGCTCCCCTCCACCCCACCATGGAGGGTAAGCTGCAGGCCCGAATGTGGAGCCGGAGAAGTAGTCCCAGGAGATGGCGGCCTGAATACCCAGAGGATGCCAGATGTGTAGAGGTAAGGCAGACTGGTGGCCCCTAGGGAGAAAAAGTATATAAAAAAAATTCCATTAATCAAATAATCTGAAACATCAAAATGCTAATACAAAATTCCAGTGTTAGAATATTAGAATAAAATTGGAGAGACAAAGTTGCAAAATAAAATAGCTGGTCACCGGAACAACTTGTCAAAAAATTTAAAGACTATAAATAATCTGTCCATTTTTAAAATTAACCTGGTGGAATACCTACTGACTGAATGTATATGTTATGTATGATGCTGATGTTAAAGTTATGCAGATATGAGTGACAGAATTTGTATGTTTAATGTCTGTATTTAAGACAGACCCTGTATGGTCGATGTATGTATTTTATTTCATTTATATTTTGTACTCTAAGAGCACAGGACTTCAGTTGAAAACAGGGCCTTCGGTCTTAATCTATTTGTTCCTGTATAAAAATAAAGTTTTATCAATCAGTCAATCTAAGCTGTCATACTTTTGACCATTCCTCCAACCTTAGCTTAATTGCTGACTCCTGCTCTCATCCTCCAAGAATTCGGAGCAGTCGCCCACCCAGGTCTGCCACTCAGGACCCATCTTTTGCACTAAAGAGGGTTTATTCTGACTAGCAAGATAAATTGGTTGATTCAACAGCAGGCACAGGGCCGGATTAAGGCATAGGCACAGGCCTGGGGCCCCTGTCTACCAGGGGGCCCCCAGCAATCCTCAGCATATATATACTATATACACTCTCCTTTCTTCTGCCTGAGCTGCATTTTTTTGTAAAGGACTAAGCCACATAGTAATCTGAGCAAGGCAGGGACTGAACTGTGACATGACTCCCGCCTCCCTGATTGGTGTTAAGCACAGCTGATAGCTTCAGGGGCCCTGGTCAGGCTGACCTTTAAGGTGTGAACAGGCCATTTCCTTTGCTTTGTCTCCCACTCCAACTTAGAATCCCCACTTAGAACCAAGTCTTTCTTTAACAGTACATTTTAGTGTGCATGCTTTATATTTAATCTCACTTCTAAAATTAAGAAATCCATAACGCATTTCAATGGTACAGTAAAAATTGTACTATTTTTTTTTAATTCCTTCATCTCACTTATATTGAAGTTCTGACCTTCATATAACTCAGTTTTTAGGGTGAATAGATGAGCATTTTTATTTATTTATTTAGTTTTTGTTAACCGGGTAGGTGCACTAGCCAACAGGTGACTATTTTCAGGCACGACCCGGGAGCCACAATTACAGTACAAAATAGGTCAGTTTAGTTAACATAATACAGGCAAAGGTACAAAGGTACAAGTACAGACATACAATTTTCAAAGGCAGGCATATGGTTTCAATAGACAGAGGGTACTGGCAGGAGATCACTTTTAGGGGGAGAGAGAGAGAGAGGAAAGGGAAGGGAAGGGGGATTTTAGGACGACAAGGGAGGGTGTGAAACTGATGAGAGGTGGAGGGCAATGATCAAAAGGACGGAAGATAGCAGCTAACTGCCTTGCAGTGCTAGGCAGGGATACACAACCGGGCTCATGGAATCAAGGGACAGCAGAGCGGGGGATGAACGGCAGGTGGGGGAAGAGTGTTGCAGAAAACAGGAGGATGAAACCAGAGGGTAAGGGGCAAGGAGGAGCTGAGGGACACAAATTCAAAGTGTAGCATTTAGTGGGAAGGCACAAAGGGATCCAATAGCAATGGAGCTGGATCAGGAGAGGCGGCTAGGCTGAAAGCACGTACGGCAAGGAGCGGCGCGATTATGGCTTTAGCGGGAAAATGCACTAAGAAGACCCGGGGCTGTGGAACTAAAACTCGGCTGGGCTCAGGGACTCATGCAGCGAAGTACGGCTAGTTACGGCTTATGCGGGAAAAGGCGCTAAAGAACCCGGGCTATGGAGCTAGAAATCGGCTGGGCACAGAGATGCATACAGCAAAGTACGGTTAGATAGCGGCAGGTAGGGGAAGAGTTTGCAGAAAAGCAAGAGGATGAAACCAGAGGGTAGGGACAAGGAGGAGCTGAGGGACACAATTTCAGGGTGTAGCATTTAGTGGGAAAGGCACAAAGGGATCCAATAGCAATGGAGCAGGATCAGAAGGCGGCTGGGCTGAAAGCATGTACTGCAAGGGAGCGCGTGATTATGGCTTTAGCGGGAAAAGGCACTAAGAAGACCTGGGGCTGCGGAACTAAACTCGGCGCTGGGCTCAGGGACTCATGCGGCAAGGTACAGCTAATTCTGGCTTTTGCAGGAAAGAGTGCTAAAAGGGCGGGCTATGGAACTAGAACTCGGCTACAGGCATGAGGACATGTCTGAGCTGAATCTGAGAGTTGGCGGGAAAGGCGCATAAAGGGGCCCGGGGTTATGGACCTGAGACCAGGTAGGACTGAGGGGGAGAGGAGTGAGAGGGGGGCGGAGAGGGAAAGCAAGAGGTACCAGTACCCATTAACAATTAGATACATCTTATGGTTTAGTACTACACAATAGAACTGACAAAGGATAAAACAAAAGAAGGATTATGTCACAATTATACACAAAGTCAGACGAGAATAAACAAAGTTGGATATGCAGTATAAAAGGTCAGGATAATATACATATAACAACATTAAGGCAATTAGGCAGCAATTGTGATTGGAATAGAGTGTCCATATGAGAAGTTTGTAAGCATTACATTGAAAGTGCAGGCAGTCTTGTGGACAGTTCATTAAAGTGCAATCAGACAAACCAAGTGACAGAGCAATCAAGGGGAGGTAGGCTATTGAGTATATGACAAGGAAGGATTGATTTAGACAGGTTTACAAATTTAAGTGGGATCAAAACAAGTGCAATGGTCCATAGAGTGAACTGACGAAGTCCCACTTGAAGGCTAGGTGTGTTGGAGCACTTCTCAGATCCATAGGCAGTAAGTTCCAGGCGAGGGGCAGCGCACTTACAGGCACCAGCACCCTTGGAGGTACGGCAGTGGGGAACTGATAAAAGACTTGTCTGACGACTTCAGGTCACGATGGTATTACAGGTTGGAGTAGTTCAGACAGTGTGGCAGGTTTCGACACTCTGATTATGGAGTCTGATAGGCTGCAAAGGTAGTATAGCCTCGTGGAGGAAGGGATAGCCAGTCTAACCCTTTGTAAAGTTGGCAATGGTCGTCAGGACGTGGTGCTTTAGCTGCATATCTACAGACATTGTTGTAGGTGGTGCCCCATTTCTGTAGAACGGTTTTATTTGCCATGGTGAGGATAGGTGCACAATAAGACAGAGTGGGTAATAGGATACCCCTGGCAATAGCAAGTTTGGCGGTGGGTGTGAGCATAAAGTTCGTTCTATAGGCAGCACCCAGCTTACAGTTGACATTCTTACACGACTCCTGGATATGATGCTTCAGGTCAAGATTTTGGTCAAGCTGTATCCCAAGATAGCGGAAAGAACTTACAGACTCAAGGGTGGATCCATTGATATCAGGAATTGTCAGTGAGGATGTGCAGGTTCTAAACATGATTTGATCCAAAGAGCATGGCCTTGGTTTTGCTAGCATTGAGTATAAGGCGATGAGCTTCAAGCCAGTGCTGCGTAAGGTGGAATGCTGATGACAGTGTGGAATTCAGGTGAGAGATTTTGTCAGAGTGAGCATATATAACAAGATCATCAGCATAGAGTAGTGAGCTGCCTGACGTTATTACGTTGGGCAGGTTGTTAATAAATAATGAGAAGAGGAGTGGACCGAGAATAGAGCCCTGTGGTACGCCAATATTGATCGTGGTACTGTCCGAGATGGCTGAGTTAAGCTTTACAGCTTGAGACCTGTTGGGTGAGGTAGCTACTGAACCAGGACATTACTGGGGGTGAGAAGCATAGGTTTTTGAGGGTAGCAAGCAGTAGTGGATGATCAACCAGGTCAAAGGCCTTTGTAAGGTTGATGAACACAGCACCTGTTAATTGCCCTCTGTCCATATTTGAGAGAACGTCCGATGTGAATTTGGTCAGAGCAGTTGTAGTACTGTGGTGCTTCCTGAAGCCATGTTGCGCTTCACAGAGTGCATTTGTGGAGTCAATGAAATCAGTGACTTGGGTGGCTACTATCTTTTCGAGTATTTTACTCAGTACCGAGAGTATGGCAATGGGTCTATAGTTTGACAAGTCATTTTTGCTCCCTTTTTTGAAAACTGACATGATTCTGGCAGTCTTCCAAATCTCGGGGACAGTACCTGTAGAGAGAGATAAGCTGAAAATCCTGGCAAGTGGGCGGGATATGAGGCGGGCAGCTATTTTCAGGAGTCGAGGTTCCAGGGTGTCAGAGCCCGGCTAGTGTTCTCAGATATCCCCGACAGTAGTTTGCAGACTTGATTTCAGTAACCCTTTGAAGTAAAACAATCTTTTAGAGGCAAGTTGTGGATTGGACTTATCATGTTAGAATATGGTTGAGAGTTATCAGGCAGAGATTTTAAAGAGGGACGTGATAGCAGATAGGTCTGAAATTGCTGGTTGAAGGCATTGGCAATGGAGGAAGTCATTGCAGTGGACCCTTGTAGCATGTCCGAGGGTGAAGGATTGAGGGAGTTCGAGGAAGGCTTTTATATGATTCAAAATCTTGAGGATCATTAGCAAAGCTAGTTAAAAGGTCTTGGCAGTATCTGCTCTTTGCAAGCCTGATATGTTTCTTACATTCGTTTCTGTGCTGTTTGTAAGCCTGATGATCACAGGGCAGCCCGGTGGATTTGTAATGTTTCCAGAGTTTGTCCCTGAGTTTGAGCTTGTGGAGAAGATCTTTGCTCAGCCACCTAGTTTATTACCCCCTGACCCTTCTTTTATCTTAGGTACATGCCTCCTTTGTACCTCCCCAAACCTGCTGAGGAACACATCCAGGGCAGCCTCAGCACTTGTTGCACTGTAGATGTCGGACCAGTCCATATTAGATATGTCATTGAGAAATGCTTGTACATCGAGCGCTGCAAAGTTGGTAAGGGTGATGAGGCGGGACCGAGGAGCAGGCGACTGACAGGAACGCCAGTGACAGACTGTGGGAGAGTGGTCTGTCAGAGAGTCCGCAAGTACAGTGATTTTGGATATATGGTCAGGCCTGTTGGTGAGAACCCAGTCTAATAGCATTCCTGTCTGCGTGTTAGTCATTCTCGTGCATTCTGTTACAAGTTGGTGAAAGTTATATTTTTGGACCATAGTTGCAAGGTTACCTTGATTCGGGCCTAGCCAGTTTAAGTTGACGTCCCCCAACAGGATACATTCATTCAGTTTCACGGATTGAGACACATGTTGTAGTAAGATCTGGAGACTTTCCAAACCACCAGTGGGTGGGTTGTACAAACACAGGATGTGCAAGTGTTTGGCTCCTAGGGACAGTGTAGCATGTAGCGATTCACAGTGCATGTGGGGGCCAGGATTTGGAACCGCTTTTATTGAGAGGTGATTTTTGTAATAAATGGCAACTCTCCCACCCCTTTTTGAGCCACTTCGATCCTGCCGCATGATGGCATACCCAGGTAGGGTGCAGTGGGCATCTAGGATATTGGGTTTGAGCATATTTCCAAATTCCCATCAGTAAATCTTGCCATTTATTGATCCTGTCTTGCTTATCAATGACAAATGTTTGATCCCAGGCATGAGTTCTTCTAATAATGACCTGCTTTGCAATATAACTTTAAAGGTTCATGACTCCTCTAGTAAACTACCGACTTAACTCCTACAACACCCAGGACCTAGCCTCTTCTAGAGCCGAGTCCCTACCCCAACCAACAAAACTCTCACATCCTGGCTCATACTACCTGATAAGACAAAATGATAACACCCAGACTGAGAGTGCACATGTGTGTTTTGGGAGAGGGGCCTTTGAAGAAGTGCAAATCCTGACACTTCACAACCAAAAAATAGTTGTTACCAGGCCAATTAGTAATTATTTTCTCTGAATGATCAAAATACAGACTACTGCTATTTTTTCTCACTAATATTTAGTTTCATTAATTTTGAAGCCTTTTTAGTTCGGTTAGTTATATTTTATGCCACTTTTAGGACAGAATTTTTTTTTCATGTTTCAGTAACTGATATGCAATGGTCAAGGGGGTGCAGTTACACCGAAGGGATGCAGTCATGGTAAAGGGATGTGG
Source organism: Neoceratodus forsteri (assembly GCA_016271365.2). Taxonomy (NCBI): domain Eukaryota; kingdom Metazoa; phylum Chordata; order Ceratodontiformes; family Ceratodontidae; genus Neoceratodus; species Neoceratodus forsteri. The sequence continues at coordinate 1,307,202,484 of CM057455.1, forward strand.
TTGCAGTGAGGGGGGGCTCTAGATTTCTCTTGGGCCTAGGGCCCCAAGTTGCCTTAATCTGGCCCTGAGCAGGCATCGCAGTTCTCAAGGTTGAAATCACAGGGAAGGACAGGTGAGACACAAATCCCCAGCTACTTTCCATCTCTAGCTTCAGATGCAACCATGGGGTCAGGCCAGGAGGATGAAGACACCTACCCGAGATCTTGGTAGTTTGATAACGCCAGCACCTCTAATCTTTTTAAAAATGTTGCACCGGTTCTAACATGGTGGATATCCAAAAAGACATTAACAACTGAAACAATGCCCACACAGGTGGGAGAAGCAATCAGTGATCTCACAGAGGAGACCACAAGTATGGGCCACACTTTACTGTTTGTATGACAGGGGAGGGGGAACTGACCTGCTGGGCTAAAGATGCAGAGGTCAGGACCCAGAGAATACATTTGTGATTTTTCAGTTTTCCAGAGGATTTAGGAGACTCAGATTTCACTAGATTCTTAAAGGCTTAGCTGCAGATGGAACTAGGGTTGGCAGATGACTTTTCAATTGAAATTAAAATGGCTCACAGAGCTGTTTGGACAAAACCAAAAACTGACAAGCTTCCTCAGCCTATAGTGGCTAAATTTCTTAATTATCTGGTCAAGGAGATCATGCTACACAAAGCCTGGGAGAAAACAGACCTTTCATTTAATGGAAAGAGAATTTACGTGGATCAAGAATTCCCTCATGTGGGCTGGCCCAGTGGTGCAGAGGGCTGAGGTGCTGGACGCCACACCTCGCACCATGCTGGCGACCCAGGTTCGGGAATGAGCTTGGGTCATCAGAGGTTAGTGAGGGGGAAGGAGAGGATAGTGAGTAGCTGCCGGTGGCAGCTCTCCACCTTGGGAGGGATCTGGTGGGCCTCTCAGTGTTTGGCTGCCACCCAGTGGAGACTAAGTGGTAGTGCTGCCTCCGAGAGACAGCCACAAGGCCAGGGGAGGAAGGGGCTGTTGTCTGGAGCTGTAGAGCTCATGAGTGCCTCCACACCCATGTGGCACCACTTCAGGGTCCCAGGAAGTTAGGAGGGGAGAAAATGGTGGAAATTGGGAATGACGCTGGGATGCGCATAGTGCAAATAAGTTCCTGAATGACCCTGACCCTGAGTCTGGTAGGGTGGCAGAGATTAGCAGTGTCTGCCACAGAGGATAAAAATAGTTGACAAAAAAAAAGAATTCCCCCATGCCTTCTACAAAAGCACAAAGTGGTGCACATCTTGACTAAGCAACTGAAAGAAGCAAATATCTGTGCACAAATGATGTATGAACCCAAATTAGTTATACACCTCAAAGCTGGCACCAAAGTATATGATAACCTCCTTCAAGCACAGAAAACCCTCTTAAAACTTGATATCATGTTACCAGACTTGCCTCTGAAACAATATGAGAAGGAGCTCCAGACCATGGTATGGGATTGGAAGGTGCAGGCTGACAAGTGGAGAAACAGAGTGCACATGCATGAGCTCACTACTTCCATGCAAAAGGACTTACAACAGTGGTACTATAATATTGCCAAACCTAAGGTGTAAGCAGTAGATGGGATTACAAGGGGACTTAATGTCTCTTCTCCAAGGTCTTTCCCTCATTTCTGTCTGGGAGGGGCATCATCCCCATTTACATTGGACTTTTCTTCAGTTGCCCTTGCTCGGGGGGGGGGTAAACCTTCCCAATCTACAACACTATGTTCAGCAGTAACATCTAGCATTGTCATGTTCTGGCTGAATCCAAATTTTATGGCGCCTTGGAAGCAAATATAATTTGTCCTGAATTATCTTTTTGACCTGGGGAAGATTGTATTTGCTCCTTTAACTTCACTCCCGAATTGAAATTATTTTTGCTCAGGCACGGCGCATACCCCGCACATCTGGTACTGGGCCTGGCTTCGAACCCTTCCAGAATTGTCCTGTTATTTTATTATGTATGGCTCTTGGTGGCAGTAACTGATTTCTTGCCTGTGTACATAGACCAAATGTTTCGGAGATGGCACTTTCAGGGCTTATCTGATATTTTTCAATTTTTAGATGCTCAGGGTGTTTGCCTGTTTGCCAACCTCCAATCCTCTTATCAGTTAACAAACAGGGAGTGTTACAGATACTTGCAAATTCATACTTTTTTCTTTGTTATTGCGCATTCTTATAAACACAATATAATGCACACTGGCAATATTTCATCAGGCTCTTGTATAGAGATCTCCGGGAATACACAAGGAATATTGGATGCCTGGAATAAGGAGTTATCCCTGTCTATTTCTTATGATGTATGGTTAAAATATACACCCCCATCCTTTAAGAGTTACTCTGCCCCATACTGGCATGAATTTGCCTGGAAGTCCCATAATAGGCAATTTAATACCCTTTCCCAATTGGCTAAATATTTGACTCCGCAAAATGGGCATTGCTGGAGGCAGTGCATAGATAAGTTGGCCTTCCATCTGCATATATTCTGGATATGCTTCATCCTTGTCCCATTTTGGCAGCAGGTCATGGACAGCCTTTATATTTTGATGGGACCTGATGCAGTTTTAACTCCAGAACTGCTTCTTCTCTTGATACCGCCTTGTGATTTACATCTCTCGCCTGGTTCTGTACTATACAGTTACATATTGGCAGCCAAGGTGATCACTCACCTGTGATGGCAACCATGTATGCTGACATGCTTTCAGTGGCACAAGATAATTAATTATATGTATGCAATGGAATGGCTTATGGCGAGATGTACTGATAGGATCTCACAATTTGACATTAAATGGCAATCTTGGGCTTTCTATATTTCTAAGGAGGATGACTCCTTTGTCCCTTGAAGTGGTGGAGTGGTTTGGGTGTTTGAGATTTATAGGAAGTGGTGTGGGATTCGGGGTATTTTTGGAGACTGGAGCAGCCTGGACCTTAGCCCCTCTTTTTATTTACCGTTCTCGGACTCTGCTTACAGGCGATTGCATTTTCTTTTCTGATCTTAGTTACGTCTTTTGTATAATATGGGATGAAATATGTTTTTTTTTAAATATAATATTTATTAGTCTTGTACAAACGAAACACACAATACATATTTCAAGTAAAAGTGAGCAAATACATCACTGCAATACATCAATAGTGACAAGACGTCAACAGAGTAAAGTAAGTTAAGTCTATTCTCTACTAGTGTAGTTTTGCAGTCTATAGACATTTTCACAGATCATTAAATAAGGTAGAGGCAACATTTTATTGCAAGAGTTTTAGCAAGCAACTCCCCCTTTCTTCCAGTGAGAGCAGTGCCCCTCTAGTTCAGTCATTACCCATTTCTTCAAGAACAAAAGATGCATCTGTCTGCATCATTTGTAGCACCCAACATTGCCATTTATCATTAAACTTTGTGGTTTTATCTTGTAGGACCACTGTAGGTTTTTCATTTGATAGCTAGACATTAACATGATTCACCACTCTTCTATTGAAGGAATGATTCTGGTCATCCATTGTCTGGTGATGGCCTTTTTAGCCACCAGTAGGAAGATTGGCAATAAAGTACATTACATATCCAGGGTGGGCTGTGGAGAGGCATAACAGAGAGAAGTACCATTTTTGCTGTTAGTTCTATTTCCTCCCATAAACAGTCCTGAAGGGCAAGTTGTAGCATGCACCAAAAGGGGGTTAATAGGGGGTCATTCCCAGAAAATATGACTCAGGTAGGCTATCCCACAATTGCAGCCACACCAGCACTGCCAGTAGCTCTGAGGCAAGTAGTTTACTAGTATAGCCGGCGCTCAGAAAAATCTATACTGGCACTTCTAAGTGTACTCACGCCATGTACAGTATGTGAGAGTGTGACTTTGATTGCTGATAGAGCATTAGCCTGCCAATTCTTGGACATTACTGACAGCTGCAAATCAGCATTCCATTTGTGGTACACCAAGAGGGTATTGTCCCCCAGGGCCTCTCTTAAAATTTGGTATATACGACCTATCACTTGTCCCCCAGGTTGCCATCAAGAGCTTCAATTAAGTAACTCATCAAGGGCAGTCTGGGGTGGGGAAGTCGGGTTCTAGTTACAGTTTGTTTTTGTATGTAAACCCTTAATTGTAGAAAGCAGAAGTGGTCCCCTAATGGGAGCTCATACATTGACGGAGGTTTGCAAATGAACAGTCCCTGATTCAGTCAGTATTTGGTAAATATGGTGAATCCCAAGCTGCCTCCACTGACTAAAAGCTGGGTCAAGGGATGGTGGAGTAAAATTTTCATCTTTTGATATTAGCTGTAGAAAATAGAAAACGTCCTCTAATTGTGGGTGTTTTTTTCCGAATTCCAAATTTAAATGGGTTCACTCATCAACTTCAAGAAATTACAAAGGGAAATGGATTTACCTCTAAATGCAAATAGTATTGATGCTATATCGTATAAGATGATTCTAACTCTTGGTCAAATAATATCTCGGGATATCAACTATTCCAAAAAAAATCAGATTGGTAAAAGTGCATACGGACTTTTCGCCCCTGGACAAATCGTCACGGTCATGTTGTAGTGGACAAATAGTCATCGGGACAACAGATAATGGGACAAATAGTCATGGAACAACAGCTGATGGGACAAATAGTCGCAGGACAATGGATAACGGGAATAGTAGTCGCCGGGACTAATGGTGACTAAACCGACAGTGGCAATGGAATGGAAAAGTGGGTAAACCCGTTCCTTTATTTTTAGGGGGAACATCTAAGGGTTCTGCTTCATTTGACCTTTATTTCAATAACAGAGGCAATGTCCATTAAATACTTTTTGGGGCATCGAGACTGCACATCCAGACATATTGCTTTGTACGCTTTATTCAGTCGTACATAGTGACTGTTTTTCCTTGGTGCCTGTTGTCCAACTTTTTTGCAAGCTTATCTCTCAACAGGTGGCATAGGCTGACGTCCTTGCAAACACTTGATGCCATGCCTCAATGGCATTATTGCTTCTGGGTAGATCATGCAGCACTCCATTATGCTGATTCCAGAAGCTAAGTGCAAATCTCGTCTGTCTCCTCTTTTTTCTGTTTCTAGTTAACCTTCCAATGTATACATCCTCGAAGTAGTCGAGTAAGCACTCTATCTCCTCAAAATTGGAATCTTCCTGAAGTGTCTCAAAGTACCGCTCCACATCCTCAGTTGGAACAAAAGCTAATCCCAGCAAACATCGCACCTTCAGCGCAAATTCAGAGTCCTGACCATACCTTTGCTACATCCCCTCCTGCTGCACTCTTCTCTAGAGTGCTTGACCGAGGTGGAAGTTGCACCCTGACAGGTCAGTTGTAGGAAACAGTTCTGCCAAAACCTTGATTGCAGCTATCTCAAAGTCAGTCATAATACTGACTGGATTGATATTGTCACCAAGTAGTTGTTTAATGTGTACAAACAGATTTCTGTAAACAGCCTCACTACACCCAGGCAGTAATGCATACACACAAGGCCTGTTCACTCCCCAGACAAGTGCATGTGTGGTATATAATTGGTCATCCTGTTGAGGTGCAACATTGAATGTCCCATAGCAAAACTGGTGTGGGTGATCGTGTAGCACCTGCAAGTTAGATTCACTTGCAAATACAATCATATTATCGTCATCTACCTGGATAAACTGCTCACCACTCACTGTTTTGGCAAATTCAGAAATATCTGACTCAGTTGAAGAAGCTAGCTGCCGATGCCGACGCACATCTCGCTGCATAGTCTCCTGACTCAGCAATAGATGTGCGTTGCTAATAGGAACATCCTGTATTGCCTGCAAAATAACATTTCTGGTGCACTCTTCAGATTCTGCAGCTTTTCTTTTCATACCAGTGTGCACCTTTAAGATTTGTGCATGGCTGTTAACAGGGGCATGGTTATGATCGGTGGGGGGTTTTACTGTACTATCCCCATTAGTGTACAAGCAAACCCTGCAGGTCTATTGCTCGCAGCACCAGATAACCTTTCCATCAGAGCCATCTTTTTCTTTTGTATACAAAAAGTTGTCCAAGGACAGCTTCTTCTTCTTTCCTTTCTGTGTTTGTATAAAATCCATTTGGCAATCAGTGATGTCATCATTGCAAACCCTCCCTAAAATACACCTGAGTGTTGATGTCATCATTGCAACATACCAGGTGTAATCAGGTATAATCAGCAACTCCCACTGACAGGTAGCCTATGAATCACAACACCCATGCCACACCACTGTTCATTGCTGCTGTTATATATCAAATTAGAGTCATTGTTCTGAACTGAATCTAAAATTACAATATAAAACCTCAGTTGAAACCCTATGGCTCAATCTTGACTTGGCCCCCTTTCCCAAATTAATATTGGGTGTTTGTTATAGACCTTCCTCAGTCAAACCATGTAGTAATAAATGAATATTACAGGAAACTGAGGAAGTTTCTGGTTTAGCCGATGTATTAATTGTTGGTGATTTTAATGCCCCAGGTATAAACTGGAAATCGTTATCGGGTCAAAATGACTTTGAAAAAGATCTATTAGACACCATTACATCTTGTGGTTGTGACCAATTGGTTAATGAACCTACTAGGGATATTAACATCTTAGACCTCATTATTACCAATAATGTTGATTGTATCACTGACACTAGGGTTATGAGTCATCTAGCAACCAGTGACCATAATATGGTTGACTGTAATATTGATTGTACAAGGTCCAAATTAAATTTAAAAACTGCTATTAAAACTCCTGATTATAAAAATACAAATTGGGTAAAAATAATAGAAGAACTAAGCAATATTAATTGGGAAACAAGTCTAAAAGGACTTAATGCTAGGAAAATGTGGATAAAATTAATACTATTCTTCAGGATGTTATTCATAGATTTATACCTATGAGGAAGAAATATAATAGCAAAGGTAAAATTCCTTTATGGTTCAATAAATCAATTAAGAAATTGATTCATAGGAAATACAAGTTATTTAAGAGATTTAAAAACAATCCTTGTTATAAAAATCAAATTTTATATAGAGCTGAACATGAAAAACTGCATAGATTAAGAAAGAAAAAAGAAAACTGGGAGTTAAGTTGGCTTGTAATAAGGATTTAAAAAGTTTCTATGTTTGCATAAATACCAATAAACCAAAAAACAATACTATTACCTTAATTGTACAAAATGATAAAACAGTTATAGACCATGAAGAAATAGCCAATAACTTTAACCAGTATTTTACTTCTGTATTTAATCCATCATCTAGCTTAGATTCTGTGTTCACCATGGAAGGTAACCAACCATTTGAAATTCAGCAAAAATAAGTATTTGACAAGTTAGTACATTTAAAAACATCTGCCTCACCTGGGCCTGTTAACCTGAGTCATGTATTTTTAAAAAACTTGGCTAAGCCACTTTCCTATCCCCTTACCATGTTGTTTAATACATCATTATCATCTGGTGTTGTTCCCAATGATTGGAAGAGAGCAATAGTGATCCCTATTCACAAAAAAGGAAGTCATGCTAGTGTTTCTAATTATATGCTTATTAGCCATACTTCTATTTGCTCTAAACTGATGGAAAGGATAGTAAAAAATAAAATTGAAAATGAGATGAAGGTATTGCATCTTCTGGATTTCTCACAACATGGCTTTTGAAAAGGATTATCTTGTGTGACAAACCTTCTGTCATTTTTATGAGTTCATAAGTGACAAATTAGATAGTAATGTCCCCACTGATGTGATGCTCCTGGATATTAGAAAAGCTTTTGATACAGTACCCCATGATCTATTGATATCCAAACTTAATAAAATTGAAATCAACAAATATATTGTTAGATGGATTAAAAACTGACTCAAAGAACATAGACAGTGTGTCAGGATCAATGTTGTATTGTCTAGTGAGGAGGATGTCTCTAGTGAAGTACCCCAGGGATCAGTGCATGGTCCAGTATTGTTTTCACTGTACATTAGTGACATGGTGACAAGACCATTGGCAGACATACGCTCAGTACACCCGAACGTACAGAAAAAAACTAAGGGAGGCATCTAAAAGAGCTGTGGTTAATTAAAATACTTTTGCGTCTGACTCTTCAAAAAAATAAATGTTACTGTAGGTTGTTCAAGGCTGAGAACAGTCTGAGATGGGGGAGTTACACAGTCAGAACTGTGAGTCGGATACAAGTTAGCAATTCAGGATGTCTTCTGTTATTATGCCTCTGCTGCTGATAATGCTCATTTTCCATTTTTCAGCAAGCCGATCAGCGTGTGACTTTAAACTGCCATCTATTTCTTGTGGCGGGATCAGGATTCAGTACGTGAAGGACAAGTGGTTGTCCAACTTGTCAACAGTGGCACAGTACCTTAGTTGGTGGGTGCAGGTGGCAGATCATCGTAGATCATCGAGTGACTGGCTAGCAGAGACCTCCAACTGAAACAGATTTATTCAGCCAACGGCCAACTTTAAGTGGAGTAGTTTTCATGGTCCAATCAAGAAATCAGAGCAGCAGCAGAACAAAGGTTAGGGGCTAAGGTGAGAAAGACTGTTAGCTTAACAATTTCAGTCACTCACGAGCAAGCGGGGTAGCGCCTGCAAGGCAGTCAGTTTATTATGTGTTGCTGCTATAATAAATAATGGACTGGTCAAGAGGTGGAGGGCAGATACTGTACTGAGGTGCGGATCTGGAAGGCTTTTGGAAAAATCCTCCCTTTCTTAGAGTGCCAAGGCATTGAGAAGAGTGAAGTCAAATTTCCCCCCTCCTGAAGTCCTCCCCAGTCATCCCAGCAGCCTTCAGGTCAGTCAGACTCTTGGAGGAGCACATTGGCAGGTGTTGGAAGTAGTCAGCACTGCAGAGCACTGGACCAGACCACCAGTCACTGCATGTTAGCCAGCTCAGTCAGCTGAGCAAATCAACAGCAGCTAAGCTTTTACTCCCTGGCGGCATGGCAGCAGTGCAAAATTGTACCTTCCCCCCCGCATTGGAGACTATCTATCGTGAGTCTGGACTCCTTAACTCATGTCAATATATATTAAGGTGGGAAATGTATTTACTTGGACATGACTGGGTGTAGTGCACAAGGTGCAGTCATTGACTACAAGCAATACAGAAGTAATTGTACTAGTACTATGTAGTCAGCGTACAACATTTTTCGTGGTTTAAAAGTACACGAATTTTCCAGGTGTGTTGTAATGCTGCTACTTTGCATGAATGGTATGACTTGCTAACAAAATACATTGGAAATGCACTGAAGGATTTACAGTGCATGCTATTTACAACAAATTCCATTGGCAGTCTAATTGTGATTATGAGCAATGTAAGGACGAGGGAGATCTTCTTGTTACCTGAAAATCAGTTTAATTATGAGGTTTATCTGAATGTAATATTATGTATGGGTAGATAGGGACAGCTATTTTTCTGAATCCAAGAAACTAGCGCCCGATGTTGAGTTTACTTGTGATTAATTAGAAGCATGGTTTATCTCTAAAATCTTTGGGGTCTCAGTTGCTGGCAGGTTAACAATATCAGGGAAGGAACAAGATCATATGTGTGTTTTATTAAGAATAGCCTTGTTACTCTCTCTAAAGTAATTTTCAAAGGGAGCATAAACGGATGGAACATTACTCATCTGCAAAACGACATTCTTAAATAAGTTGCAGGTCATGTATCACAACTCACAATCACAAGTAGTTTTTGGCGAAACAAAAAGAACATGTTTAGCTTATTGACTATTTTACGTGCTATGATGTTACAACTCACACCTATTATGATGTAATACTAATTTGATCTTAAAGTAATATGTACAATATTATGTGGCATCAAAGTAGCGTGGCTCTAAGTGTCAGTTTAATAGCCAGTGTTTACTGTATGTTGTCAGATTTGAGGTGCTGGCACTAATAAATAAAGAAATAACCAGAATACTGTCTCAGTAGTGAGATTCAGGAACTATATAGTCACATATCGTATAGCTTTGTGCCTTGTAAAATCAGGGTGGCATGGAAGAACCCGGTTCCAGAAAGGTGCCCTTTTTTATGTGGAACCACATTGTACAATAAGATTCACATTTTCTATTCAAAAGAGTACAGGTGAAGCTGCTTAATTGGGACACCTTGGTGTGTTGGTATTGGGCCTTTGTCCTGATTAAGGCCATCCCTATCGGAAGGCCACTGCAATGGCCTGTCAACCACACTTTGCAGTTCTCTCCCAACTCCACTATTGTCATACTCTATCTGCAATGTTTTAAATGTTAGGTGATATATATGTGCTACCCTAATACAGTACTGTATTATCTTACAGGGGACAGGAATTGATTACTTATGTACAGCTGTTCAAAATGTCTCTACTTTCATAAATTATATTCATCCCGCTAAATTATTCCTATTTAACTATGTCTGAAGAAAAGCTGAAACTGTCAGTTGTGTTTTGTATTGTTTTCTTTGTATGGACAACATTCCCTGCAGTTCCTTTCATGGAATCAAGAATTTTGGAGTTTTGACTATGTCACTTCATGGTTTCAGAACTTTGCTCACATTTCTGAACCATGAAGTAACATAGTCAACACTCCATATTCTTGGTTCCATGAAAGGAACTGCACAGAATGTTGTCAATACAAAGAAAACAACACATAGAGAATACTGGATGGGCAACTATGCAGAACCAGTGTGTTCTGCCGCAGAGGGATTCTGATTCCCTCTGACCTCGAGAGAGAAGCTTGAGAGGTCCATAGGAATCAGAACCCCGAGGTGGCAAAAGACACTGGTTGTGCATAGAGTTGCTCATCCTGTATTTTTTATAGTGTATAGTATTGTGTGAAAAATGTGTTTTGTGAGTTCTTTTGCTTTCAAAATGAAACTGACTCATGCATTCTCTAGAGGTTCTAGAATGCTGATCTACCACAGTAGTGTAGAACAGCATTCCATGACCTTGGAACTGTGGTAGAACAGCATTTTGAAAGGGATGGAATTTTATACAGAACAACACTCCACTATACACTATAAAACACAACTGACAGCTTTAGCTTTTATTCAGATACAGTTAAATATGGATCCTATAGAGGTATTAATATAATTTATGAAAATAGAGACATTTTAAACAGCTGCACATAAGTAATCAAGTCCTGTCCCTTTTAAACATTACTAACACTTTCCATTGAGTGTTACCCGCCTAAGTCCTTTTTTTTTCTGAATGAACTATTTTCATATACTTTTATCAGTACAGTCTGGCTTCAGTTTTCCACACAACCCGCTTGAGATCAGGTAACTAGTGGTGGGAGATTGTTCTCATTGCTTTAAGGCAGGGGTTCTCAAATGGTGAGGCCAGCCTCCCTTGGGAGGCCCCAACCTGTTCCAGGGGAGGCTCAAGCAAGTCTGAAAAAGTACTGTATTTAAATTTTGAGTTTTATATAATTTGTGTGAAGAGATGAAGTGAACTGAAAGAGGATAATAGTAGGTGAATGTTATGTATTTATTTACTAATAGGTGACAAGGGAAGGTGAATGAGCCAAGGCTCATTTTAGATGTACCCAGGGAAGGGGAGGGAGTGAATACATTTCAAAAGGTAACTGCAAAACAATCAAGAAATACACAACCAACAATAGTGCAAACAAATATGAACAATATAAAGGATAATGCCTGATGTACAGGTGATAACCATGGTGTAATCACCTCGAGTGGTTGCTAGGGCATCAGTAAACCTCAAGAGCGCAGCTCAAGAGGTTTACAATTGCCCTACAACCACGAGCGATGATTACATCATGGTCATCATCTGTACATCAGGAATTGTCATTTATAGTGTATGGGACTCAACATGAGAAGTTACCCCCCCCACCCCGAACACAAGTAATTTAGCCTTTCCTTATTAATGAATCTGCACTACAGCCACATGATTGTGTAGGAAAACATTTTATTAGGATACAGGGACTGAATGACAGCTGGTCAAAATAGCACCACAGTTAAAATCTCTATCATACATTGAGATTGCTAGACTCAGTAACAGTAAACTAAGACATTTGGAATGTTATTTTAATACTGTACTGAGACTAACAATCACATTCTGGGTGTGTAGAATACTGAATTACACTGGCATTCCATTTTGTAAACCTACTGTTATGACGTAGATGAGATAGGTTTATAAGGTTCTGACATCACAGCAGTGAGATTACAAGGTTGTAATCTGCTTGATTTCAGTGGGTAATAAGGGCTACCCATACATTATATAGAGGATAATGGCTGGGGATCGGGTGATAACCACACTGTAATCACCTCGAGTGGTTGCTAGGGCAACATGGTAAACCTCGAGAGCGCAGCTCGAGAGGTTTACTGTAGCCCTAGCAACCACGAGAGGTGATTTCAGCGTGGTTGTCACCCGATCCCCAGCCATCATCTTTTATAGTGTATGGTCAGAAAACACTGTTTGCATTCTATGTGTGAGAATTATGGAACTCTGGTGCATTCTTTTTTCTTATGCCACTGTTTGGAAGTTCCGAAGTGTGGTTAACAACTTTTAAAATTCTAAACAGTGCATAACAAAGCTGTGTGACTGCTGATTATGGTGGTTAAGAGCACTTACCATACATTATATAGAAGGATAATGTATGGTCCTCTATCGTTAACGGTCAGTTAACAGTCGAGAGGTTGCCAGGGTGACCATGTAAACCTCGGGCGAAGCTCGAGAGGTTTAAATGCGCCATGGCAACCTCGAGACGGTTAAAATTGACCGTTGCCGATAGAGGGACTATACATTATTTTTTATAGTGTATGGTCCCACTATCAAAAGAACTGCGTTTTTAAAAAGTCACCGCCCGGCCTTCAGTCCTTCCCGTCGGTTTCCTTCGGTAGGTTCCGATGTAATGCAGCACATCGCCAGACCACTCGCTGTAGAAACCTATCGATGTGACGTAGGATCGAGTAGGTTAACAACATATCTACGTCACATCGATAGGTTAACAACCTTAGGAAATGATGATTTCCTAAGGTTAACAGCGTTCTAACATACATTATAAACTAATAATGAGTGGTGGTAATCGATCAATTTGTAGACTGATGGCAGAATAGCCCAAATACAAGGGTTGAGCATAGAAGTGCTAAGCGCTATAGCAGGAAGGAGCAAAGTAATGCCTGAGAAGTTGCTTATGAGCAGGGTTGAAGGGGGAGAGGCAAAGTAAGTAGGAAGGTTATTTCATATAAAGAAGAAATAGAAAAAGTAGTCTAACCCATGAAGGTACTGCCACAAGGGGTAACAATGGTTCAAGAATGAAAATAGCGGAGGAAGTAGGCTGGCCTGTGGGGGGTTGCAATAAGCTAAATAATAATATTTATTTTATTTATTTGTTATTCAGATAACACCTTTGAGCACAGGAGCTCTTTTTCAAAGGTTCCACGTCAGTATAAGACAAAGAACTGAATGCGAGCCAAGTACTCAGAGGAATTTCAATTTATTCATGGTGTACTGCGCAAAGTACAGTATGTCATGTTTCTTTGGGGAGGCCCAAGAATATTTCGGTTTTTGGGACGAAGCTCAAAATCTTTTCCATGGATTTTGGGAGGCTCACTGTGACAAAGTCTGAGAAATATTGCTTTAAGGCACTATACCACCAAGCACACTTGCATCCTGTTCACTCTGTAGAACAGTTAAGAAACCATTCTCAAAACCAGTTAGTTAAACCACTTCAGTGTATCTGCATTATGCAGTAACCATTCTTTATAACAGTTTTATGTACCCACATTACTGATGTTAATTCTGTTTTCCAAGGAACCATTTCACATTAACTTCAATACCCTGAACTGTTCTAGCCTGTCCACAGTACAAGTAGAATTGTTTTAGTTACAGAGCTGCGGACATGATTTTATGCTGGTGCAAAGGAGCTGCCTGCACCAGGAACTAAATTAGCTTGTTTTGATTTTTTTTCAGTAAAGATTTCATGAATTATGTACCTTTTAAAGTTGCACTTGTAACTTCTGCATACAAGCCATTTGGCTGCTGTGTGCTGCTGCCCTTTCCTAAAATCAAATTCCAAACAGTAGTAGCCGCAGCTTAAATGGTGCAGGGTAGGTGCTAAACACTAATGGCCAGCCATTCCATAAGGAAAATGAACAAAGTCCAAAATGTGTAGCATACAGAACCAGATGCAGTCAAATAAATCAACTGACTGCAAAGTGAAATTCAAAAAGTTTATTTTAGAGCAAATGCTCCAGAATTTAGACAGCTAGAGCAAAGGTTCTCTGCCTTTGTGCTTCAGCTATCCCAGCCTTCCTTAGGGGGCAAGTCCTGGAGAGAACACCTGGGGCCAAATATTCAAAACGTAGCTGTGCCTCATGACCGGACAACACCACAGGGCGTGGGTAAATCCTGACATCACCAACACCCTCTCATGGTATATTGCTTAAGTATTCTTTTCTGTTATTTTCCCAATCCCTCTACATGCTGCTGCAGCTGCAAAGCAATCTACTGTAACCTTATCCACAATAGATGTTACAAAACATAGTCTATTATTTTAAGGTAACTAAGAGTCTGTTAATTAGCTCTGAAATGCAGGAAAATACACCATTTATATTGACATTTTAAAACATTTCCTGGGGGAGCATGCCCTCAGCCTCCCCTAGCTTTTAGATTTTTTTACCCTCTTTGTTCATTGACTCTGTGCACACCTATGGGGGGCAACATTACCTTCTGAGGGGGGTAGGGGGCAAGTTGCCTAAGTTTTGAGTACAAGTTTTAAATTTCTGGCTACACCCCTGCATGGGGAGTGGTATAAAGGGTGTCATTTCAAAATTTGCAGATGATACCAAGATAGGACATGAAGTGGACTCTCTACAGAACTATCAAGAATTTTGCCAAGATCTGGAACAAACTGAATCATGGGGAAGATGTAATAAAATGGAATTTAATGAATCAAAATGCACAGTGTTGCATTTTGGTAAAAAAAAAAAAATCAAAGACATAAATATAAACTCAACGGTAAAACACTTAAATGTTCAAAGAAGGCACTTGATTTGGGGATTGGGGTAAATACTGAGTTGGCTACTGTTGATCATACTCGCCATGTCTCCAATATTACTAACAGATTGCTAAGAACTATAAAGAAAACCTTCATTACTAGAGATAAGGAGTGCCTAATGAAATTATACAAATCTTATATAATTCCGCACCTTGATTATGGTTCTCCTTTATGGAGCCCCTATTTGGAAAAGGAGATTAGTTTACTTGAAAAAAACACAAAGGAAATTAACTAAATCTTTGGCAGGTTTCAATAATAAAAATTACAGGTCTAGACTAAATGAATTAGGTTTGTTTACTCTAGAGACTCGAAGGATGAGAGGAGATTTACTTCTGACATACACGATTTTGCAAAACTCGGATTTGATGAGAATATGTGGCTTCAACTTTAAAGATATACCAACAAGGGATTTAAGGTCTCATAAGAGACAACTATAAGTCTCAAGGGTAAAGACTGTTAAAAGACAACATTTTTTAACTATAAGATCATCTAAACTATGGAACCACCTACCAACGAATATTGTCATGGCACCATGCTTCGAGCAATTTAAGAGTAGATTAGACAATCACTTGATTCTAAATCAGTTGGGTAACTGTCACTGAGTATAAATTACCCCACTAGGAGTGGGAGACAATTAAATGGGCATTATAGCCTATTTTGTCTTACTCTACCAAGTATTAGCAAGTCATTGGGTGCATATTCTGTATCTTTTCAGGGAGTTGAGTAAGTGGGAGCTATCCACTGAAAAACAATCTTAAGAAAGCCTTCCTCAGAGTACCACTCTAAGCTAGTTAGGTTAACGCCACCTCCCCAATGCCAGTGGTAATTGCAACACAGAATACCTAACTCTCGGGCATTGCCCATTCCATATGAAATTTGAGATAAGCTTATTCCATGAATTAAAATAGAAGCAGGGGGCTGAATTAACACGTTTTGGAAAATAGCCTTCAGGGCAGAATATTCATCTTGATTATTTCTACTCACTGAAAAAAGATAGGGTGAAATATGTTTTGTCTAGCATTTAAAACAAAACCATGGTAAAATGCAGCACTCACTCTTCTGGAAGTGCAGCAGCACTCACTCTTTCCTGCTCACTGACAGCACTAGCACCCAGTTCTACACTAAGCTGCAAACTGTGAAACAATAAAAAAAAACATATTTTTTAAAAATCAAAGAAAAACCCATAAAAGTAAGCACCCCTGTCTTATCAGAAAAGAGCACCTTAGATGACTGCCGTAACTCCATCAGACAGCTTCAGTAGACAGCTATGGTGAGCATTCTTTGTAGGTGACTGTGGCAAGTAGCTTGGCAGTGATGATTGAGCAGCTCCAGTCTGTCCTTTTTTTAACTTTATGTTTATTGATTATTAATGAACATACAGCCATATTCCTGGCACAATACATTCAGATGAAATCACAACATAACATGCCAAGGAGGATGCCACTCCTCTTAACACATGCGGCTATAAAATCATACTGCATCCAAAAGATACATCATGGACGGGTAATTAGAGACAGTTAATAACTGTTTTATATAAAAAGAAAAATCCACTATAGTTTCTGCAATAGTGAGGCCATAATGCATAGAATTAAACAGTTAAGCTTTGAACTGGTGTAACCCCTCTTCAAATGGGGGTTCCCTAAAGTCTTCCTTGGGTGTGCCTAAAATGCCCACCACCAGGCTGGTATCCTGTGGCTTAGTGTGTTAAAAGTGTCTGTAGGAGAGTGCCTTAATGCCTCTGTGCTCTGTCTCTTTAAGAACTGCCTATAACATGGTGCTTATTTAATCTGGGAGGGGGCTGAGTGTTTCTATGCTCGAGTCCTGCCCGGGCTGCCAGATAATTGCTCTGTTCTGCCATCGCTGTTTGCGCAGAGGGAGGTCTGTTAGAAGCTGTACTTATTTGCTGATTATCTATTAGAATTTATTTTTTTTATTTATTTTATTTATTTATTAGATCATTGGTTTACAGACCTTTGAGTCAAAGACTCATTTACAAAGGCACCTCACCAAGAGACTAATACATCACAGCAAACAAAGCAGTACAGTACATAACGTTTAGATTAAAAATGCAACCAGTGCTACAGAAATTCAGTGGTGGTACAAGCTCGGTAATAGGTAGATCACAGTAATCAGAAGATAGGTACACGAGTACCACATCAGGTAGCAACCAGAGATATTATAGATATATAGATATGATAGAATAATAATGATATTGTAGTTTGTCTAACCTGCCTTCTTTGCAGCATGGACAGTTCTGTTTATCACCACCATCTTGGTCCTGGACTGCCAGAATGGGCCAATCAATACCTTTGGGGACCCTAAAATGGAATCTGTCCCCAGAAGTCTTGTGGGAGTGAATTTCTGTAGGAATTGTAGTTTTGAGACTTTGGCACCTAAATGCACCTGGAGGGGGAGCCCTTTGCTTTGACAGACTGATGGATCTACCAACAAGAACCTTTTGGACAGAAGAGAAATTCCCAAGCTGCCTGCAGCAGTGAATCAGTGTGTGTAAGGAGCTGAAAGGGTAACCAGCTCGAGAGATTCGAACAGCTGCTTCTGCATAGTTCGCACGGGAGATTGGTGGAGAGGCTGAGTTTGGCCTGTCTGCCTGCTGTCCCTCAAGAGGGAATCCTTTGAAAGGCTTAGTAATTGGACTTTATCTGGATCGGAGTGTGACAAAGCCACGGAACAGTGACCAGATTAAAACCTGAAGAAGACTGGAGATTTGCTGAACGTGATTGGCCTGTCAGGAGATCCATTCACCATAGATCTCCCAGTTTTGCTCAAAGACACTGATATTGCAACTGGACTGCTATCCGCTTGATGGTACGGTGATTGCTTTACTATAAATGTGCTGTAACCTGCTAGTGGGTTGCAGTTTGGTTCCCCACTGTTTAATTGTGCCTTGCTTGCTGGAAGCTGCATACAGCACCTACTGGACTGAATCCGCATTCATCTCCAATTGATCTGGGCCTCCACACTTTGGCCCAGCCAGCTACTCATGCCACAGAGAAGACCATCAACGAGAGACCTGCGTGGGGATCAGCCCCCTGCTCAACATCATGAACAGGAATTACACCACGGTGAATCGTGTGGGCCCTGCTTCTTCTGGCAAAACAGCAAGTCATCCTGTAGTCCCCATTTTGTCCATCCTGTGTTCTGTACTGGGTAGCATGAGTAAACACCAGGGCAGCTCCCTGCAACAACAGCTCAATCAAAGTTTGTCATCAGGTTTAATTGTTTTGTCCAATCATCACGAACTAAGCCTCCTGGCTCCGGATTACAAATTGTGTGTGGTTGCGCATGCCTTTTCTTTTCATCACAGGGCCCCAACCAGCTGTGATGCCAGCCTACTCCGGGCAACATTCCAGGCTAGCCCACTTTATTTCCAACTGGGTACCCAGAGCGTGTGACTGGGTAGGGACTAAAAGTGCATGCATAATTGCCTGACTAGATCAGTTTTAGAATCAGTCAACCTGATTACACCCCTCCCTTGTTCGATTCCCCTGAATAAATCAGATCTAACTTTTTGCACTGTTCCAGTTTGTACCAAAAGCACTGTACTGTTGTCATTTGCTGTGCCTAACCTGGTTTTACAAGGGGTTTCCAGGGTTGAACTGGTGGAACCAGCCCTGGTGCTAAGTGCAAATGGTGTGGGGATTTGTATGCTGAATAAGGGCTACTGTGAAAACGTTTGTTGCATATTGTCTAGGCCATTAGAGGGGAAAGAGGGGGGTTACAGTGTCCCAGAGGGCTGTACCCAGGTTAGCCTTACAGCTAACAACCTTGTCCTCTAGGTGGAAGCACCCATTTCAGTACCCAGACCCCTTAGCCTTCAACTAGCCACGCAGGCAGGGGTAGTAGCCCTTGGAATAGTGCCTTCTAGTGGTTACACTAATATTATCCGATTGCTATTTCCTGCAAAAGGAAAATAAGAATGTCCATGCTTTATCATAAGGTACATAACCTATAAATGGTTATAGTCTAGAAATAAGCTGCAGCTCCAAAATCCCCCCAGCTCTGAAAATTAAGAGCAAAATCAGGCAAGCATAACTGATACCAGACTATACTCAAGTCCATACCTAACAAACAGACATGTCTAACTGTGACTGCCCCATTGAGTTTAACGAAAGAAAATTCTCCATTTAATGTTGAAACTTCAAGTAACAAGCATTTGTCAATCCCAAATATTGCTTGCTTCTATGTGCTGTTTAGGTATTTTTAAGTCATTGGAGTGCAAATATTGAAAATTCGTGAACTTACGAGCGTGCGTAGGAACTGCGCAATGCACGCTGGTAAAACAGTCATTTTTAGGAATTTTTTCACCAAATTTTCAACATAGTCATTTTAAGACCTCTGCCCATGAACAGTGTCACTGTGATTTTCTTCATGTGTTGTGCGCTACATGGGCGGAAACACGTTTTGGGCAGGATGTGAAAAATGACAGCTGTACTGCTCATAAGGAGGTGTGGTAAAATGGCAATGTTGAAAATCTGGGTGAAAATATTGAAAATTTGCGAACTTACGGCGTGCGTATGAGAACTGCACACGCACTCATAAAACAGTAATTTTAAGAATTTTCATTAGATTTTCAACATAGATTTTTGAGAGCCCACCTTATGAACACTGGCAAACAGCGTTAATCAATCCCGAAAGGTGATTTTGTGCAGTGACTGCGAAATCACCCTTCAGGCCCGATTAACGCCATGACAGTGCAAGAATTCATGAGGAGGGGTCCCAAAAACCCCATGTTGAAAATTTGGGGCCAAAATTCCCAAAAATGCCTGAGATATGCAACAAAGTTGAAAAAACCCTATCTATCCCATTATATAGCTTACCGGCATTTCTTCAGCTCCCAGTCGGCTTTGAAGAGTGCAGATGTGTTCCTGGTCCACCGATGATCATCGCGCTGAGCTCCGGGGGTAAGTATGTGGTGAGGGGGGTGTGGGGAGGCAGGGTGAGCAGTGGGTGGGTGCAGGTTGTGGGAAGGGGTCAGGGAGACTACGAGGGACCTTTTTTTATTCACAGTTGTTTTTTTGTTTTTTTTTAAGAAAACGACGTGGGATGTTTGCCATGCTGGGGTGGGCTCCCAGCGTGGCAGCAGGAAAAGCTGTTTGGGGGACGTGGAGCCGACGGAGGACTGGGCACCCCCGTCGGCCCAAACAAGATTTGCCACGCTGGGGTGGGCTCCCAGTGTGGCACCGGGAAAGCTTTTGAGGGGGGCGTGCAGCCTTGGAGTTGACAGGGGATTGGGCACCCCCGTCGGCTATAACAGTTTTTACCACGCTGGGGTGGGCTCCCAGAGTGGCACCTGACAGCTGTTGGGGCATGGAGCCGACGGGAGATTGGGCACCCTGCTGGGCCATACAGTAGTGTGTGCGTGGGGAGCACATCGCTACTCAACATGCATGCAAGTAACATAAAATGTACCTGCTTACAAGCCTGTGGACAAACCTTTTGTCCCTCTCCCATCTCTTGTTAAGCAATATACCATGAGGCTATGGGTGATGCCAAAGATTTACCCATGGGTGGTGTGTGTTGTTGGTCCTGATAGGGAGATTCGCGCAACACACCACCCATGTGTAAATCCCACTCGAGGCTGTGGGTGATGCCAGAATTTACACATGGGTGGTGTGTTGCTGGTCCCTCAGCTTGAAGTTGCATCTTGGCGCTTCATGTTATTGCATGTCACTCATTGCCACTCTCTCCATGATGCTCCACCTCTATGCTGGCCGGGCACTCAGCTGGCATCACAGTGACTTAAGTTCCAGCGGTGCAAACTGGTCCCGCGGCCCCACCCAAGGGGTAAGCCAGGGATGCCTCCTGGTGGTGATCCCACAGGGCTCCTTGACTTCATGTCTGTTGGGTCGTGTCTAGCCTTCAGCCCCAACCAGAGGGGGTAAACCTGTGTGATCACCATACTAAGGTAAGTCCCAAGGGGCAGGGGTTGGAGGGAGACTGAAGCTGAGCCTGCGGAGGTCGGGCAACACAAATAACAAAACAAAAAAAAAACAATATCCTGGTAAGATGCATCACTTGTTCTTCTGGAACTGACAATTAACAGCAGCACTGACATTTTTAACAGTAATATTTTATGTGCTTTTAGTCTTTTAAACTACAAAATAAACTGAATGTTTTCATTTAAACTTTGAATTTCATGCATCAGTGTAATTTTTGCAGTGAAAAAATTGGGACTAAGGCTTAAAAATAAAGATCAATATTTTTGATCAAAAATATAAAAAAAAATAATCGAATCCTGGTGTAACCCCCCCCCCCCACAAATGGGGGTTCCCAAGAAGTCTGTCTTGGGCTTGCTTAGGTGCCCACTGCCAGGCTGGTGTCCCATGCCTTAGCAGTTTAAATATTATTGCCTGAGAGTGCCTGTATAGCCTCTGTGTATTGTCTCTTTAAGAGCTGCTTATATCACAGTTATAATTGATCTGGGGGGGCTGAATGTCTCTATGCTCGAGTCCTGCTTGGGCTGCCAGATAATTGCTTCATTCTGCCACTGCTACTTGTACAGAGGGAGCTCTGCCAGAAGCTGTACATATTTGCTGATTATCTATTGTAATAGTAATGATATTGTAGTTTGTCTAACCTGCCTTCTTTGCAGCATGGACAGTTCTGTTTATCACCACCATCTTGGTTCTGGACTGCCAGAATGGGCCAATCAGTACCTTTGTGTACTCTAAAATGGAGCCTGTCCCAAGCAGTCTTGTGGGAGAAAAATTCTGGAGGAACTGTAGTTTTAGAACTTTGGTGCCCAAATGGACCTGGAGGGGGAGCCCTTGAACTGACAGACAGATCAGCCAACCAAACTTTTTGGATCCTGGAAAAAAAGTCCCAGGCCGCTTGCAGCTACAGTCAGTCTGAGTTGGGAAGTGAAAGAGTGAACAGCTTGAGACAGTCGAGCAGCAGTCCTGTGTAGCTTTGTGTGGAGAACTGTGGAAGGGCTGAGTTTTGGCCTGCTTGCTTGCCTGCTGTCCCAGAGAGGGAAATTGTGACTTTATCAGACTGAATCCGAATTGTGAAGATGATTTAAGCCACTGAACTGTGACCAGGCTTAAAACCTGAAAAAGACCGAATATTTGCTGAACGCGATTAGCCTGTCAGGACCTCCAGCCACCTCTAAACTCCCGGTTTGGTGCAGAGACTCTGTAATTGCGACCGGGAAGCGATCTGCCTGGTACAGTAGAATTTCCTTACGTGTAAATGTGCTGTGTGCTGCTAGTGGGTCACGATTTGGTTCCCCACTGTGTGCTGAACTGTATTCCGCTTGCTGGAGGGTACATCCAGCCCCACTGGACTGAATCCGCATTCATCTCCGCTTGGCTTGGGCTTTGTCACACTGGCCCAGCCAGACTACCCGCTGCACAGAGAAAAGCCATCGACCAGAAACCTGCCTGGGGATCAGCCCCCTGCTCAATGCCTTGAACAGGAATGACACCTCAGTGATTCGTGTGGGCCCTGCTTCTCCTGGCACTCCAGCTCAACAACCTGCAGTCTCTATTTCGTCCTGCCTGTGTCCTGTATTGGGTATCGTGAGTAGACATCAGGGTAGCTCCCTGCAACAACAGCTAAATCTAAAGTGTTGTCATCTGATTGCCTTGTTGTCTTTTCTTTCATGAACTGAGCCCTCCAGCTCTGGATTACAAATAGTGTGTGTTGTGAATGTTGCTTTTTTCCATCACAGGGCCCCAACCAGCTGTGATGCCGGCCTACCCTGGGCAACGTTCCTGGCTAGCCCACCTCTTCCCTACCTGGGTACCCAGAGTGTGTGACCGTGTAGGGACTCTGAAGTGCATGCATGACTGTCTGATTGATTTAGCCTTTAAGCCAATCAACCTGATTATGCCCCTTCCCTGTTCAAGCCCCCTAAGTAAATCAGATCCATGTCTTTTTGCATTTAACCTGACTGTGGTTCCAGTTTGTATTGAAAGCATTGTACTGTTGTTGTTTGCTGTGCCTAACCTTGTTATACAGGGGGTCTGCAGGGCCGAACTGGTGGAACCAGCCCTGGTGGTAAGTGCAAACAGTGTGGGTAATTGCAGGGTGAATAAGGGCCATTACAAAAGTGATTACTGTATATTGTTCAGTCCATTAGAATGGAAAAAGGGAGTTACAGTGTCCCGGAAGGCTGTACCCAGGTTAGCTTGACCACTAACAACCCTGACCGGGTGGACGCACCCATTTCAGTACCCAGGTCCCTTAACCTGCAACTAGCCAAGCAGGCAGGGGTTGTAGCCTTCAGGGTAGTGCCACCTAGGGGTTACATCTTGGACGCGCCACTGGGATTAGCGCCTTCTAGTGGCTAGAAGTGGGTACCACAACCCCACGTTCCAAAATTGTGACAAAATGGAGGCACTTGCTTCACCTAAGCTTGCCCCCATAAGCTGTTAGTGCACCGTATGATGAGGTGGAATGAGGCTGAGGGGGTAGATCTGCAGCAGACCCTCCTGTTAATGGACATCCCTCTAGGGACCACTAATACTGTTATTGTAGAGACTGTAGAGCAAGTTAAGTGTTTGGGGAAAAGTTGAAGTGAAGGGGTGGGATTCGGACCTGTTTGACCAAACCATAGTGGTTCTCCTCTCCTGCAGCTTTCCCATAGATCCAGAGAAGGTGCCCATTGCCATTATGTCTGAAGGGTCTCAGAAAGGGGTGAAGGGTCATTCATTTGCACAGTGACCCGGCTATCCCTGAGGGGGGTTCCCCAACATAGAGGGGTTCAAAGATAAACCATTTAAGTTGTTAGCCTCTGAGGGGCGATCTACCCAAGAGTTAGTGAAGATGTTAGATCTTTCTGAAGACACCACCCCTTTACAGTCTCCCATAACATCTTCTGCCTCCGCTAGGGGTCCCCCCATGGTCACCTCTCCCACAGTAGTACCATCTGTACATCTGGACTCTTACCAGGGGCTTAGACTGTTCTCAGGCACAGTCCCAGTGCCCATAGGAGAGGATGACCTGGAAACATGGATGGACTATGCCACACCCCTGGTCCAGGAGTGGCAGTGCTCCAAGGGGGAGAAAAGAAAGAGACTCATGGAGAGTTTGAGGAGCCCTGCACTGGAGGCCATTCGTTTTCTCCGATCGACTAGCCCAGAGGCTACCACTGCTGAATACCTCTCTGCATTGGAGTTTTTTTTGGCAGCACTGAATCCAGGGATGATTTGCTGTGGAAATTTAAATCTGCAAAGCATTGGAAAAGCAAGATGCTGTCTATGTTTGTTTTCAGAATCAAGAGGACTCTGCAGAGGGCCCACCGGAAAGGAGGGGTGCCTGCTAGTGAACTGAATCACGTCAGGTTGGATCATATTCTCAGGTCAGCCAGGTACTCTAGTGTGATGATGTTAAAACTCAAACTGCAAGATAGGAAGACTAACCCTCCTAAGTACTGTCACCTCATGAAAGAAATTTGTGAAGCAGAAAATGATGAAGAGGGATGGGAGCCCTATGCCGGAGTTGCCCATCCCTGTCAGACCCTTGAAAGAAGTGATGAGGTTGAGGTGCAGCAGATGAGAGAACTGATTAAAGAATTGACAGAGTTGAGAGTCAGTCAACAAGCTGCCGAGGTGGCCAGAGATGCTAACCTCTATCAGGCACCTCCAGAGTCAAAGAGTGTGGTCCCGCCTGGTGGGGTGGGGGTGCACGTCATCTCCTCTGAAACCCGGGCTGAGAGTAACCTGTTGGAAGAAGTACAAGAGTTGAGGGTTCTGGTGGGAGACATGCTATAAGCCACATAAGCCACTAACCCCTGTAGAAGGTCAGAGGGCCAAGAAAGTAATTCACAAGTCAAAAATGGACCTGAGATGCCCCTAACATGCCCAAGCAGGTAGGCAGCCCACTACCACTCAGAGACTCTAGAGAACCCATCTTTTGTTACCACTGTGGAGAAGATGGGCACACCCGATTCACCTGTTGCTCACCTGAGAATTTGAGAAGAGTTATTAGTAGGTTGCTGGCCCTGATTTGATGGAACAACATGCAGCTGCAAGGTGGGGCTGCCCGAAAAGGTTATTCACCCCCGGCCACTGCAAAGACGACATCCAAGTCTATATCACCTGAGTGGTCAGAGGTGGTGGGCCCTTCAATGGAAACCACAGTAGTGGTGAATGGAGTGTCTGCCCGGGCTGTGCTAGACAGTGGATCTCAAGTTACTATAGAATTTCAGGATTGGTACCAGAAGCATTTGCCTGATGTGCTCCTACAACCCTTGGAAGGTTTGCATGTGTGGTGGTTGAGTGAAAAGTCCTATCCATACTCGGGGTATATCCGGAATGGCTGTCATTCCCTACTGCTGTGGCTGGGGTAGATGAACAAGTTGAGATACTTGCCTTAGTGTGTCCCCCCACCAGACTGTATGATGGGGTTCCCCTGTGTAACCAATAGTAAAATATGTGTAACTCTACAGGCCTGTTTTCACGACATGTTTATACATTATAGAGTTTGATTATTACTAACAGTATATGTTAGTAGACAAGGCATGGTATGTAAAAAGTGTCTTTACACTGTTGGTACCACCCACGCTTCAACAGGATTGTGACTAGAACAGGTCCTTTTGTAAGCGTAATAGTGGAGAGACATAACCATTCCTAATATCATGTACAAGTGTTAATACTACCGACACCTTCTGCAGTTCTATCACTGGCAGGTTCACCATAAAAGGACTGCAGTACTTGTTTTCCTATATGAGAGTACGTGGACCTATCAGAAATAAACACAACGCCAAAAAAAAAGTACGTCACCTTGTATGATCAGTAAAGATCTTAGCCGTAGACTAGGCTAACAGCCTATCAAAGACTCAGAAACTCCATGTACCTTGAAAGGTCTATAAAAAGTACATCCTGTTTGTGATAACGTCTACTGCTTCAGTTATGCAACTGAGTATATAGTTTTAACTGCAATGCAATTTTTATTAATGTTAATACTTTAAAAGGGCACAGTTAAGTGTGTGAAAAGTATACTAGTGGATGAACAACAAAGCCAGCTATTGTCCATACAAGGGCTATTTATAACTGTTTCTTTTACATAGTCTTAATTGTGTGGTTATCTCTGTGGATCAAGTTAGTTTCTCTTTTTGGTGGGGTCAGTGCATTTCAAATGTCAATACTGGATTTTAATTAGTGGCACAGGGATTGCCAGAAAGGCTGTACTGGATTTCCTGATAGTGAATCATATTGGTAGATATCACTTGGACCACCAGTTTTGCTACACAACAAGTGTGGAGTAAATGGACATAGAGACTGCCAACCAGGTTTGGAGCCCTCTGCCACATAACATCACTTTAGTTAAATGTCTGTAGAGTTTTTCCCATGTACCTTGTTGGACTACACTTGCACTGAAAAAGCACCCCTTCATATTCTAAACTCCACTTATCACTACCACACAATAAAGCTTATTTCAAGCTTATTAATAGCTTAGTTATCTTGTGTTAAGCCTACAGCTTGTATGCTTGATCATATATTTGTAGTCAGAGAATTGGCTGCGAATGCACTGAGGAGATGATCATTAATTGCACAATGTTACCGTCTTGTGGTAATTGGTATTAGTGCAGTTAAATTGTATATAAGGAAACAGTACAACCAAAGATGGATAAGCAACCGTATGATCACAATTGTCACAGCTCATGGACAATATCAGGCCATACCAACACGACCAATCAGAGACTGCCAAATATCATAACAAATGACCAATCAGAAATTAATGACTAAGTTCCTTAAACTACTTGTTAAAATCAGTATGTGACAACTCTGTTATAATGCAGTCACAAAATGTATATAAGCTGTGTTATTCTTGTACTCAGGGAGAACATGTAACCAAATTGCGCAGAGTGCTGCATTGCTCTTAACAAAATGCTTTTGGTCTGCAAGAAGGTTCTCCGGTCTGTTACTCTTTGATGTCTTTATCCTTTTGGTATTCGAGCTAATTACTACGTAACCTACTGCCAGACGGCTGGCAATTTATAGTGTTACACCCTGTTAATTGGAACCAACGCTCATATGTTTGGGAGACTGGCACAACTCTGCCATGAGAGGCAAGGGCAACGGACTGGACAAGTCCTAAGAATTCCAGCCGTAATCAAACAGGCTTATGACTTGCACCAAAAACCTGATGAAGTGGACCGAGATGAGCCTGTGGGGATCATGTGGAAAAGGGATCCTGAATCTCTGGTACTAGCACCTAATGCTCAGTGTACCATTTACGGGGAGGTCCGTCTTAAGAAAGATGTGAAGAACAAAATATTCATGTTGTATGCACCAGGTGAAGGGAAGCTGCCAAAGGGGCTTGGTCAAACCCAGCATCCTACCTTCCCGTGCCCATGCCTATGCATGACAAGTAATGGTCCAGATTCTAAACGTGTCAGATCAGGAAGTCTGAGTGAACTGAGAGTGTACTTTAGCTATGGTGCATTGTGCAGATGTGTCAGTATTACCCAGCAACAAACATTCTGGCAAGAAGGAGGGGGTGAACCCAAACCTATTTGACTTCGGTGATTCTCCCCTATCAGCCGAATGGAAGATCCGAATTAGCAGGAAACTCACCCAGAGAGACCAAGTGTTTTCGTTAGAAGAATGGGACGTGGGATGTGTCCGTGGTGCCGAGTACAACATATGCCTGCATGATGACCAACCCTTCTGAGAGAGATCCAGACGCCTCCCTCCAGTGGACATAGATGATGTCAGGAAACACCTGCAGGAAATGCTTGCTGCTGGAGTTATACAAGAGTCAAGGAGCCCATATGCCTCTCCCATTGTGGTTGTGCATAAAAAGAATGGGTCTGTGAGGATGTATGTTGATTACTGAACCCTGAACCACCGGACCGTCCCCAGTCAATACACCATGCCACATATACAAGATGCCTTGGACTGCCTAAATGGGACCAAATGGTTCTCAGCACTGGATCTTCATGGCGGATATTACCAGATTTTGATGGCCCTGGAGGACCATGAGAAAACAACCTTCATCTGTCCTTTAGGGTTCTACGAATTCCTAAGGATGCCACTGGGGATTTCGGGTGCCCCCACCACCTTTCAGAGGCTGATGGAACATGCGGTGGGAGACATGAACCTGCTGGAATGCCTAGTGTACTTGGATGATGTCATGCTGTTCGGACGCACATTGGAGGAGCATGAGACCCTGCTGTTTAAAATCCTAGATCGATTGGAAGAATTCAGCCTCAAGCTGTCCATTGACAAGTGCCAGTTTTTCCAAACATCCATAAAATATGTGGGGCACATAGTATCTGCGGAAGGGATACAGACAGATCCCAGCAAGGTTGAATCTTTGACTACTTGGCCCCAACCTAATAACTTGAAAGAACTGCAATGTTTCCTGGGGTTCTGTGGCTACTACTGCTGGTTCATCAAAGACTATTCGAAGGTGATTTGACCGCTCCTTAACCTCACCCAAGGCTACCCTCCTACCAACCACAAATACAAAAAGGGGGCTATCAAAGACCAAGAGAAAGTGTATTTTTGAACCAGTGAGCCTTTCGGAACTCATTGGACACCCAAGTGTGAAGCAGCCTTCTATGAAGTCATATATCAACTAACCAAAAACCCCAGTTCTTGCTTATTCTAAACCCACCAAGTCTTATGTGCTGCACATGGACGCTAGTCTGCAGGGCTTAGGAGCTGTGCTGTATCAAGATCATGTGGATGGTTTGAGGCCTGTAGCTTTTGCCAGAAGGAACTTGACCCCATCAGAGTGGAACTATCCTGTACACAAGCTGGAGTTCCTCACCCTAAAGTGGGCCATAGTTGACCAGTTTCATGAGTATCTCTATGGGGCAAAGATATTGGTGAAGACTGACAATAACCCATTGACCTATGTACAGACTTCAGCTAAACTGGATGCCACTGGGCACCGGTGGCTTTCCGCCCTATCGACTTATAATTATGCTGTTGAATACAGACTGGGACTGAACCACATTGATGCTGATGCCCTGTCCTGAAGGCCTGCTTCCACCAGTAAATTGGGTCCGATTGTCTGAACCTGACATTTGAGCATTATGCCAGAAGTTTGACAGAGATGAACAGATGTCTGCAGACACAGTGGACTGTCTAGTAGATTGCCTGGGCCCTCCTGACACCTGCATGCCAGATGCCTTTTGCCATTTCTCTGCTTTAGATTTTAGTGCTTTACTTCAGTTCAATAATGACAACATTCAGTGGGCTCAATTCCAAGACCCCATGATTCAACCAGCCCTCGCCACCCTGCATGTGGGGAAAGATGTGCCTAAGTTGTGTTCCCTGACCTGCAAACAGCTCTATTGTTCAAAGAAGGCCCCAGGCTAAAGTTACATAACCAGTTGTTATACAGAGAGACAATGGACCATCAGGGTCACGTAGACAAGCAAAAGTTGGTCCTATCCACCGCTTTCAAACAGCTAGTGCTGAGGTCCCTCCACAATTATATGGGGCACCTCGGTATGGACCGAACTGTCAACTTGGTATGATCCAGAGTCTACTGGCCAAAGATGGGAGCAGATGTCAAGCACCATGTCAAGACTTGCAGTCATTGTCTCCAAAGGAAGGCCCTGCCTCAGAAGGCTGCCCCACTTGTCAATACCACTACCAGTGCCCCCATGGAACTAGGCTGTATAGATTTCCTGTGCTTAGAACCTGACCAAAAGAACATTGGCAATGTGTTGGTAGTCATTGATCATTTTACATGATATGCACAAGCCTTCCCAACTAAAGATCAAAAGGCCTCTACAGTGGCCAAGGTACTAGTAGAAAAGTTCTTTGTCCACTATGGTGCCCCCCAGTGGATTCATTCTGATCAAGGCACAGACTTTGAAAGTAGATTAATCAAAGAAATGCTCTCCCTGTGGGGGTTGCAGAAGTCAAGAACCACCCCTTACCACCCGCAGGGGGACCCTCAAACAGAACGCTTTAATCGCACCCTTCTGGACATGTTGTGTACTCTCCATCCTAAAGATAAAGCTAAGTGGAGTCAGCAGATTAGCACCTTGGTACACGCCTACAATTGCACCAAAAGTGATGCTACCAGATTCTCCCACTATCGACTCAAGTTCAGGAGGAAAGCCTGATTGCCTGTGGATGTCTGCTTTGGGGTCTCCCCGGATGGGGTCCAAGCCAAGAACTACAGTATTTACAATATGTACAGAAATTGAAGGCTTAATTGAACCATGCATACCAACTGGCTCAAACAATGGCCGCCAAGAGAAACTTTGCCAACAAAGAGAGGCACGACAAGAAAGTGAAGGCTCAAGAGCTATTACCTGGGGATCGAGTGTTGCTGCACAATTTAGGACTGCATGGAAAGCATAAAATTGCCAACAGATGGCACCATCTACCTCACATAGTAGTTGGCAAGTTGGATGACCTACCGGTGTACAAAGTGTGCCCCAAAAATAATTCCAAAGCTGTTAAGACTATGCACTGTAATCACTTACTGCCCACCAGTTAAGTTATTATTGATGCTGAGCCCTCAGATATTGCATACCCTGGGCCGGTGACTCAAGCTGCTGTGAGAAAGAGACAGAGTCAACCTGTCCCAGTTGTTATAGGTTCAAGTCCTTCCCCTTAGCAGACCTAGAATGATAGTGACTGTCAATCCATCTCTGATAACAGTGAGTGTGACAATGCCTATTTTCCCTCAAATGAACTGAGTCAGTTGTTTTGAGGCAATCCTCTGTAGAATTGTGGGGATGAAGCTGGGTCCTCAGGACTGCATGACCCCCCAGCTTCATCCATGGAGTCAATACTTCCTGAAAGTGAAGTGCAAAGTATCACATCTGAGGCTGTGGACTCCCTGTGTCTTATAGAACTGCTTGACTTGCCTGAGGAAGGGACTGGGGATTTGAGTCTCCCTGGTGACATAACAGAACTTGAAGAACAATATGACAGTGTTGATAGCACCCACTCAGTGCTGCAAAGTCTAAATGTGACAGAGTCTTCTCAGAATGAGCCCCCTAGCAAAATGTTGTGGAAACAGCCTACAGAGCAAGGAGCTGACCGTGCTCCTGGTTTGGACATTTCAATCCATGCAGAGACACCCCTCATGAATGATGAAAGCTCCAAAGTTAGTGCTGAAAGTACAGAGACCATGCCTGTTCCCCCAAGAAAGTCTGGCCGAGCTGTCAAGCCAGTATTGAGCCTCAGTTATGATTCTCCTGGGAGGTCAGTGGATTTGCCTCTCAATGTGGTTCACAAAGGTGTTCATGTTTCTCAAAGCTCACTACCCAAACTGAGCTTGACCGCCAACTCCAGGTTAATTGTCCTTCCTTCTCAATGTGGTGCCCCTGCCCCATCCAACGCCAAGTTAGCTGATAGGGAAGGGACCCCTCTTACACTATTTAATGTACAAGTTATAACATGAATCAGTATTGTAATGTTTAAAGTATGTTAATCATAGTGGAATGAGTATCACATGTATGAAACATGCATAAGTATTGTCAATGAAGGCATGGTATAGTGAAATGTATAGTAATGTGATAAGTTTATGTTAACTGATGCATCAGATGTTATTTTCATAGTATGCTAGTGTCACGAATGTCTCGTATATATTGTATCTTCAATATTGTGATGGTACAGACTTGACGTGAATGCCAAGTTTTCTCCAGGCAGGAAAGGGTGTAACCCCCCTACAAATGGGGGTTCCCAAAAAGTATTTTCTTGGGCTTACTTAGGTGCACACTGCCAGGCTGGTGTCCTGGGTCTTAGCAGTTTAAATGTTATTGCATGAGAGTGCCTGTATCGCCTCTGTGTATTGTCTCTTTAAGACCTGCCTATATCACAGTTATAATTGATCTGGGAGTCTGAGTTTCTCTATGCTCAAGTCCCACTTGGGCTGCCAGATAATCGCTCTGTTCTGCCATCGCTACTTGTGCAGAGGGAGCTCTGTCAGAAGCTGTACTTATTTGCTGATTATCTATTGTAATAGTAATAATATTGTAGTTTGTCTAACCTGCCTTCTTTGCAGCATGGACAGTTCTGTTTATCACCACCATCTTGGTCCTGGACTGCCAGAATGGGCCAATCAGTACCTTTGGGGACTCTAAAATGGAGCCTGTTCCCGGGGGTCTTATGGGAGGAAAATTCTGTAGGAATTGTGGTTTTAGAACTTTGGCACCCAAATGGACCTGGAGGGGGAGCCCTTGAACTGACTGACAGATCAGCTAACCGAA
The DNA here is from genome assembly GCA_016271365.2 of Neoceratodus forsteri. NCBI lineage: Eukaryota > Metazoa > Chordata > Ceratodontiformes > Ceratodontidae > Neoceratodus > Neoceratodus forsteri. Next base: position 1,307,234,576 of record CM057455.1, read on the forward strand.
CCTTTTGGATCCTTAGGAAAGTCCCAGGCTGCTTGCAGCTACAGTCAGTCTGAGTTGGGAAGTGAAAGAGTGAACAGCTCGAGATAGTCGAGCAGCAGTCCAGCGTAGCTTCACATGGGAGAACTGTGTGTAATGTCCCTGCAAATGGGGGTTCCCAAAAGTCTTCCAGGAGCTTGCCTGAATGCTCCAAGCCTGGGTGGTGTTCGGCATCTGAGCTGCTTAACTGTGATTGCAAGTGAGTGCTATTTGAGCCTCCACATACTGTCTCTTTAAGAGCTGTCTGCTTGCAGACTTAATTAGTTTGTATGGGGGGACTGTGTATTTAATGCTTGAATCCCGCCCGAGCTGCGGAGTAATCACTCCATTTTGCGGTCGCTGAAGGTGCAAAGGGAGTCCATCTGAAAGCTGTAACTGTTCACTTGTAATCATTTAAAGCATTAGCAAAATTGTAGTTTGTCTAACCTGCCTTCATTGCAGCTGGGACTCTGTGTGTGTTACCTCACCATTTTGGACCTAAACTGCTGCTGGGCCAGTTGGGTTAAGGGAGCCCTAAAATGGAGCCTGTGGACGAATCAGAACTTGGACTCTTAATTTGAGCCAGCCACAAGGGGATAGTATGGGCAGTGACTCTGAGAAATGTAGTTTTGACCTTGGTGCCTTTTTCTACCAACAGAGAGAGTCTTATTGTGAGTGACAGCTGAATCAGTCAACAGAATAGTGTGGAGCTAAAGGAAATGCCCTGCTCTGTGACTGGAAAGATCAGATCAGTTGTGGCTGTGAAGAGAGAAGGAGCTGTGTGCTTCTGCGGTGTATAGTTTCACGTGGGAAGCGCATGTGAGGCCCTGAGTTTTGTGCCTGCAGCCTTTGTGAGTGCCAGTTTGGACTGAATCCGAGTTGTGAGGAGAAAGAAACACTAGAAGTGTGGAAACCAGGCTCACCCTGTAGAAGACTGGAGAAACTACTGAATTGCACTTGGTCTGTCAGGAACTGAAGCTGCTGTGTGTGCACCCGGGTATTTTGCAGTAATTGCGATCGGGATCGAGGAGTAGCCTGCCTGGTATAGTACTTTCCTTTTACATATAAATGTGCATAGTGCTTGTGAGGAATCGCTATTTCAAATCCCCTGTACAGTGAATTGTGTGCTGAAGCTGGAAATAAACCCCAGCTAAATTTGGACTACATCCATTTGCTATCAACTGCAGTGGGGTCCAGTCATAAGGACCTTGTCCTCATGCCCTGCTGTTCTGGCAATCCAGAGGGACCTTCTCCATCCAATCCTCAACTTGGGTGTTGTGAGTACAAATCAGGGTACTCCCCTGCAGCTTGTTTTTCAATCACAAGTGTGTCATCTAATTCTTGTTGTTTCACTGTTTTATGGACTGAGCCCTCTGGCTCCGGATTACAATTGGGTGTTGTGCATATATTTTCTTCTACAGGGCCCTATCCATCTGCACCTGCCGGCCAACCCCAGGCAACAGATCTGGCTAGCTCCTCCCAACCTGGGTACCCAGAGTGACTTTTCAGACCCTGTATGTGCACAGTACTGTGATTTAATTCTGCCAATTAACCTGATTGCCCCTCCCGTGTTACTGTCCCCAAATAAATCAGATTTGTTGTTGTTATACTATATACTGTCTGTGGTGTTGGTACTTATGGAAACAGTATTGTATTTTGCTGTGTATGTTGTTTAACCTTATTTTACAGGGGGTCCTCAGAGACGTGCTGCTGAATCAGTCTCGAAGGTAAGTGGTGCTTTATGAGTGAACAGTGTGTAATTGTGGGGTATTGGGGCTGTAACTCCTGTGTACTGTGTGAGCCACTAGAGGGAATAATAGGGGGTCTCAGTGTCCCAGAGGGCTGTGACCAAGCTAGTCTAACCACTACAAACTCTGACCTCTGGGTGGAGGCACTTGCCATAGAACCTAGGCCCCTCAACCTGTCAGTAGTCAAGCAGGCAGGGGTAGTAGCCCTTGGGACAGTGCCACCTGGGGGTTACATCTTGGAGGCTCACTGCTGGGATTTTGTGTCCTCTAATGGCCACATTTACGAACCACTGTTAAAAAAATAAATGGGTACCCCGACAGAAGTGGCTGTGCACCAGTTGGTGGAGTGGTGTACTGGGGAGGAGATCAACCCCCAAAATGCTATACCTATCCTGGACATCCCCCTGGGTATCAATATGGAAACTGTACAGGGAGTACTTTCCAAAGTGAAAGGTTTACAAAACCCTGTGGTAGTGGGTCGACATGCTGATCTGCTCACCCACACTTTCATGGCCCTAGTAGAGTATAAGGACCCATAGATAACTCCAAAGTGCCACAGACTATTACCCCAGAGGGAGCCCTCACTGCCTGGACAGTGATAACTAAGGACAGTAAAGACCCGAGGGGGGATGAGCCCCCCCACTATTTGAAACTTTTGAGGAGAAATTTGTTAAATTGTTGCTGGAGGAAGGGAAAACTGTGGAGGATTTAAAGAAACTATTATTGCCACCTGAGAACGTTCCTCCACCAACACCCTCTCCCCCTTCAGCACCCGTTATTGCTCCTCCTTCTGTGCCAGTGCTAGCCCCTATGTCTGTACCTGCCAATAGTCACGACTTTTACCGAGGGTTGAAAATTTTTTCCGGCACCCTTCCCACCCCACAAGGGGAGGATGACTGGGAGACCTGGATAGACTTTGTTGCCCCTCAAGTGCTAAAATGGCAAAGCTTGGAAGCAGAAAAGTGAAAGAGGTTAAGTGAGAGCCTCCGAGGTCCTGCCTTGGCTACCATCCATGCCAAATGGGCCAGTAACCCTGAAATGACTGCACAGGACTATCTTGAGGCCTTGGAGAATGTGTATGGGAGCCCAGATTCCGATGACCTGTCATGGAGAGTAAGAAATGCACAACAGTACCAAGGGGAGTTGTTGTCTGTGTGTGTATCTTGGCTGGAAAAATTGTTGCAAGAATGCCTCAGAAAGGGTAGTTTGCCAGTGACTGAATTGGACCGAACCAGGCTGGACAGGATCCTTAAGTCTGCCCCTTCTCAGAACTGCTGTTGCTTCAGTTACACCTAGCCAATCGACTGGAATCCCCACCCTCCTATGATGAGCTAATGAGAGAAATTCGAGGGGTTGAGAAAAGGTGACCCCAGGAGGGACTTGCACCAAAAGCTGCTGCTATGACCCGAGTGACTGAGGGTGACCCGTCAAGTGAAGTTATAGGGCAGAGGTTGGCAGTTAATGAGTGCTCTGAGAAGGAAAAGGGTGTGCCACCATGGGGTGATCTGCTGAGAGAGTTCAGAGAAATAAAAAAGTCTCTTTATGAAGGCCGCTCCTGCAAGTACGGGCCCCGACCCTCATCCGACTGCATCTGCTATGGGGGTTGGGGTACCCACCCATGCATCTCCTGCTGACAACAGCTCAAAACTCAATGTCTTGACCATGGAAATGGGGAAATTGACGAGATACCTCCAAATGCTTATCATGCCGCAGACCGAGATGGCTCCAAGGTTCCCAGTTAATAGTACCCCCGACCTGGCCCCCAGTGTGACGCCTCAGCCAGCTCAAACTCCAGGAAGTATGTTTTGCTATAATTGTGGGAAGGATGGGCACATGAAGAGAGAGTGCCGGTCCCCAAAGGACCCAGACAAAGTGGTATATAGGCTACAGGGAGAGCTTCAGAGAAGAAATCAGTGGTTAAGAGGTGCACAAAATGATTCCAGTGAGGGTCTCAGAAATGCTAACTCACATCCCTTTGTGGCAAGGTCAGTTGCCCAGGCCCCGCTACTGCCTCTCCAGACTGGTCCAGAATAGTGGGTCCCTCCATGGAGACCACTGTAAAGGTGAATGGAGTGTCTGCCAGAGCTGTATTAGACAGTGGCTCCCAGTGACAATTATGTTCCAAGATTGGTATCAGAAGCTATTTGTCTGATGTACCCTTTCAACCATTGGAGGGGCTGCATGTCTGGGGGTTAAATGAGAAGGCCTACCCCTACTCTGGATATATCCAAATTTGGCTGTCTTTTCCCACCTCAGTGGCTGGAGTGGCAGAGCAAGTAGAGACCCTGGCCTTAGTGTGTCCCCCTACTGGACTGTATGATGGGGTTCCGCTACTAATTTGGATGAATGCGCATATGTTTGGACAGTTGGCGCAGTTGTGTTATGAAAAACAGGGGTCAAGGACTAGTAGAGCTTTAAGAATTCCGGCCTTGATCAAGAAGGCCTATGAGGCACAGAGAGATGCTAAAAAAGTGGAACCAGAGGAACCGGTTGGAATTGTCTGGAAGAAGGATCCTGAGTCTCTGATCCTGGCCCAAATGCCCAGTGTACCCTACAGGGTGAAGTCCGTACCAGAAAGGATGTCAAGAATAAAATCCTCATGCTGGATGCACCAGGAGATGGGAAATTGCCGGAAGGACTGATGGTCAAGCCAAGTATTTTGGTTGTCAGAGCCCATGCTTATGCCAGAAGGGTAATGGTCCAAGTTCATAATGTGTCTGATAGAGAGATTCGAGTAAATAGAGGTTGCACCCTAGCTAATGTACATTGTGCAGATACTGCAGTGCTACCCAGTAACAAGTGTTCAGGGGAAAATGATAGATTGACGCCTGACTTGTTTGATTTTGGGGACTCCCCATTGCCAGCTGAATGGAAGATAAGAATCAGTAGAAACCTTGCCCAGACAGAACAGGTGTTTTCTTTAAAGGAATGGGACATAGGATGTGTGCAAGGAGCAGAGCACCACATCTGGCTGCATGATGAAAGGCCATTTTGTGAGAGATCTCGACGCCTGGCCCCTGCTGACATAGATGATGTGAGATGGCATCTGCAAGAGATGCTTGCTGCTGGTGTAATACAAGAATCCAGAAGCCCATATGCTTCCCCTATTGTGGTAGTGAGAAAAAAGAATGGGACAGTAAGGATGTGCGTGGATTATCGCACTTTAAACCGACGGACTATCCCTGATCAGTATACAATGCCCCACATTCAGGATGCTTTGGACTGCCTGAACTGTAGCAAGTGGTTCTCTGTGCTAGATCTTCGCAGTGGGTACTACCAGATCCCGATGGCCCCAGAAGACCATGAGAAGACCACCTTTATCTGTCCGCTTGACTTCTATGAATTCATGAGAATGCCTCAAGGGATTTCAGGCACCCCAGCCACTTTTCAATGACTGATGGAACGTGCAGTGGGGGACAGGAACTTATTAGAGTGCCTGGTATACCTAGATGATGTTATTGTGTTTGGCAGTGCACTGGAGGAACATGAGAGCAGATTATTCAAGGTGTTGGACTGACTGGAAGACTTTGGCCTGAAACTGTCCATTGATAAATGTCAGTCCTTCCAAACCTGTGTAAAGTATGTGGGGCATATAGTCTCCACCGAGGGAATAGAGACTGAGCCATGTAAAGTTGAGGCCTTGACCACCTGGCCACAGCCCCACAATCTAAAAGAACTGCAAAGATTCCTGGGATTCTGTGGCTACTATCGCTGTTTCATCAAGGACTATTCGAGAGTGATCCGTCCTTTACTTAATCTTACTCAAAGTTACCCTCCTCCCCACAAAAAATACAAGAGGTCAACTCCCCCTGAGACTGAGAGAGTGTATTTCCATCCTAATGAAGTTTTTGGGGCATGATGGACACCTGATTGTGAAGCTGCTTTTCATGAGATTATATGTCAACTTACTCACGCTTCTGTCCTGGCCTATGCAGATCCAGCAAAACCCTATGTCCTACACACTGATGCTAGTTTGCAAGGTTTGGGGGCTGTGTTGTACCAGGAGCATGAGAATGGCCTGAGACCAGTGGCCTTTGCCAGTAGAAGCCTGACCCCATCCGAAAAGAACTATCCTGTACATAAGTTAGAGTTCCTATCTTTGAAGTGGGCCATTGTTGACCAATTCTATGAGTATTTGTATGGGGCTAAGATACTAGTAAAAACTGGCAATAATCCTTTGACCTATGTGCAGACTTAAGCTAAGTTGGATGCTACTGGCCATACGTGGCTTTCTGCATTAGCTGCATATGACTATGCTGTTGAATACAGAGCAGGCCTGAACCACATAGATGCTGATGCTCTCTCATGGAGGCCTGTTCCCTGGAATGACTGGGTCAGACTGTCAGAACCTGATATTTGAGCACTCTGCCAGAAGTTTGACAGGGAGAAACAAATGTCCACGGACGCAGTGAACTGTATGGTGGATTGTTTGGGACCCTCTGAGAATTGCATACATGCTGCTTATTGCCACTTTTTTGCAATGGACATTGGTACACTGCCTCAGCTGGACAATGACAGTATTCAGCGGGCTCAATCCTGAGATCCCGTGATCTAATCAGCTCTAGAAGCCCTCTACTCAGGGAAAGATGTATCCAAGTTACGCTCCACTGATTTGAGAACTGCATTGTTATACAAGGAAGGTTCTAAGTTGAAACTGATTAATAGACTGTTATACAGAGAAACAGTAGACAGAGGGGGACAAATAGATAAACAACAGCTAGTTTTGCCCACTGCCTTTCGAGACTTGGTGCTGAGGTCCCTACACAACCACATAGGGCACCTTGGCATAGACAGAACACTTGACTTGGTGAGATCCAGATTCTATTGGCCTAAGATGGGGGCTGATGTTGAACAACACATTAGAACTTGTAGTCGCTGCTTACAGAGGAAAGCTTTGCCCCAGAGGACTGCCCCCCTAGTTAACATCACCACCAGGGCCCCCATGGAGCTGGTCTGTATTGACTTTCTGAGTTTGGAGCCAGATCAAAGAAATATCAGTATAATGTGCTGGTGGTCACTGACCATTTTACAAGATATGCCCAAGCTTTCCCCACCAAGGACCAGAAGGCGTCCACTGTGGCCAAAGTACTTATAGAAAACTTTTTTGTTCACTATGGGGCACCACAAAGAATCCATTCTGATCAAGGGAGGGACTTTGAGAGTCATCTGATCAAAGAGATGCTTTCTCTGTGGGGGAGTGCGAAAGTCCAGAACCACCCCTTACCACCCCCAGGGGGACCTACAACCTGAACGTTTCAAATGCACTTTGCTAGATATGCTAGGCACCCTCCACCCAAAGGACAAGCCCAGAGGGAGTCAACAAATTAGCACCCTGGTACATGCCTACAACTGCACCAAAAGTGATGCCACTGGGTTCTCCCCCTATCGCCTGATGTTTGGAAGAGAAGGCCGACTACCAGTAGATGTCTGTTTTGGAGTTTCCCCTCATGGGGTTTGAGCTGACAACTATTTACAGTATGTGCAAAAGTTAAAGGCCTAGCTAAATCATGCGTACCAACTGGCTCAAACCACGGCTGCCAAAAGAAATCTGGCCAACAAAGAAAGGTATGATAAAAAGGTGAAAGCACAGGAACTCCAGTAGGGAGATCAGGTATTGCTAAGAAATCTGGGACTGCATGGCAAACATAAGATTGCTGACAGATGGCACCATCTCCCTCACATTGTAGTGGGCAAACTAGATGATCTGCCTGTGTACAAAGTAAGGCCCGAGAATAATTCAAAAGATGTTAAAACAATGCATAGAAATCATTTACTGCCCATTGGACAAATCTTGATTGAGTCTGAGTCCCCAGAAAATGCCCCCTCTGGACCAGTGACTAGAGCTGCTGCTAAGCAAAAGTCAAGAAAGTCTGCACCTACAGAAGCTGAGTTAAAGTGTTCCCCTCCACAAGCCCCAGTTGAACATGACTGTCAGTCCGTGTCAGAGGAAAGTGAGTATGGCTTTGAATACTACCATTTTTACAAACTGAGCCAATTGTTTTGGGGCAATCCCCTAGTCAATCCTGGAGATGAATCTGGGCCTTCTGGACTGTCTAAGCCCCCAGCTTTGTCCCTGGAGTCATTGCTCCCAGAAAGTGAAGAGCAAAGCATCAAGTCAGATGATATGGAATCATTGTGTATGGTTGAACTATTTGAGCTTTCAGAGGAGGAAAATGAACTGGAACAGACTGGTGATATACCAGAACAAGAAGAGTATTTTGAGTGCCCTGATGGTCCACTGCCAGTGTCCGAAAGCTCTCCATTTGAGCCAAGTGTTGTGAACTCAGAGATTGTAACTCCTGGAGCTGAAAATGCCCCAGTTCTAGCCTCTCTACCCCAATGGAGACTCCCCTGACAAGTGAGGACAATGCTGAAAATGTGGCTCAGGATGCAGAGACTGTAACAGTTCCCCCTAGAAAGACTGGTCGAGCTGTAAAGCCTGTGGTGCACCTCAGTTATGATTCCCCTGGAAGGCCTGTGGACTTGCCTCTCAATGTTGTCCATAAAGGAGTGTATGTGTCCCCGAACTCATTGCCCAAACTGAACATCAGTGCTAACTCCAAGTTACTTGTGTTGCCGTCTAGATATGGTGCCCCTGCCCCATCCAGCCCCAAGGTAGCTGATAAGGAAGGGCCCCCTCTCTTCAGGTTTCACGTGCAGGAGGTAATAACCTGAGTTATGGTACCATGTGTGTATAATACTGTGAAAAAGTGATGTACTGAAAAGTTTCAGAAATGTGTTTCTGGTAAGGTGATATGTTGACTGATAATTACATGTATAAGCCTAATGTGATACTGATGTAAATATATATGGTTGTATTGAAACTTATGGGGGTACTTACTTGACATGGACGCCAAGTTTTCCAGGCCAGGAAGGGTGTAACCCCCCTGCAAATGGGGGTTCCAAAAAGTCTTCCAGGAGCTTGCCTGAATGCTCCAAGCCTGGGTGGTGTTCGGCATCTAAGCTGCTTAACTGTGGTTGCAAGTGAGTGCTATTTGAGCCTCCACGTACTGTCTTTTTAAGAGCTGTCTGCTTGCAGATTTAATTAGTTTGTATGGGGGGACTGTGTATTTAATGCTCGAATCCCACCCGAACTGTGGAGTAATCGCTCTATTTTGCGGTCACTGAAGATGCAAAGGGAGCCCATCTGAAAGCTGTAACTGTTTGCTTGTAATCATTTAAAGCATTAGCAAAATTGTAATTTGTCTAACCTGTCTTTATTGCAGCTTTGACTCTGTGTGTGTTACCTCACCATTTTGGACCTAAACTGCTGTGCTGGGCCAGTTGGGTTAAGGGAGCCCTAAAATGGAGCCTGTGCATGAATCAGAACTTGGACTCTTAATTTGAGCCAGCCACAAGGGGATTGTATGGGCAGTAACTCTGGGAAATGTAGTTTTGACCTTGGCGCCTCTTTCTACCAACAGAGGAGTCTTATTGTGAGTGACAGCTGAATCAGTCAACAGAATAGTGTGGAGCTAAAGGAAATGCCCTGCTCTGTGACTGGAAAGATCAGATCAGTTGTGGCTGTGAAGTGAGAAGGAGCTGTGTGCTTCTGCGGTGTATAGTTTCACGCAGGAAGCGCATGTGAGGCCCTGAGTTTCGGTCTGCAGCCTTTGCGAGTGCCAGTTTGGACTGAATCCGAGTTGTGAGGAGAAATAAGCACTAGAAGTGTGGAAACCAGGCTCACCCTGTAGAACTGGAGAAATTGCTGAATCGTGCTCGGTCTGTCAGGAACTGAAGCTGCTGTGTGTGCTCCCGGTGTGTGTATTTTGTAGTAATTGCGATTGGGATCGAGGAGCAGCCTGCCTGGTATAGTACTTTCCTTTTACATATAAATGTGCGTAGTGCTTGTGGGGAATTGCTATTTCAAATCCCCTGTACAGTGAATTGTGTGCTGAAGCTGGAAGTAAACCCCAGCTAAATTTGGACTACATCCGTTTGCTATCAACTGTAGTGGGGTCCAGTCACAAGGACGTTGTCCTCATGCCCTGCTGTTCTAGCAATCCAGAGGGACCTTCTCCATCCAATCTTCAGCTTGGGTGTTGTGAGTACAAATCAGGGTACTCCCCTGCAGCTTGTTTTTCAATCACAAGTGTGTCATCTAATTCTTGTTGTTTTACTGTTTCATGGACTGAGCCCTCTGGCTCCAGATTACTATTGGGTGTTGTGCATATATTTTCTTCTACAGGGCCCTATCCATCTGCACCTGCCAGCCAACTCCAGGCAATGGACCTGGCTAGCCCTCCCTCCCCAACCTGGGTACCCAGAGTGTGACTTTTCAGACCCTGTATGTGTGCACAGTACTGTGATTTAATTCTGCCAATTAACCTGATTGCCCCCTTCCGTGTTACTGTCCCCTAAATAAATCAGATTTGTTGTTGTTATACTATATACTGTCTGTGGTGTTGGTACTTATGGAAACAGTATTGTATTTTGCTGTGTATGTTGTTTAACCTTATTTTACAGGGGATCCTCAGAGACGTGCTGCAGAATCAGTCTCGAGGGTAAGTGGTACTTTATGAGTGAACAGCGTGTATACGTGGGGTATTGGGGCTGTAACTCCTGTGTACTGTGTGAGCCACAAGAGGGAATAATAGGGGGTCTAGTGTCCCAGAGGGCTGTGACCAAGCTAGTCTAACCACTACAAACTCTGACCTCTGGGTGGAGGCACCCCCCCATAGAACCTAGGCCCTTCAACCTGTCAGTAGTCAAGCAGGCAGGGGTAGTAGCCCTTGTGACAGTGCCACCTGGGGGTTACATGTGGAAGGGTTGAGTTTTGGCCTGCTTGCTTGCCTGCTGTCCCCGAGAGGGAACTTGTGACTTTTTTGGACTGAATCTGAATTGTGAGGACGATTTAAGCCACTGAACTGTGACCAGGCTCAAAATCTGAAGAAGACTGAAGATTTGCTGAATACATTTAGCCTGTCAGGTCCTCCAGCCACCTCTAAACTCCTGGTTTGGTGCAGAGACTCTGTCATTGTGACCAGAAAGCAATCTGCCTGGTACAGTAGAATTTCCTTACTTGTAAATATTCTGTATGCTGCTAGTGGATCGCGATTTGGTTTCCCACTGTGTGCTGAATTGTGTTCTGCTTGCTGTAGGCTGCATCCAGCCCCACTGGACTGAATCTGCATTCATCTCCATTTGGCCTGGGCCTTGTCACACTGGCACAGCCAGACTACATGCTGCACAGAGAAAGCCATCGACGAGAGACCTGCTTGGGGATCAGCCCCCTGCTCAACGCCTTCAACAGGAAAGACACCTTGGTGATTCATGTGGGCCCTGCTTCTCCTGGCACTCCAGCTCAAGAACCTGCAGTCTTGATTTCATCCTGCCTGTGTCCTGTATTGGGTATCGTGAGTAGACATTAGGGTAGCTCCCTGCAATAATAGTTAAATCTGCTTTCTTTCATGAACTAAGTTCTCCGGCTCTGGATTACAAGTAGTGTGTGTTGTGCATGTTGCTTTTTTCCATCACAGGGCCCCAACCAGCTGTGACACCAGCCTACCCAAGGCAACGTTCCTAGCTAGCCCACCTCTTCCCTACCTGGGTACCCAGAGTGTGACTGTGTAGGGACTCTGAAGTGCATGCATGCTGTCTGATTGATTTAGCCTTTAAGCCAATCAACCTGATTATGCCCCTTCCCTATTCAAGCCCCCTAAGTAAATCAGATCTAAGTCTTTTTGCATTTAACCTGACTATGATTTCAGTTTGTATTGAAAGCATCATACTGTTATTATTTGCTGTGCCTAACCTTGTTTTACATGGGGTCTGCAGGGCCGAACTGGTGGAACCAGCCCTGGTGGTAAGTGCAAACAGTGTCGGTAATTGTATGGTGAGTAAGGGTCATTGCAAAAGTGATGCCTGTATATTGTTCAGGCCATTAGAAGGGAAAAGGGGAGGTTACAGTGTCCTGGAGGGCTGTACCCAGGTTAGCTTGACCACTAACAACCCTGACCTCCGGGTGGAGGCACCCTTTTCAGTACCCAGCCTTCAACCTGCAACTAGCCAAGCAGGCAGGGGTAGTAGCCCTGGGGGTAGCGACACCTAGGGGTTACAGCGGCAAACCTACTTATAAAATATATTAGCCAGACAGCAATAATGAGTCAGACTAAAAGTCTGTTACTTAACAATGTGATGAATTATCAGATGATTAGTGCAATACTTATGGATGCACAATGTACACATATATATATATATATATATATGGAGAGTTAGAATGATTGATTGATTAGCAGATAATCACATTTACTGGTTGTAATATCATGTTTTTTAATTCTGCTGTTTGTACCCTTTGTATTGGCATTGTGATTTTTGTAACTTTGCACAGTAGAGCACATTTATTGAACAGAATCTTTCTATGAAATGCACTGTCACTTTAAAGTGATTTTGTGAGGTTTGCCATAGCAAATGGGAGTAGTGACCTGTAGGAGTTGTGATTCAATCTCCTACCATTCAAACTGCCAAAAAGTGCTGTTTTCCCTGAAAGAAAATGCTTTTATTTCTGTGCTCTGCTTCATTGGCATAACCCGCCCCTTCTTTTTCTCAGTACTGCAACCCGCAACCATGAGGGAAACAAAGCTGGTTTGAAACAGAGACCTCTGTTGGTCAGTCCTGGTATTGCAGACATCTACACTACCAATATAGGGGACTGCATCTCTCAGTAAAAGAAATCTTGTCAGCTAGATACTATATGCACAGTGCCTTGTTTTGAAAATAAACATACGAGAGTTTTTATTGTTGAAGCCACAACAGAAATATGAGACTGCACTTCACAGTAAGGAAAGTAGAAAACAACTTCTTATTGTGTCCACAATGGCTTGCTACATATGTCTACATATTATTTTTATTTATTTATTCAGGTGTTTCATCAGGAAGGCATACTGAGCAATACTTGTTCATTTCCAGATGCGGTGGGGATTCAGGGAAGTGGAGTTACAGAAGTATATAGTGTTTGGGTACAACTGAGGAAACAGTAATACAATAGTTACACAAAATACAAGGGCAATGTACATATTTGGCAGATGGCAGTAAGCAGAAACAGCAGGAAAAATATGGTGGGTAAATACAACAATTAGAATAGTATTACACATGGGAATAGAACAAAAATACAATAGGGAGTTCTTTGGATGAAAAAGGCATCTGCAAAACCTCACAAAATCACTTTAAGCACTGGTTTGAAACAGAGACCTCTGTTGGTCAGTCTTGGTACTGCAGACATCTACACTGCATATAGATATTAGGTACTATACTGCAGTCACCATTACCAAAATAAGGGACTGCACCTCTGAGTAACTAACATTTAAATCACTTTTATAATTTACCCCAAATGCTTTGGTGCTGTATGTAAAACATTGACAGTCCCCTTGCATGATATTATTCTGGGGATGTAACCGCACACAGAAAACAGAAGGACAAAGTGCTGATAAAGCATAACATAGAATGACTATGACAGATTTTTTTTTTACAAAACAAATTGCAGCTTCAAGATCTGAAGAATGGGCAGCAGTGGCATACTATGTGAAAAAGGCACCTATGAAATCTCACAAAATCACTTTAATTTAGCATGTATAAATAGGGTCTCACTACTAGTGGCCAGTACCCTTGAGAAAGCATAGGTTCAAAGATACACAGAACGTAACAGCAGAAAAAGACCAAGGGTCTATTGACTCTGCCCAGTGTTTCCCGGGACCTAATGTTAATCCAAAGACCTACCTCCTCTCTTTCAGCTCTTCCTTCCCTCCCCCTGTACTTGGAGTGGAGCTCATTTTTTGTGCCGTTACTTTGTCTCACCCATGTTTGAAACCCTCCACCATGTTTGCTCCCACCATCTTAGCAGGCAAACCATTCCATGGCTCCACCACCCTTTCAGTGAAGTAATACTCCTTTACATCCCTCCTGAAGCTCCCTCTCCACAGTTTCCATTCATGCCCGTGTGTCACTGAGCTGGTGCTGCTTTTGAATAACTTTGTGTGGGGCACTCTATGTTTGCTTTTCAGGAACTTAAACATTTCAGTCATATCCCCACCCCTCTTCTAGCCTCCAGTGAATATGGTTAGCACTCTCAGCCACTTTTTGTTGTAGACCCCCCCTGGAGGCCCTGTATCATCTTTGTTGCCTCTCTCTGCATGGCCTCTAGCTGGTCCTTGTCCTTTCTTAGGTGAGGGCTCCAGAACTGGACACAGTATTCCAGGTTTGGCCTCACTAGGGATCGATAAAGGGGGAGGATCACCTCCCTGTTCCTACTACGGTGAAGCACACATTAAGCAAGGGGCTTAATGTTAAGCTGCCGCCCCTTTAAGAGCACTTAGAACTTGCATGTAACAAATTGTTGCACTGCCTGGCAGTGCCATGTATGCCTGTCAATCAGAGATTTGTCAGTCTGGGGCTAGACCTCATGAAGAGAACATGTGCAGTATAGCAAAAAAAAAACTGCCTTATTCTTTACTTTATGCGTCCAACTAGTAATTCGCATGGTCCAGGTGGGGTCCTCACCAGCAGCACTAGCAGCAACCGAAGGGTCTGGCAGATCACAGAGAAGGTAAGGGGTCTTTTAGTGGTGGACCATACAAAACAATGCCACACATGGTGGAGAATGCGGCCCTTCTTCAGTCCAGACCCCCCATCTCGCTTGCCTGCGTCACTGGTTACCCCAAGTCATCACTCCAGTATGTCTGACCTACTTGCATGATATTTTACAAACAGCTGCATAGAAAAAAAATATGAAGTGTCTCCTTTGTTAGACAACAGACTACAGCCTTCTTCTAACATTGTTGGCTCTGAAGAAAAAAAATTGTTCAGTATTGCTAGCCTGCTGTTTAAATAAAACTGCCAGCACGTTCATTGTACGCAGCCCTAGAAACTCCACGGAGCTGCGAACTATGCAACCCACCCCCACCACCTCATGGCAGGGCTTCTTTTAAAACTGCTCTGGTTGGCATCCAAGCTCCCACTCTGCCTCACAGCTACAGCTGTCACACCCACGGCAGAAAATGAATGTACTGTACAAAAGGACTGCTCCCTAAATTAAAGAAAAAAGAAATGCAGAGAAAAAATAAATAAAATAACTGCACCAAGCGTGCACTTCTGCCTCAGTCCTATTCTCCACTGATCCCTGACTCAACACAGCAGTGCTCCCCTCGGAGCAACAGAAGACAGCCACCCAGCCAGCGCCACAAGGACCGCAGTTCCTTCACAGCCCTCCAACAGCTTCACGGAGCCCCCCCCCGGTCAGACCACAAGGCTACTGCCTCCTGCTCAAGTCCACGACTCCTCAATGGTGGCCCCAATTACAGCCGCAACAGACTGTTACCTCCCTTCTTCAAGGACTGCACCTGCAAAACGGAGTGATCTGCTCCACACTTGGGCCTCATGCAGTAGCTCTTCTCCTCAATGACTGCTGTGCTCCCTCCCGCATTGACAGCAGGCCCACTCCACGGCTCTCCAGCTCACTCTCCAGCCAGCCAGTTCCACTCACAGCTGCTCCACGAGCAAACGCGACTCCACCAGTTACACTACCCACTACCACAGCCGCAGTGCTCTTCTCGCCCCTGAAAACACACGGAGCTCTGCTGCTCATGATTGGCCATGCTACCAAAGGGCCATACATAAATTATTGGGGGCAATAGAATAAAACACAGCACAGCAGATACTTCAGGCAGGGACCAGCCACAAAATACAAATAAAATAAGAGGCGCATCAAAATAAAAGGGGAGCACAAACAAAATAAAACAAAGCTCAAGTGGGGGCATCAAATAAAGCAGAGAGAGAGAGACACAATAAATAAAATTGGGGGACAGAAGAATTTCTAATTACAAAGCCGGAGTCAACAGAAAGGAAGAAATCCTCCATCTTGAGCACAGCAAAAACAACAAGACAGAAAGTGAACCTTGACCCCCTTGCTGGTGGCCATCTTGCTACAGTCAGGCAGTCAAATCACACAGGAACTGCATGTCACAGCTCGGTGACCATCTTGTGAAGGGCACAAATTGACCTCACGCCATTAAAATCAATGGGAGTCCTATTAAAATGAATGGACACTGTAACAAAAAGCTGATTTTTGCAATAAAACCTTTATTTAAATAACAAACAACACAGAATTGAGTGGGAAGTTCTTTATTAAAATGTCAATTGATGAACTTTGCTAAAAAATTTGTAATTTAGTCTACAAAAATAATTTTTGCTCGGCACTTCATCTACGACACGATGTCCTGTCTCCTGCATGATGGCAACTCCTTCTCACCCGTACGACCCTCGCTCAGTGGAACGAAGCCCATCTCCAACCACAATGTCCAACGATGACACAGACATGGGCGCTGGTGCGTCCAGAGTCCTACCTTCACCCACCTCCAGGGCGTGGGGCTACAAAATCGAAACAATTCTCCATGACATCCAGTCTTCTATTTCTGCTCAAGGAGCACCAGTTATGCAAGCTATTCAAGATGACTTGGCCTACATTAAAGCCATTTCACCACAGTCCACGGTCCATGCCAGCCTACAACCAGTACCCTTCTCAGCCCTGCCTCACGAAGACGCTATCGACTGGCTGGAACACCTCCAAGCATGGATTTCCTTCAACGGTTGGACTGATCCCTTGCGCATCTCCAATGCTTTATGTTTGCTTCTGAGAGGGACTGCCATTTCCTGGTTCAACGCACTTCCAGACCAAATCAAGGGAGATACTGCCACACTGTACACCACCTTCAAAGCCCATTTCCTCTAAGCACATCCACCCTGGTTATTGGAGCAACAGCTGTGGGAGCACACCATGCAACCCATCGAATCTCTTGAAGCCTTCATTGTGGACATTGAGACTCGATGCAAATGCCTACAGAAAACAGAGAAAGATCAAGTAACAGCCTTTTTCTGGGGACTGCCTCCTCAATTTCGTAACTATGTCATACAGCAAAAGCCAACCACCTGGACAGACACTATCCAAGCTGCTTGGCTAGCTCAAGAGTCCATTTCAATGTTCCAGTCTGCCAGTGCTCAGGCGCCCCAAACCTCACAACTGGCTGCACTTGCCACATGTGTCCAACAGCAACAAGCAAGGATCGACAAGCTTATTTCTACTGTCAATACCTTACACATCGGCTCAACTACCTCTGTGGCAAATCCTAATGCTATGCAACCATCTTGACAGTGACTGGATCCACCTCCACCTTCTCGAGAACGAGTGACTTGCCAGTGGTGTGGATTCAGGGGACACACTGCTGCTGTCTGTCGAAAGTTAAAATATTACCACAGGATGCAAGAGGACCACGGACGCCCACCACAGTGCAATCAACATGATAACTGCAACTACTTCCAGGATCAGGGAAACGAGTGCAGCCTAACAGACTAGGGGCTTTTGTTGGACAGGGGAACACAGCAACTGACGGCCCCTTCCACTCTCGCAATTCAAACAAACTGCTTCCTCCAACCTCTCACTTCCAGGGGCAAAGGTACCTATCATCTGATCTCCTCTCCTAGCAAACTATGTACCTGTAACCATCGGAGATTGGTCTATGCATGCCATGGTCAACACTGGAGCAGAAATATCAGTTATCAACAGCAGTATTCTGGACAACCAAGCTATTCATCACATACCTAATGTTTCTCCAGTCGACATAAAGCCGACATAAAGTACATTATCACAGCAAGTACAGATACAGTACCTATCACCGGCATGGTCCATCTCAAGCTCCACTTTGGCACACAGCAAGCTACTGTCAAGTTTAACATACAGTAGTGCCTGATCTTCAACCTGCAATAATTCTAGGCCTGGACTTTCTCAAAGCTCACAAAGCCATCCTAGACTTTGCCTCAAGCAAACTGTTGCTGGATCCTCGGAGGCAACTTGCAGCTATAGACTCAGTCACTGTGCCTCCTCAGTCAGAAATGGTTTTGATTGCCAAGATTCGAGGTGAACCACTTCCACAAAGTGTTGTTGGCATTGTCACAGGATCCCCCGTGCTGCATTCGTCAGATCTCCTTCCGAGAAATACCTTATCGGCGGTGCAAGATGGTGCAGTCTTCCAAAAATGCTGCAACTTCACAGATGAGTCAGTGGTCATTTCAAAGGGTGCCAACATTGGAAAGTTTGTCTGCTTGTCTTCAGGGGACCAGCTCCATCTCATGCAAGAACCTCAGCCTGGTTCCACCAACTCTACTCATGTCAATACTATCACAACCACTCCAACTTCAACAGAGTTACCCCTCAGTCGGCATCTATCCTCTTCCAAACTTTCAGCATCTCCAACAGAAAAGCAACAACTTTTGAAATTCCTGGAAAATTACCCGGATGTCTTTGTTGGTTCAGATAACAAGCTCAGATGATGTGATATCCTGCAACACACCATCGAAGTACAGCCCAACCAGAAACCAATACGTCAGTGAGCCTACAAAGTGGGACATAACAAGAAACAAGTCCTTGAGGATATACAGTAATCAAAGATATGCTTGACCAAGACATAGTCAAAAAATCTACAAGCCCTTGGGGTGCACCTTGCTTGCTGGTGGTAAAAAAGGACAAAGGGTATCGTTTCATGGTAAACTACAGAAAACTCAGTGCCTACATGGTGCAGGATTCTCATCCCTTGCCTACAACTGAAGATGCCTTAGAGAGTCTTGGTGCAGCCAGTCCTTCTTACTTCACCACTCTAGACCTTCAGAGTGGGTTCTATCAAGTTTCCATTGATCAAGCTTCTTGTCCATGCACCGCATGGTGCTGCCACTTGGGACTTTTCCATTTCAAACATCTGCCTATGGGTCTTCAGAACAGTCCAGCCACATTTCAATGTGTTATGGAAGCCGTACCACATGGGTTGCCTTGGAAATCTTGCCTAGTCTACCTGGATGATGTGATAGTCTTCAGCAGAACTTTGCCAGAGCACCTCCAACATCTCCAAGAAGTGTTTGAACATCTCAGACAAGCCAATCTCAAGCTTCGCCCAGAAAAGTGTTATTTTGTGCAGCATCAAATTCATTACCTGGGACATGTGGTCAGTTCTCAAGGCATCTCTCCAGATCCAGACAAACTCTCAGCAGTCAAAGACTATCCAGAGCCTAACAATCTCAAAGACCTTCGAACTTTCCTGGGCTTGTCTGGCTACTACCGAAAGTTCATTTGCAACTACGCCAAGATTGCAGCTCCACTGTACACCCTCACCAAAAAGGAGTGTGACTATATTTGGACTTCTGAATGTAAAGAGGCCTTTGACACCTTAAAACAAAACCTAATCTCTTCTCCAGTATTGGCCTACCCAAGGTTCGACCAACCATTCAAGCTCTACTCAGATGCTAGTTCCTTTGCAGTGGGTGCTGTGCTCTGTCAAATCAAGATGGAACAGAACAAGTTGTCTCCTATGCTGGGCACTCTCTTTCCTCAGCTGAGCAGAACTATGGCATCACAGAGAAAGAATGTCTAACCATGGTATTTTTGCATGAAGAAATTTGACTGCTACCTTCGCTAATTCTCCTTTACAGCTGTCGTTGATCACTCTGCCCTCCGATGGTTATTTGAAATGAAGGAGCCAGTAGGCAAATTCGCCCAATGGATCACCATGCTGCAATCCTACAACTTTGAAATTCAATACAGACCAGGTCGAGTTCACTCAAATGCTGATGGTGTAAGCCGGAGACGATAACCCTCTGCATCCTCAACAGATGAAGAATCCTGCTTACAAGCTCTTCCCTTCCATGCCATGGATGTGCTTCCTGTGAACACTCCTACAGCACCTCAGGTTGCTTTGCTGCTCCCTACTGCTTCTACAGAGAGACACACAAATCCTCAGTTACTGCAAGCAGTCAAAGAGCTTCTCATCTCCTCTACATCTGATTTATCCCTGGCAACTGTTAAAACGCAACAATGAACTGACACTCAATTTACAGACATAATCTCCTACTTAGAGTCTGGAACCTTACTGCAGCAAAAGAAACATCACCAAGATGTACTCTTCTTTGCTTCACAGTACTTCCTCAATGACGGTGTGCTCTTTCACATTTAGACCAAGGAAGGCAATGGTCATCGCACAGATAGAATTCATGTACAGCTAGTTGTGCCAGCTTCTCTCATCCCTCAGGTTCTTCTCTCCACTCATACCTCTCCACTTTCGGGAGGTCATATGGGAATACACAGAACTCTGGAAAAGACAAGGCTTCACTTCTTCTGGCCACACATGAACAGGGACATTGTCCAGTTTGTAAAATCCTGCCAGCCCTGCTCCCAGAGAAAGCCTCCTGCCAAACCAACAAAGGCACACATCATCCCCATGCATGTAGCCACTGAACCATTCCAAAGAGTCAGCACTGACATTCTTGGGCCCTTAACAACATGCTCTGACTCTGGTAACAAATACATCCTTGCCTTTGTGGACTACCTGACAAAGTATTTGGAACTCATCCCCCAAAGAGACATTAAAGCCTCCACTGTGGCAAGTGCCTTTCTCACAACAGTCATTTGTCGTCATGGTACCCCATCATACCTACATTCAGATAGAGGCACTAAATACCTGTCCACCATTGTCTGAGAAACTTGCAAACTTCTCGATATAAAAAAGACACATACCACAAGTTACCATCCACAGTGCAATGGACAGAGTGAAAGAATGATGTCTACCATTCTTGGCACACTCTCCAAGTATCTGGATGAGACTCACGACACCTGGGACTGGTTTGTTCCCTTTGTGCAGTTTGCCTACAATACCAGCCCTTGTGCCGACAGCACAGAATACACCCCCTTCTTCTTAGTCCATGGACGTCATCCAAGAACTCCACTGCGAAGGGATATCTCACTGCTAGAGGTGCCCAAGTCAGCTTCTTTTTATTTTCCTTCTGAACAGCTGAACTTGTCTGATGAGTTGTAATCACCACGTTGGGCCAGAGAAAATCGGCAATGAAAAAAATGTCTGCAGCCAAGGTGCAAGAGCCTTCATTCTCTGTTGGGGATATTGTTTATTTGTACCGACCTGTTCTTGTTCTGGGCACTACTAAGAAACTGCTTCGCACCTGGACTGGTCCCTTCTACATTGTAGAAAAGCTTCCTCTGGTCCACGTTCATCTGCGATGCAAGTCAGATGTCAGGCTGGTACACAACAATGTCCATATAAACCGACTAAAGCATGGGTATATGAATAACAACCTTCCAGATGACCCCAGTCCTCCCAGAAATGAAGCTGCCCTTGAGCTGGCCATCCTCTCTGAAGCTGAGATCCATCCGAACAACCTGCATCTAGTTCTTGCAGCTCTTCCCACTCCTGACACTCTCCAGCTGGATTCCAGATTACCAGATGATTTGCCTGGGATTTCCTCTTCTTGGCCTTCTTCTTCTCAGGACTCTCTTCTATACACCACAGTGTACCAGATCAAGAAGATCTTAAGAAAGAGGTTTGTTAATGGATCATGGACTTACAGAGTAAAGTGGTGTGGATTCAATAGTGGGCAGAACTCCTGGGTCGCGATTCATGACCTGACCCCCTCCTGCCAGGAACTACTGCAATCCATGCATGCCTCCATTCCCACTGACCGAAAAGTCGACAGAGGTCTTAAACTTTTGTTACCAGACTCAGTGAAATGGTTTGGGACTAATTAATTTTCTGAATTAATTGTTTGCAGTAAATATTTCGTTGTACCTGTCTCTTATGCACCTGTTGCCATGGTACTATTTACCTGCACTAATGCTTTTTCCCCTTTGGAATGTCTTACCTGCATTAATGCTTTTTTCCCCTTAGGAATGTTTCTTTACATGGACAGTCCACCTGTTGTTTATGCAACTGTTATTAAAATGTGAGCCTGCATTCTGGGTATCCTCATGCTGCTACCCTTCCCTCTCTTCCCTTTTCCTTCCCCCACATTTTAGCACTTGTGGCATGACCTAGTCTCAAGTACTATTGTGTTTCCCCTCCTCCCTGGTGCTACTTTGACTGGTCCCCAGTGTAGTACTGGTTCTTTCCTCCCCCCCTCCCTACAGCAGAGTACTGTTCTGTTTTGTGAAATCTAATGCCTTGTAATGCATGAAAATGTGTTTTTGCCTTAAAAATTACTTAAACTGTTTTTTAGAAATTGTTATAGATTTATTGCTTGTTTGAGTGGTGCTCACATTCACTGTTCCGGTGGTGATGTGAAGCACGCATTAAGCATGGGGCTTAATGTTAAGCTGCCGCCCCTTTAAGAGCACTTAGAACTTGCATGTAACAAATTGCTGCACTGCCTGGCAGTGCCATGTATGCCTGTCAGTCAGAGATTTGTCAGTCTGGGGCTAGACCTCATGAAGAGAACATGGGCAGTACAGCAAATAAACCTGCCTTATTCTTTATTTTATACGTCCGACTAGTTATTCGCACGGTCCAGATGGGGTCCTCACCAGCAGCACTAGCAGCAACCGAAGGGTCTGGTAGACCACAGAGAAGGTAAGGGGTCATTTAGTGGTGGACCATACAAAAAAAGCCACACTACCTATAACCTTCCCTATACACCCCAACATCTTGCTTGCTTTGCTGTAGGCTTTGTTGCACTGGCTTAATTGTTTTAGGGTGCCACAAATAATGACTCCCAGGTCCCACTCTTCTGTAGTTGTACTACGTTTAACCCCATTTAGCCAATATTCTGTCTGAGGGATAGCTTTCCCAAGGTACATTATATTGAACTTCAGCTGCCACACTTTTCATCATCTTTCTATCCTTTGGAAGTTGTATTGCGATTCTCTAACTCCCTCGATGACTTCCACCCTTCTACAAAGCTTAGTGTCATCGGCAAAGGGGGCAAGCGTATCTTAGATTCCTTTGCCAATGTTACCAATATGTTGAAAAGGACCAGGCCCAGGACTGATCCCTGTGGTACCTCACTTGTGGCCTCCCCTTCCGTTTACCTCACTCCACTGATAAAGACCCTACCTGACAATGTCTTTTGCCATACCAGGGTCCTGCAACTTCTTCAGCATGTGTCTATGTGGCACTGAGTCAAATGCCTTACTGAAATCAAAGTAGACCCTAGAGTTCCTAGGTGAAACGTTGGGCGGCTAATTGGTGCAAGCTGCAGGTCTGCGGTAAAAACTTACATTTTGCAATAAATTTACACAGAACTTATATCAGCCTATGATGTCCTTTGAGGCAGGTATTGTGCCTGGTTTGTTTGCTTGCCTACATTGACACTGTGACTATGAGCACCACCACTGGTTGTGCCCCTTTTAATAACAGAAGGTCAGGAATCACCTGAGTTCACAGGCTAGGGTCATTATTAACAGCTTGGGGGAGGGGTCTTCAACATAGTTTTAAAAGTGAATTACATGTGAAGAAAAGCAGCACAGCTACTCGTCACCGTATGGGATCCAAAAGAATGATTCAAAACAGGCTATAAGCAAAATATTTAATATAATTTTGCACCTAAAAACACGCCAGCACACACATAGTGTCCCTCCCCAAACAGCCAAATGTTTTCGTGCTCACTCTCACACTTTCTCAAGGTTGAGTTAAGTTTGACAACACCATGCTTTTAAACCTTACAATTTAAAGTGACAGTGAAATAAAAAAGTTGATTTCATGTGAATCAAACAAACCACCTAAAAATACATATATGTAAGCAGATTTCCACAACACATATAATATAAAATAAAGCATCAGTTCATGTGAAGGTACAAATCTCCATTATATAACATTCATTTTAACTTATTTGGCTTTTCTAAAGTTTTCTCAAACAATATTACAAATAAGGAGATAACTGAAAAAAATCATTAAGACCTGGTTTCAAAAAAGATTTAGTTTTATATTGCCAAAAAGATTCCCTTTGTCTCAATTTCTTATCAATATCTCCCTCTCGAACATGTTCTTGTACCTTCTCAAGCATTTGAAAGGAAAATTTACGTGTATGACCTTTGATTATGATTTTTGATTATGACCTTATGATTTATTTTATGTGGCCCATTGGTCTTGCCATGTAAAACAAAGCAAAAAGGTGATAAGTCATTCAAATGTTCTTATATATGTCCTGTAACATTCTGACGTCCGTCTCCCTACTCTCTTCTCCTCCTTTGATGACAACCCTCTTGCCAACAGCTCTGACGCCTTGCCTAGCCTAAAGGAATGTGAGGAATAGCCATTCGGGTCTTCCCCCAGAAAAAAAATTCCTTTTTTCAGCACCACCGCTAGTTGCCCCCTGTTACCTGCGAATCATCCCTGTGCTTAAACAATGGTCCCGGACTGGATGGTTTAACTACTGCATATGCAAAAAGAGCCTGGACCAGGCAAATCACTGTCTTTAAGTGTCCTTGTAGTGTAATTATCACCTCTCACCCCACCTGGTCTGTTTTTGACCTCTGTAGCAGTAGGTCCACTCTGTCACCCTGCCAACGCATCTCTTCTCACTGAAGACCCCATTGTCTTCTCCCCTCCCCTGTCCCAATACCACACTGACTTGGAATGCTCCATGAAACATTACTGTGAAAATAGCCCTATATAACGTTGCTTCATTCCCAGAATAACATACCCTAGGCAATGGAACAGGGTCCAAACAGTGCCGTCACAATAGTGCACACAAGGTGCACGCAACAAAAAAGTCACCTTTTTATTTTAGGAGGGCTTTGCCCCCCACACCACCTGATGTGGGGGGGCTCTGCCTCCTGCACCCCCTGGACTTAAAGATTTTCACTCTAAGGGGGAGAGGATCACAGGGCAAGTTAAATTTCTGGGGCAGTAGAATACTGTTTCCACAGCCCCTTGCAAAAAAAAAAAAAAACAAAGTCCTGAATCAGGCAAAATGACCAAAGACCAGGATTAGAACCCTGGTCTTTAATAACACTGGCTCAGTTTTGTATGCCCCAACCCTCCACACCACAGCTCCATATTGGATCCCTAATGCCCTTGTCCTTTCTTCAGGACTACAGACAGTGATCAGGGGAGCGCTTATAGCAAGCGCTGTAAATCCCTGGTCGCTGTCCATGTGAGCACTTACCAGACTAGTACTGCATAGTATGGCTCTATTCTGGTAGCGCTCATCTAACTGGGTACCCTAGGGGGACAATACCCCTACCAATCTTTCCAGTAGCACTTCCGAGATTGGCCTCCTCTTATCTGGCTCCTTTCTTCTTACTGTTTGCCAGACCTGCATCATTCTTTTCATTAGCTGACCCTCGCTTGGCCCCCTCCACCCTCACAGGTTACTGACCCATCCTATGGCTGCCAGATGTACCCCTATTGTCAAATGTGCTAGCACCATTCTCCACCCATTGACTACATTTTTCCACCTGTTCTTCCATGACTCTCCCACTTACCTTCATGTCTTGACTTGTGCAAAATGCCTGGAAAATTCTCCAAGACCCTTCATATGTCCTCAAGGTCCTTGGTGACCAAGAGTTCTGAAACAACAACTCAGCTTCCTCCAGCCAATTTCTGACATGTTTGCTGGGATCATTGTCCTGCTGCTGTCTGCCCCTGATGCAATTGCCCAAAACCTGTCCAACTGCAGATGGGAGAGGTTGTCAGCCATTGTGTTCAGTACCCCTTCTATGTGCCTAGCGCTACAGCACATATTCAGCCTCAAACCCTGCAAAACCAGTTGTCTCAAGACCCAAATTACTGTCTCTGACATGGCCCCTCTCTTGTTTAAAATGTCCACTGCTGCCCTATTGTCGCACCAAAAAGTCACCTTATGATTGCGCAACCACTCTCCCCATACCACTGTGGCTACCCAAATAGGAAATATTTCCAGGAATGTGATGTCCTGTACCAAATCCTCCTTTACCCATGCTTCTGGCCATGGCTCCAATACCCACTGCTCTCTAAAATAATCCCCCCATCCCTAGTCCCCTGGCTGCATCTGTATAGAGCTCCAGATCTGTATTAAACACCCACTCATCTTGCCAAAAAGTCACTCCATTATAATTCTGCAAGAATTCCTCCTACACTTCCATATCCTTCCTTACACCCTTTGTCTTGTTGACCCAATGGTGGAGCTTAGTGGCCCCCCTTATTACCCTAGCCAGGTGATGTGTAAACGCTCACCCTGGGACAATGGCATGACATGCAAAATTCAAATGGCTCAGTAACTGCTGGACCACCTGTAACTGTGCCCTTCTCTAGCCCTTAGAAATGTCCAACAACTCTTTTAACTTCTGCACCTTTTTTGTTAGTAATCTAAACACACCACCTGCTTTGGCATCAATCTCAATTCCTAAAAATTCCAGGCACTGACTTGGCCCTTTGGTTTTGTCGGCAGATAACGGCAGCCCTAGCTGTCAGCACATCCCCCTAAACTCCCCCGGTATCTGGTTCATCCCCTTTTCTCCCCCTCCCACTAGAAGGAAATCATCCAGGTAATGGATGACTGCCCTATGTCCATACTGAAACTTGAATACCCATTGTAGCCAGGTGCTGAATGTCTCAAAAGTGGCACATGCCACCATCCCATTGGCATGGCTTTGTCAAAATAAAATAACCCATCCATGCAAAATCCTAGCAAATTACAGTCCTCCAGGTGCACCTGCAACAGCCTGAAAGCTGCAGCAATGTCTGTTTTTGCTAGCCATGCCCCTTTTATTGCCCTAATCATCCTTACTGTCTCTTCCAGTGCTGCATAGGACACCCTACTATTCTCTTCACAAATGGGATCATATACTGACTCACCCTTGGTGTAGGATAGGTGGTGAATGACCTGATATTCTCCTGGCTGCTTTTTGGGGACTAGTCCTAGTGGAGATATCATAAGATTGTCAAATGGCAGTTCCTAAAATGGGCCTGTCACCCGCTCGCTGCCCTTTCCTTCTCTATTTTCTTGACCAGTATTCCCTCCTTGCCTTTTACAAACCCCAAATTCTTTGCTTTAGTCCTCACCCTGTCTCCCTGAAAGTGTAAACTAAAACCCCTTGTGAAACCCTCTTATAACATCTTTGCTGCCCTCTGATCTGGGTAGTCCTTCACCCAGTCCCTTAAAACTTCCACCTGGATCAGCATCTGGGCTAATTTAAATATCCCTATCCTATCCTATCCCCCTCTCCCACTTCTCTATCACCCACCCTGTGCATATCCCCTGGCTGGGTTAGGTATGATTTCCAGACAATCATATTCCCGACACACCTTAGCCCAACTTCTTAATCCCGACAACCAAAATGCTGACAAAGACAAAAAGCCAACTCATAAAATCCCGACAATTACTGTTCGCTGTACCAGCTTTGGTCTCAAAAATAAATGCAGAACTGTGATCCTGGACCTAGCTTCGGTCTGCAAAACAACTTCAATCTCAGACCTAGCTGTGGTCTGCAAAACAACTTTGATATTTAAATCAGCTTGTTCAGTCTGAAAAATAAATGCTAAATGTGATATGAAATCCTGCTTTGATCTGCAAAACAACTTCGAATAATAAGCCAGCTTCGGTCTTTGGTCTATCGGTCTACAAACATACATGCGATATTAAATCCAGCTTTGGTCTGAAAAATAAATGGTCTGAACTTCACAGTTTCACATATATATGCTCAGACAGATTACACTGATTCTAACAATGAAGCTATTTTTAAAATTAAGGGAACCTGTTTTGTGGACCAAGGTAGTTTCTTCGATGCTGTTTTCTGGACCACAGGAAACAGTTTTATGACACCGGCATCCACAGCTTCCTCTCCCTGGTGCCTGTTGGACGGGAGAATTAGGGAATATGCAGTGCCACCTGCCCTGACCATGCATTCCATGAGTGGGACGCTAGGGTGAGGTGCCCTCCAGTTAGGCTGCCAGCTGGACCACACATAATCTTAGTGAGGAGGACATGGGAAGCCTGTTTCTGCTCCCCACAACCAGGGCCCATCAGCACAAAACTTTTCAGATGATCACCAATGGGTGTAAGGTGTGGGGGGGGGCAGCGTTTCATATGCCTAGGTTTTGTGGACTGAATCAACAAAGCTATTTTTATGATGAAAGCAGGCACAGGATACGTATGCTGGCGGTATTATAAATGACGGGATTCTAAGTGACGGGATTGTGAATGGCGGGTTTTTAAACAAGTCGGAATTTTGGGGTTGGGTTTCTGTTTGTCGGGATTACGTCAGTCAGGATTTAGTATGGATCCCCCCTGGCCCCCTGCAAGACCCCTTCCTCTACCTCCAGTCTCCCAACTGGCTCCCTGGTAACTGGAATGACCAGCCCAAAAGGATTGCCCCCAAAACTATTCTCTTCTGTAACTTCACTGCAGCTCCTGCATTTTGATGCTGGGTGTGATCCCCTACACCGAAAGTAGGCATGCTTAAAACAGCAATTAGACCCAGAGCAGTGTGCCCTGTTATAACCCCAGTAACATTTTAGAAATGTCCTGTATTCTTTCTCCAATCTCCATCTATCGCCCCGGCACCATCATGGTTTCAAACCGTAGGTCTGAATGCCTTGTGTCCCACCTCGCAACTCCATGTGAAGCCATTCTCTGCCTGAACGGTTCATCATACTGTATCCAGTTGCTGCCCCCCCCCCATTTTGTATGCACTTCGAATTATCACTGAATATGCTAACAGTGGAGTTCCCAGCTCTGGCTTTTTTTCCTGTAAGATGGCACTGTAGTAGATAAAACCTACTAACCATGCATCCCACGCTTTTCCCCTTAAACTCTGTGTGTCCTCCCCTCTGCCTAACAACACCAATGCCACCACCATGTTCCTTTTTTCAAAACTTTCCTTGTCCTCATTTCTTCACGGTTTCTTTATTTACCAAGGCGTTCATCCACGTATTCCCCTTTCCAAATCTTTTTGGCTGCCAGAGGGATGTAGTCCCCAGTTCTCACCACTGGTGAGCCCACCTCCATGCCCAAGCCCCCATCTTATCCCCACTCCCTGCTGGTGGTGGAAGTACTTCCATTTTGCACTTTTTCATGTATCCCAGTACTCTCTCGAACTCCCTGATCCCATCCCCTCCCATTCTGCCTAGTATCTGCTGCACATATTCCCTAAAACTACTTTCCACTGACACCTCTACTGTACCTGGTTTCTTTGGTATCGGGGCTGGTCCTGGTATGGGTGCTCCTCCATCTGGGGATGATACTGGCTAAGGAGGTGGCAATGGCTGGGGCTGAGGAACAGGCTCCAGATGTGGAGCCAGAGGGGGTTGTGGTGCTGGGCACATCAGAGGCTGTGGAACTGGTGCAGCTGTGGTTGAGGCATTGGTAATGGCTGAGGCTGTGGTGCTGGTCCTGGTATCAGCAGTGGTATTGGGGTTGGCTGTGGCCAGGGCACTGGTACCAGTATGGGTTGTGGCATCAGTACTGGCTGCTGCTCAGGTACCATAAGGGACTGTGGTACTGGGACTGGCGGTGGCACCAGTACCAACAAAGGCAGTGGAGTTGGGACTGGCTGTGGCACCTGATGGGGCAGGGGTGAGGGCAAAGGGGGTGGGATCAGGTTTGGGGGGCTTAGTGGTTGAGGAGGAGCAGGCCCATTAGGTGTGGACACATGTGGCACCACTCCTCTCAGTTGCTTTTGCCCTTAGTCCCCATGCTCCTACCATCCTTCCTTTTCTCCCACCCCCATCCTTCGGGCTCAGGTCTAGCAGCTGGATCATCCTCCATTGAC
This sequence comes from Neoceratodus forsteri, assembly GCA_016271365.2. Lineage (NCBI taxonomy): Eukaryota > Metazoa > Chordata > Ceratodontiformes > Ceratodontidae > Neoceratodus > Neoceratodus forsteri. The sequence continues at coordinate 1,307,263,847 of CM057455.1, forward strand.
TCCAGCATTTTATAAACCTTTGCCACAAGTGCCATCACCATTTTATGGATATCCTCCTTGGAGTTTTTTCACCCTCTGGGTGCCATTATTTGCTTGTTCTTGAGAAACTGTAAGATAATGTGGCACAATAATAAAATCCCTTCCATGTTCTCTGAAAACTTTTTTTTTGTCCTACTCCTGCTGTAACTACCCAGTCATAGCAGGGCCCTGCCTTAGCAGCGTTAAAGAATTTTTTTTTAAACACTTTTCCAAATACTTTTCCAAGTATATGCCATATAGTCTGTTGACAAACCTTAATGAGTCTACTGCAAGCATGTTAAAAACTCACGAATTCCCAAAGATGAAAAAATCCCTGAACAGCATTTTATAGTAAGTTGCCATACATCTTATGTAATTGTATCCACATTACACCAACCCCATACCTTATCACAGTATTTTACCCTTTGTTCATTTTATGACTGTACTATTATTTTTCTCATTTCCCCTTTTTTAAAAACCATTACGTAGCAGATGCAGTGACAACAAACCCCTTAGTGTCCTGTAAGAACTGTCTATCTATACTAGCCCATGCAGCAGCCACCCACTTCATTCTTAATCCCGACCCTCCCCCAACATGAAGGCCGACCACATGGCCTGGAGCAGTCAAAATGGTGGCCGCCACAGGTCCCATTGTCTCAAAATGGCCTGCTCCTCTCCTCATCTCCTTCCTTGAATTAAATCCTCACAGTGCCTCCATGTTCCATCATGGGTGGTTAGCAAAGATTCAGAATAGCAACGTGCTCCCCATCTTACTTTTCCTTCCCCAACCATCCATGTAGCAAATCTTTTTTTTTTTTAACACACATCAGTAAAAACCCAATTCCCTGTCTGAGACTTCTTTCTTTCAGGCCACACATAAACCCAAACAAAATACCTTGCTGCAAAATGTATTTATTTTTTTATATCTCCTAAAAGAAAATTCCCCCTTTGTAAAACTTCCTTTACAATAAACACTAAAAATGGATGCAACAAAAATCCCCTTGAGATGCACATTTCTCTGACCCAGCCCCCACTGCCTGCCCCAGCTCTCTCACAGCCCCACCCAGGCCTTTTCTTTGATTTTGGCCGAACTTTACTGAGGCCAAGTGGCCAGCTGATTCCAGCTTCCTCCTCACTCGCAATCCTTTTCTTATCTACCTACTGCCTGTGGACTGCATGCCCATCTTTTTTCCTTTTTTTTTTTAAACTCGCACTCATCGACAGCAGTTTCTCCCAAGTGTTCGGCATCCACGACCATTGTGCTTTTCTCCATTGTCCAAAAGGAGCTCATCCATATTTTTATTGATTGCTGTGGGCCACAGCTCACACCTACACCCTGCCAGCCTGCCAACTCTGGCCTGACTGCATTGGAATCAACAAAAAACACTGGCTCTCCATCCAGCCCTCTTATCTCCTTACCAGTCTTCCAAAACTTCTGGAGTTTACAGAAACTGCTTTAAAACTGGCAAACCAATCTCAAGCCTCCTACAAAAGTGACTAGCACTTCTATCAAATAATAAGACCCTTCTGAGCTTCCAAAGCAATTAAACAATATTATTACCAAATACTTGTATCCTGCAGCAAACCTGCTTCGTGCCCGATTATTTATTTAATTTATTTATTTAATTTTGTTCACTGGGTAGACCCACTGGGCACAAGAAGTCCCGTTTTCAGGGGTGACCTGAAATTAGTTATGGAGAAATTTCTGGGTACAGGACATTTCAAATACGTGACAGTTTTAGATACAATCACAATACACAGCAGATGAAAATACAGCAATACAATGCAGATTCTTGACAGCTTTGAGGTACAATCACAGTACATTGCAGACAAAATGCAGCAATACAATGAGTAGACTCATATCAGGGGGCAGACCTAGACTTTTTATGGGACAAAAAGATTTTTTATTGTAGCACGTCCGTCCAGTCTGTACATGGTCACCTTCCCATGTAGAGTGTTGGTACCTGTAGCCAAGAGCATAGCCTGGTGTAAACAATAGCATTGCTAACTCAGTGTCCATACTACTCCCCTTTACCCCATGCTTTTTACTTTTGAGTTTACTAGCTAATTTGACCTTAAAGTACTCACCAAACAAGGACATTAAAATACTTATAACCGTCTAAAGAAAAATCAACCGACTGATGTGCTGACCTGAAAAATTCACTGGTTAGCAGAAAAAGCAGGGCTGCTTGCTGTTGCACAGCCTCTTTTAAACCCCCTCCCCACACTTTCACCATCTCTCTCTCTCTCCCCCTAGCCAATCCCCTAGATGAATTTTCTCCTTATTCACCACCTCTTTCTGTGTCATCCCCTTTGTCCCCACCCCTTTCCTCTCCCCCTTTCTGTGCCTGACTGAGTTGCCCTCCCATTGGTCCAAAGGCCCAGGATAAAGGAGGTTGCCTCTTTAATTAGGCAGCCCTTCCTGTTAGCAGGCTTTCTGCATGCATTAGGACAGCAAAGAGGAGATTTTTTTTCCTGAAGAACTTTAAAATCCATAAAAAGTGACGGACTCTTGGGCAGTCCAACAAACAAATGTCCTACAAGAGCAAAATCATTAGAATTTCTTTCAGCTGGAATCACAACAGTGACTTAAGACTAACAGATTTCTTCTTCATTACCAACTCAGCTAATGAAGAAGGGGTGACATACACAATAAAAACTGTTATAAATCCAGGTCCACGTGAAGTGGAGGGCATATCCTACAACTTACATTTGACAGACTGAGACTCAGAGGGGAAACATTTCTTTACCTAGAAAGTGGTAACACTGTGGAGCAAGCTCTTAATAGGAAATGGTGCAAGTGCTGAGTCCTGAATCTCTTCAGCTTAAGCTGTATTAGTTCCTTATGGAGAATAAACTTACTAGAAACAGCATGTAATTCAGTGGGGACAGGAGGCTCATCCTGGACATAATGGCACAATTGTTATGCCCAGGAAAATAAAAATGTATCCCCGGTTTACAGGTTTTTATGGCTATCCCCAGAAAACTTATTAACAGCACTTTCCATTACAGAAGCTACATCACATCATATTAAATGATTATACCTGTATGGCAGATGATAAAGATGTTCTTCCCTTGGTGTTTCTTTTTTCCCCAGCATTTGCCACAAGTACTCATTCTTTTTCAGGACTGGGGCTGTACAGAATGTGTGAGTATGCAGATCTGGGTTCATCTGTCTCAGTATTAGATAACTCTGTTTTGTCAGGGTGAAGACTCTTATTGTGAGTGTGCATGCGAGCTCATTAGTGAGTGTCAGAGTTTTACAACTGACATTAAGAGATATGACATAAGATGGCGAGCAGGTGAAATACTATAAGTTCTATGCATCTGCTTTTGTATAAGATGTATTTCATCATCGGATTCAGTGGCACAATGGATACTATTTTTGATTATGAACCCAGAGATTGTAGGTTCAACCCCTGCCTGCCTTGATTGTTTTCATTTAAATCTGTAGTTTGCTTAACTCTCAGGCCCCAAGGAAACATACAGTATAACAAAAGTCATTATATCTGCTATGCTGTTTTAGCACAGTACACAGTGTGTCTGTCTCATAATCAAAAAGTCCTGAGTTTGATCCTCGGAGAAGGCAAATAATCTTTGTGAAACTTGGTACTATTAGTAAAACTGCCTTTTTACCTCTGTGTGAAGCACAGCATTCTCTCATTTTGGAAGAATAATTGAGAAGTGAATTGTTCTCGATCACTACTTTCTCACAAAATGTCTTTGGCAGTATCAGCATGTCATGGATGGCCAACAATTCTATAGTGAATGCAGGCGTCAATCCATCTACCACTCATATGCTAAACAATCAGTCTACCATTGGAACTAATTCCACATCTCCAACAGACACGCTAGAAAAAGGACAGCTAAAATAGTTGCTCAAATAGTTCAACATTTTTAGAAAAATGTTGCCTCTTTTCCAGTCAAACAAACTAAGAATCTAAAAGAGAAGAATCACCTGCATTCTTTTAAGCTGGACTCAGAAATCTGAGCTAATAATGGATTTGCTCTATCTAACTGACGGAGCTATTGAAGTAGAGGTCTCATAGTGTTCTGCCATTTCATAAAGGAGGTTGTGTGTGAAGTAAATGAATATACTACAAATATTAGGCAGCATGCAAAGGCTCCTACTCTGAAGGTCCTGAGATTCAACTTGCAGAAAAAGCAGTTAAGCCTTTCTGAAATAGGTAGTATCTGTTGCTAAAATGTTTCTCTACATCTGGTTAAAGTGTAGCCCTTTCTCATTTGCAGAGTATTAAAGGAATAATGCCTGACAGGGTGGGTGTTATGCTGGGATAACATCCCACCTCGGGTGGTTGGGCCCGAGGCCAACGTCCGAGGGCATCCAACACCTGAGGTGGGTGTTATCCCAGCATAACACCCACCCTGGAGGGCATTATTCCTATTATACAACTGCTCAAATGTGTTAAATGAAGAGACAGATAAGAAAAAGTGTATTTAAAGTATTTTTTTATTAATTAAAATGTGAAATATCCTTCCACTGGATAAAATAGTTCTGTTTTTCAAGTTTTAAATAGGCTACAAATATGGGAATAAATTAACTATTTTTAACATGTGTAACATGTAGAATGTTTCTGAAACTTAATAAACTTTTTGAATACTTTATAATTGTGGAGAAACACTGAACACTTAAAAGTCTTGCAGAAACTGATTTTGCAACAGGTTAGTAGTTTAACATCGATTTAGAAATGCCTGTAGAAACTGATTGTGCAACAGGTTAGTACTTTAACATCGATTTAGAAATGCTTTGGATATTTGCTAACAGGTCAGCAGTTTTAAATTCATTTAGAAGCAACATGAAAGACAAACTGATACTTCATTTAAGTCTTGTAAATATTAAATACACACATGCTGTTGCCATGGATGTAAAATTGGTTGCTGTTGCTCGTAGTTTGCAGGGCGGTGTTGCTGTTTGCTTGTTTGATGCAGTCTTCTTGAGTGTTTCTTGGTGGTGGGATGTTTACTGTTGCCATGGTGTGATCCGAGGTAGCTGTTGGTGGTTGTGGTTCCGGTGCTGTGATGTTTGCTGTGGCAATGCAGGTTTGAGGCATGGATCCGGTGCTTCCTGCTGTTCCTGAGATTATAGCACTCCATTGTGAACTTTGTTGCAGCGTTGGGCCCCAGTAGCTTTTTAAAGAAGATTCCTGTTTGTGGCCAGTTACAGAGATTATTTGACGGCTCTCCAAGTCCCGCATTACTCAACAACTGGATGTTCGTCACCCGCAAGGAATGATTTGTGTATGTATGTGGCAGCCCTGCAGCATGGCACATTTTTGGCAGCATGGAAGACAGGTAATTTTTGCCAAGCGGCTCTAAGGTATACCACACTTTTTGTGTGATCCAGGGACTTACAGGCTTTTTCCGAGGATGCAGAAACAGGCATGGGCTGTTGTTGGGCAGTTTGGAAATATACTTTTTTAGGAGATCAAGCGGGCATTGAGGATAGCCTTGTATGGCAAACATTGTGCCCCTGTAGTGATCCCGGTCTTCTTCTAATGGGTCGCAATGATTCTTAGTCTTTTCGTTGAAGTTCAGGGTGGCATACTCAAGTCTGGTTTCTGTTTTTTTGAAATCAAAACTGGAGGACTGCAGCTGTCTTTGCCCCTCGCACCCATGTCTGGCAAAATGCAACTGAACCTCTAGCCAGACACGGCATAGAAGTCCTTCAGGGGTTTCTGTGTTGAGCGCCTCAGATTGTCTGAGAAATGACAGTTCTATCTCCGTGAGGGGAGCGTGGTGTTGGGCCTTGTCTTTTCCGTCACATCTCAGGCTTTTGATTTGAGCTGTAAATACATTATTCACACTCTGAAATTCTGTGTTACTGATTATGTTAATGTTTCTTGATGGGGGGGCTCATTTAGGTAACGATTGAGCCCCGATCTCAACCCAATGAAACTACTTATGCCGTAGTGGACTCCATTACTGGTTCTTACTGAGGCATAAAACTTGCATAAGATTTGATTTAAGACACTTTTGCTTACTGTTGCTAAGTCAAGTTCAGTACCTGTTTCTTCGATCCAGTCATTTAAGACGTTAATGGCCCACACAGTTTGCCGCTTTGTGGATGGTTCATTCCTGTCACATTCAATTTGATCGAGCTGGTTGTCATGGATTTCAACATGCCTTTGTTTTTTTTTTCTTTTTGGGTTCAGCATTTTCTTTCTCCTCTGAGAACCATTTGTCTATTGTTGCCATTTTGTACAAATTGAAATTTAGCTTAGGAAATGCTGACATGGGTCTGCTTTATCTTGTTTCTTATTTCTGACAGGCTGGTCTTTGACAGCTGCTGTGTAGTGATCTGTGTTTTGATGTGTAGTGATACGACTGACAGTTGGCTGGCACTACAGCTGGGATATTATGCCAGGATAACATCCCTTCTGTGGTGGCCAACTGACCAATCAGAGTCCAGGAAATTTTCTTGTCATTGTATAATGTGTCATAACTCAGATACAGTATGAATTAAGGACAAAGAATATTTGGAGAATGCAGGCATCGATCCTACTACCTCTTGCATGCGAAGCAATCTTCCTACAAGAACAAAATCATTAAAATTTCTTTTAGCTGGAATCACAAGAGTGACCTAAGATTAACAGATTTCCCTTTCATTACTGACTGAGCTAGTGAAGTAGGGGTGCCATATGGAATACAACTTTTATAAATCCAAGCCCACATTGCAGTAGTGGGAATATCTAGAAAGTGGTAACACTACAAAGCAAGCTCTTAATAGGAAATGGTGCAAGTGCTGAGTCCTGAATTTCTTCAGCTTAAGCTGCATTAGTTCCTTATGGAGAATAAATTTACTAGAAACAGTATTTAATTCCACAGGGACATGAAGCAAATCTGGGACATACTTAACAGCAGAATTGTTATGCCGAGGAGAAAAAAGTGTATCCACAGTTTTCAAAGGTTTCCGTAGCTAAACCCAGAATCCACCTCCTCCTTGCTCCAGGGTGGCCACTCCTTCAGGACTGCCAAGGTCCCCACTGGCAAAACCTGCCTCGCTGCCAGCCCCTCACCCCATATCCACAGCCCCCCAGGTAACCCAGATGTAACCCTTCACCGGGCAGGTCCCCCTCCTCCGAGGGAGATAGGTGCTGGTAGGGGCCAGCCAGCACACTATACTTGGCCCAGGTGCTGCTAGGGTGAATGTAGGCTGCATTGGGAGCTCACAAACATCATCCAGTCATCCCTGGAGCTTTTTACACTTCACGCCCCTGAGGGTGCAGTTGCCACAATGTCAAGGCATAATCTGGCATTCCCCATGCCCCCCTTGGAATGTAGGTCCCAAGCATGTTGCCATACCCCCAGCCTCCACCAGGGGTCAGCCAACACTGGGTCCTGAATCCCCCCTCCCCTGAGAGAGGTCAGCAGTCTCCGGATGCTCCCAGCCATCTCTTCCTGGCTGGCCCTCCAGTATCCTGAGTCCACTCTAGAACCTGGGTCACTGGCGTCACAAGTGGGACTCCAACCACTGCACCGACGGGCTGTCAGAAATCTTTTAAATGGCACTTTCCATTAAAGAATGGCTACAGCTATATTATATCATACTGCATGCTTCTGCCTGGATGGCAGACGATAACGATGTTCTACCCTTGATGGGTTTTTTTCAGCATTTGCCACAGTTAGTTATTCTATTTCAGGGCTGGAGCTGTACAGAATGTGTGAGTATGCAGACCTGGGTTCATCTGTCTCAGTAGTCGATAACTGTTTTGTGAGGTTGACGATTGTTTGTTTGTAAAAATGTATTCATTTCAAGATCAAGAAAAGGATAACCCTCTGAGTGGTTAGACTCATTTTCAATAGGGTCCAGTACAAGCCATATAAAAAATTTCAGTTACATAGAATAGACAATTACATAATACATCGGTGATACATATTACAAAAATGCTCTATTACTCCCATAACTATGTTTATCTTTAAGTATCAATATATATAACAGTTATAAAAGTACAAAGTCTAGACCTACTCATCCTACATTTAATAATGACATAGCAAAACCCATGTAATCAAAATGATAAATCATTAATATTTAATAATGAGTGATAAATAATAAAAAATGAAGAGTGAAAAACAGAAAAGTACTTACTTTTTGCTGAGAGCACTGTCAGTTAATTTGACAAACTTCTTATTTTAACCATTTCTTAATCTTACACCAAGGGACAATTATCTTTGTTTTTAAGTAGTCTGGCAATCTGTTCCAGAGTCTGGGCCCACTCGCTATTAATGCAGAGTTTGCCTTTACCGTTCTAGTTTTCAGAATTACCAGTTCCAAATTTTGTGCTGATCTCAAATCTGCTCTAGGTGTATATATCTGCAACAAGTTATCCAGGTATGAAGGGGTCTTTTGATTCAATTGTTGATCAACTAAATGCAAAATGTGCAAATTCCTACACTCGGAAAGGCTAGTCCAGTTTAAGGCACTGTACATAATGTGCTGGTGAGTCAGATGGGGTGCATCTAGGGCAAACCTTGCAAATCTATTCAAGGCTGTGTCTAACCTCTCCAGTACAGTTTTTTATGCACCGGCATATACCACGTCCCCATAATCAAGTAACGGAATTATTGTAGAATTGATTAAGTGTACCCTAGCTTTGTTAGGTATACAACTTTTCAATCTGTATAGAGCTTCCAATCTACATTGTAATCTTTTAATCAAATGTATATCCCATTTAAATTTTGTATCTAACCATATTCCCAAGTGTCTGTATGAATTCACCTGTGTTAATGTCTGATTAGTCAATGTTTTAATTTGAAGTAAACTTGATTCTGTCACCTGCTTATTTTCATTTTTAAATAACATAACTTGTGATTTTTTACTGTTTAGTATCAAGTTCCGTGATTTATAATACTTTCGTAAAATGTTAAAATCGCATTGGAATGTGTCCTGAATTTCATAAGGAGAAACACCTTCAGTATACAAAATTACATCATCTGCATACGAGTGGTGACGCACTCTTTTTATTAAAGTACCAGCACCATTTGTATACATATTAAACAAAAGTGTGCCCAGCACTGATCCCTGAGGGACTCCAGATTCAACAAGTGCAGGCTGAGAAGTAAACTTTCCTAAAGTAACCTGCTGGGTCCTACCAGTTAAATAGTCTTTGAACCAGTTCAGGGTCACCTGGTCGAGGCCAGTGTCCTTCAGTGTGTCTAGCAAAACTGTATGACTAAGCGTATCAAATGCTTTGAACAGATCTATAAATATAAGTAATTTCGTATGTTCGTATAGGGGAAGGGTGGAAGGGAAGGGCAGCTGCAGAATAAGGGGTGCTAGCTGCACATTCGAGCAGACTTGATAGACCTCTAGGCCTTTATCTGCTGGCAAATTTCATATATATGGCCCTGACCAGGAGGCCCCTATCCAATGAAAGCTGAATATCAGATGTTACCTTTACTAAAGTTGACGTTGTACTATAACTAGAATGAAAACTTGATTAATGTTGATTATATATTTTATCGTCCTCCAAATAAGTCTGCAGTTGCTTCCCTACAAATCTTTCAAAAAGTTTAGATATTATTGGGAGTAAAGATATTGGTCTATAGTTTTGAACTTCATTTATTTTGTCAGATATGTATACTGTACCATAAATGAATATACTACAGTTTTATTGGTGATAATATGCGGCCTAAGTTGGAAAGAAATTTTATACCCAAAGTTTTTTTAATCTTGTGAAGCAAGCTCTTAAAAGAGAATGATGCATGGATGATTGCAGGATCTTTTAAACTGAATTTGGTTCAGTATATTATGAAACATAAAGTTGCTGTGTACACCATTCGGTTCACTGTGGAAGAGAGAGAGAGAGTTGTCTGGAGTGTACCTAACAACACAATTGTTATTTCTGTAAGAAAAAGGTGTATTATACCATGCACCTTAGACAACAACCAATCAAAATGACTGACTGGCACCTTACCACCATTGTAAATCCTCTGATAATCACTGCGAAAGGTGCCAGCAAGCCGCATCTTGGAAAAAAAGAAATCCGACAGCAAAATCACAGAACTCCAGCCACCATCTTTTTTCTCTGCTAAGCAGAGACTGTAAAACTGCTCCGTACATCAGGGGAAAGTAAACAAAAACACTGACTGCTCTACTACTGAGTTGCTTATTTAAGCATTATAGCAAGTACTGTTTGTTTTAAATAATTTAAAAAAAGCAGTACTTGGTATAATCGCAATAAGCCACTCGGGGGATCTGGGTTATCGGAGGGATTTACCACTGCTGGCATGGATTTACCCACTCAGGCAAACCACTCCAGCCATGGTAAATCCCCCGATAACCCACACCCCCTCATGGCTTATTGCTTAATTACTAGGCCACCTGTTCCAGAGGTTTTACTGGCTAAATCCTTAAAATGATTGGGTAGCACTTTTCATTAAAGAATGGCTATGGCTATTTCATACAATATTGGATGCTGTCTCTATTGGTAAGACAGTAGATAAACGTGTCCAGCTTGTTATGTCTTTCGCCTCTTACATTTCCTATATATATTCATTCTATTTCAGGGGCTGGGGCTCTACAGAATGAGTGATTATGAAGCTCTTTGTTCATCTTTCTCAATACTCAGCAGTGCTACTCTGTGATTGCATATGTACCGGTGAGCTTCCATTTGATTTTCTAGGATCTAGAGAATGATGGTGAGCAGTAGCATTACAGTAATCTCTGTCCATCTGCTTTGGTATGACAAATATTCATCAAACAAATGGGCAAGTGGCACCATGAGTAAAGTGCCTGACTACAGATTACAAGACTGTAGGTTGAACTCCTACCTGGCTCACTTTTTACTGCTAAATCTGTATTCCGCTTACATTTCAGGCTCCAAGCAACTAAGTCACTGATGCTTTTTTACTGCTATGCCTTCACTGGGCTGTAGGCAGCATGCAAAGGCTCCTAATCTGAAGGTCCTGAGATTCAACTTGCAGAAAAGGCAGTTAAGCCTTTCCAAAATAGGTCGTATCTGTTGCTATAATTGTTTCTCTACATCTGGATAAAGTGTAACCCTCTCTCATTTGCAGACTATTGTGAAGTATGATGTTATAAATTAGATACAGTACAAATTAAAGACAAAGATTATTTGGAGAATAGGGGCATCGATTCCTCTACCTCTCACATGCTAAGTGAGCGCTCTACCATTTGAGGTAATTCCCCACTGCTTTCAGGCCTTCTGCATGCATTAGGATAACAAAGGGGAGAATTCTGCTGAAGTACCCTGAACTCCCTAAAAGTGTCTGACTCTCTGTCAGTTCAACAAGCAAACTTCCCACAGGAACAAAATCATTAAATTTCTTTTAGCTGGAATCACAACAGTGATCAAAGATTAACAGATTTCCCTTTCATTACTGTCTGAGCTAGTGAAGAAGGGGTGCAGTATGGAATAAAAATGTTATAAATCCAAGTCCACATTGCAGTAGGAGGCATACCCTACAATTTATCTAGGATAGAATAAAACTCAGAGGAAAAACATTTCTTAGCCCATAAAGTGGTAACACTAAAGAGCAAGCTCTTAATAGAAAAGGGCTCAAGTGCCAAGTCCTGAATCTCTTCAGCTTAAGTTGCATTAGACCGGGTAAGTGCACTAAACAAATTCTGCCTATTTTCATGCATGATCTGGGGAATGGAGATACAGATGAATGACAACTGACCCTGAACCAGATGAAGCTGTTGGTGGTATTTTTAGTGAATGGGGGAAATTTGGCTAGGGTACCGGGGAAATTCCCCTACTCTTTAGTAGGGGGAACCCTTGTCCATCTCTCCAAGATGGCAGATGGTCAGTCTGAGGATGGTTGTGCTGCTGTGAGCAGGTCTGTTTTGGTTCAGCAACGTGCAGAAGAAAGTCCGAGTGAAAATATTGGTTCTACTTCTACTTCTACTTCTACTTCCTCAAAAAAAAACTTACAGAGCATGGAGTTTCAACAGGTACCTTTAAATAATGCAGATGTGAGATCTACAGATGTTGTTTCTCAAGAAACTGCAGAACATGTTCCTACTACTCTCACCCAAGAAACATTGCTTAGAGATGCTCTTAAATCAAACAGAGAATTCCTGTTAAAACTGTTGAATGGGGAAGAAAGTGCTGCTAGACTTACGGACAATGTTTCTTCTGATTGTGAGCCTTGCTCACCCTCTATGTCAGTCCCATTCCAGTTTTCTTCAGTGCATCCAGAAAATCCACCAGTTGCATCAAATTCAGTTCACTGACCTGAAATACTGCTTACTTCACTAGGGAAAGGCCGCCCGATGGACTCGCAGCAAAATCAAACCAATTGGACACCTGAGGCAGCTTTGCATGCTGCTGCATGGCAAAGAGATACAGATCAAAGCGGTTGGACTTCTCACCATTTCAGCTGATGAAATTAGACTTTCTTGCAGTTCTGAGATGAACACAATGCCTTCTACTACCTCTGCCCAAAGTGAGGTTTCCATAGTGACAGATGCTGGAAACCTACCAGACAACTCCCCTGTGCATACGGGGCTCCGTGTCACAGCTGCAGCCTGCATCAACACTGTCCTGGGACAAGAAGAGGAACCAGCGCAGTGAGAAGCAACTGAAGAACCAAAGAGACTGTTCATGGTAGATCTGTTCAAACATGCAGGTGAGCCGCATTGCAGCGAAATGCTGTGCAACTCAAATGTAATGGAAATATTTATGTTGCATCGGACAGAAAAACTCTTTTGCACAAAATGTTGAAGTAGGGTATGGGGATTCAGACTAACAAATTATTTGCTGTGATTCATGTTAAGGGGGAACCTATTTACGATGCTAGTTTTTAAACTAATCATACATTACAAAGATTTTGGGCAATGTATCCACATGTTTCTAACTCAAACTTATGCATTCTTTTTTTTCCCAATCCCTCTAACAAAACCAATGATTAAAACAGTCACTTTGCTGTTTAGAAATGAGGGGGTAAACATTTCTGATGTTCGGTATTGGTTGAGGCAGCACTGTACAATTCTAGAAGCCCCTACACCCATCTTAGATGAAGACCTTGTCTGGACAGGGAATTGGAAGATAGAAGTACAGCTAAAAAATACTGAAAAAGGTATTTTACATCACCTAGGGAGCTTCTTTATTGGAAGGGACAGGGGGCTTTGTTTCTACCAGGGACACCCTAAACTTGCCACAAATGTGGTGTTCACACACACCTCAGTTCAGTGTGTGACAAAAACAGATGCAATTTGTGTCTTGAATATGGACATGTCATCCTAGGCTGTCCTAACCCTCTGAAATGCAACCTCTGTGAGGAAGAAGGGCACTCTTACCAAGGCTGTCCCTGGGCTGAAAGAAACAGGCTAGATAGAGCACAACAAGACCTGGTACACTTACTGGAAAAGTGTCAAGCCCAGGAGGCAAACAAGAAAGTGAGGGATCATGCCCCCGCCAAGAGACAGCAACCCCCCAGTCTTCTGTAGCCCTGCCTTCCACTAGCATAGCTGACCATTCACTTCCCTCTAGGGCTAACGAGCAATCTCAGGATGAGGCCTCACATACAGGCCTTGAGGACATGGAAACTACTGACATGTTACCCCCCCCCAGAAACTTCTCAGTATACCCCGGTTGACCCTAAGAAGAAAAGAAGTAAAAGAAAGGCTGAGAAAAACCCTCCCAAAACTTCTACCATAGTGACCAGCAAGAAGTTTCAGGCATTAGCAAAGCGATGCCAGTGGGGTGATATGGTAGAGGAAGATGGTGATTCTGATTCCTCCTCCTCCTCTGCTCAAACAGAGTCTCTTTCAGACCTGCAGGCCTCTCTGAAGCATAAAAAAAAGACACCCATCATAGTAAAGTCCCTTGATGATTTTCTTTTTCCTAAGTTATGGGGGGAAAGCAACAGCTCTCTGTTGTCACTCCAAACACCTGTAGTATTAAGAATTATAGGAAACATATAACAACCTTTCAGATCATAAAAGACCTTCCTAATAACATCATCATTTCTACAGGACACTAAACTCAAAGCTACTTATGAAGCTAATCAAGCTAAGAATTCCTGGAATATAGGCCCATCTTTTTGGTCTCAAGGTCCAGATAGGTGCGAAGGGGTGGGGATTCTTTTGCAGGGTTTTGAATTCACAATCCACAGAGTGCTAGATGTTTCTCCAGGTAGGGTGTTACTGCTGGATCGCTGTTTCAGAACTCTGTTCTTTAGGTTGATTAATATATATGCGCACCTCAGGGTATTGCAGCACGGTCAGACATATTTAAACTAATTCAACCTTATCTCCATATAAATAAACATATAATTTTTGCTGGGGACTTTAATTGACCACTTTCCTCAGCAGACAAGGGAGGACACACCACTAAACTATTTGGGGACACCAACTGTTTAAACTCTATTTTAAAAACAGTAGGTTTAAAGGATAGTTATAGGGAAATTCATGATCTTGGGGCTAGAAGCTTCATAATAGGCACACTAGCCACAAGAATAGACTACATTTTCCTTTCAAAAGATCTTGATACTACACAAGCTTTCACCATTCCATGTGAAACATCTGCTTATTTGGCAGTCACAGTCATTTGTAATCTTCCCTCTAAGTCTCTAGCTGGGAAAAATAGATTTGCTAGATGGAAGTTAAATATTCAGCTGTTGTCACTGCCTTATGCTGAAAGCAAAATGTACCCTCTGTTAGCAACACAACATACATTATTAGAAGCTTTTGACTCTTTAGGTGAATGGTGGGTGGAGGTAAAAAAACAATTGTAAAGCTTTTTTATTCATGCCACAGCAAATGCATCAAGAACTAATATTTACATTACTTAGGTTTAAGGGAAAAACTATTCTCTCTTATTTCAAGATTATATGAGAATGCAGTAGATATGTCAGCTGAGATTCAGGAGGTTAAATCTGAAATGTTTAAAGTGCGGTATAATAGAGCAGAATCTTTAAAAAAAATGCCCAGTTTGGAACTCAGGGCTCAAAACCATCACTTGACATTTACAAAAGTTGCCAAGATAGAATACAACACACAAATCTAGATCAAGTTATGGATCGACACACTAGAAAGTGTTTCTCAGATGTTTTTCATATACAAGACAGCACAGAAGCACATTTTTAAAATGTTTGGAACTCCTTTGATGGCAGTTTGGGATGAGGAGTATCTCAATGACATAGATATTCCAGCTTTAGATCCAGGGTTAGTATCCAGTTTATCTGCACCAATTACTTTAGAAGAAACTCAAATGCCATATCTAAGTTAAAGAAAAATTCGGTCCCGGGTCCGGATAGTTTTACGGCAGAATTTTATATTGCATATTCTAAATACATGGTCCCCATTTTAACATATGTCTTTTCAGACATACTAGTCTCACAGGTCCTCCCCAAAAATATATTTCAGGCTCTTGTCATTTCATTATTTAAAAAAGGGGACAAGTGTAACTTAAACAACTGACGCCCCATAAGTCTATTGAATATAGACTATAAAATTGTGGCAATAATCCTTTTAAATAAATTATCTAAAGCAGCAGAAATAGTATTATGTCCAGTACAAACCTATGCAATACAAAAAAGGTTCATGTTTCGTAATCTTGCCCTTTTAAGAGAAATCCTATCCAGGAACAAGAATAGTAATACACAATACTTAATTCTGGCCTTAGATCAAGAAAAGGCATTTGAAAGGGTATATCATCATTATTTATTCCAGGTTTTGAAAAAATATGGTATCCCAGATAAATTTATTCAGTGGGTGACTATGATGTACACTTCATGTTACATAACGCCTTACATAAATGGAATCCTTGGGAGGCAGTCTAAAGGCTTGAAAGGGGTATGCCAAGGATGCCCCATAAGCCCCCTTTTATATACTTTCCAAATCAACCCTCTCTTAAGGAAAATATTAAATTCTGGAAATGTACCAGGCATTTGGGTAGAATGCTATGGCACCCTACAAAACATCTGCACATATGCAGACAATATCAGTATTTGCTCTGACCCAGACATGGATGATTCAGCATTAAAAAATTAGATTTTCAGGTCTGAAAACATTTCAGGTTCAAAATAAATTTTTTATAAAACAAGGGACTTCTATACCCATCTCCACTAAATCAAGGGTCAGACACCCCCCGCCTCCTTTGCAAATATTTCAATATCCATAGAGCCAGTGACAATCTTAGGCCTACAGTTTGGTAGCCAGGATGATGGCACTCTAAACTGGGTCTCGGCATTGCAGAAAGCTGAAGGTTTAGTGGCATCCTGGAAAACAAGATAATTTCTAAAAAGAAACGTGTCTCTCTGTTATATTCCCTAGTAGTTCCAGTTTTGCTCCATGTGGCTCATGTTTTTCCATTACCCCTCCTTTAGAAGTGAAAGTAATGAACAACTTCTTTCGAGAGCTCTGGGAGAGCAGATTAAACCCTGTGAAGAGGAGGCACACTTATCATGATTACTGTCTGGGTAGGGTGAGGGTGATCCATCCAGTCTTATTCTTGTTTTGTATTTTTGTGTACCAGAACATTGTCCCTATGTTAACTGACACATGTCCCTCCTGACTAGAACATTTAAAAACTGTTTTACAAGACTTTTTAGGGACATGGACCTCAACCCAAGGCCTACCCAGATCCTTGAAGAAATTAAATCTCCCAGGTTATTTGCTCTCAGCCTGTAATAAACTTAAGGATTGGAAAGTCTCTACCTCACAGCTTATTGGGAATTCTAGGAGGGCCTTTTACTCTGTTATCCTATCAGACCATTTTTTAGAAACCCCAGAAAAACTTACACCACATGAAGGCAGGCTAGACAGTATTTACAGCCAATTAACAGATAGACAGCTTCCCCCCAATGTGTGGGACACTACATGGCTCTCCTGTCATGGCAGGTTGGGGGTAAGGAACTCCCACATGCACAAGCAGCTAGAAGAGTGCATGTGCCTTAGAGAGACTTGTCCTGGAATATTAGAGACCCAAGAGCACTTCTATGTACACTGCCCTTTTACCCAGCAATTCTGGGCTGATATTCTTATGTCCTGGGAGACAGGACTCTATCCCAATTCTCTTATGAGACAATTGTTTATGGTTTATATCTGTCTAACCTTAATAAATACAACAGTAGCACATTACGCTTATTTTTTTCCCTTTGCAGGTTTTATTTATGGCAAGCTAGATGTGCTCTAGTGCTACAACAAAAAGAGTATAACACGAATCAAGTTGTTATACAAGTATCTCAGAATTTATCATGTATCAATGAAAAGGAGATATTGCATAGGACAAAAAATTGTTCTGATTTGTGGAAGAATTTTTCATGGTTTAAATCTTAAGGTTTGCCTTTTTTTCTGTTATGATGTACACTAAAATGCTTTAATTCCTGTAAAGGCAGATTTATTTTCTTTATTTTACAAGTTTTATTTGTTATTTTTTTCCTTTCTTTGTTGCTTTCTACGCATGCTACTGTAATTATGTGACCTGCGTATGTTCTCTTTTATTATTGTACTATATTCATTTAAATAAAAAAAATTCCCCTACCCTTTTCGAGAAGTGCCATGGGATCTTTAACATCCACCTGAACTACCACCATAACGGCAGATGGGACCTCAGTTTCACGTCTCATCCGAAAGACGGCACCACAGGAGTGAACACCCACCTCATGCTGCACTACAGTGTCAGTTTTGGGATATTAACCAAAGTGCCTGGTGTGGGGAATAAGCTTACTAGATACAGCATTTAATTCCACAGGGACATGAAGATAATCTGGGACATACTTAACAGCAGAATTATTATGCAGAGGAGAAAAAAGTTTATCCCCAGTTTTCAAAGGTTTCTGTTGCTATACCCAGAAATCTTTCAAATAGCACTTTCCATTAAAGAATGGCTACAGCTACATTATAACATACTGCATGCTTCTATCTGTATGGCAGATGATAAAGATGTTGTACCCCTGGTGTTTCTTTTTTTCCAGCATTTGCCACAGGTACTCATTCTTTTTCAGGGCTGGGGCTGTACCGACTGTGTGAGTATGCAGACCTGGGTTCATCTATCTCAGTATTCGATAACTCTGTTTTGTTAGGGTGGAGACTCTGATTGTGAGTGTGGATGTGTGCAGCATTCAGTTCACTGGGGGAGAGAGAGAGAGTTGTCTGGTGCGTACCTAATGACACCTAATGATTTTCTGCTATCTAGAGAATACTGGTGAGCAGTAGTATTACAGTAATTTCTGTCCATCTGCTTTGGTATGACAAATATTCTTCAAACAAATGGGCAAGTGGCACCATGAGTAAAGTGCCTGACTACAGATTACAAGACTGTAGGTTGAAATCCTTCCTGGCTCACTTCTTCTTATAAATCTGTATTCCGTTTACATTTCAGGCTCCAAGCAACCTTGTCACTGATGCTTTTTTACTGCTATGCCTTCACTGGACTGTAGGCAGCATGCAAAGGCTCCTAATCTGAAGAGCCCTAGATTCAATTTGCATAAAAGGCAGATAAACCTTATCGAAATAGGTAGTATCTGTTGCTAAAATTATTTCTCTACTTCTGGTTAAAGTGTTGCTCTTTCTCATTTGCACAGTATGATGTTATAACTCAGATACAGCACAAATTTAGAACAATGATTATTTGGAGGATATGGGCATTAATCCCGCTACCTCTCACATGGTAAGTGAGCCCTCCACAATTTGAGCTAATTCCCCACTGCTTGCAGGCCTTCTGCATGCATTAGGACAGCAAAGGGGAGAATTTTGCTGAAGTACCCTGAACTCTGTAAAAGTGTATGACTCTCTGTCAGTCCAACAAGCAAACTTCCTACAAGAACAAAATCATTAACATTTCTTTTAGCTGGAATCACAACAGTGACCTCAGATTAACAGATTTCCCATTCATTACTGACTGCACGAGTGAAGTACGGGTGCCGTATGGAATAAAAATGTTATAAATCCAAGTCCACACTGCAGTAGGGAGAATACCCTACAATTTATGTGGGATAAAATGAGACTCAGAGGGGAAACATTTCTTTACCTGGAAAGTGGTAACACTACGGAGCAAGCTCTTAATAGGAAATGGTGCAAGTGCTGAGTCCTGAATCTCTTCATCTTAAGCTGCATTAGTTCATTATGGAGAATAAACTTACTAGAAACAGCATTTAATTCCACAGGGACATGAAGCTTATCTGGGACATACTTAATAACAGAATTGTTATGCCGAGGAGAAAAAAGTGTATCCCCAGTTTTCAAAGGTTTCCTTTGCTGTCTCCAGAAAACATTTGAATAGCGCTTTCCATTAAAGAATGGCTACAGCTACATTATATCATACTGCATGCTTCTATCTGTGTGGCAGATGATAAAGATGTTCTACCTTTGGTGTTTATTTTTTTCCAGCATTTGCCACAGGTAGTCATTTTTTTTCAGGGCTGGGGCTGTACAGAATGTGTGAGTATGCAGACCTGGGTTCCTCTGTCTCAGTATTCGATAACTCTGTTTTGTGAGGGTGGAGACTCTGATTGTGAGTGTGCATGTGTGCTCATTAGTGAGTGTCAGAGTTTTACAACTGACAATAAGAAATACGACATAAGATGATGAATCAGTGAAATACTTTAAGTTCTCTACATCTGCTTTTGTATAACACTTTACTTATCAACTCTGCCAGTGGCACAATAGATAATGCACCTGACTACAGTGACAAGATTGTAGATTCAACTCCTACCTGTTTTTATTGTTTTCTTTTAAATCTGTAGTTTGCTTAACTCTAAGGCCCCAAGGAAAATATGGTATAACAAAAGTCATTATTTCTGCTATGCTCTTTTAGCATAGTACACAGTGTGTCTAATAATCAAAATGTCCTGAATTTGATCCTTGGAGAAGGCAAATAATCTTTATGAAACTCGGTACTATTAGTAAAAC
The DNA here is from genome assembly GCA_016271365.2 of Neoceratodus forsteri. Taxonomy (NCBI): domain Eukaryota; kingdom Metazoa; phylum Chordata; order Ceratodontiformes; family Ceratodontidae; genus Neoceratodus; species Neoceratodus forsteri. Next base: position 1,307,283,708 of record CM057455.1, read on the forward strand.
TGCCTTTTTACCTCTGTGTGAAGCACAGCATTCTCTCATTTTGGAAGAATAATTGAGAAGTGAATTGATGTCCATCACTACTTTCTCACAAAATGTCTTTGGCAGTATCAGCATGTCATGGATGGCCAACAATTCTACAGTGAATGCAGGCGTCAATCCATCTACCACTCATGTGCTAAACAATCAGTCTACCATTGGAGTTAATTCCACATCTCCAACAGACATGCTAGAAAAAGTAGGACAGCTAAGAGGAGAATGTTGCTCAAATAGCTCAATATTTTTAGAAAAATGTCTCTTTTCCAGTCCAAGAAACTAACAACCTAACTGTTCACTCTGGTCTCCTATTTCAGTGTGGCTGGCTATTTGTGTTTGTCTCTGTCAGTAGTTTAGGTTTTGTGGTTTTTCATGTGTTTCTGCTTGGAGAACTGGACCATTCTTGGACATACCATCTATGAACATTTCCTAGACTAAGAAACTGCAAAACATCACTACCAGGTATTAGCATTCTCATCATAAATCAACTTTTTTTGAAAGACATCAAAAGCAAAAGTAAGGTCAGTAAATCTTTTATACAAGCTCTGGGTTTTGGAGTGCTGCATTGAATCCACATTTCCATCCGCCTTGTTCTTATAGGATGTGTGCCTTTGAGGCCTATTCACAACTGTTTTGGAGAACAAAGGGAAGATGCTAACAAAGGATTTTTACATCCTGCATATGTCTTAGGCCAATGTTCATCACCTTCATGAATTTAACACATTCTGGGTCTTTGATCTACAGTAACAACAGTTTTCTGGTCCCCAGTAGTTCACCATGAGTCACTCTGGAACACTCACCCTTGCTACAGTAAACATTTGCAGTCTCCTGCCAAAACTGGCAACTCATAAATTGGAAGGATAAATCCTGCTTCTGATACTGCTATTATGCTTACATGGGGTATCTACCTCTGTTCCAGTCAACAACCACTATCGAGAGAATACCTCACAACACAGCGACTTTGCTTTCTCCAACCAAATTGCCGAAACACATGTGCATGCCTACACCACCCTTATCCTTCTGAAGGGCTGTACCTACAACTCGTTTTGTATGCTCAGAAAATACAAAATGACACAACTGGTTCATCTCCCATTCCACGCTATTAAACTGTAGTTTCTTCTACTCCACATCAGCCTATTGTCAGGGGACGTAGAACTTAGCCCTGGCCCCTCTGTCTCCACTCTCCCACTGACCTATCGGCTGTCTCAGGAAAAGGACTTCTCATTGCCCATATGAATATTAGCAGCATTACCAGGCACTTTGCTGATCTCAAGGCATGGACGAAAGTGTACAATCCTGACCTACTCTGCCTATCTGAAACATGGCTCAAGTCTCACATTCTGGATTACTTATGTTCCTTGCCCAATTACTCCTTGATACAGAGAGATAGACCTTCCCCAAAACATGGAGGGGGGTCGCTCTACTCTATAAAAACCATCTTGATGTTATGGTCTGCCCACCCACCAGCTCCCCCTCAGTCTGTGAGTCCCTACACACAACCATTGCCCTGGGCACAAAAAAAATCTACATTATCTGCGCCTGCAACCCACCCACTGGAGGTAACACAGGTCTTCAGGATTTACTTAATCAAGCCATCACAAATGCCAAGCAAAACAAGGTCATAATTTTAGGTGACTTTAACCTAAACTGGCCGAGACCAACTCACAGCACACTGCTGACACTAACACAGAGCTATAACCTGCACGAGATCTTAACTGAACCCACTGTAACCACTCCTTCTCTAACTACCTCCACCCTCATAGACTGGTTACTGGTGAATCGCCTTGACCATGTGCAAATTGCAGGCATCTTGGCAGATGCTATCACTGACCACTCCCCCACTTTCTGTGTATGGAGCCCGGAAACTGCTCCCCCAACCCTTCCGCGCTACATCACAATTACCAACTTTGCCAAACTGGACGTGGAAGCTTTCCTCTATGATGTATCTTGTATCAACTGGTCTGACATCTATCACTCCCATCAAATAGCCCTTGATAGCTTCATTGATAATTTCACAGTACTTCAGGATAAACATTACCTGAAGGTCACCAGAAGGTTCAGGGTAAACAAACGAGATGGCTACACAAGGACATGCTGGCTAACCTGCGCACACAGGACAAACTCTGGAAGAAGTATAAAGTGTCCAGACTACCGGAGGAGTACAATACCTACAGGTCCTCTTGGAGCACCTGTAAAAAACAAATCAGAACAGCAAAGAGCATCTACTGCAAGGAACTGCTCACAAACTCCGCTGGTGACCCTAGAAAATTCTGGACACACATCAAGACCTTTCTTGGGGCTGCCCAGTCATTGACCCCAGGGGATATGATCCTAAAGGTGCATTGCAATGACTTGAAAACTATAGCGAATGCCTTTAACAGATGATTCACAGACCTGTCTTAGTACATCTCATCCTTCGCTTCACCTCCCGCAGCATCTCAGCCTTACTGCACACCCCAGAGATCTGCATTTGGTGCTGACCACTGCCAACTAACTACTATGCCCCCTTTCCACTTTAAAGCTATATCTTAGATCTGAGGTCTAAAGGCTTTTGCAAAACATATTTGACAACACTAGCCCCAGCTCAGATTCACTCGAGCCATGACTCCTGAAGCTAGCAGCACCATTGATTGCCTCGCCACTGACCAAGATTTTCACTCTGTCTCTCTCTCTCTCTCGTGCCATTATCCCAGATCTCTGGAAGATTGCCCGAGTTATGCCTATCCTTAAAAAAGGAGACACAAAGGATATCAGCAGCTACAGGCCCATAGCCATCCTCTATGTGCTAAGCAAGCTACTGGAGAAGCTTGATGTAACCCAAACCACTGACTATCTCACAAAGAACAACCTTCTCTCAGACACTCAGCATGAATTCAGAAAAGGACACAGTACCTCAACCACTCTTCTCAAATTATCCACCGATGTACTCTGCAACATGGACAAAGGCCTACTCACTGGAGCAGTATTTATCGATCTTACCAAAGCTTTCAATCTTGTTGATCATCCCCTGCTTCTCTCAACCCTACATAGACTTAACTTCTCAACTTCAGTAGTTGACTAGTATAACAACTACCTATCAAACAGATTACAACTTGTTAAATTCAACTCCGCTATCTCAGATGTGACCAGCACTGACATCAGAGTACCCCAGGGCTCCATCCTGGGACCCCTTCTTTTCTCGCTATACAGCAACAACTTAGATTATGCCATACTCTCCTGCTCTACTATCCTATACGCTGATGATCTTGTCCTCTACTCCAACGCTGACAAAGTTAACATCATTAACGAAAACCTCTCCTTGGATTTCAGGAATGTGCAAACATGGCTAAATGCTAATAAGCTCATCCTCAACACAAAAAAGACCCAAGCCATGCTATTTGGCACTGCCCCCAAATGCAGGGACTGTAAGGAACCCCTCCTAGTCCATGGCTCTGGGGGGTCTCTCATTGACTGTGTCACATCCCTCAAGTACCTGGGAGTCCTCTTTGATAAATCCCTTGATTTCAGTCTACACATCCAGTCAACCTGTAAAGCAACAAATACCAAACTTGGAATCACCTATAAGACTTGTCACCTGCTAAAGTACAGTTACATAAGAACTTACTGTAACAGTAGATCTTTGAGAACAGCTCTTGCAGCAGGTTACACCATTAGGACTGAAGCCGGCAGGTGCCAGGACCCTACGGAAATTTTCTAGCTAGCAATATTCAGCAGGGACCTCCCCGACATCAGGCATAGTGCATAAGGGGGTGGTCCCCCAGAATCCCCAGTTCTCCCGCCAGAGACTCCCGGCTGCTGGATGACATCAGAAGAGGAGACCAAGGATCCACCATCAAATGACACTCAGAGAGATGCTGAAACACCTGATCCTAGGAGGAGGATGTTGGAACTAGAATCTACCTCCAGCGGGGATGGTGGGAGGGAAGGTACCTGCTGCAAGAGCTGTTCTCGAAGATCTACTGTTATGGTAAGTTCATACGTAACTGTACTATCTTACTTTGAGAAACAGCTCTTATAGCAGATTACACCATTAGGACTGATTCCCAAGCAATCCTGGAAATCCCACACCATTGGGAGGAGGGAAGGTAGAAATCCTTGAATGAAAATAAGCCTAGGACAGAAGTCCCTGAAGGGCTGCTAGACCAAAACCTGCTCTTTGCCTCGATGCAATGTCCAGCCTATAATGCCTGATGAAAGTGTGTACAGAGCTCCAAGTAGCTGCAGCACAAATAGCTGAGGTGGACACATTCTTTAAAGCTGCAAAGGAGGTAGCCACCCCTCTGGTGGAATGACCCTTAACCATGCCCGGTAAGGGTTTGTTGCGCTGCTGGTAACAGAACATGATACACTGAATGAGCCACCTGGATAGTGACTGTTTCAAAACAGGAGCTCCCATCATCCTTTGTGTAAAGGAGACAAAAAGCTGGCCTGATTTTCGGTGGAGTTTGGTTCTGGCAGGTAGTATCTGAGACACCTATGCACATCTAAAGTGTGCAGGAGGGCTTCTCCTTGATTAGAGTACTTAGGGAAGTACACTGGTAGATCGATATCCTGATTAAGGGTGAGAGCTGAGACCACCTTAGGCAGAAATTTAGGATTAGTCCGTAGGGATACCCTGTCTTGGTGGAACACCAAATAAGGTTCTTTGCACATAACTGCATGGAGTTCAGAAATCCTTCTGGCTGAGGTGACGGCAACTAAAAACAACTTCTTCCAAGCAAGAAGGCATAGCTCGCAATCTGAGGGTGGTTCAAAGGGTGGAAGCATAAGCTGCTCCAGGACAAAGGGTAGATCCCAAGGTGGAATAGGATCCTTAATCAGAGGCCTAAGGTGGAGGACACCCCTCAGGAAGGCTCGTGTCATGTCCAACTGACTTATAGTGCCTTGGCCTGTAGGACCATTATAGGCTGAGATGGCACGGAGGTGTACCTTAATTGAGGAATAAGCCAAGCCTGTCTGGAAAAGGGACAGCAGGTAGTCCAAGACCAACTTCTCTGGACAATTCAAAGGCAAAAAACCGCGTGCTTGAACCCATATACAAAATCTGCACCACTTCTTGGCATAGGTCGCATGGGTAGCCAGTTTCCTAGCAGCAGCCAGAATGTCTGCTACCTCTTGCGAGACCCCGTGTTGCATCATGTCTATGTCTCTAGGAGTCAAGTGTGTAGGTTCAGGGAACGTAGGTCCGGATGGACCAAGGAACCCACCTCATGAGACAGCAAGTGGGAGCCGATTGGCAGCGGCACTAGAGGTTCCCAGGACAGCTGATGCAAAAAAGGGAACCAGATCTGGTGGTGGAGAAACTGATGGGGTTAGGAGTAGGCCCTTTGATGGTCAGATGGATTGAAAACTGGATAGCTGGATGCACTCAGAGAGTAGTGGTCTGTGGGGAGCTCTCGAACCCTACAGAGGTTGGTAGTGGGGTACCACAGGGCTCGGTCCTGGGTCCAATCCTGTTTAATGACATATCAGACATCAGGGATGGTATAGGGTGTGAAATGAGTCCTTCGCAGATGACTCCAAGATGGGAGCAGTAGTTGAGGGAGAAGAGGGAGGTTGGCCCTGCAAGAGACCTGGACACCCTGGAAAGCTGGCTCACACATGGAAATTAAATTTCAATATCACCAAGTGCAAGGTGTTGCATCTTGTTGGGAAACTCCTAAACACAGGTACACCCTGGGAGGGAGGCGCTGGAAGCCTCAATAGGGAAAAGACCTAGGGGTCATGGTGGATACATGTATGAAATAACTCTGAGCAGTGCAGGAGAGCAGCTAAGGCAAACAGGATGTTGGGATGCATCGTAGGGGGATCACCTCTAGGAGCAAGGAAGTGATTCTGCCGCTGTACAATGGACTGGTTAGACTAACACCTTGAGTACTGTTTACAGTACTGGAGACCACACTTGAAGAGGGACATACAGCTCCTGGAGAGGGTACAGAGGAGGGCAACAAAGATGATACGAGGGCTAGGGATTTGACTTACGAGGACAGACTTGAGGAGCTCTGCCTGTTTTCATTGGAGGAGAGGAGAGATGGGGACATGATTGAGGTCTTCAAGTACCTCAAGGAATAAATAGGGTAAACATGGAGGGATCCTTAGACTAAAGCAGGAGGCATCACCAGAGGGCATGGTTTGAAGTTGGAAGGTGGAAGGTGAGGGGGAAAGAGGAGGAGGTTTTTCACTGAAAGGGTGGTGGACCCTTGAATGCTCTGCCTGGTGAGCTGGTTCAGAGATACACAGTGGAGGGCTTTAAGAGGGTGGGACAGACACAGAAAGTGGATGTATCAGATGATGGCCTGTCCCGGGGTGGGGATGGATGATAGGGGTTTCTGGAGCACAAGGGATGGGAGGGTCTCGGCACCCAACTAAGGATCTAGGTTCGAGCAGACTCGATAGACCATAAGGCCTAATCTGCTGGCAAATAGTATGTATGTTAGTATGTATATTAGATCTGCCTGGGCCAAAATGGCACGATAAGTATTAGCATTGCTTGCTCTCTGTGAAGTTTCAGAAGAACCCTCTGAATCAATGGAAAAGGGGGGAAGGCATAGAGGAATCTGCCCACCCAGGAGAGGGACAACGCGTCTCGCTAGAAAACACCAGGCCCTGGATCTAGTATGCAAAAATTGGGCAGTTTTGCATTGGATGGGGATGCAAAAAGGTCTAATTCTGGTGTACCCCATTTGAGAAACAGATCCTCTACTACCTCCTGGAGTAGTTCCCAGTCGTGGACTTTGGCCTGAAAGCGGCTCAGGCCATCTGCGATGACATTGTCCACCCCTGGGATATGAATAGCAAAGAGGTTTGTGCCGTGTTGCAAAACCCAATCCCACACCCTCATGGCCTCCCTGCAAAGCGGGTAGGAGTGGGTGCCTCCTTGTTTGTTGAGGTAATACATCACCGCGGAACTGTCTGTTTGTGACAGAAGAGTACTCAGTGGGATCTCCGACTGGAAGGCCTGCAGGGCATGAAGAACTGCTCTCATTTCCAGGATATTTATGTGGAGATGAGCCTTTTGGTCTGTCCACAGGCCCTGAGACTGGACACCATCAAGGTGTGTTCCCCAACCAAGCCATGAGGCATCTGTGGAGAGTGTCACAATCAGAGACGGTGCAGTGAAGGGGACTCCCGCCAATAGATTCCTCGAATCTAGCCACCATTGCCAATCCCGGATTACAGTCTTTGTGATCCGGATTGGGTGCTGCAAATGGTCTTGCTTTTGATCTCATTGGACCCTTAACATCCACTGGGTTACCCGCATGTGGAAACCAGCCAGCACAACTGTTGCAATGGCCGCAGCCATGTGTCCGAGCAGGCAAAGGACCAGTCTGGCAGGAACGGTCATCTTCGCCAAAAAGTTCCTGATGAGGGATCTGATGTGTTCCACTCTGTCCAGGGGGAGAAAGGCTTTCCCCTGGATGGTGTCCAGAACTGAGCCTATGAACTGCAGAGTCTGAAATAGAACCAGGCGTGACTTCTTGTGATTGATGATGATGTCCAATGTCTCGAACAGAGACTGAGTACGGTGAAAGGCGGACATCAGGGTCTTCCAGGAGGGTGCCATGAGAAGCCAGTCGTCCAGGTAGGGGAACACGTGGTGGCCCTGTCTCATCAGAGATGCCGCTATGACCGCCATGCATCTCAGAACACCAAGGTGCCGGCGACATCCGGCGAAGCGGGCTCGGAACTGATAATGGCGACCTTGTAACTCAAAGCGCAGGAACTTCCTGTGCACTTGAGCAATGGGTATGTGCAGGTAGGCATCCTGCATGTCCAGGGATGCTAGAAAGGTGTCCTGCTTGAGCATGGGAATCAGACCTGGGAGGGTCACCATGCAGAAGCGTTTGTACAGGACCAATTTGTTAAGGTCGCTGAGGTCAAATATCAGATGGAGGTCCCCTGTTTTCTTTGGAACCAGAAAGAAGTGAGAATAATATCCTAGACCTCTCTGGTTCCATGGTACGTGCTCTATAGCTTCTTTTTCCAGAAGCACGAGCATCTCCTGCTGTATGAGCAGGGCATGCTGACCCAAGTAATGGGAGAGCAGGGAAGGTCTGGCTGGTGGGTGGTCGAGAAACTCTATGAAATGGCCTTTCTTGACCAATTGAAGAACCCACCAGTCGGCGGTAATCGACTGCCACCCTGAAAAGTGGCGAGTGATGCGACCCCCGACCTTTTGCACCCATTGATCCAGAGGAGGGGCCGGGGCCAGGAAGAAGTCAAGCTGTGGCAGCACTGGTCCCTGAGGGCTGGGCCAATTTTGTGTAATGCTGGCCTCTGCATGAGGATGACTTTGCCTGGGCTTTATGCTGAAAAGTGCCCCTTTGTTGCTAGCTGGAACGTGGCTGCTGTCTTTGATGCCAGCTGCAAAAGCGGCTCTGGTTCCTGTGAAAGGAACCTGGCCTGGATCTGTACATGGCCTGTACAGACTGGACTGCCTTCTCAGCATCCTGGAGTTTGGTGATGACCTTCTCCGAGGGTTCACCAAAAAGTACTTAGTCGTTATACTGGACATCGAGAATTTTCTTCTGTACGTCCAGGGTGAAGTCAGAGATGCGGAGGCAAGAGTGTCTCTGGAGACAAATGCCTGAAGCTGCAACTCTGGCAGATGAGTCCGCAGAATTGTATGCAGCTCGTAGCACTTGGGTACCCATATCTGACCCTGTGTGAAGAAGATTGAGGAGCTCCACCTTTTGATCGCCATCTGGAAGCTTATCGACCAGGTCCTGGCCCTGTTCCCACAGGGAGTTCTGAAACTGTACCATGTGGGTGAGGTAGTTCAGAGACCTGATGACGCATGTAGCAGCTGCATACATGCGTCTCCCCAGGGCATCCAGTTGCTTGGATTCCTGGTCCGGTGGCTGTGTGCTCATATGTTGTGGTCTTTGAGACTGGTCATGCGAGGCCGTGATGACCAGGGAGTCTGCCAGAGGTTGTTGTGCCAAGTACTGGTCCTCTCTCTCGGGGTCTTGTACAGGCAGTCAGCCTTCTTTGGCACTGCGGGAGTGGAGTGCGAATGCTTCCATGCAGCCTTGGTGATGTCCGCAAAAGTGTCTACCAAGGGTGTTACTACCACAGGCTTTGGGTCTTTCTGCCAAAGATAGTGGGCAAGGTGTTGTCATTCAGCATCCCACCTCATGTTGTCCTGGATGTGCCTAATGATCTCAGCGAAAGAGAGATCATCCGGAAGAGACCTGGGGAGGTCATGTGGGTCAGGAAAGGAGATGCTAAGTGGAGAATGAGATCTGGAGTAGTCCGAGGTGTCCGATCTGGAGTTCTCCCCCGACGAAGTGTACCGACGCCGTCTGGGTCACTTGGGGCTGATAGACCCTGATGGAGATCTTGAGGGAGGCCTTCTCCTGTCTTTTGATCTGCCCCTAGGAGGTGGAGTCTGCTTCTTAGGGGTTGGTGGTTGTTCTGCTGGCCCCTTTGGTGGAGGAGGGCACGAAGAAGGTGAAGAAGGAGTAGGAGTAGGAGGAGGAGGTTTAACAGGGACCACATCCTTTTGGATAGTGTCCCACCATAAGGTAAAGAGTTCCTTTACTTCTTCTATGTTCATGCCTGACGACGGGCCTGGTGCCAGTGATCTGTCGCCGGGGTCAGGTGTCGGGTCTGTGGGTGTCTCTGGGTTCGGGGAAGGTTTCTGCAGGAGCCCGGCATCCTCGGTGTTGCCCGTCTGGTCTTCGGGCAGTGTGGCGTTCTCCTCCATAGAGTCCCTGTGATCAGCATCTGATGGTGACGGGGGGGTGGTCTTCCGCTCTGGAGAGTGCGATACCGACATCAGTCTCTTGGCCAATGCCTTCAGATCCGGTGAATGCCTGGCTGGTGACTGGTGTCTGGCTGGTGTCCTCGGTTTCCTGCAAGTGCCTGGCTGACTTGGAGTGCTTAGCCGAAGTCAGGTGCTTGGCCGACATCGGGTCAGACACCCACTTCAGGGACGTCAGGTCCTTGGTCTTCCTAGGAGTTCGGTCAGAACCTCTGGGAGGTTGGGAGACTGATCTGGAGTCGGTGTCCCAACATTGGGTGGAAGAGGAAGATTTATAGCGCTCTGAAGACTTGGAAGAGGCCTTGGAGGGAGTGGAGGAAGCTGAGGGCCTCGAAGTCTTGATAGACTGGAGTGTGGAAGAGCCGCCTGAAGCCCAGACCTTAACAAGGGGGGGGCTGAGACCGAGCCCTGGAGGGAAAGTGGTCCGATCTAGTGAAGCCTGAGCTGTGGGAGTCTGAGGCCCTTTTCCGAGATCTGGACCTTACTTTCTCCCGGTGCTTCTCCCGGAGTTTATGGGCCTTCGAGGAAGATTCTCCCCTGGAGGAAGTTTCTTGGTCCATCCTTTTCAATTTTTCTTCCAGAAGAAATGCCTGAAGTGCCTTCATGATGGCGGATAGTGGTGTGGCTGTTGAACCCTTGTCAAAAGGTGCAGGCCTTGATATTGTGGTTCTGGCCTAGGCACTGCATGCAGGAGGAGTGAGGATCCTTGAAAGGGATCTGTTTTCCACAGGCACACTTGCAAAGGTGATCCTCAAGTGAAGGAGTTGGAGAGGACATCAGTTTGAAAAACACAGTAAGTTCTGTAGTCATCATGCGGTAGGTAGAGACTGAGAGGCCGATGCTGGCAAGTTGATGGTGGGAAAAGAACTGGGGATTCTGGGGGACCACCCCCTTATGTACTATGCCTGACATTGGGGGCTGGACCGATGTCGGGGGCGGTCCCCCACTGAATATTGCTAGCTAGAAAATTTCCATGGGATCCTGGCACCTGCCAGCTTCAGTCCTAATGATGTAACCTGCTGCAAGAGCTATTTCTTGAAGTAAGATCACCATCTGCCAAATTGGCAATTGCCAAGGGTATTCTGCTTCCAGTGCTGACATACGGTGTCTCCACTTTTGCTAATGCCCATAAGACTGCTCTCCATAAGTGGGATGTCGTGTATAACAACATATGTTGGTATGCCTCTTCTTGCCATTGCATCAAGCACCACTGCACACCGTATTGTGACCTAGGCTTGCTCTCCCCAACTGCCTACTGACTATACTCCCTAGGGACCCCCACAGATTCTGTAATCCGTAACCAAACCTCCTCCATTGCAGCTCTACTTGCACCACAGATACCTGCCCACGGACTACGCTCAGCAAACAAATTTCTACTTACCGTACCCAGGTGTCCTACTTCAAAAGGCTCTGGAGTATTTCACTGCACCACCTTGGCCACCTGGAACTGCCTCCCTCCAGCCTTAAGGCAGGCTAACTCCCACCCAATCTTCAAAAAAGAACTATATCGCCACCTATCCCAGGACTCCTGCACATGCTTTGATCACACTTAATGCTTCACAGCTAACCACCCTATTTCACCCAAGACACTGCTGTATTTCTAAACAAGCTTTGCTATAAAATGTCTTCATAGCTGCCACTTGGCCCAGTTTCAGTTATTTGTATGTCCAAATGTCACTTTTGTCATCTCTGCATATTTATATGTATTATCTCGAGTACTGTCTGACTTGATCTGTATTCAAACCTACCTGCACTATATAGTAAGTACATTTACTATATACTATGTATTGTATAGTATCATGTCATTTTATGTATGTATTCCCCCGGGTCATGCCTGAAAATAGTCAACTTTGGCTAGCGCACCTAACCCGGTTAACAAAAACTAACTAAATAAATAAAAGAGCAGAATCACCTGCATTCTTTTAAGCTGGAATCAGAAATCTGAGCTAAGAATAATGGATTTACTCTATATAACTGACGGGGCTACTGAAATACAGGTCTCATGGTGTTCTGACATTTTAAAAAGGAGGTTGTGTGTGAAGTAAATGAATATACTACAGTTTAAGATTTACTGTATACAACTGATGGAACTATTGAGGCAGAGGTCTCATAATGTTCTGACATTTTAAAAAGAAGGTTGTGTGTGAAGTAAATGAATATACTACAGTTTTAGATTTACTCTATATAACTGACGGAACTATTGAAGTAGAGGTCTCATAATGTTCTGACATTTTAAAAAGGAGGTTGTGTGTGAAGTAAATGAATATACTACAGTTTTAGAGGTGACAGTATGAAGCCTAAGTTGCAAAGCAATTTTTTACCCAGTTTTTTTGAATCTTATGAAGCAAGCTCTGAAAAGGGAATGCTGCAAGGGGCGAATGCAGGATCTTTTAAGCTCAATTTGGATCAGTGTGTTATGGAACATAAGGTTACCGGGTGCAGCATTCGGTTCAATGTGGAAGAGAGAGTCGTCTGGAGCCTACCTAATGGCACAATTATTATTTCAGTAAGAAAAAGGTGTATTACCAGGCCACCTCTTCCAGAGATTTTACTGGCTAAATCCTTAATATGAATGGGTAGCAGTTTCCATTAAAGAATGGCTACGGCTATTTCACACAATACTGAATGCTGTCTCTGCATGTATGACAGGAGGTAAACGTGTCCGGCTCTTTATGTTTTCTTCCTCTTGCATTTTCTATATATAGTCATTGTACATGAGGGGCTGGGGTCTACAGAATGAGTGCTTATGAAGCTCTTTGTTCATCTTTCTCAATACACAGCAGTTCTACTCTGTGATTGTGCATATGTACCGGTGAGTTTCCATTGGATTTTCTTGGATCTAGAGAATGATGGTGAGCAGTAGCATTACAATAATCTCTGCCCATCTGCTTTGGTTTGACAAATATTCATCAAACAAAAAGGGTAAGTGGCACCATGAGTAAAGTGCCTGACTACAGATGACAAGACTATAGCTTGAACTCCTTCCTGGCTCACTTTTTCTTATAAATCTGTATTCCGCTTACATTTTGGGCTCCAAGCAACCTTGTCACCGATGCTTTTTTACTGTTATGCCTTCACTGGGCTGCAGGCAGCATGCAAAAGCTCCTAATCTGAAGGTCCAGAGATTCAACTTGCAGAAAAGGCAGATGAGCCTTTCTGAAATAGGTAGTATCTGTTGCTAAAACTGATTTCTCTACATCCGGTAAAAGTGTTGTTCTTTCTCCTTTGCACAATACAATGTTATAATTCAGAGAGAGTACAAAGAGGGTATGAAGATTATTTGGAGAATACATGCATCGATCCCATTACCTCTTGCATGCTATACGAGCAGTCTACCTTTTGAGCAAATTCCCTCCAATGTTAGGGAGATGTTCTGCATGCATTAGGACAGCAAAGCAGAAAATTTTGCCGAAGAACTTTGAACTCTGTAAAAGTGTATGACTCTATGTCAGTCCAACAAGCAAATTTCCTCCCAGCACAAAATCATTAACATTTCTTTTAGCTGGAATCACAACAGTGACGTTAGATTAACAGATTTCCCTTTCATTACTGACCGAGCTAGTGAAGTAGGGGTGCCATATGAAATAAAAAAATGTATAAATCCAAGTCCACATTGCATAGGAGGAATACCCTACAATTTATGTGGGATAGAATGAGACTCAGAGGGGAAACATTTCTTTACCTAGAAAGTGGTAACACTGTGGAGCAAGCTCTTAATAGGAAATTGTGCAAGTGCTGAGTCCTGAATCTCTTCAGCTTAAGCTGTATTAGTTCTTTATGGAGAATAAACTTACTACAAACAGCATTTAATTCCACGGGGACTTGAAGCTAATCTGGGACATACTTAATAGCAGAATTGTTATGCTGAGGAGAAAAAAGTGTATCCCCAGTTTTCCCAGGTTTCTGTTGCTATCCCCAGAAATCTTTTAAATAACACTTTCCATTAAAGAATGGCTACAGCTGTATTATAACATACTGCATGCTTCTATCTGTATGGCAGATGATAAAGATGTTGTACCCCCTGGTGTTTCTTTTTTTTCCAGCATTTGCCACAGGTACTCATTCTTTTTCAGGGCTGGGGCTGTACCGAATGTGTAAGTATGCAGACCTGGCTTCATCTATCTCAGTATTCGATAACTCTGTTTTGTCAGGGTGGAGACTCTGATTGTGAGCGTGCATGTGTGCTCATTAGTGAGTGTCAGAGTTTTACAACTCACAATGAGAAATACGACATAAGATTGTGCGCAGGTGAAATGCTTTATGTTCTCTGCATCAGCTTTTGTATGAGGTCTTATTCATTAATGGGGCCAGTGGCGCAATGGATAACGCGTCTGACTACGGATCAGAAATTTGTAGGTTCGATTTCTACCTCGCTCGATTGTTTTCTTTTAAATCTGTAGTTTGCTTAACTCTCAGGCCCCAGGGAAACATACGGTATAACAAAAGACATTATTTCAGCTATGCTCTTTTAGCACAGTACAATGTCTGTCTGACTAATAATCAAAATGTCCCGAGTTTGATCCTCGGAGAAGGAAAATAATCTTTGTGAAACTTGGTACTATTAGTAAAACTGCCTTTTTACCTCTGTGTGAAGCACAGCATTCTCTCATTTTGGGAAGAATTATTTATTTATTTATTTGCTTTTGGTAACCGGGTGAGTGCACTAGACATAGAGATGCCTATTTTCAGGCACGACCCGGGTTAATACAAGTGAGAAACAAAACACAAAAGTGAGAAACAAAATACAAAAAATAAACAAGCTGTATGATGTGATGCAGCACAAGGAGGATATAACACAATAGAATATAGTGCAATATAAACAATTGACAATTAGCCAAAACAGAGTAAGGTAACATCAGAAGAATGTAAACAGTACCATAATGAAAAAAATAAAGCAAATGCTAAAAAGTTTTTACTGGAACTAGCTGACAAGTACACTAGCAATTCCTCGTACAAGGCTAAATATAGAGAGAAATGAAGGATGGGGAGAGGAGGAGATAGGAGGAAGAGAGAAGGGAAAGAACAAGATGTAAGGATTTAAGGGATCAGGGTGGATGGAAGCATAAGCAAGGATTTTAGGCCAGTAGGTGTACACGATGGAGTTTCTTGAAACCAGCATTGGTAGTAGCAAGGCGAATTTCTGGAGGGATAGAATTCCAATACTTAGGGGCTGAGTAGGAGAAAGCCCATGTACCCATAGAAGTTTTACGTGTGGGCATAGAGTGGAGGGCATTGCCAGTAGATCGAAGTCCATAGGAGGGAGTTAAGGGGTGTAGCAAGGCAGTGAGGGAATTAGGGAGACCTGCTCTCATTATACCATCTAATAGTGAGCCAAAGGCCAGTCGCCGGTGGGCAGAAGGGTTGGGCCATTTTAGGTCCACTGACAGTGATGTTTAAAACGTGGAGATCGAGAGGCATAATGGCAGATGTTATTATAGGTGGTGTCCCATTTATGTAGGGAGGGCTTTGATGCTCCAAGGTACGTGACTGAGCCATAAGCAAGGGCTGGGAGCAATAGGCCTTGAGCCACTGCAAGCCGAGCAGATGGTGTAAGAGCATAGCTAGTACGGTATGCACCTCCAATTTTTGCATTGACCGATTTGCAGGTGGTGGTGACATGGAGGTCAAAGTCCAAGGATTCATCAAGGAGGATACCCAGGTATTTAAAGGAGCTAGTGCTAACTACCGGGGAACCAATAACACGCAAAATCTGAAAGGAATTCCGATTAGATTTAAGTCTAGCTGGGGAGACAAAAAGCATAGAGTGAGTTTTGCTGGTATTAAGAACAAGATTGTTTTCTATTAGGTAGGATTGAATATTTAAGAAGTCACTAGTAAGTGAGTGGTTTATGTCCGCGATGTTACTTCCACTACGATAGATTACAAGGTTGTCCGCATACAACAAGGAAGAGCAATCAGGTGCACACGATGGGAGGAGATTTATAAAAATAGGAAACAGTAGCGGACCAAGTATGGAGCCTTGGGGAACTCCTGTATGTATGGGAGATATATTGGACAGGGCTGAGTTGAAGCAGACAGCTTGCGTCCGGTTGGATAAGTAGCACTTGAACCAGGCAACTGTTTCAGTAGAGAAACCAAACGATTGAAGTTTAGCAAGGAGGAGGGTGTGGTTTACAAGGTCAAACACCTTAGTCAAGTCAATAACGAGAGCACCTGTCAAAGAGCCAGATTCCACTGCACAATAGATATCATTTGTAAATTTTAGGATGGCAGTGGTAGTACTATGGCCTTTGCGGAAGCCATGCTGAGAAACAGCAAGGAGGTTATACTTCTGGAGGTACTCTGTGGCTTGGGTTGCAACTAGTTTTTCCAGGATTTTTCTGAGCACCAGGAGTATTGAAATAGGTCAATAGTTAGACATGATTTGAGGATCACCTTTCTTAAGTATGGGAGCGATTCTGGCCATCTTCCAGATGCTAGGAACAAAACCCTGACATATAGATAAGTTAAAGATTTTCATAAGAGGGAAGGCAATAAGAGGAGTGTCAATTTTCAGTATTCTTGGTTCCAGACCATCTGCACCAGCACTAGTGCTGTCA
The DNA here is from genome assembly GCA_016271365.2 of Neoceratodus forsteri. Classification (NCBI taxonomy): domain Eukaryota; kingdom Metazoa; phylum Chordata; order Ceratodontiformes; family Ceratodontidae; genus Neoceratodus; species Neoceratodus forsteri. The sequence goes on from CM057455.1 coordinate 1,307,300,067, forward strand.
GAGATAGATAGTAGTAACCTTAGGACTTCTTTTCTCGTGATGGTCCGAAGCCGGAAAGGTGGATGAGAGAGGGCCGGATCCATGTCAGAAGAATTGTAAGTAGAGGGACAAGGGGAGAAGGAGGCCGAAAAACTCGATAGATCCAAGAAATGATCGTTTAGTGCATTAGCTATAGTCACTGGATTATTACGAGTGTTGTTTATCAGAATGTCATTTGTGGTAGAAGTATTGTTTTTCCCAAGGAGAGTTTTTATGATGGACTAGAATTTCATGGAGTCACCAGCAGATTTCATTAACACGTCCTTACAGAAGGAGTTTTTTGCTAGACGAATATTCCTTTTACAGGAATTTCTCATAGACCTATAGTCATTAAAATCCGCTTGTAGCCCTGTGGCCTTAAAACGCCACCAGCTTTTATCCCTAGTCCTAAGCTGAGTAAGAAGGGCCTTAGTAAGCCACTTTGTCTGTGTACCCCATATGCGGTGAGTGACTCTAGGGGCATGGATGTCCTGTAGGCATCCCAACCTTGTAAGGAAATAGTCAAGGGCTACTTGAGTATCATAGGAGGCAAAGATAGGAGACCGGTCAATCATTGAGAGGTCAAACAAAAAATGTGTCTGATTAAGATTGGCCAGGTTACAGAAGGTGATAAGTTTGTGAGGTGGAGATGGTTGTCTGGCAGCATGCCAGATGCAGAAGATTAGAGAGTGATCACTTATAGCATCTGTCAGAGTGCCAGCAGAGACTATACTATCAGGACGATTAGTGAGAGCCCAGTCAATTAGAGAACTAGAACATGGTGGGGCCATGAACCTAGTTGGCTCTGAGATTAATTGGTGGAGGTTGTGGCCATGTACCACAGTGTGCAAGGACTGGTTTACCTTACTGGCCCAGTTTAAATTAAAATCACCCAAAATAAGGACCTCATTGTGACCAGCAGCAGAGCTCACCTGGGATAACAGTTCCTTGAGTTCAGAGATACCACCAACAGGGAGGTTATAGGCACACACTTTATGGAGTTTCTTTGAGCCTAATATTAGTGTAGCATGAATGGCTTCACAGTGAGAAAGGGGGAGAGAGACATTACGGTGAAAAGATAGGTGAGCTTTAAAGAGGATGGCAACACTGCCACCACGCTTGGATGTGGACCTATCTTGCTGGAGTATATTATAGTTGGGTAACACACACAGGTGATCAGGTGTGGAGGGTTTTAACCAGGTTTCAGAGAGACACAGAATGTCAGGGTTATATTGAGTAGTCCATGCCTCTAATTCAGTTAAGTTGCGGAGAAAACTCCGGGTATTTAGGTGTACAATACGCAGCCCTATTAAATCTTTCCAGGCAGTATCGTAATGTGAGATTTTATCAGCAGGACCTGGATTTAGTTCAATGTCTCCTGCTAACCTTAATGATAGGAGGAGCAGGTACCACAGCTTGTGATGAAAGAAAGGTGATGGCAAGGAGTAGTTTGCACGAGGGGAGTTAAAAAGTGTCAAAGCAGCATGGTAGGTGATCTTATATGAGACAATGAGAGGGAAAGTGGCCAAGGACGAGCAGGATAGTGAACGTCTGTCAGATGGCCCATTTGGATGTAAAGAAGAGCCCTCCCAGGACAGGAGCATCGCTAGGAGGAGAGCCATAATAGGGAGCAATAGAGAGATAGAACAGGGATTTAGGGTGATATAGTTAAAAGAGTAATAAGCCATAATCAGGAAATAAAGTATAAGTCACCTTGATAGCTAACTGAAGAGACACCCCAGACACGAAACAGATCTTAAAATGAATAAAAGGAGGGCAGAAATCACTAACTGCCCAACAGAAAAACAGACCGAGAAAAGATACTAATTATTGTAGAGAGGTTTCGATGAGCCCTCTAGTGGCAAAGTTGTATAGGCTGCAAATGAGAAAGTGAGGAGATAGTTAAAACCTCATGTTCTAAAGGAGGTGGTCTACAGTGGGCAGGGCATACACCACTATATAAGAAATATCGAGAAAGGGTGTGTGTGGTGGTGGTGGGAGCAGCCACAAGCGCCGCGGGGCAGGAACAGTCGTGCAGTCTAACAACTTTAAACAGAAACTAGCAGTGTTCCAGAGAGCGTCTGAGTCCAGTTTTAGTTAAAAGAAAACACAAACTGTAGCGAGAGCTCTATGCATGACCGGTGGGCTGGAGAGGGCACCTTGTAACAGTAGTGGGCAAGCAGAGGTTAAACTGGTGCCCAGATAGCTCGCAACTTGTTGAAACTATACCGACTGTAAAAAGGTGCCAAGTTCAAATGGCTAGAGGCTGAAGCAATTTACTAGTGGCGCAGCTTCCACGGAGCCATCAGATAATTCAAATGGATTACCTTGTGGGAAGTGCGAGGTGAAATGGACCTGCAGCTCGAGGGGGCCCCTCTGGTAGGGCTGAGAAGAGAGAAGAGTGCAGGGATTAAATACAGTATCACAGAGAGGGTGGGTAATTTGACGACGAGTAGGTAAAGGGGTGGGGACAGAAAGGGACTGATAGTGCAGCAAAAATAGTAAAAACACAATGAGGCAAAATAGTAAAACTGTAAAACTGAAAACTGTAGCACAAATCACTCATCTAACATTTTAAAATAAAATTAAATGGGGGGAAACAGTCATGCAGTCTAACAAGTTTAAACAGAAACTAGCAGTGTTCCAGAGAGCGTCCGAGTCCAGTTTTAGCTAAAAGAAAACACAAACTGTAGCGAGAGCTCTACACATGACAGGTGGGCTGGAGAGGGCACCTTGTAACAGTAGTAGGCAAGCTGAGGTTAAGCTAGCGCCCAGGTAGCTCGCAACTTGTTGAAACTATACCGACTGTAAAAAGGAGCCAAGTTCAAACGGCTAGAGGCTGAAGCAATTTACTAGTGGCACAGCTTCCACGGAGCCATCAGATCATTCAAATGGATTACCTTGTGGGCAGAGTGAGGTGAAACGGACCAGCAGCTCAAGGGGACCTCTCCGGTAGGGCTTGTGGGCAGTGTGAGGTGAAACAGACCTGCAGCTTGAGGGGACCCTCTGGTAGGGCTTGTGGGCAGTGCGAGGTGAAACGGATCAGAAGCTCGAGGGGACCCCTCCGGTAGGGAAGTGAATTGTAATCGATCACTACTTTCTCACAAAATCTCTTTGGCAGTATCAGCATGTCATGGCCAACAAGTCTATAGTGAATGCAAGCATCAATCCATCTACCACTCATATGCTAAACAATCAGTCTAACATTGGAATTAATTCCACATCTCCAACAGACATGCTAGAAAAAATAGGACAGCTAAGAGGAGCATGCTGCTCAAATAGCTTAAAATTTTTAGAAAAATGTTATCTCTTCTCCACTCAAACAAACAAGCTCTGAAAAGGGAATGCTGCAAGGGGCGAAAGCAGGATCTTTTAAGCTCAATTTGGATCAGTGTGTTATGGAACATAAGGTTACCGGGAACAGCATTCAGTTCATTGTGGAAGAGAGAATCGTCTGGAGCCTACCTAATGGCACAATTGTTATTTCAGTAAGAAAAAGGTGTATTACCAGGTCACCTGTTCCAGAGGTTTTACTGGCTAAATCCTTAAAATGAATGGGTAGCACTTACCATTAAAGAATGGCTACGGCTATTTCACACAGTATTAAATGCTGTCTCTGCTGGTATGACAGGAGATAAACGTGTCCAGCTCTTTAGGTTTTTTTCCTCCTGCATTTTCTATATATAATCATCGTACATGAGGGGCTGGGGTCTACAGAATGAGTGCTTATGAAGCTCTTTGTTCATCTTTCTCAATACTCAGCAGTTCTACTCTGTGATTGTGCATATGTACCGGTGAGTTTCCATTGGATTTTCTTGGATCTAGAGAATGATGGTGAGCAGTAGCATTACAGTAATCTCTGCCCATCTGCTTTGGTTTGACAAATATTCATCAAACAAAAGGGGCAAGTGGCACCATGAGTAAAGTGCCTGACTACAGATGACAAGACTGTAGCTTGAACTCCTTCCTGGCTCACTTTTTCTTATAAATCTGTATTCCACTTACATTTCGGGCTCCTAGAAACCTTGTCACCGATGCTGTTTTACTGCTATGCCTTCACTGGACTGTAGGCAGCATGCAAAGGCTCCTAATCTGAAAGTCCTGAGATTCAATTTGCAGAAAAGGCAGTTAAGTCTTTTTGAAATGGGTAGTATCTGTTGCAAAAACTTTTCCTCTACATCAAGTGTTGCTCTATCTCATTTGCACAATACAATGTTATAATTCAGATAGAGTACAAATATTATTTGGAGAATACAGGTATTGATCCTGTTACCTCTCGCATGCTAAGCGAGCGCTCTACCATTTGAGCTAATTCCCCCCGATGTCTGGAAATGTTCTGCATGCATTAGGACAGCAAAGCGGAGAATTTTGCTGAAGTACTTTGAACTCTGTAAAAGTGTATGACTCTATGTCAGTCCAACAAGCAAATTTCCTACCAAAGCAAAATCAATAACATTTCTTTTAGCTGGAATCACAACAGTGACCTTAGATTAACAGATTTCCCTTTCATTACTGACTGAGCTAGTGAAGTAGGGGTGCCGTATGGAATAAAAAATGTATAAATCCAAGTCCACATTGCATAGGAGGAATACCCTACAATTTATGTGGGATAGAATGAGACTCAGAGGGGAAACATTTCTTTACCTAGAAAGTGGTAACACTGTGGAGCAAGCTCTTAATAGGAAATGGTGCAAGTGCTGAGTCCTGAATCTCTTCAGCTTAAGCTGTATTAGTTCCTTATGGAGAATAAACTTACTAGAAACAGCATTTAATTCCACGGGGACATGAAGCTAATCTGGGACATACTTAATAGCAGAATTGTTATGCCGAGGAGAAAAATGTGTATCCCCAGTTTTTCCAGGTTTCCATTGCTATCCCCAGAAATCTTTTAAATAACACTTTCCATTAAAGAATGGCTACAGCTGTATTATAACATACTGCATGCTTCTATCTGTATGGCAGATGATAAAGATGTTGTACCCCTGGTGTTTCTTTTTTTTCCAGCATTTGCCACAGGTACTCATTCTTTTTCAGGGCTGGGGCTGTACCGAATGTGTAAGTATGCAGACCTGGCTTCATCTATCTCAGTATTCGATAACTCTGTTTTGTCAGGGTGGAGACTCTGATTGTGAGCGTGCATGTGTGCTCATTAGTGAGCGTCAGAGTTTTACAACTCACAGTCAGGAATAGGACATAAGATTGTGTGCAGGTGAAATGCTTTATGTTCTCTGCATCAGCTTTTGTATGAGATCGCATTCATTAATGGGGCCAGTGGCGCTTAGGGATAACGTGTCTGACTACAAAGCAGAAGATTGTAGGTTCGACTCCTACCTGGCTCGGTTGTTTTCTTTTAAATCTGTAGTTTGCTTAACTCTCAAGCCCCAGAGAAACATACGGTATAACAAAAGACATTATTTCAGCTATGCTGTTTTAGCACAGTACACTGTCGGTCTGACTAATAATCAAAATGTCCCGAGTTTGATCCTCGGAGAAGGAAAATAATCTTTGTGAAACTCGGTACTATTAGTAAAACTGCCTTTTTACCTGTTTGTCAAGCACAGCATTCTCTCATTTTGGAAGAATAATTTAGAAGTGAATTGTTGTCGATCACTACTATCTCACAAAATGTCTTTGGCAGTATCAGCATGTCATGGATGGCCAACAATTCTATAGTGAATGCAGGCGTCAATCCATCTACCACTCATATGCTAAACAATCAGTCTACCATTGGAGTTAATTCCACATCTCCAACAGACATGCTAGAAAAAGTAGGACAGCTAAGAGGAGAATGTTGCTCAAATAGCTCAAAATTTTTAGAAAAATGTTATCTCTTTTCCACTCTAACAAACTAACAACCTAAAAGAGCAGAATCACCTGCATTCTGTTAAGCTGGAATCAGAAATCTGAGCTAAGAATAATGGATTTACTCTATATAACTGACGGGGCTACTGAAATACAGGTCTCATGGTGTTCTGACATTATAAAAAGGAGGTTGTGTGTGAAGTAAATGAATATACTACAGTTTTAGATTTACTCTATATAACTGATGGAACTATTGAAGCAGAGGTCTCATAATGTTCTGACATTTTAAAAAGGAGGTTGTGTGTGAAGTAAATGAATATACTACAGTTTTAGAGGTGACAGTATGCCGCCTAAGTTGCAAAGCAATTTTTTACCCAGAGTTTTTTAATCTTATGAAGCAAGCTCTGAAAAGGGAATGCTGCAAGGGGCGAATGCAGGATCTTTTAAGCTCAATTTGGATCAGTGTGTTATGGAACATAAGGTTACCGGGTGCAGCATTCGGTTCAATGTGGAAGAGAGAGTCGTCTGGAGCCTACCTAATGGCACAATTATTATTTCAGTAAGAAAAAGGTGTATTACCAGGCCACCTGTTCAAGAGGTTTTACTGGCTAAATCCTTAAAATGAATGGGTAGCACTTTCCATTAAAGAATGGCTACAGCTATTTCACGCAATATTGAATGCTGTCTCTGCTGGTATGACAGGAGATAAACGCGTCCGGCTCTCTATGTTTTTTTCCTCTTGCATTTTCTATATATATAGTCATTGTACATGAGGGGCTGGGGTCTACAGAATGAGTGCTTATGAAGCTCTTTGTTCATCTTTCTCAATACTCAGCAGTTCTGCTCTGTGATTGTGCGTATGTACCGGTGAGTTTCCATAGGATTTCCTTGGATCTAGAGAATGATGGTGAGCAGTAGCATTACAGTAATCTCTGCCCATCTGCTTTGGTTTGACAAATATTCATCAAACAAAAGGGGCAAGTGGCACCATGAGTAAAGTGCCTGACTACAGATGACAAGACTGTAGCTTGAACTCCTTCCTGGCTCACTTTTCTTATAAATCTGTATTCCACTTACATTTCGGGCTCCTAGAAACCTTGTCACCGATGCTGTTTTACTGCTATGCCTTCACTGGGCTGTAGGCAGCATGCAAAGGCTCCCTAATCTGAAGGTCCTGAGATTCAATTTGCAGAAAAGGCAGATAAGTTTTTCTGAAATAGGTAGTATCTGTTGCTAAAACTGTTCCTCTACATCAAGTGTTGCTCTTTCTCATTTGCATAATACAATGTTATAATTCAGATAGAGTACAAATTAAGGACAAAGATTATTTTGAGAATACAGGTATTGATCCTATTATCTCTCGCATGCTAAGCGAGCGTTCTACCATTTGAGCTAATTACCCCCAATGTCTGGAAATGTTCTGCATGCATTAGGACAGCAAAGCGGAGAATTTTGCTGAAGTACTTTGAACTCTGTAAAAGTGTATGACTCTATGTAAGTCCAACAAGCAAATTTCCTACCAAAGCAAAATCAATAACATTTCTTTTAGCTGGAATCACAACAGTGACCTTAGATTAACAGATTTCCCTTTCATTACTGACTGAGCTAGTGAAGCAGGGGTGCCGTATGGAATAAAAAATGTATAAATCCAAGTCCACATTGCATAGGAGGAATACCCTACAATTTATGTGGGATAGAATGAGACTCAGAGGGGAAACATTTCTTTACCTAGAAAGTGGTAACACTGTGGAGCAAGCTCTTAATAGGAAATGGTGCAAGTGCTGAGTCCTGAATCTCTTCAGCTTAAGCTGTATTAGTTCCTTATGGAGAATAAACTTACTAGAAACAGCATTTAATTCCACGGGGACATGAAGCTAATCTGGGACATACTTAATAGCAGAATTGTAATGCCGAGGAGAAAAATGTGTATCCCCAGTTTTTCCAGGTTTCCATTGCTATCACCAGAAATCTTTTAAATAACACTTTCCATTAAAGAATGGCTACAGCTGTATTATAACATACTGCATGCTTCTATCTGTATGGCAGATGATAAAGATGCTGTACCCCTGGTGTTTCTTTTTTTTCCAGCATTTGCCACAGGTACTCATTCTTTTTTAGGGCTGGGGCTGTACCGAATGTGTAAGTATGCAGACCTGGGTTCATCTATCTCAGTATTCGATAACTCTGTTTTGTCAGGGTGGAGACTCTGATTGTAAGCGTGCATGTGTGCTCATTAGTGAGTGTCAGAGATTTACAACTCACAATAAGAAATAGGAAATAAGATTGTGTGCAGGTGAAATGCTTTATGTTCTCTGCATCAGCTTTTGTATGAGATCTTATTCATTAATAAGGCCAGTGGCGTAATGGATAACGTGTCTCACTATGGATCAGGAAATTGTGGGTTTGACTCCTACCTGGCTCAATTGTCATCATTTAAATCTGTAGTTTGCTTAACTCTCAGGCCCCAGGGAAACATACGGTATAACAAAAGACATTATTTCAGCTATGCCCTTTTAGCACAGTACACTGTCTGTCTGACTAATAATCAAAATGTCCCGAGTTTGATCCTTGGAGAAGGAAAATAATCTTTGTGAAACTCGATACTATTTGTAAAACTGCCTTTTTACCTCTGTATGAAGCATAGCATTCTCTCATTTTGGAAGAATAATTTAGAAGTGAATTGCTGTCGATCACTACTTTCTCACAAAATGTCTTTGGCAGTATCAGCATGTCATGGATGGCCAACAATTCTATAGTGAATGCAGGCGTCAATCCATCTACCACTCATATGCTAAACAATCAGTCTACCATTGGAGTTAATTCCACATCTCCAACAGACATGCTAGAAAAAGTAGGACAGCTAAGAGGAGAATGTTGCTCAAATAGCTCAAACTTTTTAGAAAAATGTTATCTCTTTTCCACTCTAACAAACTAACAACCTAAAAGAGCAGAATCACCTGCATTCTGTTAAGCTGGAATCAGAAATCTGAGATAAGAATAATGGATTTACTCTATATAACTGACGGGGCTACTGAAATACAGGTCTCATGGTGTTCTGACATTTTAAAAAGGAGGTTGTGTGTGAAGTAAATGAATATACTACAGTTTTAGATTTACTCTATATAACTGACGGAACTATTGAAGTAGAGGTCTCATAATGTTCTGACATTTTAAAAAGGAGGTTGTGTGTGAAGTAAATGAATATACTTCAGTTTTAGAGGTGACAGTATGCGGCCTAAGTTGCAAAGCAATTTTTTACCCAGAGTTTTTTAATCTTATGAAGCAAGCTCTGAAAAGGGAATGCTGCAAGGGGCGAATGCAGGATCTTTTAAGCTCAATTTGGATCAGTGTGTTATGGAACATAAGGTTACCGGGTGCAGCATTCGGTTCAATGTGGAAGAGAGAGTCGTCTGGAGCCTACCTAATGGCACAATTATTATTTCAGTAAGAAAAAGGTGTATTACCAGGCCACCTCTTCAAGAGGTTTTACTGGCTAAATCCTTAAAATGAATGGGTAGCACTTTCCATTAAAGAATGGCTACAGCTATTTCACGCAATATTGAATGCTGGTTCTGCTGGTATGACAGGAGATAAACGCCGGCTCTGGTTTCTATGTTTTTTCCTCTTGCATTTTCTATATATATAGTCATTGTACATGAGGGGCTGGGGTCTACAGAATGAGTGCTTATGAAGCTCTTTGTTCATCTTTCTCAATACTCAGCAGTTCTACTCTGTGATTGTGCATATGTACCGGTGAGTTTCCATTGGATTTTCTTGGATCTAGAGAATGATGGTGAGCAGTAGCATTACAGTAATCTCTGCCCATCTGCTTTGGTTTGACAAATATTCATCAAACAAAAGGGGCAAGTGGCACCATGAGTAAAGTGCCTGACTACAGATGACAAGACTGTAGCTTGAACTCCTTCCTGGCTCACTTTTTCTTATAAATCTGTATTCCACTTACATTTCGGGCTCCTAGAAACCTTGTCACCGATGCTGTTTTACTGCTATGCCTTCACTGGGCTGTAGGCAGCATGCAAAGGCTCCTAATCTGAAGGTCCTGAGTTTCAATTTGCAGAAAAGGCAGATAAGTCTTTCTGAAATAGGTAGTATCTGTTGCTAAAACTGTTCCTCTACATCAAGTGTTGCTCTTTCTCATTTGCACAATACAATGTTATAATTCAGATAGAGTACAAAGATTATTTGGAGAATACAGGTATCAATCCTGTTACCTCTCACATGCTAAGCGAGCGCTCTACCATTTGAGCTAATTCCCCCCGACGTCTGGAAATGTTCTGCATGCATTAGGACAGCAAAGCGGAGAATTTTGCTGAAGTACTTTGAACTCTGTAAAAGTGTATGACTCTATGTCAGTCCAACAAGCAAATTTCCTACCAAAGCAAAATCAATAACATTTCTTTTAGCTGGAATCACAACAGTGACCTTAGATTAACAGATTTCCCTTTCATTACTGACTGAGCTAGTGAAGTAGGGGTGCCGTATGGAATAGAAAATGTATAAATCCAAGTCCACATTGCATAGGAGGAATACCCTACAATTTATGTGGGATAGAATGAGACTCAGAGGGGAAACATTTCTTTACCTAGAAAGTGGTAACACTGTGGAGCAAGCTCTTAATAGGAAATGGTGCAAGTGCTGAGTCCTGAATCTCTTCAGCTTAAGCTGTATTAGTTCCTTATGGAGAATAAACTTACTAGAAACAGCATTTAATTCCACGGGGACATGAAGCTAATCTGGGACATACTTAATAGCAGAATTGTTATGCCGAGGAGAAAAAATGTGTATCCCCAGTTTTTCCAGGTTTCCATTGCTATCCCCAGAAATCTTTTAAATAACACTTTCCATTAAAGAATGGCTACAGCTGTATTATAACATACTGCATGCTTCTATCTGTATGGCAGATGATAAAGATGTTGTACCCCTGGTGTTTCTTTTTTTTCCAGCATTTGCCACAGGTACTCATTCTTTTTCAGGGCTGGGGCTGTACCGAATGTGTAAGTATGCAGACCTGGCTTCATCTATCTCAGTATTCGATAACTCTGTTTTGTCAGGGTGGAGACTCTGATTGTGAGCGTGCATGTGTGCTCATTAGTGAGTGTCAGAGTTTTACAACTCACAATCAGAAATAGGACATAAGATTGTGTGCAGGTGAAATGCTTTATGTTCTCTGCATCAGCTTTTGTATGAAATCTTATTTATTAACGGGGCCAGTGGCGCAATGGATAACATGTCTGACTACAGGTCAGAAGATTGTAGGTTCGACTCCTACCTGGGTTGATTGTTTTCTTTTAAATCTGTAGTTTGCTTAACTCTCAGGCCCCAGGGAAACATACAGTATAACAAAAGACATTATTTCAGCTATGCTCTTTTAGCACAGTACACTGTCTGTCTGACTAATAATCAAAATGTCCCGAGTTTGATCCTCGGAGAAGGAAAATAATCTTTGTGAAACTCGGTACTATTAGTAAAACTGCCTTTTTACCTCTGTGTGAAGCACAGCATTCTCTCATTTTGGAAGAATAATTTAGAAGTGAATTGTTGTCGATCACTACTTTCTCACAAAATGTCTTTGGCAGTATCGGCATGTCATGGATGGCCAACAATTCTATAGTGAATGCAGGCGTCAATCCATCTACCACTCATATGCTAAACAATCAGTCTACCATTGGAGTTAATTCCACATCTCCAACAGACATGCTAGAAAAAGTAGGACAGCTAAGAGGAGAATGTTGCTCAAATAGCTCAAAATTTTTAGAAAAATGTTATCTCTTTTCCACTCTAACAAACTAACAACCTAAGAGAGCAGAATCACCTGCATTCTGTTAAGCTGGAATCAGAAATCTGAGATAAGAATAATGGATTTACTCTATATAACTGACGGGGCTACTGAAATACAGGTCTCATGGTGTTCTGACATTTTAAAAAGGAGGTTGTGTGTGAAGTAAATGAATATACTACAGTTTTAGAGGTGACAGTATGCGGCCTAAGTTGCAAAGCAATTTTTTACCCAGAGTTTTTTAATCTTATGAAGCAAGCTCTGAAAAGGGAATGCTGCAAGGGGCGAATGCAGGATCTTTTAAGCTCAATTTGGATCAGTGTGTTATGGAACATAAGGTTACCGGGTGCAGCATTCGGTTCAATGTGGAAGAGAGAGTCGTCTGGAGCCTACCTAATGGCACAATTATTATTTCAGTAAGAAAAAGGTGTATTACCAGGCCACCTGTTCAAGAGGTTTTACTGGCTAAATCCTTAAAATGAATGGGTAGCACTTTCCATTAAAGAATGGCTACAGCTATTTCACGCAATATTGAATGCTGTCTCTGCTGGTATGACAGGAGATAAACGACGCGTCCGGCTCTCTATGTTTTTTTCCTCTTGCATTTTCTATATATATATAGTCATTGTACATGAGGGGCTGGGGTCTACAGAATGAGTGCTTATGAAGCTCTTTGTTCATCTTTCTCAATACTCAGCAGTTCTACTCTGTGATTGTGCATATGTACCGGTGAGTTTCCATTGGATTTTCTTGGATCTAGAGAATGATGGTGAGCAGTAGCATTACAGTAATCTCTGCCCATCTGCTTTGGTTTGACAAATATTCATCAAACAAAAGGGCAAGTGGCACCACTAGTAAGTGCCTGACTACAGATGACAAGAGTGTAGCTTGAACTCCTTCCTGGCTCACTTTTTCTTATATAAATCTGTATTCCACCTCTACATTCTGGCTCCTAGAAACCTTTACCGCATGTTGTTTACTGCTATGCCTTCACTGGGCTGTAGGCAGTATGCAAAGGCTCTTAATCTGAAGGTCCTGAGATTCAATTTGCAGAAAAGGCAGATAAGTCTTTCTGAAATAGGTAGTATCTGTTGCTAAAACTGTTCCTCTACATCAAGTGTTGCTCTTTCTCATTTGCACAATACAATGTTATAATTCAGATAGAGTACAAAGATTATTTGGAGAATACAGGTATCAATCCTGTTACCTCTCGCATGCTAAGCGTAGCCTACCATTTGAGCTAATTCCCCCTGACGCCTGGAAATGTTCTGCATGCATTAGGACAGCAAAGTGGAGAATTTTGCTGAAGTACTTTGAACTCTGTAAAAGTGTATGACTCTATGTCAGTCCAACAAGCAAATTTCCTACCAAAGCAAAAATCAATAACATTTCTTTAGCTGGAATCACAACAGTGACCTTAGATTACCTATTTCCCTTTCATTACTGACTGAGCTAGTGAAGTAGGGGTGTCGTATGGAATAAAAAATGTATAACCAAGTCCACATTGCATAGGAGGAATACCTTACAATTTATGTGGATAGAATGAGACTCAGAGGGAAACATTTTTACCTAGAAAGTGGTAACACTGTGGAGCAAGCTCTTAATAGGAAATGGTGCAAGTGCTGAGTCCTGAATCTCTTCAGCTTAAGCTGTATTAGTTCCTTATGGAGAATAAACTTACTAGAAACAGCATTTAATTCCACGGGGACATGAAGCTAATCTGGGACATACTTAATAGCAGAATTGTTATGCCGAGGAGAAAAATGTGCATCCCAGTTTTCCAGGTTTCCATTGCTATCCCCAAATCTTTAAATAACACTTCCATTAAAGAATGGCTACAGCTGTATTATAACACACTGCATGCTTCTATCTGTATGGCAGATGATAAAGATGTTGTACCCCTGGTGTTTCTTTTTTTTCCAGCATTTGCCACAGGTACTCATTCTTTTTCAGGGCTGGGGCTGTACCGAATGTGTAAGTATGCAGACCTGGCTTCATCTATCTCAGTATTCGATAACTCTGTTTTGTCAGGGTGGAGACTCTGATTGTGAGCGTGCATGTGTGCTCATTAGTGAGTGTCAGAGTTTTACAACTCACAATCAGAAATAGGACATAAGATTGTGTGCAGGTGAAATGTTTTATGTTCTCTGCATCAGCTTTTGTATGAGATCTTATTGATTAATGGGGCCAGTGGCGTAATGGATAACGGTCTGACTACGGATCAGAAGATTGTAGGTTCGACTCCTACCTGGCTCGATTGTTTTCTTTTAAATCTGTAGTTTGCTTAACTCTCAGGCCCCAGGGAAACATACGGTATAACAAAAGACATTATTTCAGCTATGCTCTTTTAGCACAGTACACTGTCTGTCTGACTAATAATCAAAATGTCCCGAGTTTGATCCTCGGAGAAGGAAAATAATCTTTGTGAAACTCGGTACTATTAGTAAAACTGCCTTTTTACCTCTGTGTGAAGCACAGCATTCTCTCATTTTGGAAGAATAATTTAGAAGTGAATTGTTGTTGATCACTACTTTCTCACAAAATGTCTTTGGCTGTATCGGCATGTCATGGATGGCCAACAATTCTATAGTGAATGCAGGCGTCAATTCATCTACCACTCATATGCTAAACAATCAGTCTACCATTGAAGTAAATTCCACATCTCCAACAGACATGCTAGAAAAGTAGGACAGCTAAGAGGAGAATGTTGCTCAAATAGCTGAAATTTTAGAAAATGTTATCTCTTTCCACTCTAACAAACTAACAACCTAAGAGAGAGAATCACCTGTATTCTGTTAAGCTGGAATCAGAAATCTGAGATAAGAATAATGGATTTACTCTATATAACTGACGGGCTACTGAAATACAGGTCTCATGGTGTTCTGACATTTTAAAAGGAGGTTGTGTGTAAGTAAATGAATATACTACACTTTAGATTTACTCTATATAACTGACTGAACTATTGAAGTAGAGGTCTCATAATGTTCTGACATTTTAAAAAGGAGGTTGAGGTGGAAGTAAATGAATATACTACAGTTTTAGAGGTGACAGTATGCGCCTAAGTTGCAAAGCAATTTTTGACCCAGAGTTTTTAATCTTATGAAGCAAGCTCTGAAAAGGAATGCTGCAAGGGGCTTAATGCAGATCTTTAAGCTCAATTTGATCAGTGTGTTATGGAACATAATGTTACCGCAGCATTCGGTTCAATGTGGAAGAGAGTCGCCTGGAGCCTACCTAATGGCACAATTATTATTTCAGTAAGAAAAGGTGTATTACCAGGCCACCCTTCAAGAGGTTTTACTTGCTAAACTTTAAATGAATGTGTAGCACTTTCCATTAAAGAATGGCTACAGCTATTTCACGCAATATTGAATGCTGTCTCTGCTGGTATGACAGGAGATAAACGCGTCCGGCTCTCTATGTTTTTTTCCTCTTGCATTTTCTATATATATATAGTCATTGTACATGAGGGGCTGGGGTCTACAGAATGAGTGCTTATGAAGCTCTTTGTTCATCTTTCTCAATACTCAGCAGTTCTACTCTGTGATTGTGCATATGTACCGGTGAGTTTCCATTGGATTTTCTTGGATCTAGAGAATGATGGTGAGCAGTAGCATTACAGTAATCTCTGCCCATCTGCTTTGGTTTGACAAATATTCATCAAACAAAAGGGGCAAGTGGCACCATGAGTAAAGTGCCTGACTACAGATGACAAGACTGTAGCTTGAACTCCTTCCTGGCTCACTTTTTTCTTATAAACTGTATTCCACTTCTACATTTCAGGGCTCCTAGAAACCTTGTCACCGATGTTGTTTTACTGCTATGCCTTCACTGGGCTGTAGGCAGCATGCAAAGGCTCCAATCTGAAGGTCCTGAGTTTCAATTTGCAGAAAAGGCAGATAAGTCTTTTAAATAGGTAGTATCTGTTACTAAACTGTTCTTCACATCAAGTTGCTCTTTCTCATTTGCACAATACAATGTTATAATTCAGAAAGAGTACAAAGATTATTTGAGAATACAGGTATCGATCCTGTTACTCTCTCGATGCTAAGCTGTACCACCATTTGAGCTAATTCCCCGATGGCTGGAAATGTTCTGCATGCATTAGACAGCAAAGCCGGAGAATTTGCTGAAGCTACTTTGAACCTGTAAAAGTGTATGATCATGTAAGTCCAACAAGCAACTTCCTACCAAAGCAAAATCAATAACATTTCTTTTAGCTGGAATCACAACAGTGACCTTAGATTAACAGATTTCCTTCATTACTGACTGAGCTAGTGAAGCAGGTGTGCCGATGAATAAAAATGTATAACCCAAGTCCACATTGCATAGGAGGAATACTCAATTTATGTGATAGAATGAGACTCAGAGGGAAACATTTCTTACCTAGAAAGTGGTAACACTGTATGTCGTTAATAGGAAATGGTGCAAGTGCTGAGTCCTGAATCTTCAGCTTAAGCTGTATTAGTTCCTATGGAGAATAAACTTACTAGAAAACAGCATTTAATTCCACGGGACATGAAGCTAATCTGGGACATACTTAATAGCAGAATTGTAATGCCGAGGAGAAAAATGTGTATCCCCAGTTTTTCCAGGTTTCCATTGCTATCACCAGAAATCTTTTAAATAACACTTTCCATTAAAGAATGGCTACAGCTGTATTATAACATACTGCATGCTTCTATCTGTATGGCAGATGATAAAGATGCTGTACCCCTGGTGTTTCTTTTTTTTCCAGCATTTGCCACAGGTACTCATTCTTTTTTAGGGCTGGGGCTGTACCGAATGTGTAAGTATGCAGACCTGGGTTTATCTATCTCAGTATTCGATAACTCTGTTTTGTCAGGGTGGAGACTCTGATTGTAAGCTGCATGTGTGTTCTCATTAGTGAGTGTCAGAGATTTACAACTCACAATAAGAAATAGGAAATAAGATTGTGCAGGTAAATGCTTTTTATGTTCTCTGCATCAGCTTTTGTATGAGATCTTATTCATTAATAAGGCCAGTGGCGTAATGGATAACGGTCTCACTATGGATCAGGAAATTGTGGGTTTGACTCCTACCTGGCTCAATTGTCATCATTTAAATCGTAGTTTGCTTAACCTCAGGCCCCAGGAAACATACGGTATAACAAAAGACATTATTTCAGCTATGCTCTTTAGCACAGTACACCGTCTGTCTGACTAATAATCAAATGTCCCGAGTTTGATCCTTGGAGAAGGAAAATAATCTTTGTGAAACTCGACTATTTGTAAACTGCCTTTACCTCTGTATGAAGCATAGTATTCTCTCATTTTGGAAGAATACTTGAAGTGAATTGCCGTCGATCACTACTTTCTCACAAAAATGTCTTTGGCAGTATCAGCATGTCATGGATGGCCAACAATTCTATAGTGAATGCAGGCGTCAATCCATCTACCACTATATGCTAAACAATCAGTCTACCATTGGAGTTACTCACATCTCCAACAGACATGCTAGAAAAGTAGGACAGTTAAGAGGAGAATGTTGCTCAAATAGCTCAAACTTTTAGAAAATGTTATCTCTTTTCCACTCTAACAAACTAATAACCTAAAAGAGCAGAATCACCTGCATTCTGTTAAGTTGGAATCAGAAATCTGAGCTAAGAATAATGGATTTACTCTATATAACTGACGGGCCATCTGAAATACAGGTCTCATGGTGTTCTGACATTTTAAAAGGAGGTTGTGAAGTAAATGAATATACAACAGTTTTAGATTTACTCTATATAACTGACGGAACTATTGAAGTAGAGGTCTCATAATGTTCTGACATTTTAAAAGGAGGTTGTGTGAAGTAAATGAACATACTTCAGTTTTAGAGGCTGACAGTATGTGGCCTGGGTTGCAAAGCAATTTTACCCAGAGTTTTTTAATCTTATGAAGCAAGCTCTGAAAAGGAATGCTGCAAGTAATGGTGATCTTTAAGCTCAATTTGATCAGTGTGTTATGGAACATAAGGTTACCGGGTACATTCGTTCAATGTGAAGAGAGAGTCGCTTGAGCTCACCTAATGGCACAATTATTATTTCGTAAGAAAGGGTATTACCAGGCCACCTCTTCAAGAGGTTTTACTGGCTAAACTTAAAATGAATGGGTAGCACTTTCCATTAAAGAATGGCTACAGCTATTTCACGTAATATTGAATGCTGTCTCTGCTGGTATGACAGGAGATAACGCTGCCTGTTTCCTATGTTTTTTTTTCCTCTTGCATTTTCTATATATATATAGTCATTGTACATGAGGGGCTGGGGTCTACAGAATGAGTGCTTATGAAGCTCTTGTTCATCTTTCTCAATACTCAGCAGTTCACTCTGTGATTGTGCATATGTACCGTGAGTTTCCATTGATTTTCTTGGATCTAGAGAATGATGGTGAGCAGCAGCATTACAGCAATCTCTGCCCATCTGCTTTGGTTTGACAAATATTCATCAAACAAAGGGGCAAGTGGCACCATGAGTAAAGTGCCTGACTACAGATGACAAGACTGTAGCTTGAACTCCTTCCTGGCTCACTTTTTCTTATAAATCTGTATTCCACTTACATTTCGGCTCCTGGAAACCTTGTCACCGATGCTGTTTTACTGCTATGCCTTCACTGGGCTGTAGGCAGCATGCAAAGGCTCCTAATCTGAAGGTCCTGAGTTTCAATTTGCAGAAAAGGCAGATAAGTCTTCTGAAATAGGTAGTATCTGTTGCTAAACTGTTCCTCTACATCAAGTGTTGCTCTTCTCATTTGCATAATACAATGTTATAATTCAGATAGAGTACAAAGATTATTTGAGAATACAGTATCAATCCTGTTACCTCTCGAGATGCTAAGCGAAGCCACCATTTGAGCTAATCGGACGCCTGGAAATGTTCTGCATGCATTTCAGGACAGCAAAGCTGAGAATTTTGCTGAAGTACTTTGAACTCTGTAAAAGTGTATGACTCATGTCAGTCCAACAAGCAAATTTCCACCAAAGCAAAATCAATAACATTTCTTTTAGCTGGAATTACAACAGTGACCTTAGATTAACAGATTTTCATTACTGACTGAGCTAGTGAAGTAGGTGCCGATGAATGGAAAATGAGAAATCCAAGTCCACATTGCATAGGAGGAATACCTCACAATTTATGGGATAGAATGAGACTCAGAGGGGAAACATTTCTTTACCTAGAAAGTGGTAAACCAGTGGAGCAAGCTCTTAATAGGAAATGATGCAAGTGTTGAGTCCTGAATCTCTTCAGCTTAAGCTGTATTAGTTTCTTATGGAGAATAAACTTATATGAAACAGCATTTAATTCCACGGGACATGAAGCTAATCTGGGACATACTTAATAGCAGAATTGTTATGCCGAGGAGAAAAATGTGTATCCCCAGTTTTTCCAGGTTTCCATTGCTATCCCCAGAAATCTTTAAATAACACTTTCCATTAAAGAATGGCTGGCAGCTGTATTGGGGCATTTGCATGCTTCTACCTGTATGGCAGATGATAAAGATGTTGTACCCAAGTGTGTTTCTTTTTTTTTCCAGCATTTGCCACAGGTACTCATTCTTTTCAGGCTGGGGCTAAACCGTAATGTAAGTATGCAGACCTGGTCATCTATCTCTCAGTATTCGACATAACTCTGTTTTGTCAGGGTGAGACTCTGATTGTGAGCGTGCATGTGTGCTCATTAGTGAGTGCCCAGAGTTTACAACTCACAATCAGAAATAGACATAAGATTGTGTGCAGGTGAAATGCTTTATGTCTCTTCTGCATCAGCTTTTGTATGAAATCTTATTTATTAACGTGGGCCAGTGGCTTAATGGATAACATGTCTGACTACAGGTCAGAAGATTGTAGGTCTCGACCTTACCTGGCTTGATTGTTTTCTTTTAAATCTGTAGTTTGCTTAACTCTCAGGCCCTAGGGAAACATTTGCGGTATAACAAAAGACATTATTTCAGCTATGTTTTAGCACAGTACACTGTCTGTCTGACTAATAATCAAAATGTCCCAGTTTGATCCTCGGAGAAGGGTGTAATCTTTGTGAAACTCGGTACTATTAGTAAAACTGCCTTTTTACTCTCTGTGTGGAAGCACAGCATTCTCCTCATTTTGGAAGAATAATTTAGAAGTGAATTGTTGTCGATCACTACTTTCTCACAAAATGTCTTTGGCAGTATCGGCATGTCATGGATGGCCAACAATTCTATAGTGAATGCAGGCGTCAATCCATCTACCACTCATATGCTAAACAATCAGTCTACCATTGGAGTTAATTCCACATCTCCAACAGACATGCTAGAAAAAGTAGGACAGCTAAGAGGAGAATGTTGCTCAAATAGCTCAAAATTTTTAGAAAAATGTTATCTCTTTTCCACTCTAACAAACTAACAACCTAAGAGAGCAGAATCACCTGCATTCTGTTAAGCTGGAATCAGAAATCTGAGATAAGAATAATGGATTTACTCTATATAACTGACGGGCCATTGAAATACAGGTCTCATGGTGTTCTGACATTTTAAAAGGAGGTTGTGTGTGTGAAGTAAATGAATATACTACAGTTTTAGAGGTGACAGTATAGCGGCCTAAGTTGCAAAAAAGCAATTTTTACTCCAGAGTTTTTTTAATCTTCATGAAGCAAGCTCTGAAAAGGAATGCTGCGTCAGGGCTAATGCAGTGATCTTTTAAGCTCAATTTGGATCAGTGTGTTATGGAACATAAGGTTACCGGGTGCGGTATCTCGTTCAATGTGGAAGAGAGAGTCGCCTGAGCCTACCCACGGCACAATTATTATTTCAGTAAGAAAGGTGTATTACCAGGTCCACCTCTTCAAGAGGTTTTACTGGCTAAACCTTAAAATGAATGGGTAGCACTTTCTATTAAAGAATGGCTACAGCTATTTCACATAATATTGAATGCTGTCTCGTTGGTATGACAGGAGATAAACCGTCCGCTCTCTATGTTTTTTTTCCTCTTGCATTTTCTATATATATAGTAGCTGTAATATGAGGGGCTGGGGGTCTACAGAATGAGTGCTTATGTAGCTCTTTGTTCATCTTTCTCAATACCAGCAGTTCTACTCTGTGATTGTGCATATGTACCGTGAGTTTCCATTGATTTTCTGGATTCTAGAGAATGATGGTGAGCAGTAGCATTACAGTAATCTCTGCCCATCTGCTTTGGTTTGACAAATATTCATCAAACAAAAGTGGCAAGTGGCACCATTTAGTAAAGTGCCTGACTACAGATGACAAGAGTGTAGCTTGAACTCCTTCCCTGGCTCACTTTTTCTTATAAATCTGTATTCCACTTATATTTCGGCTCCTAGAAACCTTGTCACCGATGCTGTTTTACTGCTATGCCTTCACTGGGCTGTAGGCAGCATGCAAAGGCTCTTTAATCTGAAGGTCCTGAGATTCAATTTGCAGAAAAAGGCAGATAAGTCTTTCTGAAATAGGTGTGATTTGTTGCTAAAACTGTTCCTCTACATCAAGTGTTGCTCTTTTCATTTGCATAATACCAATGTTATAATTCAGATAGAGTACAAAGATTATTTGGAGAATACAGGTATCAATCCTGTTACCTCACATGCTAAGCGAGCGCCTACCATTTGAGCTAATTCCCTGACGCCTGGAAATGTTCTGCATGCATTAGACAGCAAAGTGGAGAATTTTATGAAGTACTTTGAACTCTGTAAAAGTGTATGACTCTATGTCAGTCCAACAAGGCACTTCCTACCAAAGCAAAATCAATTAATATTTCTTTTAGCTGGAATCACAACAGTGACCTTAGATTAACAGATTTCTTTCATTACTGACTGAGCTAGTGGAAGTAGGGTGCCGGATGGAATAAAAAAATGAGAATCCAAGTCCATATTGCATAGGAGGAATACTTCTACACCTATGTGGGATAGAATGAGACTCAGAGGGGAAAACATTTCTTTACCTAGAAAGTGGTAACACTGTGGAGCAAGTTCTTATTAGGAATGGTGCAAGTGCTGAGTCCTGAATCTCTTCAGCTTAAGCTGTATTAGTTCCTTATGGAGAATAAACTTACTAGAAACAGCATTTAATTCCACGGGACATGAAGCTAATCTGGGACATACTTTATAGCAGAATTAGTTATGCCGAGGAGAAAAATGTGCATCCCCAGTTTTTCCAGGTTTCCACTATATCCCCCCAAATCTTTTAAATAACACTTTCCATTAAAGAATGGCTACAGCTGTATTATAACACACTGCATGCTTCTATCTGTATGGCAGATGATAAAGATGTTGTACCCCTGGTGTTTCTTTTTTTTCCAGCATTTGCCACAGGTACTCATTCTTTTTCAGGGCTGGGGCTGTACTGAATGTGTAAGTATGCAGACCTGGCTTCATCTATCTCAGTATTCGATAACTCTGTTTTGTCAGGGTGGAGACTCTGATTGTGAGCGTGCATGTGTGCTCATTAGTGAGTGTCAGAGTTTTACAACTCACAATCAGAAATAGGACATAAGATTGTGTGCAGGTGAAATGCTTTATGTTCTCTGCATCAGCTTTTGTATGAGATCTTATTCATTAATGGGGCCAGTGGCGTAATGGATAACGCGTCTGACTACGGATCAGAAAATTGTAGGTTCGACTCCTACCTGGCTTGATTGTTTTCTTTTAAATCTGTAGTTTGCTTAACTCTCAGGCCCCAGGGAAACATACGTATAACAAAAGACATTATTTGTGCTATGCTCTTTTAGCACAGTACACTGTCTGTCTGACTAATAATCAAAATGTCCCTAGTTTGATCCCTCGGAGAAGGAAAATAACTTTGTGAAAATCGGTACTATTAGTAAACTGCCTTTTACCTCTGTGTGAAGCAGTGTTATCTCTCATTTTGGAAGAATACTTTAGAAGTGAATTGTTGTTGATCACTACTTTCTCACAAAATGTCTTTGGCAGTATCGGCATGTCATGGATGGCCAACAATTCTATAGTGAATGCAGGCGTCAATTCATCTACCACTCATATGCTAAACAATCAGTCTACCATTGAAGTAAATTCCACATCTCCAACAGACATGCTAGAAAAAGTAGGACAGCTAAGAGGAGAATGTTGCTCAAATAGCTCAAAATTTTTAGAAAAATGTTATCTCTTTTCCACTCTAACAAACTAACAACCTAAGAGAGCAGAATCACCTGCATTCTGTTAAGCTGGAATCAGAAATCTGAGATAAGAATAATGGATTTACTCTATATAACTGACGGGGCTACTGAAATACAGGTCTCATGGTGTTCTGACATTTTAAAAAGGAGGTTGTGTGTGAAGTAAATGAATATACTACACTTTTAGATTTACTCTATATAACTGACGGAACTATTGAAGTAGAGGTCTCATAATGTTCTGACATTTTAAAAAGGAGGTTGTGTGTGAAGTAAATGAATATACTACAGTTTTAGAGGTGACAGTATGCGGCCTAAGTTGCAAAGCAATTTTTTACCCAGAGTTTTTTAATCTTATGAAGCAAGCTCTGAAAAGGGAATGCTGCAAGGGGCGAATGCAGGATCTTTTAAGCTCAATTTGGATCAGTGTGTTATGGAACATAAGGTTACCGGGTGCAGCATTCGGTTCAATGTGGAAGAGAGAGTCGCCTGAGCCTACCTAATGGCACAATTATTATTTCAGTAAGAAAAGGTGTATTACCAGGCCACCTCTTCAAGAGGTTTTACTGGCTAAACTTTAAAATGAATGGGTAGACTTTCCATTAAAGAATGGCTACAGCTATTTCAATGAATATTGAATGCTGTCTCTGCTGGTATGACAGGAGATAAACGCCACCGTCTCTATTTTTTTCCTCTTGCATTTTCTATATATATATAGTCATTGTACATGAGGGGCTGGGGTCTACAGAATGAGTGCTTATGAAGCTCTTTTGTTCATCTTTTCTCAATACTCAGCAGTTCTACTCTGTGATTGTGCATATGTACCGTCAGTTTCCATTGGATTTTCTGATCTAGAGATTGATGTGTGAGCAGTAGTGATTACAGGCACTGCCCATTCCGCTTGGTTTGACAAATATTCATCAAACAAAAGGGGCAAGTGGCACCATGGTGCAAAGTGCCTGACTACAGATGACAAGACTGTAGCTTGAACCTTCCCATGGTCACTTTTTCTTATAAATCTGTATTCCACTTTCATTTCAGGCTCCTAGAAACCTTGTCACCGATGTTGTTTTGATTGCTATGCCTTTCACTGGGCTGTAGGCAGCATGCAAAGGTTCCTAATCTGAAGGTCCTGAGTTTCAATTTGCAGAAAAGGCAGATAAGTCTTTCTTAAATAGGTGTATCTGTTACAAAACTGTTCCCTCACATCAAGTGTTGCTCTTCTCATTTGCACAATACAATGTTATAATTCAGAAAGAGTACAAAGATTATTTGGAGAATACAGGGTCGATCCTGTTACTCTCGCATGCTGTTTAGCCGCTTCACCATTTGAGCTAATTTCCCATGGCTGGAAATGTTCTGCATGCATTAGGACAGCAAAGCCGGAGAATTTTGGTTGAAGTATTCTTTGAACTCTGTAAAAGTGTATGACTCTATGTCAGTCCAACAAGCAAATTTCCTACCAAAGCAAAAATCAATAACATTTCTTTTTAGCTGGAATCACAACAGTGACCTTAGATTAACAGATTTCCTTTCATTACTGGACTGAGCTTAGGAAGTTGAAGTCAGATGGAATAAAAAATGTGGAGAATCCAAGTCCACATTGCATAGGAGGAATAATTACAATTTATGTGGGATAGAATGAGACTCAGAGGGAAACATTTCTTTACCTAGAAAGTGGTAACACTGTGAGCAAGCTCTTAATAGGAAATGATGCAAGTGCTGAGTCCTGAATCTCTTCAGCTTAAGCTGTATTAGTTTCTTATGGAGAATAAAACTTACTAGAAACAGCATTTAATTCCACGGGACATGAAGCTAATCTGGGACAATACTTAATAGCAGAATTGTTATGCCGAGGAGAAAATGTGTATCCCTAGTTTTTCCAGGTTTCCATTGCTATCCCCAGAAATCTTTTAAATAACACTCTTCCATTAAAGAATGGCTACAGCTGTATTATAACATACTGCATGCTTCTATCTGTATGGCAGATGATAAAGATGTTGTACTCTGGTGTTTCTTTTTTTCCAGCATTTGCCACAGGTACTCATTCTTTTTCAGGGCTGGGCTAAAATCAATGTGAGTATGCAGACCTGGCTTCATCTATCTCAGTATTCGATAACTCTTGTTTTGTCAGGGTGGAGACTCTGATTGTGAGCGTGCATGTGTGCTCATTAGTGAGTGTCAGAGTTTTATAACTCACAATCAGAAATAGGACATAAGATTGTATGCAGGTGAAATGCTTTATGTTCTCTGCATCAGCTTTTGTGTGAGATCTTATTTATTAACGGGGCCAGTGGCGTAATGGATAACACGTCTGATTACAGGTCAGAAGATTGTAGGTTCGACTCCTACCTGGCTCGATTGTTTTCTTTTAAATCTGTAGTTTGCTTAACTCTCAGGCCCCAGGGAAACATACGGTATAACAAAAGACATTATTTCAGCTATGCTCTTTTAGCACAGTACACTGTCTGTCTGACTAATAATCAAAATGTCCCGAGTTTGATCCTCGGAGAAGGAAAATAATCTTTGTGAAACTCGGCACTATTAGTAAAACTGCTCTTCTTACCTCTGTAGTGTGAAGCACAGCATTCTCTCATTTTGGAAGAATAATTTAGAAGTGAATTGTTGTCGATCACTGCTTTCACAAAATGTCTTTCTGCATCGGCATGTCATGGATGGCCAACAATTCTATAGTGAATGCAGGCGTCAATCCATCTACCACTCATATGCTAAACAATCAGTCTACCATTGGAGTTAATTCCACATCTCCAACAGACATGCTAGAAAAAGTAGGACAGCTAAGAGGAGAATGTTGCTCAAATAGCTCAAAATTTTTAGAAAAATGTTATTTCTTTTCCACTCTAACAAACTAACAACCTAAGAGAGCAGAATCACTTGCATTCTGTTAAGCTGGAATCAGAAATCTGAGATAAGAATAATGGATTTACTCTATATAACTGACGGGGCTACTGAAATACAGGTCTCATGGTGTTCTGACTTTTAAAAAGAGGTTGTGTGTAAGTAAATGAATATACCTACAGTTTTAGATTTACTCTATATAACTGACTGAACTATTGAAGTAGAGTTCTCATAATGTTCTGACATTTTAAAAGGGAGGTTGAGTGTGAAGTAAATGAATATACTACAGTTTTAGAGGTGACAGTATTGCGCCTGTTGCAAAGCAATTTTACCCAGAGTTTTTAATCTTATGAAGCAAGCTCTGAAAAGGAATGCTGCAAGGCTTAATGTAGTATCTTTAAGCTCAATTTGACTCAGTGTGTTATGGAACATAAGGTTACCGGGTGCAGCATTCGTTCAATGTGGAAGAGAGAGTCGTCTGAGCCTACCTAATGGCACAATTATTATTTCAGTAAGAAAAGGTGTATTACCAGGCTACCTCTTTTCAAGAGGTTTTACTGGCTAAATCTTTGAAAATGAATGGGTAGCACTTTCCATTAAAGAATGGCTACAGCTATTTCACTAATATTGAATGCTGTCTCTTGCTGGTATGACAGAGATAAACGTCCCGGCTCTCTATGTTTTTTTTTCCTCTGTATTTTCTATATATATAGTCATTGTACATGAGGCTGGGGTCTACAGAATGAGTGCTTATGAAGCCTTTGTTCATCTTTCCTCAACACCAGCAGTTCTTACTGTGTGATTGTGCATATGTACCGTGAGTTTCCATTGGATTTTCTTGGATCTAGAGAATGATGGTGAGCAGTAGTTACAGTATTCTTGCCCATCTGCTTTGGTTTGACAAATATTCATCAAACAAAGCAAGTGGCACCATGAGTAAAGTGCCTGACAACAGATGACAAGACTGTAGCTTGAACTCCTTTCCTGGCTCACTTTTTCTTATAAATTGTATTCCACTTACATTTTGGCCTTAGAAACCTTGTCACCGATGTTGTTTTACTGTGTTTCACTGGCTGTAGGCAGCATGCAAAGGTCTTAATTGAAGGTCCTGAGATTAATTTGCAGAAAAGGCAGATAAGACTTCTGAAATAGTTTAGTATCTGTTAAACTGTTCTCTACATCAAGTGTTGCTTTTTCCCTTGTACAATACAATGTTGTAATTCGATAGAGTACAAAGATTATTTGGATACAGGTATCATCTGTTACCTCGCTGGATGCTATGGAAGTTCACCATATGAGCTAATTCCCCGGTGTCTGGAAATGTTCTGCATGCATTAGACAGCAAAGCGAGAATTTGTTGAAGTACTTTGAACTCTGTGCGTGGACTCTATGTCAGTCCAATACAATTTCTTCCAGCAAAATCAATAACATTTCTTTAGCTGAATCACAATGTGACCTTTAGATTACCAGATTTTCATTACTGACTGAGCTAGGAAGTAGGGTGCTGATGGAATAAAAATGTATAACCAAGTCCACATTGTATAGGAGGAATACTTACAATTATGTGTATAGAATGAATTTGAGGGGAAACTTTTACCTAGAAAGTGGTACACTGTGGAGCAAGCTCTGACAGGAATGGTGCAAGCAGTCCTGAATCTCTTCAGCTGTGGTTAGTTCCTTATGGAGAATAAACTTACTAGAACAGCATTTACTTCCATGGGGAGGAAGCTAATCACATACTTAATAGCAGAATTGTTATGCTTAGGAGAAAATGTATCCCAGTTTTTCCAGGTTTCCATTGTTATCCCCAGAAATCTTTAAATAACACTTCCATTAAAGAATGGCTATAGTTGTATTATAATATACTGCATGCTTCATCTGTTGGCAGATGATAAAGATGTTGTATCCCTGGTGTTTTTTTCATGATTTACAGGTACTCATTCTTTTCAGGTCTGGCTGTATTTAATGTAAGCATGCAGACCTGGTTTATCTATCTCAGTATTCGATAACTCTGTTTTGTCAGGTGAGACTCGATTGTGAGCTGCATGGTGTCTCATTAGTGAGTGTCAGAGTTTTACCTACAATCAGAACAGGACATAAGATTGTGCAGTGAAATGCTTATGTTCTCTGCATCAGCTTTTGTATGAGATCTTATTCATTATTTGGCCATTGGCAATGGATAACGCTTGACTATGGATCAGAAGATTTAGGTTCGACCCCATGTGGCTCGTACGTTTTCTTTAAATCTGTAGTTTGCTTAACTCTCAGCCCAGGAAACATACTGTATAACAAAATACATTATTTCAGCTATGTTCTTTAGCATAGTACACTGTCTGTCTGACTATTAATCAAATGTCCCAGTTTGATCTCGAGAAGGAAAATAATCTTGTGAAATTCGTACCATTAGTAAAACTGCTCTTTTTACCTCTGTGTGAAGCAATGTTACTCTCTCATTTTGAAGAATAATTTAGAAGTGAATTGATGTCGACACTACTTTCTCACAAATGTCTTTGGTAGTATCGCATGTCATGGATGCACAATTTTTAGTGAATGCAGCCAATCCATCTACCACTTATGCTAAACAATCAGTCACCATTGGCGTTAATTCCATCTCCAACAGAGATGCTAGAAAAGTAGGATTGCAAGAGGAGAATGTTGTTCAAATAGTCAAAATTTTTCAAAATGTTATCTTTTTCCACTTAACAAACTAACCTTAAGATAGAATCACTGCATTCTGTTAAGCTGGAATCAGTCTGAGATAAGAGAATGGATTTACTTTATATAACGACGGGCTATTGAAATACAGGTCTCATGGTGTTCTGACATTTTAAAAGAGGTTGTTGTGAAGTAAATGAATATACTACAGTTTTAGATTTACTCTATAACTGATTTGAACTATTGAAGTAGAGGTCTTACAATGTTCTGACATTTTAAAAGGAGGTTGTGTGTGAAGTAAATGAATATACTGTTTTAGGTGACAGGCGGTCAAGTTGCAAAGCCATTTTTACCCAGAGTTTTTAACTATGAAGTAAGCCTGAAAAGGGAATGCCAAGGGGTTAATGTAGATCTTTAAGCTCAATTGATCAGTGTGTTATGGAACATAAGGTTACTGGGTGCAGGATTGTTCAATGTAAAGAGAGTCGTCTGGAGCCTACTAATGGCACAATTATTATTTCAGTAAGCAGTGTGTATACCAGGCCACCTGTTCAAGAGGTTTTACTGCAAATCCTAAAATGAATGGGTAGCACCTTCCATTAAAGAATGGCTCAGCTATTTCACGCATATTGAATGCAGTCTCTGCTGGTATGGATATATAAACTGGTCTGCCTTCTATGTTTTTCCTGTATTTTCTATATATATATTCATTGTACGAGGGGCTGGTCTACAGAATGAGTGCTTATGGCTCTTTGTTATCTTTCAATACTCAGCAGTTCTACCTGTGATTGTGCATATGTACCGTGAGTTTCCATTGATTTTTTTGGATCTAGAGAATGATGGTGAGCAGTATTACAGTATCTTCTGATCTGCTTTGGTTTGACAACATCATCAAACAAAGGGGCAAGTGCACCATGAGTGCTGCCTGACTACAGATGATGTGACTGTAGCTTGAACTCCTTCCTGGCTCACTTTTTCTCAACTGTATTCCACTTACATTTCGGCCCTGGAACTTTACTGATGTTGTTTTACTTATGCCTTCACTGGCTGTAGGCATGCAAAGGCTCCTAATCGAGGGTCCTGAGATTCAATTTTCAGAAAAGGCAGATAAGTCTTCTGAAATAGGTATCTGTTGTTAAACTGTTTTCTACATCATGTTGCTTTTTCTCATTTGCAACACAATGTTATAATAGATAGAGTACAGTTTTATTTGGAAAATACAGGTATCCATCCTGTTACTCGTAGCTGTTTGTTTCCACCATTTGTAGTTCCCCCAATGTCTGGAAACTGTTCTGCATGTATTAGACAGCAAAGCGAGGATTTTGAGTACTTTGAACCTGTAAAGTGTATGACCTATGTCAGTCCAACAAGCAATTCCTACCAAAGCAAAATCACAAGATTTCTTTAGCTGGAATCACAACAGTGACCTTAGATTAACAGATTTCTTTCATTACTGACTGAGCTAGTGGTAGGTGCCGATGAATAAAAATGTTTAAATCTAAGTCCATATTGTATAGGAGGAATACCCTACAATTTATGTGGATAGATGAGATTCAAAGGGGAACATTTCTTACCTAGAAAGTGTAACACTGTGGAGCAAGTTTTAATAGAATGGTAAGGAGTCCTGAATCTTCAGCTTGTTGTGTTATTCCTTATGGAGAATAAACTTACTAGAAACAGTATTTAATCCAAGGGACATGAAGCTGGTCTGGGACATACTTAATAGCAGAATTGTTGCGAGGAGAAAAATGTATCCTCAGTTTTTCCAGATTTCCTGTTATCCCCAGAAATCTAAATAACACTTTCCATCAAAGAATGTTACAGCTATTATAACATACTGCATGTTTCTATCTGTATGGCAGATATAGATGTTGTACCCTTGGTGTTTTTTTCCAGCATTTGCCACAGGTATCATTCTTTTCAGGCTGGGCTTAAATTTAATGTAAGTATGCAGACTGCTTCATCTATCTCAGTATTCGATAACCTGTTTTGTCAGGTGGTGACTCTGATTGTGAGCGTATGTGTGCTCATTAGTGAGGTCAGAGTTTTGTAACCTTAACTGGTTAGGATATATTGTGCAGGTGAAATGCTTTATGTTCTCTGCATCAGCTTTGATGAGATCTATTCATTAATGGTGCCAGTGCGGATAACACGCCTGACTACGGATCGGAAGATTATAGGTTCGACTCCTACCTGGCCAATTGTTTTTAAATCTGTAGTTTGTTTAACTCAGGCCCCAGGAAACATACGGTATAATAAAAGACATTATTTGCCATGCCTTAGCACAGTACACTGTCTGTCTGACTAATAATCAAATTCAAGTTTGATCCTCGGAGAAGGAAAATAATTTTGTGAAACTCGGTACTATTAGTAAAACTGTTTACCTCTGTGTGAAGTACAGCATTCTTCATTTTGAAGAAAATTTAGAAGTGAATTGTTGTCGATCACTACTTTCACAAAATGCCTTTGGTAGTATCGCATGTCATGGATGGCCAACACCTATAGTGAATGCAGTCTGCTAATCCATCTACCATATGCTAAATCAATCAGTCACTATTGAGTACTTGACATCTCCAACAGACATGCTAGAAAAGTAGGTGAAGAGGAGAATGTTGCTCAAATAGCTCACCTTTTTAGAAAAAATGTTATCTTTTCCACTCTAACAAACTAACAACCTAAAGATAGAATCACCTGCCCTGTTAAGCTGGAATCAGAAATCTGAGATAAGAATAATGGATTTACTCTATATAACTGACGTGCATTAAATATAGGTCTCATGGTGTTCTGACATTTTAAAAGGAGGTTGTGTGTGAAGTAAATGAATATACTACACTTTTAGAATTCTTATATAACTTGACTGAACTATTGAAGTAGAGGTCTCATAATGTTCTGACATTTTAAAAGGAGGTTGTGTGAAGTAAATGAATATACTACGTTTTAGAGGATTGATGCGCCTGTTGCAAAGCAATTTACCCAGAGTTTTAACTATGAAGCAAGCTCAAAGGGAATGGTAAGGGGCTAATGCAGGATCTTTAAGCTCATTCGACGTGTTATGGAACATAAGGTTACCGGGTGCAGCATTCGTCTAATGCGGAAGAGAGATGCCTGAGCCTACCTAGCACACAATTATTATTTCCAAAAGGTGTAACAGGCCACCTGTCAAGAGGTTTTACTGCAAACTTAAATGAATGGGTAGACTTCATTGAAGAATGGCTACAGCTATTTTACAGTTATTGAATGCTGTCTCTTGGTATGACAGGAGATAAATGCGTCCTGCCTTATGTTTTTTCCTCTGCATTTTCTATATATATATATAGCTGAACATGAGGGGTTGGTCATAGAATGAGTGCTTATGAAGCTCTTTGTTCATTTTCTCAATATTCAGCAGTTCTACTCTGTGATTGTGATACCGTGAGTTTCATTGATTTTCTTGGATCTAGAGAATGATGGTAGTAGAGCATACAGTAATCTCTGCCCATCTGCTTTGGTTTGACAAATATTCATCAAACAAAGGGGCAAGTGGCACCATGATAAAGTGCCTGACTAGATGATAAGAGTGTAGTTTGAACTCCTTCCTGGCCTCTTTTTTTATAAATTTATTCCACTTACATTTGGCCCTAGAAACCTTGTCACCATGTTGTTTTACTGCTATGCCTTCACGGGCTGTAGCAGTATGCAGCGCTCTTAATCTGAAGGTCCTGATTCAATTTGCAGAAGGCAGATAAGTTTTCTGAAATAGGTAGACTTGTTGCTAAACTGCCTCTACATCATGTTGCTCTTTTCATTTGCACAATACAATTTCATAATCCAGATAGAGCAAAGATTATTGGAGAATACAAGTATCGATCCTGTTACCGTATGCTGCTTGTGCTCTACCTGAGCTAATTCCCCTGACGCCCAGAAATTCTGCATGCATTAGACAGCAAAGGAGAATTTGCTATGACTTGAACTCTGTAACAGTGTATGACTCTATGTCATCCAAATGCTACCCCAAAGCAAAAAATAACATTTCTTGCTGAATCACAACAGTGACCTTAGATTAACAGATTTCCTTTTCACTGACTGAGCTAGTGAAGTAGGTGCCGTATGAATAAAAAATGTATAAATCCAAGTCCATTGCATAGGAGGAATACCCACAATTATGTAAGAATGAGACTTAGAGGAAACATTTTACTCTAGAAAGTGGTACACTGTGGAGCAAGCTCTAATAGGAAATGGGTAAGTGTTGAGTCCTGAATCTTCATTGGCTGTATTAGTTCCTTGTGGAGAATAACCTTAGAAACAGCATTTAATTCCACGGGACAGAAGCAATCTGGATACTTACAGAATTGTTGTCGAGGAGAAAAATGTGTATCCCAGTTTTCCAGATTTCCATTGCTATCTCTGAAATCTTTAAATAACACTTTCCATTAAAGAATGGCTACAGCTGTATTATAACTGCTGTATGCTTCATCTGTATGGTAGATGATAAAGATGTTGTACACCTGTGTTTCTTTTTTCCAGCATTTGCCACAGGTACTCATTCTTTTTCAGGGCTGGGCTGTATCAATGTAAGTATGCAGACCTGGTTTATCTATCTACATTTGATAACCTGTTTTTTGTGGGTGAGACTCTGACAGAGCTGTATGTGCTCATTAGTGAGTGCTGAGT
Source organism: Neoceratodus forsteri (assembly GCA_016271365.2). Taxonomy (NCBI): domain Eukaryota; kingdom Metazoa; phylum Chordata; order Ceratodontiformes; family Ceratodontidae; genus Neoceratodus; species Neoceratodus forsteri. Next base: position 1,307,332,975 of record CM057455.1, read on the forward strand.
TTTTACCACAATCAGAAATAGACATAGATTGTGTGCAGGTGAATGTTTTGTGTTCTCTGATCAGCTTTGTATGAGATCTATTGATTAATGGGGCCAGTGGTGCAATGGATAACGGTCGACTCATGGATCAGAAGATTGTAGTTGACTCACCTGCTTGATTGTTTTTTAAATCTGGTTTGCTTAACTCAGGCCCCAGGGAAACATACGGTATAACAAAGTCCATTATTTCAGCTATGCTCTCTTTAGCAGCATACTGTCTGTCTGACTAATAATCAAATGTCCCGAGTTTGATCCTCGGAGAAGTGAAACACCTTTAGAAATCAAAATTATTAGTAACTGCCTTTTACCTCTGTGTGAAGCAATACATTCTTCATTTCAAGAATAATTTAGAAGGAATTGTTGTTGATCACACTTTCACAAAATGTCTTTGGCAGTATCGCATGTCATGGATGGCCAACAATTCATAGTGAATGCAGGCGCCAATCCATCTACCACTATATGCTGTCAAATCAGTCTACCACTGAGTTAATCACATCTCCAACATAAGTAGAAAAGTAGACAGCTATGGGAGAATATTGCTCAAATAGCTCAAATTTTAGAAAAATGTTATCTTTTCCACTTAACAACCAACAACCTAAAGAGCAGAATCACCTGCTCTGTTGTTGAATCAGAATCTGAGATAAGAATACGTATTACCTATATAACTGACGGGCTACTGAAATATAGGTCTCGTGGTGTTCTACATTTTAAAAGGAGGTTGTGTGAAGTAAATGAATATACTATAGTTTTAGATTTACTTATATAACTGATTGAACTATTAAGAGAGGTCTATAATGTTCTGACATTAGAAAGGAGGTTGTGTGTATAAATGAATATACAGTTTAGAGGTGACAGAGCGCGGCCAAGTTGCAAAGCAATTTTTACCCAGAGTTTTAATCTATGAAGCAAGCTCTGAAAAGGAATGCCAAGGCAAATGCAGGCTTTAAGCTCAATTTGGACTAGTGTTATGGAACATAAGGTTACCGGTGGCATTCGGGTTCAATGGAAGAGAGAGTCGCCTGGAGCCTACCTACGGCACAATTATTATTTGTAAGAAAAGGTGAATTACCAGGCCGCCTGTCTAAGAGGTTTTATGGCAACCTTAAATGAATGAGTAGTACTTTCCATTAAAGAATGGCTGTATTTCATACAATGTTGAATGCTGTTCTGCTGGTATGACAGGAGATAAACGCTGTCTCTCTCTATGTTTTTTCCTCTTGCATTTTCTATATATATATAGTCATTGTACATGAGGGTTGGGGTCTACAGAATGAGTGTTTGTGAAGCTTTGTTCATCTTTCAATACTCAGCAGTTCTACTCTGTGATTGTGCACGTAGTTCTATTGATTTTCTGGATCTAGAGAATGATGGTGAGTAGCATTACAGTAATCCTGCCCATCTGCTTTGGTTTGACAAATTCATCAAACAGCAAGTGGCACCATGAGAAGTGCCTGATTACAGATGACAAGATGAGCTTGAACTCCTTCCTGCTCACTTTTCTTATAAATCTATTCCACTTATATTGGCCTAGAAACCTTTGTCACCGATGCTGTTTTACTGCTATGCCTTCTCACTGGCTGTAGGCATGCAAAGGCTCCTAATCTGAAGGTTCTGAGATTCAATTTGCAGAAAAAAGGCAGATAGTCTTTTGAAATAGTGTATCTGTTGCAAACTGTTCTTCACATCATGTTGCTTTTTCATTTGCACAATACAATGTTAAAATTCAGATAGAGTACAAAGATTATTTGGAGAACAGGTATTGATCCTCTCGATGCTAGCAAGCCTACCATATGAGCTAATTCCATGTTGAAATTGTATGCATTAGACAGCAAAGCGAGAATTTTGTTAGTACTTTGAACTCTGTAAAGTATGACTATGTCAGTCCAACAAGCAAATTTCCTTCCAAAGCAAAATCAATAATATTTCTTTTAGCTGAATCACAACAGACCTTAGATTAACAGATTTTCATTACTGACTGAGCTACTGAAGTAGGGTGCCGATGAATAAAAATGTATAAATCCAAGTCCACATTGCATAGAGTGAATACTCCACAATTTATGTGGGATAGAATGAGACCCGAGGGAAACATTTCCTTTACCCAGAAAGTGGTAACACTGTGGGGCAAGCTCTTAATAGGAAATGGCAAGTGCTGAGTCCGAATCTCTTCTTAAGCTGTATTAGTTCATGAGAATAAACTACTAGAAACAGCATTTGATTCCATGGGGACATGAAGCTGATCTGGGATATACTTAATAGTAGACTTGTTATGTCGAGGAGAAATGTATCCCAGTTTTTCCAGGTTTCACCATCCCCAGAAATCTTTAAAGCATGCATTAGGACAGCAAGCGGAGAATTTTGTTGAGTACTTTGAACTCTGTAAAAGTGTATGACCTTATGTCAGTCCAACAAGCAAATTTCCTACCAAAGCAAACTCAATAACATTTCTTTTGCTGGAGTCACAACAGTGACCTTAGATTAACAGATTTCCTTTCATTACTGACTGAGCAAGTGAAGTAGAGGTGCTGTATGGAATAAAAATGTATAACCAAGTCCACATTGCATAGGGAGGAATACCACACTTGCAGTGGGATAGAACAGACCAGAGGGGAAACATTTCACCAGAAAGTGGTAACACTGTGGAGCAAGCCTCATTGTGTGGAAAATGGCAAGTGCTGAGTCCTGAATCTCTCATAGTTTAAGCTGTATTAGTTCTTAGAGAATAAACCATTAGAAACGTGCACCGCCACGACATGAAGCTAATCTGGGACATACTTATTGAAGCAGAATTGTTATGTCGTAGGAGAAAATGTAATTCCTTAGCTTTTTCCAGGCTCATCATTATATCCCCAGAAATCTTTTAAATAACACTTTTCATTAAAGAATGGCTACAGCTGTATTATAACATACTGCATGCTTCTCGTCTGTATGGCAGATGATAAAGATGTTGTACCTAGTGTTTCTTTTTTTCCAACATTTGCCACAGTACTCATTCTTTTCAGGGCTGAGGCTGTACGAATGTGTGATGCAGACCTGGCTTCATCTATCTCAGTATTCGATAACTTGTTTTGTCAGGGTGGAGACTGTGATTGTGAGCGTGATGTGTGCTCTTTAGTGAGTGTCAGAGTTTTACAACTCACAATCAGAAATAGGGACATAAGATTGTGTGCAGGTGAAATGCTTTATGTTCTCTGCATGCTTTTGTATGAGATCTTATTCATTAATGGGGCCAGTGGCGTAATGGATAACGCTGTCTGACTACGGATCAGAAGATTGTAGGTTTGACTCACTCGGCTCGATTGTCTTCTTTTAAATCTGTAGTTTGTTTAACTCTCAGGCTCTAGGGAAACATCACGGTATAACAAAAGACATTATTTTGCTTATGTTTCCTTTAGCACAGTACACTGTCTGTCTGACGACAATTTCATCAAACCCGAGTTTGATCCTCGAGAAGGAAAAATAATTCCTTGTGAAACTTCGGTACTATTAGTAAAACTGTTTTTTTTACCTCTGTGTGAAGGCATTACATTCTCTACTTGGAAGAATAATTAGAAGTGAATTGTTGTTTATCACTACTTTCAATAAAATGCCTTGCAGTATCAGTATGTCATGGATGGCCAACAATTTATAAAGAATGATACACCAATCCATCACCACTCATATGCTAAACAATCAGTCTACCATTGGAGTTACTGCTAGAAAGTGGGACAGCTAAAGGAGAATGTTGTTCAAATAGCTCAAAATTTTAGAAAAATGTTATTCTTTTCCAATCTAACAAACTAACAACCCTAAAAGAGCAGAATCACCTGTATTCTGTTGTTGGAATCAGAAATCTGAGATAAGAATAATGGATTTTATTTCTATATAACTGACGGGGCTACTGGAAATACAGGTCTCATGTGGGTGTTCCTGTATTAAAAGGAGATTGTGTGAAGTAAATGAATATACTACACTTTTAGATTTACCTATATAACTGTCGGAACTATTAGTAGGTAGATCGTCATAATGTTCTGACATTTTAAAGGAGGTTGTGTGTGTGAAGTAAATGATAAGATATACTACAGTTTTTAGAGGTGACAGTATGCGGCCTAAGTTGCAAAGCAATTTTTTACCCAGAGTTTTTTAATCTTATGAAGCAAGCTCTGAAAAGGGAATGCTGCAAGGGGCGAATGCAGGATCTTTTAAGCTCAATTTGGATCAGTGTGTTATGGAACATAAGGTTACCGGGGTGCATCTGGGTTCTAATGTGGAAGAGAGCTCGTCCTGAGCCTACCTAATGGCACAATTATTTCATAGTAAGAAAAAGGTGTAATACCAGGCCACTCATATCAAGCAGGGTCTTTTACTGGCTAAATCCTTAAAAATGAATGGGTAGCACTTTCCATTACAGAATGGCTAAGCCAGCTATTTGGACTCGAATATTGAATGCTGTCTCTGCTGGTATGACAGGAGATAAACGCGCCTGCCTTTCTATGTTTTTTTTCCTCTTGGCATTTTCTATATATATATAGTCATTGTATGAGGGGCTTGGGGGTCTACAGAATGGAGTGCTTATGAAGCTTTTTGTTCATCTTTCTCAACTGTCTCAGTAAGTTCTCCACTCTGTGATTGTGCATATGTAACGTGAGTTTCCATTGATTTTCTTGGATCTAGAGAATGATGGTGAGCAGTAGCATTACAGTAATCTCTGCCCATCTGCTTTGGTTTGACAAATATTCATCAAACAAAAGGGGCAAGTGGCACCATGAGTAAAGTGCCTGACTACAGATGACAAGACTGTAGCTTGAACTCCTTCCTGGCTCACTTTTTCTTATAAATCTGTATTCCACTTACATTTCGGGCTCCTAGAAACCTTGTCACCGATGCTGTTTTACTGCTATGCCTTCACTGGGCATGTAGGCAGCATGCAAAGGCTCCTAATCTGAAGGTCCTGAGATTCAATTTGCAGTAAATGGCAGATAAGTCTTTCTGAAATAGGTGGTATACGTACAAACTGTTCCTTTATATCAAGTGTTGCTTTTTCTCATGTGCACAATACAATGTTATAATTCAGATAGAGTACAAAGATTATTTGGAGAATACAGGTATCGATCCTGTTACCTCTCACATGCTAAGCGAGCGCTCTACCATTTGAGCTAATTCCCCCCGATGTCTGGAAATGTTCTGCATGCATTAGGACAGCAAAGCGGAGAATTTTGCTGAAGTACTTTGAACTCTGTAAAAGTGTATGACTCTATGTCAGTCCAACAAGCAAATTTCCTACCAAAGCAAAATTCAATAACATTTCTTTTAGCTGGAATCACAACAGTGACCTTAGATTAACAGGTTTTCATTACTGACTGAGCAAGGAAGTAGGGGTGCTGTGTGAATAAAAATTTATAAACCGTCCACATTGCATAGGAGGAATACCCTACAATTTATGGGATAGAATGAGACTCAGAGGGGAAACATTTTCTTTACCTAGAAAGTGGTAACACTGTGGAGCAAAGCTCTTAATAGGAAATGGTAAAAGTGTTGAGTCCTGAATTTCTTCAGCTTAAGCTGTATTAGTTCTTTATGGAGAATAAACTTACTAGAAACAGCATTTAATTCCACGGGGACATGCGAAGCTAATCTGGGACATACTTAATGGGCAGAATTGTTATGCCGAGGAGAAAAATGTGTATCCCAGTTTTTCCAGGTTTCCATTGCTATCCCCAGAAATTCTTTTAAATAACATTTTCCATTAAAGAATGGCTACAGCTGTATTATAACATACTGCATGCTTCTATCTGTATGGCAGATGATAAGATGTTGTTCCCCTGGTGTTTTCTTTTCCAGCATTTGCCACAGGTACTCATTCTTTTTCAGGGCTGAGGCTGTACCGAATGTGTAAGTATGCAGACCTGGCTTCATCTATCTCAGTATTCGATAACTCTGTTTTGTCAGGGTGGAGACTCTGATTAGTGCGTGCATGTGTGCTCATTTAGTGAGTGTCGAGAGTTTCACAACTCACAATCAGAAATAGGACATAAGATTGTGTGCAGGTGAAATGCTTTATGTTCTCTGCATCAGCTTTTGTATGAGATCTTATTCATTACTGGGGCCAGTGGCTAATGGATACTAGCGTCTGATCACGGATCCAGAAGATTGTAGGTTTGACTCACTACCTGCTCGGATTGTCTTTTTTAAATCTGTAGTTTGCTTAACTCTCAGGCCCCAGGGAAACATATATGGTATAACAAAAGACATTATTTCAGCTATGCTCTTTAGCACAGTACACTGTCTGTCTGACTAATAATCAAAATGTCCAGTTTGATCCTCGGAGTAGGAAAATAATCTTTGTGAAACTGTACTATTAGTAAACTGCTTTTTACCTCTGTGTGAAGCACAGCATTCTTCTCATTTTGAAGAATAATTTAGAAGTGAATTGTTGTCGATCACTACTTTCTCACAAAATGTCTTTGGCAGTATCAGCATGTCATGGATGGCCAACAATTCTATAGTGAATGCAGGCGTCAATCCATCTACCACTCATATGCTAAACAATCAGTCTACCATTGGAGTTAATGCTAGAAAAAGTAGGACAGCTAAGAGGAGAATGTTGCTCAAATAGCTCAAAATTTTTAGAAAAATGTTATCTCTTTTCCACTCTAACAAACTAACAACCTAAAAGAGCAGAATCACCTGCATTCTGTTAAGCTGGAATCAGAAATCTGAGATAAGAATAATGGATTTACTCTATATAACTGACGGGGCTACTGAAATACAGGTCTCATGGTGTTCTGACATTTTAAAAAGGAGATTGTGTGTGAAGTAAATGAATATACTACACTTTTAGATTTACTCTATATAACTGACGGAACTATTGAAGTAGAGGTCTCATAATGTTCTGACATTTTAAAAAGGAGGTTGTGTGTGAAGTAAATGAATATACTACAGTTTTAGAGGTGACAGTATGCGGCCTAAGTTGCAAAGCAATTTTTTACCCAGAGTTTTTTAATCTTATGAAGCAAGCTCTGAAAAGGGAATGCTGCAAGGGGCGAATGCAGGATCTTTTAAGCTCAATTTGGATCAGTGTGTTATGGAACATAAGGTTACGGGCAGCATTCGGTTCAATGTGGAAGAGAGAATTGCTGGACCTACCTATTGGCACAATTATTATTTCAGTAAGAAAAAGGTGTATTACCGAGGCCACCTGTTCAAGAGGTTTTCAGCATAAATCCTTAAAATGAATGGGTAGCACTTTCCATTACAGAATGGCTACAGCTATTTCACGCAATATTGAATGCTGTCTCTGCTGGTATGACAGGAGATAAACGCGTCCGGCTCTCTATGTTTTTTTCCTCTTGCATTTTCTATATATATATAGTCATTGTACATGAGGGGCTGGGGTCTACAGAATGAGTGCTTATGAAGCTCTTTGTTCATCTTTCTCAATACTCAGCAGTTCTACTCTGTGATTGTGCATATGTACCGGTGAGTTTCCATTGGATTTTCTTGGATCTAGAGAATGATGGTGAGCAGTAGCATTACAGTAATCTCTGCCCATCTGCTTTGGTTTGACAAATATTCATCAAACAAAAGGGGCAAGTGGCACCATGAGTAAAGTGCCTGACTACAGATGACAAGACTGTAGCTTGAACTCCTTCCTGGCTCACTTTTTCTTATAAATCTGTATTCCACTTACATTTCGGGCTCCTAGAAACCTTGTCACCGATGCTGTTTTACTGCTATGCCTTCACTGGGCTGTAGGCAGCATGCAAAGGCTCCTAATCTGAAGGTCCTGAGATTCAATTTGCAGAAATGGCAGATAAGTCTTTCTGAAATAGGTAGTATCTGTTGCTAAAACTGTTCCTTTATATCAAGTGTTGCTTTTTCTCATGTGCACAATACAATGTTATAATTCAGATAGAGTACAAAGATTATTTGGAGAATACAGGTATCGATCCTGTTACCTCTCACATGCTAAGCGAGCGCTCTACCATTTGAGCTAATTCCCCCCGATGTCTGGAAATGTTCTGCATGCATTAGGACAGCAAAGCGGAGAATTTTGCTGAAGTACTTTGAACTCTGTAAAAGTGTATGACTCTATGTCAGTCCAACAAGCAAATTTCCTACCAAAGCAAAATCAATAACATTTCTTTTAGCTGGAATCACAACAGTGACCTTAGATTAACAGATTTCCCTTTCATTACTGACTGAGGCAAGTAGGGGTGCGTATGGAATAAAAATGTATAAACCAAGTCCACATTGCATAGGAGGAATCCCTACAATTTATGTGGGATAGAATGAGACTCAGAGGGAAACATTTCTTTACCTAGAAAGTGGTAACACTGTGGAGCAAGCTCTTAATAGAAATGGTCAGTGTGCGAGTCCTGAATCTCTTCAGCTTAAGCTGTATTAGTTCCTTATGGAGAATAAACTTACTAGAAACAGCATTTAATTCTACATGGGACATGAAGCTAATCTGGGACATACTTAATAGCAGAATTAGTTATGTTTAGGAGAAAATGTGTATCCTCAGTTTTTCCAGGTTTCCATTGCTATCCCCAGAAATCTTTTAAATAACATTTTCCATTAAAGAATGGCTACAGCTGTATTATAACATATGCATGCTTCTATCTGTATGGCAGATGATAAAGATGTTGTACCTTGGTGTTTCTTTTTTTTTCAGCATTTGCACAGGTACTCATTCTTTTCAGGGGCTGGGGCTGTTACCGAATGTAAGTATGCAGACCTGGCTTCATCTATCTCAGTTTTCGATAACTCTGTTTTGTCAGGGTGGAGACTCTGATTGTGAGCGTGCATGTGTGCTCATTAGTGAGTGTCAGAGTTTTACAACTCACAATCAGAAATAGGACATAAGATTGTGTGCCGGTGAAATGCTTTATGTTCTCTGCATCAGCTTTTGTATGAGATCTTATTCATTAATGGGGCCAGTGGCGCAATGGATAACGCGTCTGACTACGGATCAGAAGATTGTAGGTTTGACTCCTACCTGGCTCGATTGTCTTCTTTTAAATCTGTAGTTTGCTTAACTCTCAGGCCCCAGGGAAACATACGGGTATAACAAAAGACATTATTTCAGCTATGCTCTTTTAGCACAGTACACTGTCTGTCTGACTAATAATCAAAATGTCCCGAGTTTGATCCTCGGAGAAGGAAAATAATCTTTGTGAAACTCGGTACTATTAGTAAAACTGCCTTTTTACCTCTGTGTGAAGCACAGCATTCTCTCATTTTGGAAGAATAATTTAGAAGTGAATTGTTGTCGATCACTACTTTCTCACAAAATGTCTTTGGCAGTATCAGCATGTCATGGATGGCCAACAATTCTATAGTGAATGCAGGCGTCAATCCATCTACCACTCATATGCTAAACAATCAGTCTACCATTGGAGTTAATGCTAGAAAAAAGTAGGACAGCTAAGAGGAGAATGTTGCTCAAATAGCTCAAAATTTTTAGAAAAATGTTATCTCTTTTCCACTCTAACAAACTAACAACCTAAAAGAGCAGAATCACCTGCATTCTGTTAAGCTGGAATCAGAAATCTGAGATAAGAATAATGGATTTACTCTATATAACTGACGAGGCTTGGCAGTTTGCGATTAATATCGATTTCCGTCGATTAACATCAAGACGTGCTAAGTTAACAATTTCAACGGAAATCTTTTTTCGTCGATTTCTACCGAAATGCTGCTGTTTCATGCATCACTTGAAAACGTTCTGATTAAAATCATAATTGCCCTAGTGATTTATATTGTAAACTGCCCTGCCTCTCAATTCTTTACTTTAGCTTTTGATTCCCTATTCCGAATCACAAGCTAAAGTAAAGTACTGAGAGACAGGGCAGTTTACGATCTAAATCACCGGGCAATTATAACTTTAATCAGAATGTTTTCACTTGCAAATACTTAGACGTATGGCTGAACCCAGTGGACGCTGATTTCCAGGTGGCCCACACTCTCTCCTGCTGAACACATCTCTAACTACTGTATCTCCCTCTGTGTCTCTAGTTGAATTTATGTGCTAGGGTTTAATAATTTGTTTAATCCTTACAGTCATTTTAAGTTCTGAGTTGATATTAGAAGTGAATTTGTAGGTTTTTTTTTTTTTTTTTTTAACTGTTGACTTTTCCATTAGCAGAATATATCCTCTCACCACTAGAGGGCTATATCTCTATCTCTAGCTCTATCTAGTACGTAAGCCATGTGGGTCCTTTCTGCCTTTCTCTTGCCTCTCCTCCTCCTCCTCCTCCTTGCCTGCCCCCCTTCTCTCTCCCTGGTCCTAGCCACCCCCACCCCCACCACCCTCTACTCTGGTTTCCACTGCTACTGCAAGAGAACTCTCCACTTCTACTCAAGACTTTTGCTTGGTGCACCGTTTGGATATTCCTGGTTACTTAACCCGACCACTACTCTCAACAAGTGTGGCCACCTCTCTACACTGTACCACCTTGCAGTCCATATGGGATACCGCCTGGAACCTTACAACTTCTACTCCCGGAAACAACGATCAAAACTATCTCTCAAAGAGCTGCGACTCTGCTCCTTAAAAGTCCTATTCCTCCTCTTTCTCATCTCAGGGAGTGTCCATCCCAATCCTGGCCCTAGAAGCTCAGGTCACACATAAACTCCAGGTGCCCTTATCCTTGCAACCATTAATATCTGCAGCCTACTACCAAAAGCTGGATGCACTCCAAGCCTTCATATGCCAACACAACCCTGACATCCTTGCAGTGGTGGAAACTTGGCTGACACCTAAAGTTCCTGACTCAGCAGCAACAATACAGGGCTACAATGTCCACAGGCTGGACCAGTTATCCAAAAAAGGCAGTGGTTGTGCAATCTATATCAAAGACTCCCTGTCTTGGCACCCTGTAGCAACTCCATCACTTTCTGCCTCAGCCCAGATTCTGCCAATAAAAATCGTCCTAGGTCCCAACCATAAAGCCCAGACTATTGTCTCTGTATACATCCCACCCAGGGACCCTAAACATGGATTCAATGACGTCCTAAACTTTATCAGCTCTCATCCTCCCGAAGCTGAACTTATTCTACTAGGGGATTTCAATATAAACTGGTTAGCATCGAGCACCAGTGCCTATAAAGACTCCATCTCAGCTGCTAACCTCATGCAAATGGTGAACTCCCCTACTGGGATTAACTACAAGACTCACACCAGTACCCTCTTGGATTGGGTCCTCACCACTCACCCCACAAGGATTTCTCGTATGACCATTCTCCCAGACTCTCTCAGTGACCACTCACCGGTCATGTGTGCATGGTCTAACAAATTCCTTAAGCCCCCTCCCAAAATTATCGATAGCAGAGTCCTTCCTCAAGGAAAACTTCCACATCTCAAACAACACCTGCTTCTACAAGACTGGCTACCCATCTATGAAGCAATACATGTTAACTTGGCTCTTGATCACTTCATCTCAATTTTCAACAAAGCCTGCGACCTCTTTGCCCCTGCTAAAAGGCGCAAAACAAAATCTCTCTCTCTAACCCATGGGTCACCGCAGCTCTTCTCTCACAGCTGAAACTAAGGGATCACCTCTGGGCAGTTGCCAGGGTCACTGGCAAACAACTGGACATCCAAAATTACAAACAGGCATGAAATGCCTGCACAAAAGTCATACAGCTAATGAAATCCACCTATTACAAAGACGATCTCACCAATACATGGGGAAATGGTCGTGCTTTCTGGGACAATATCAAGGATGTCACAGGGAAGCAGCCAAAAACCTCTCTGGCCATGTTAATGGTTAATGGATCCACAACCCTCGACCCCAAGGTGATTGCAAACATCTTTAACATGGCTTTTTCAGACCTTAGTGCTGTTCTACCCCATGACTTTTTTTGAAAACAGGGCCTACTTCCCAAATACCTCAGCCCCTCAGTCTAACCATTCCCTCTTCTACTTCAAGGAGGTAAGGCTGAATGAAGCTCGTCGCTATATTACTGCAGCTATCTCTAAATCTAGATCTAGTAGCAACACCCTGGACCTTAAGCTTCTGTTGCTCACCCTCGATGAGGTAATTCATCCATTAACAAAAATCCTAAACCTCTCTCTCAGCTGTGGAAAATTCCCGGACCTATGGAAAACAGCCACCATGACACCTGTCCATAAAAGTGGGGACAAGACAAATCACTCAAATTATCACCCTATCTCCATACTGCCCCCACTCTCTAAGGCACTCGAGCGCATCATGGCTGATCAACTTACCGACCACTTGGATAAATACAATATGCCTTGTCCACAACAACATGGCTTCCAGAAAGGTCACAGCACCACCACAGCCCTTCTTGAGTTCACTGGAGCTTTGCACAAATCCCTTGACAGTGGCCTTCTCACAGGGGCCGCTTTCATCGACCTCTCCAAGGCCTTCGATACAGTACACCATGGACTACTAATACACCAACTACTGAATGCTGAGCTATCACCTGACTCTTCTCTCTGGTTTAAAAGCTACTTAGAAAACCGGTCACAGAGAGTAAAAATTGCAGACACTCTTTCTAACACCCTGCCTGTTCACTTGGGTGTCCCACAGGGATTCAAACTGGGCTCCCTCCTTTTTAGTCTTTTCTTAAACTCCCTTCCCTACCACTGCTCTGAGCAGATCATACTATATGCCGATGATGCTGTTGTCTTCTCCACTCACAAAGATCCTGCAACTCTTCAACACAACCTTCAACTTGGTTTCAGTTCTGTAGAGACATGGTTTCTTAATCATAAACTGGTCCTCAATGACAAGAAAACCAAATCTATGCTCTTCTGCAGCTCTCATAGCCCACAAAGCTACACCACTTGGCTATCTCCACCCACCCAGGGGAACACTCTAGATCAGGTGGGGTCCTTCAAATACTTAGGGATACAGCTTGACCCTAATCTCTGCTATGGACTTCATGTAAATAATGTAGCTAGAGCTGATAATACACGGCTTGGTCTCCTCTACAAACACAGACCACACCTCATGCCAGAAGCTTTGAAGGTTGCAGTCCTGAGCTCTGTGATCTCTGTAATAGACTATGGTCTCATCATTTATGGCTCAGCCACAACCAAAACCCTTAGACGCCTCTCAACTGCCTTAAATAAAGCATGTCGGCTCATCACTGGTGCTCACCATCTCACCCACACATGTGACCTGTACATTCAGACCGGCTGGCTCCAACTATCAAACCGCATAATGTTTCTCACCTGCTCCATGGTGAAAAAATCTACCTTGGCCTTGCACCTTCTGGGGTCTCAACTCTGTTACAACACCGAATTAACAAATGGTGCATTAGGAGATCCACGCTACAGCTACTGAAAGTCCCCCACTGTCACACTACACAGGGTCAATGCTCTTTTGCTTATCGAGCGCCACTCTGGTTCAGTGGCCTCAGCCAAACCATCTCCTCTGCCCCAACAATTGGTATGTTTAAAACTAGGCTCCGGGACTATCTCACTACCAACAGCTCCTGTAACTGCCCAACTTGACCTTGTTTCTCCACTTCCCTTTCTGCTCTAGTTGTTCCCCCTTCCCTTCTCACTGGATTCTACCCTCACTTCTTGGTAAACCCAGTGCTGCACTTTTCACCCTCCCCCCACCCTTCCTATATTCCTTCTCCCCTCCCTCCTCCTTCCCTCTCCTATGACTCTGGCACTTCTTATCTGTTGTCTATTTTCTCTGACAAATGCTGCTGGCTGCCTTGTTACAATGCTACCCTTGAACTGTATTAATCTGTACTCTGTTTGCAATGTCCACATTGTTGTAATGTCTGTCTTGATGTTCCCCATAATTTGTATTTCTCTGATGTGGAACCTTTGTAAAAGAGCCAAGGCTCAAAGGTATTTGTAATCCTAGACTTGATAAATAAAATAAATAAAAATGAAAAAACCCATCTAAATCACTGGGCAATGATGTATTCTATTCCATTAACACCTAATCACTAGTTGCTGCATAGTTCTGTGGTTTCCCGTGCCCTCTGAGCTGATAATAAAATTAGTAGTCTTTTAATCAGACCTCAGCTCTCAGATCTAGCAACACATCCAAACAGCATGGGTCGAAAAAGAAAATGTGCAGACGAGTATTGCTCTGAATTCCCAGAACTGGAATTAAAAACTGTCAAAAAGACTGGTGATGGGGAAAGTATTGACATTTTACGATGCAAGATTTGTAAAACCGAAATATCTGGTCAGGCAAATCACATTTCTGAGCATTTGAACAGCAAGACACACCTGAAGCTAAAGCAAAGTCTGGACATTATCTCGCAGCCCTCAATGGAATCGTTTATGGGGCACATGAAGCAGAAAAAAGAAGAAGCTGCCGACTTCCCACATGATCTTGTTAGGGCTTTGTGTTTTGAAGCAATTCCGATGAACGCAGCTTGGGGCTCCAGCTGTCTGATGTGTGTTCTAAGAAAATATGCACCAGCTGGGAGAACATGTCCAAAAAGACATCGGCTGGAGGAGAAATATATTCCAGAGGTCTTCATGCATCACAAAGCAAGAATAAATGAGCTGCCATCTGGTGAGCAATTCTCTATTGTTGTCGATGAAACACCTGAGTTGGCAGGTCTACCTGCTATTAATGTTCTGGGAGTTTTTTACTCATCTAAAATAGATCCATAAACTGTCTGCTATTGAAATCTACAGTTGTTATGCAATGCAATGTGGGTGTAATCTGGAACTTACTCCATGACATGATGAGAGACTATTGCTTGTCTTGGTCTGATTGTGTCTCAATAAACACTGATTCAGCAATGTACATGCAGAGAATGATTAAAGACCTTAGAGGCATTTACCCACATTTGCTACACATACCCTGCATCGCACATTTATTGCACGTAGCTATCGACCATGCTATTAAATCAGACAAATTTTGTGATGTTAATGAAATTAAGGAGACTCGTAACGGATGATTCGAGTCAAAGAGATCTTTACTGCAAGCTTACATTTTTGTGCAGTTTTCTAGGAAAAATCCATGTGATACATGTACAGATGGAAACCAAAGCACCACTAATTCACAAAATTGACAGACTACTGAACTTCGATCTGAGTGTGGCAAGCAATGTCAAAAGTTCACTAAAAGATGTTGATTTAAAGTCAATGGGATCTAAACGACAGTTCCTGTCTGCAGCAATGCATTCTTTCTCAAGAAATTTTCATTCAGAGCTAAGCACAACACTTGCACGAAATGTCCCTGAAGGACTTTATGGTTCTGGATCGTTGTTTGACAATTGCAGGATGTATGTTCACTTTATAAAGAAACAGCTCTCTGCTGATGTCTCTAAATATGTTTCCATAAGCAACACCTTTTCACTGCCAAAAAGAAGACTTTAAGTGGGACTTTAGTTTATATATGAAACTTGAGGTTCCTTCAGACTGCACAATCTCTCCGATGGGGTACTGGGAGAGTGAGATGTTAAACCTTCCTGTACTTTCCAATGTTGTGTTGAGGGCACTGGCTATGCCAGTTACATCTACTGCTGTAGAGCGTTCGTTTAGTCTGCACAGAAAAGTTCAAGATAAACTCCGAATGCGCCTTTCAGAGGAGAGACTGGGGATGCTGAACATTTTCTACCACAACAAGGACATAACAGGAAGTTTTGATGCATTTAGCGACACAGATATAAAAAAATTCCACAATTGAATCCAGCACAGATTGCACTTTTGGGGGGGAAGCATGTGGTATTGTCTTTGTATAACTCTGTGTGTCTCCGTATGTTGTAGTGTCTCTGTGTCTCTGTGTATGTTGTAGTGTCTTTGTATAACTCTGTGGGTCTCCGTATGTTTTTTACCTTAAAGGTCGATTTTAATCGAAATAAAGACCTTAAAATAAACATCGATTTTAGCCATCGAAATTTGTTAAAAATAAAAATTGAAAACTGCCAAGCCTATATATAACTGACGGAGCTTATATTTCGGGCTCCAAGCAACCTTGTCACCGATGCTGTTTTACTGCTATGGCTTCCCTGTGCTGTAGACAGCATGCAAAGGCTCCTAATCTGAAGGTCCTGAGATTCAACTTGTAGAAAAGGCAGATGAGCCTTTCTGAAATAGGTAGTATCTGTTGCTAAAATTGTTTCTCTACATCTGGTTAAAGTGTTGTTCTTTCTCATTTGCACAGTACAATGTTATAATTCAGACAGAGTATAAATTAAGGACAAAGTTTATTTGGAGAATACAGGCATTAATCCTGCTACTTCTCACTTGCTAAGTGAGTGCTCTACCATTTGAGCGAATTCCCCCAATGTTTGCAGATGTTCTGCATGCATTAGCACAGCAAAGCAGAGAATTTTGCTGAAGTACTTTGAACTCTGTAAGGCCCTGGACACACAGGGGAACTTAAAACAGTTTAAATGCCTTAAAACAGTTTAAATCTCCCTAGCACTATTTGCAGACAGACTACATGCCCCTTAAAACAGTTTAAAAAAAGTGTTTTTAAACCCTGCTAGATACCTAGTCTTAAAACCATTTTTAAAAATGTTTTGGCGCTAGCATGGTTTTACTCACAGGTCTGTCCAGGAGTAAAGACGTTTTAAGCTATAATAGTTTAACTAAAACAGTTCTAGCTGCAGTATGTCCAGGCAGGCACAGTTCTGTGTGTTGGACTTAACACAAAATGGTTACAAGGAGAACAGGTTTAACACTAGCAGTGTGGCCACACTAAACCTTTATCAAAAATGGTTACTGAGTAGTGTGGCTGCACTGAAATGGTTTAGCTAAATTGGTTTTAAAAACAGTTTTCAAAAACAGTTCTGTAGGGTGTCCAGGGCCTTAAAGTGTATGATTCTATGTCAGTCCAACAAGCACATTTCCTACCAGAGCAAAATCATTAACATTTCTTTTAGCTGAAATCACAACAGTGACCTTAGATTAACAGATTTTCCTTTCATTACTGACTGAGCTAGTGAAGTAGGGGTGCCGTATGGAATAAAACATTTATAAATCCAAGTCCACATTGCATAGGGGGAATACCCTACAATTTATGTGGGATAGAATGAGACTCAGAGGGGAAACATTTCTTTACCTAGAAAGTGGTAACACTGTGGAGCAAGGAAATGGTGCAAGTGCTGAGTCCTGAATCTCTTCAGCTTAAGCTGTATTACTTCCTTATGGAGAATAAACTTACTAGAAACAGCATTTAATTCCACCAGGACATGAAGCTAATCTGGGACATACTTAATAGGAGAATTGTTATGTCGAGGAGAAAAAAGTGTATCCCCAGTTTTCCCAGGTTTCCGTTGCTATCACCAGAAATCTTTTAAATAACACTTTCTGTTAAAGAATGGCTACAGCTACTTAATAATGCATGCTTCTATCTGTATGGCAGATGATAAAGATGTTCTACCTGTGGTGTTTCTTTTTTTCCAGCATTTGTCACAGGTACTCATTCTTTTTCAGGGCTGGGGCTGTACCGAATGTGTAAGTATGCAGACCTGGGTTCATCTATCTCAGTATTCGATAACTCTGTTTTGTCAGGGTGGAGACTCTGATTGTGAGTGTGCATGTGTGCTCATTAGTGAGTGTCAGAGTTTTACAACTCACAATCAGAAATAGGACATAAGATTGTGCGTAGGTGAAATACTTTATGTTCTCAGTATCTGCTTTGGTATGAAATTCTATTCATTAATAGGGCCAGTGGCCCAATGGATAACACGTCTGATTATGCATCAGAAGATTGTAGGTTCAACTCCTGCCTGGCTCAATTGTTTTTCTTTTAAATCTGTAGTTTGCTTAACTCTCAGGCCCCAGGGAAACATACGGTATAACAAAAGACATTATTTCAGCTATGCTCTTTTAGCACAGTACACTGCCTGTCTGACTAATAATCAAAATGTCTGGAGTTTGATCCTCGGAAAAGGAAAATAATCTTTGTGAAACTTGGTACTATTAGTAAAACTGCCTTTTTACCTCTGTGTGAAGCACAGCATTCTCTCATTTTGGAAGAATAATTTAGAAGTGAATTGTTGTCGATCACTACTTTCTCACAAAATGTCTTTGGCAGTATCAGCATGTCATGGCCAATAATTCTGTAGTGAATGCAGGCGTCAATCCATCTACCACTCATATGCTAAACAATCAGTCTACCATTGGAGTTAATTCCACATCTCCAACAGACATGCTAGAAAAAGTAGGACAGCTAAGAGGAGCATGTTGCTCAAATAGCTCAAAATTTTTAGAAAAATGTTACCTCTTTTCCACTCCAACAAACTAACAACCTAAAAGAGCAGAATCACCTGCATTCTTTTAAACTGGAATCAGAAATCTGAGCTAAGAATAATGGATTTACTCTATATAACTGACGGAGCTACTGAAATACAGGTCTCATAGTGTTCTGACATTTTAAAAAGGAGGTTGTCTGTGAAGTAAATGAATATACTACAGTTTTAGATTTACTCATTATGGAGATCACGTGATGCAGGGTTCCCGATAGCAGCACTGAAGTGGAGCTCCGTCACCTCGCCTCTCTTTTGCTTAATATTTCAAACTAACAGCCTAAAATGTTTTGACCAAACTCAACACAGGTCACTCCTGAGGATACAGTCCCAGGCTAGAGCTTAAATTAAGTTTGTAGTCAGCTTATTTACTGCGATGGAGGCTGAAATGAAGCAGACCCTGCCCAGGCATACTCCACCAGCCTCGCAGAGAAACTGCCTAAAAAGCAGAGGGCTCAAGGAGCTGCTGCCGGCAAAGCGACGCCCCCAGCCTCAGCTGCAATCCCATTAATGGAAGACCGCTTTCTGCAAGAAATCTTGTCTTTTAAAGAAACCCTTGCTGACATTGCCTCAGAGTTGAAGTCCCTCCATAGCGATTTTAAAGGCCTTACAAGGAGAGTGGGGGATGCAGAGGCCCGTTTGGTATCGGCAGAGAAGTGGAGGGAGAAGGCAGAACCGGAGCTAGTGCAGCTGCGCCAACAGATACAAAAGCTGCAGCTTAAAACCGAAGATGTGGAAGGCAGGAGCAGACGGAAAAATGTTTTGATCTTAGGGCTACCTGAAGCTGAGGAGGGTGCTAACACTGTGGCCTTCATCCAGAAATTTCTACAGAAAGTAGTGGGGCCCTCCCCCTTGAGTGCCAACTACCAAATCGAGTGGGCACACCACTCCCTCAGACCAAGACCCCCTCCAGGAGCTCCCCCAAGACCGATCATCATGAGGTTCCTGAGCTTTGTGGAGAAGCAGCATGTTATTGACAAAGCAAAAGAGCTCTAGAAGATAATGTGGGAGAATGCCACCCTCAGAATAACACAAGATTTGCCCCTGGAGACCCGACAGAAGCGAGCCGCTTTTCATGCTACTGTCAAGAAGTTAATAGCTGCTGGTATTCCCTTTCAAATGCTGTACCCAGCCAAGCTGCGTGTTTCAGTTCAGAGCTCCTGGACTGCATGTGATATGCCTGAACAAGCCACTGCTGACCTTTCCTTGAAGCTACCTAGCTTGTTTAAAGAATGGTGATCTCTTTCTAATGGACTGTAGTGTCTCTATAATCATAGACAGGGGACTGATTTAATTGTTTACCTGTTGGGTTGTTTGATTCAGGGAGGTGCTGGGTCTGTCCGGGGTATTCTGCCAGTTTCTGTGCTGGCGGGTGGGGTCAGGAAGGTTTCGCGCACAGGGGTGACCCTGGTAACACTTGGGCTCACGCAGGAACCTTTTTTGAAGGGAGGCAGTGTCCCA
Organism: Neoceratodus forsteri; assembly: GCA_016271365.2. NCBI lineage: Eukaryota > Metazoa > Chordata > Ceratodontiformes > Ceratodontidae > Neoceratodus > Neoceratodus forsteri. The sequence goes on from CM057455.1 coordinate 1,307,352,664, forward strand.
GTGGGACAACATATAGGGGACCAGAGTGAGCACCCTCTTTATCTTTCCCCCATCCATCAAGCAGGCTTGACATTCATGGCTTCAGGTCAGGTTTTATATCTACTATTTTACTGGCCTGAGCTCAGTTGTTAACTTAATTAGGTTTTGGAGAAAGGTTTCGAAGCCAGTAACAGCCCATATCACGACTTGTTAATTCTGTAGAGGTAGCCCATAGTAAGGGCTAAGCTCTGGGCACATCCACGGATCGGGAGACATAACAATGGCCTAGAAGGGCGGGATTGGTTAAGTAAAGACTGCAGAGGAACAAGGGGTTATTATGAAGGGCACATTTTGGGTCGCAGTCTGAGACCTTATAAAGGTTAGCTCATTACAGTTTGATTCTCCCAACCTGAAAGATGGCTCATAGTGAAGGAGCCTTAATATAATGAATGGGGGGTGGGGTGGGGGCTCCAGATCGGGGCAATTTGGGAACGCTGCACAGCGTACTGATTTGGGGGGTGTTGGCGTCTTGATCAGCCTCAATATAAGTGCCAGTAATTTGAATGGCCCCTTAATTCAGAGCCCAGCTATATCCTTTTGCAAATTATGGGGGGTAACAACTTCCTACTTGTTTTTTATTTCTGGGGCAGTAGTGGTAATTGCCATTGGGTTTTGGCCACTCACACGGATGATATTTTGGTCGGTAGTTATTCAGACTGGGGGGGTTAGGCCTATTGTACATAGTTCTGGGGGTTTACTATGGGTTAAGGTGGATTGGGTTTTTTGGGTATCGGAAATCTGGATAATTTTATTAAGTCCTTCAATTACTATCAGGACAGGAAGGTTAAGGGCATGCATGTTACAAGATATGATAATTATTTTTGTAAAATTGAGTTTTATTGTCTTAAATAGGGCTATGGGGTGGATTGGGGTGGGGGGTTGGCTGAAGTGTGCCTTAAGGGATTGATGTGGGTCACATGGAATTTTCTGGGGTTGATACCTGAAGCATGGAAGGAAAATGGTTAAAAGTATTACAAAGATAATTACTTGGAATGTCAGAGGAGTAAGAGATGTCCTGAAAAGGTTACAAATTCTCAAGCACTGTTCACTTTTAAATGCATTCTGCTCCAAGAAACCCATCTGACAGCTTCAGAAGCAGTACGTTTATGCAGACAAGGAATATCCCAGGTTTTTGCAGCAGGAAACTCATCTGTAAGCCGTGGGGTGGCCATCCTTATCAAAAGGCACATCCCATTCCAGGCTGATAACATGATCGTTGACCCCCTTGGGCGATATGTGCTAATCAAGGGTATCTTAAACAACAATACTGTGGTCTTAGGTTCGATATATGGCCCAGTAGGTGGGGATCCTGATTTCCTGATGGATCTGGCTAATAAAATTGCCATGCTCCTTCCTGCCCCCTTGTTTTTGGGTGGGGATTGGAATGTCCCCCGTCCCAAGATTTGGACAGGACCTACAGACCGTTGAAGCCTATTTCACCTTCACAGAATGTCTTAAGGGATTTTATAACCTTGTTGGGGTTGGCTGACCGGTGGCGTTCTTTAAACCCCACATGTCAGTCATACACATTTTACTCAGGTGTCCATCAGACCTGGTCAAGATTAAATTATTTCCCAAGTAGTTGCTCCCTTATGTCTGGTCTTTACCAGACAGGTATAGAACCCATAGTGATATCTGACCATGCGGTAGTCTGGATGGCTGTCTCACTAGATCCCCATACTCGGAGGGAAACTATCTGGAGGCTGAATACTCAGCTACCGAAGGATGAATTATTGGTCTCGCACATTAAAGAGCTCATTGCTACCTTTATGGAACAAAATAGAGATTCAGTCTTGAGATGGGACCTCCTTTGGTGTTCCTTGAAGTGCTATCTTCAGGGCGAGTTTATCAAGACTGCCTCCAGAAGGAAAAAGATACGGGACTCCAAAGCTTTGGCTTTGTTGACCCAGATTAAAGTGAAAGAAAACTCCTTATCTTCCTCTGCCTCCTCAGATACTCTAGAGGAGCTGTTAGCAATGCGTAATGAATACGCGGAATTAATAAGGGAAAAAGCAGAGTATGCTCTGGCCAAGACCAAAGCTAGATATGTAGATCAAGGTGAAAAATCTGGTAAGCTGCTTGCTCTCCGACTTCATCAGCTGGAGAGCTCCCACCTAATCCCTTCGCTTAGGGCCTCTGATGGCTCTATTAAGATGGAACCTTGGAAGATTGTACAGATCTTTGAAAATTTTTACAAATTACTATATGGGAGGTGCTTTTCTAGCATAAACTCTCAAGACATTGAAACCTATCTGGAGTCCTTAAACCTTCCAACACTGGTTGATTCCAGTCAAGCTTTCCTAGCTTCACCAATATCTATTACTGAAGTAGAAAGAGCCATTAGTAGCCTTACCCTATACAAAGCACCTGGTCCGGACGGATTCCCATCAAACTTCTACAAAACATTTGCTAAAGACTCAGACCCCCTTTTGCCTAAATTATACAATTACATGTTCAAAGCAGACAGTTTGGATCCAACTCTCATGGATGCCATGATTATTCTTTTACTTAAACCAGACAAGATCCACCTAGACCCAGCTAATTATAGGCCAATTTCCCTACTAAATTATGACATTAAAATCTTAGCAAAGGTGCTCTTGCTTCGAATAAAAGTACACTGAACCCGTCTTTTAAGTCCGGAACAGGTGGGATTCACAGCAAGCCGTTCTCCTGCTGACCACCTTAGGACACTCACACATATTTTCCAAGTGGCTCCATCTTCCCAGTCTCCAATGGCGTTAATCTCCTTAGATGCAGAAGAGGCTTTTGACAAGGTGTACTGGGAATTCTTATGGTTGACCTTATGGAAAATGGGCTTCCCCCCCAGTTTGTTATAATGATACAATCCCTTTATGTCTCCCTGTCGGCCAAGATTTACTGTAATGGGATTTTCTCATCCAGGTTTCCTCTATATTCGGGCACCAGACAAGGCTGCCCCCTCTCACCCTTTTTGTTCAGCCTTTACTTAGAACCTTTACTCCGGCATATTAAACAGGCCCCCATAATTAGAGGCATTCCTACCCATACTCAGACCCTTAAACTCTCGGTCTATGCTGACAATATTCTTCTCCATTTAGCCCACCCAGTGTCCTCGCTGGAACAAGTGTTAGGAGTGATCAACCAGTACAGTAAGTTATCCAATTACAAGCTAAATATTTCTAAAACCGAAATTTTCCCCCTGAACAGTTACACCCTGAAGTCCGATTTTGCACACTTGGGTATTAAATGGGCCTCCCAAACACTTAAGTACTTAAGTATTAGGTATTTATTTATCTAGAGACCCTATTCTAGTTCAGAGGCTCAGCCTGGATGACTTGGTTGGTGTTATCCAACAGGATCTTTTGAGATGGCAGAACTTACCCCTCTCTTTATGGGCCCGAATAAATATAATTAAGATGAATATCTTACCTCGGCTTTTTTAACCCCTAAATTTATTAAACATATGGCTTCCAATTTCCTTTTTCAAACGCTTACATTCCATGATATCAAAATTTATCTGGTTAGGCAAACACCCCTATCGAGCCTTTTATAAACTTAGTGTACCCAAAGCCCAGGGCGGACTTCACCTCCCCAACCTCCTCTTATATTACTGGGCAAGCCACTTAAATAAATTGGGGAAATGGTTGGCGCAGGAGGAAATGGAATATACCCCCATCTGGCTCCAAATCGAGAATGATCTCTTAAGATCTAATAATATTAACCTAGCCACGGTTTTTTACCTAACAAAATCGTCACTGTCAGAAGGGTTGCAAGACACGGTAATTGGTATTTCTTTAAGAGTACTCTCGCAATGTTGCTTATACTTCAAGATACCTCTTAAAGTCGATATGGGTCAGCCACTCATGCTAAATCCCAACATCAAAATTGGGGAGTCATGTCTTATGCCTCAATGGCTCCTGCAGTTACAGGAAGCATGTGTGGAGAACCTCTTTTCTCAAGATGATCTCCTTTCTTCACCTGAAATTCTCGGTAAGTTTGATATTCCGAGACGGATGATTTTTAAGTTGTACCAAATAAGGCACACTATAAGTACCTTGTTTAGGGTAAAAATTCAACCATGCCCTTAATGGCCCAAGTCAGTGAAAGCTCTTTAAGGCCACTCTCAGTAGCTACAGTTTATGTTCTCCTCCTGTCGTTTACATGTTCTGGTCCTCTTTCTGGTTCTCCAATTTGGTCGGCCTGAATTCCGGATGTGAACCTGGACTGGGCCCGGATCTGGAAGGATCTTTATATCTACCATTCACAGGATGGACTTAGATTCACTCAATATCACATATTGAATAATATGTATTATACCCCTATGAGACTGGCTAAATTGGGCAGGGCACCAGACACTACTTGTACCAGGTGTGGCAGGGAAGAAGGGAACATGGTGCACATATTTATTTTATTTATTTAGTTTTTGTTGACTGGGTAAGTGCACTAGACAAATCCTGCCTATTTTCAGGCACGACCTGGGGGGTGGGGATACAGATGAATGCCAACTGACCTTGAACTAGATTAAGCCGTTGGTGGTATTTTTAGTGAATGAGGGAAATTTGGCCAGGACACTGGGGAAATTCTGGCATTGTGAAAGGGTATCCTCACTCTGGCAGGAAATCAGATCTAAACTTGACCCCTGCTTGGGGTTATAAGATCTTTTCACAATTGAGGTCTGTAACCTAGGACGATATGAAGGCATCATTGTTAAGGAACGTATGTATCATATGGTTCTAATTGCCAACATTGTTAAAAAATTGGTTCTGAAGCATTGTGTGGACCAACTAACAATTTCCTATAGTGAGTGGTTAAAGGACATATCTACCTTTTTCAGATCTGAACGACTGACAGCAGGTTTTAGGAACAACATGGCAGGTTTTGACAAGAAATGGGGGGAAATTATATGCATTATACTTGCAATAAGGGTATGATATTTCAACTGCGTGAATAATTGCCCAGTATAAGTGATGTCTCTTCTCCTCCTTCAAGTGACAAGGATAGGCACACTCCAGGGGAGGGTGGGGGAAGGAAGGGGAGGGAGGGTGGGGAGGGGTGGGTCTTTGGCAGGACTTAGTTAGCTGTTCTCTATATAGTTCAGGAGGCTAGGATCATAGTTGTACTTGACATATGCAATCTACCTGGTCTATGTGTAACTGTTCCTTGGTAAAATTAATAAACTTTGATTTAAAAAAAAAAAGATTTACTCTATATAACTGATGGAACTATTGAAGTAGAGGTCTCATAATGTTCTGACATTTTAAAAAGGAGGTTGTGTGTGAAGTAAATGAATATACTACAGTTTTAGAGGTGACAGTATGCGGCCTAAGTTGCAAAGCAATTTTTTAACCAGAGTTTTTTAATCTTATGAAGCAAGCTCTGAAAAGGGAATGCTGCAAGGGGCGAATGCAGGATCTTTTAAGCTCAATTTGGATCAGTATGTTGTGGAACATAAAGTTACCGGGTACAGCATTCGGTTCAATGTGGAAGAGAGAGCAAGGGCGTAGCCACCGATACACCAGGCATGCCATGGTGTGTTAAACATCAGTGGGTGGGTAGCAGAAGCCAGCTGGTGTGTCAGCATTCCTTTGTTTGGGTGCGTTTTACTTTTGCGCGCTTTTAGCCCCTCAGTCAGTTTCAACTTATTTTTAGGGAGGGGGTTGGGGTGGGGTCTAAACCTCTGACATGCCCCATCAGACCGGATTGAGATACAGTTTGCCCCATCTCAATCAGGTCCACTCGAAAAGAAAGGAGACGTGCCTAGCAAATGGGGCAGGTCGCGTGGGCTCTTCAAATGTCCTGGAAACTAGCGTTTGGTCTGTTCTTTTCCTGGTGGTCCCTGGGCTTGAGGGAACTTTGTCTATAAGTCCATAAGTCCATTTACAGTTTGGAGCTTTGGAGGTTAAACAAGTAGCTGGAGCTGGAGGACGGAGGGAACAAACTTGGTGGAAACTTGGACTGACTGCGGAGTGAGCGCTTCAGGAGTCTGGACTGAAGGACAGTCACTCTGTTGTTGATTGAATGGTTCAGTTCATTGGTTGTTGAAGCAGGCAGGTGGCACAGCAGTCGGTAAACTTGGACCAGGACATCGAGACTCGAAAGGCCGAGGAAGCTGGGGAGAAAGCTGGTTCCGTCTGTGGGGAAGAGTAAAAGAGCTGCCTGTAAATCACTCCTCAGTCCTCTGTGCCAGTTCTCCTGTTCTCAGGCTGTGTGGAGGACGCTGGGGTGTGAATTGTCTGTGCGGCTCACAGCTGCGGTTGGTGCAGTTTTTAGGAAGTTGAGGGTGGCGAGTGAAAGAATAGAATTTGTGCCATGGCCCACTGCTGAGTGCCACACTGCCAGACTAGTATCCGGACTGCCTGCAGCGCAGCCCGTCTACTCATCACTGGTTGGTCGAGGGAGCTTTGCTTCACCTGCCCTGCATGTCAGTTGCCAGCCCAGAAGTTGGAAACTAACTGCGGGTCCACAGAGTGGTGAGGAGACTAGCTGAGTGAGGCGAGGGTCGGCAACAGTTGAGTGAGCACTGCAGCAGATGAGGACTGACTGAGGGTGAATAAACGAGTGGGACACTGGGACTGGCACCTTGGCTGCAAACAAACATGCAGTGTTTCTTTTATATATATTAAAGGGTGGTTTGGGCCGTTTGGCATTCTTTTTTTATTTACACATATATTTTTTTTCTGCTCCAACTTCACAATATTTATGGTATGTCTAATTCAGGTGAGATTCACATGAAATGCAATATTAACTTTTGGGGGCAGTCAAAGTATTTTTTCAGTTGCTTGTGCTTTTTGTTAATTGAGACAAAGGTGCCACCTTTTTGGGCATTCCAGGGTATTTCTGTGTTCAATACTTTGTATGTTATACTGCTTTACAGTGATGACGTGGCTGTTTGTGGGTATGATCATTTTCACCTGTGGATTCAAATGGGGATTCAGGCTTTCTGTATTTATTTGTTTTTGCTTTGTAATGTGGAGTCTGCATATGTGGCCAGTTACTGTAGATTTTAAACTGCACACTGTCTTGGGGGTGGGGGTGCAGGGTACAGTTTACTTTGACTGCTGCCTTTTTCCTTTTTTTTTTTTTTTTTACACAAATTACTTATAGTTGCTTTTTCATGCTACTTTTTTTCCCTGTTCCAGGAACAGGATGAGGGCTGCTATGTCTACAGTGCTTGTGTGGAGGCATCACCTCACAGTTCTGCGAATGGTTACTATGTGGCTCAGTCAGAGGCAGTTAGCATGCAGGTGCAGCTTGTGGGAGTTGAACCCTTCTACTGTGGCTGTACCAAGCTCATTTGCAAGTTTTACTGTTTTGTTTTCTGTATTGCTTGGTTTTACAGTGGCTATCTCTGGGATGGGTTTTGTGTGTGTCCATATTTCAGATGTATTTTGGGGTGCTGAAAGTTTATTTTGTACCATTACTTGTACTCACCTGTTGTCTGAATCACTGTCTGAGTCTATCTGTGGTAATCATCTTTTTAGGGTGCCAAAATATTCCGTTGTAAGGGAAGAAACAATTACTTTTGATGATTTACCAGCCTAAATTCTCCAACGGGCCAGCACTTGATACAGGCTTAGAAAACGTGAAAGTATTGCAGTGATTTTTAATAAGTTGATGGGACTCCAGAATATTTACTTTTAGTCATTTTATGACTTAGAAAATATAAATGGAGTTTTGATCCTATATATTTCCTAATGGACTCCCAAGTGAATGAAGCAATGAACTTTTATTTAATGAACGGACTCCTGAGTTTATTGGAGCCACATTTACCTATTTGTATCTAGAGTGCTTGTATCCAAGAGTGGTTGAATATAAAATTGTAATTGCATGCTTTTAACCATTTAACCTTCTGCTTTTTGTTCATTTTGAACTGTTAGTCCTCATAAGGCCCTTCAGTGATGTGTAAAAGTGTTACTGTGGTGGGGGTGGTGTACAGAGGTAAATGAAATTACAGGTGTAACTTCACTGACCGCCACTGCAGGCAAATAATCTACACATTGTGGCATCCTAAGTTTGCAATTGTCAGCACCAGTATAATGCTTTACTGTAATTATCAAAATGAACAGTTGCTGCAGCCTGCTGTTAATGCTTTATGCTGCCCATGGAAAGCGGGTGATTTGCTTATTTGCTAAAGTGATTTATTTATGGAAAGTGCTCGTTTTAATAAAATTACACTAAAAGCATTATCTAAGTGGTGCTGATGCTGCAAAATCAGGCACCCAAAATGTGCAGTTATCATCTTTACATAACTTGGAAATGACTTTTTGGGGGGTTAATTCATTGTGTGGCACAGTGGTTCTGGGTGTCAGGGGGGGAGGGAGTAGTTACATAAGAATTTACCGTAATAGTAGATTTTTGCAAGAGGCTCTTGCAGTAGGTATTCACATATAGGAGGGGTCCTGACGCCTGGTGGCTTAGTCCTATATGTGAATACCTACTGCAAGAGCCCTCTCAAAGTAAGATTTGCAGTTAAGATGAAAGTTAGTTGTTTCTACAAGGTATGGTAAAAATAAATGTTGTCCTTGGGCTCCATGGGCCTACCAGAGGGGGTAGGTGACTATGACCCGAGACCTGCTCAGAGGAATAGAAATAGTCCATCCATGATGTTGCTCAATGAGTGCGTGCACCCTAATGTTACTGTTGGCACTGTGTACATTAAAGATGATGAACTATACATTGTGGCAGTATAAATTTGCTGTCTGCACCAGGGTAATGCTTTACTATAACTTTTAAAACAAGCACTTAATGATAAAATAATACCATAGGACCAGAGAGAAGTTAATGCTGCCCACGAAAAGCAGGTGATGTGCTATATTTGCTAACTTATTACTTTCTATTATGATTTATTAATACAATTATAGTAAAGCATTATCCAAGTGCTGACTGCTGTAGAAATGTGCAGTTCACAGTTTTTAAATGGTACTTGAACGGAATTGAAACTTTGGGGTGGTTGCTTCATTTGGCCCAGCTCATTTGGCTCTTAAATTATGATTATCCACTGCCAGTCGTTAAGTCGGAAACATCTTTCCGACATGTAAACAAAACCCCGGCTCATCTGTAAACTCCCTGCCACAGTAGCTCCCTAAAATGGTGGCTGCGTCAGTACACAATGACATACTGTGAGCTACAGCACTCAGACGTGGTAATGCTGGATGAATGCTTCCCTTCCGGTAATTTACCTGTGCAGGAGCGGCAACTGATTTCACAGCTGCACAGGTAAAGGATTTGAAGGGGAAGCATTTGGTTAAAGTAATTACATACTTTATATAAATCCCTATTCATCCTGCATTATCGAGTCCAAGCACTGTTGCTCACATTATGTCATCATGTACTGACGCAGCTGCCATTTTAGGGAGCTGTGGTGTCAAGTGTGATGTGTGGTTTTGACCAATGCTGCCTACTAGAGTGGGAGGTGTATTTTCTTTCTCCTCTTATTTTTAGTTTCTTGGGACAGTGCAGGGACAGTGCATGGGGGTCTTTCATTTTGCATCCCTTTGGACAGTGGCTCTAGCAGTGTACTTTGTGGAGTTCCTAGCATTTGACTTTTTTATCTAATACTACTGCTTTGGGAAAGGAAATGATATAAAGGTGAGAGAAGATGCCCAGCTGGGACTTTAAGCAACCCAGACTACCCCGAACAGCATTCAGATTGTGGTACTACAAATACTTAAATATAGTAATCACACCAGAGTGGTGTGCTGTGCATATTTATGCAACCCATACTAGCAGTGTATGTTTCTTAAATATGCACACAGCACTTATGCAATTGTTACAAGTAAATATTTGTGATGCCATTGGGTTGTGCATTTGAGTACTCTGCTGGACAGCCCAGGTTCCATGCCAGTTGTTGTGGTGCAACTGGACCAGTATTCATGGTGGCCTGGGTTCAAATCCCAGCTGAGGCACTTTCTCGCTCTTCTGTTTGAATGAGTTACATAAATATGCACACAGCACTCCTGTGTGATTGTTGCAAGTAAATATGTATGTTGCCATTGGGTTGTTTCCCTAGCAGTCTGTTGCTCCTTACCCCTGACCTCCTGAATTCCCTTGTCTATCCCATGCATTCCTAAATCCTGTGATTGTTTCAGCCCCCACTACTTCCTCTGGCAGGGTGTTCCACTTGTCCACCACTTGTTCTGTGAAGAAAATCTTCCTTGCATTTCCTTTGAATCACCCTCCCTCCAGATTCATTGCATGCCCTCTAGTCCTGGACCAGCTCTTGTGCTGTAAATAGTGCGCTCCTGCACCCTGCTCTCCCTGTAAGATACTTGTATGTCTCTATCATATCCCATCTGTCTCCCTCTTCTTCTCCAGGAAGTGCATAAGTCCTTCAACCTGTCCACATAGGACTTGTGATGCAATCCATCTATCTTTGTTCTCCTCTGAAACTTCTCTACCCTATGTCCTTACATAGGTATGGTCTCCAGAACTGTACACGGTATTCCAGATCAGCCCTAACTAGTGTCTTCCATAGTGGAATTATGACCTCCCTTTGCCAGCTGTTGCTGCCCCTGCCTATGCATCCCAGCATCCTATTTGCTTTACCTGCTGCCTTGTTGCACTGTTTCCCTACCTTGAGGTCATCCCTTCCCTGATTCATGTATACTATATCCTCACCACCCCCAATATGTTCCTGGGTGTATGTGCACCACATACATTATCTTGCACTTTGCTTTGTATTAACTGCCAAACTCCTAACCATTCAAGTTTCACCACTGGTCTACACCCTCTGGTGTGTCAACTCTGTTACACAGCTTTGTCATCAGCGAACCAGTAAATTTGTCCTTCCAGGTCCTGTAGAATGGGACCAGTCCCAGTACTGATCCCTCACATGCCCCACTACTCACTCTTTCCCCAGTGGAGCAATTGCCATTTACCACTACCCTCTGTCCTGCCATCTTTCCAGTTACTTACCCACCACACAACTGTCCTGTCTACTCCCATATTCCTCAGTCCCACAGGGGTCTCTTCACACACTCCACAATATGCATGCCACCACACCAACAGGTGGCAGACTCGGACTGGCATTTGGTTACAGCATTGCATTGTGACAAGGCTCTGTACCTCATCAAGGTAGCCAGTCCCACAGAGGTCCATTCACAGTTTGTTTAATGGCCTATGTGGCAGTGTTGAAAGGCCTTGCTGAAGTCCAGATAGGCCATGTCCATAGCCCTACCCTGATCTATTTCCCTTTTTACCCAGTTGAAAAGTTCAAATGAGGATGGTTTGACATGACATCCCCCTGGTGAAACCATGCTGCCTTGGGTCCTGTAGTCAGTTGCCAACCAGATGTTCCACCAACCTCTCTGGTTGTGCTTCCATGATCTTCCCCCACTACTGAGGTGATGCTGGCTGATCTGCTGTTCCCCCTCTTAGTTCTTAGATAGAACCCTGGGGTGCATTTATCTAGCTGGCTACATTGCATTATGAACTTATTCCTTCCAGTTCCTTCAGACTGTCTCATTTAAAGAGACTTGTCTATTTCAGCAGAGTTCCTGACCCTTGTTCAGGCCAATTACCCTCTATTGAACATGGTGTGTGTGTGTGTGTGTGTGTGTGTGTGTGTGTGTGTGTGTGTGTGTGTGTGTGTGTGTGTGTGTGTGTGTGAATGGAACCTCTGTGGGACTGGCTACCTTGATGAGGCACAGAGGCTTATCACAATGCAATATTGCAACCAAAAGCCAGTCTGTTAGTCTGACATCTGTTGGTGGTGGGATGGTGGTGTGCTGGCATAAAACACAGAAAATGATGCTAGTGTCTGAGAGGGAAGATTACAAAACTGAAGATTGAACTCCTTCCTGGCTCACTTTTTCTTATAAATCTGTAATCCACTTACATTTCGGTCTCCAAGCAACCTTGTCACCGATGCTGTTTTACTGCTATGCCTTCACTGTGCTGTAGGCAGCATGCAAAGACTCCTGATCTGAAGGTCCTTATATTCAACTTGCAGAAAAGGCAAATGAGCCTTTCTGAAATAGGTAGTATCTGTTGCTAAAATTGTTTCTCTACATCAAGTGTTGCTCTTTCTCATTTGCACAATACAATGTTATAATTCAGATATAGTACAAATTGAGGACAAAGATTATTTGGAGAACACGGACACCAACCCCATAACCTCTCACATGCTAAGCGAGCGCGCTATCATTTGAACTAACTCCTCACTGCTCACAAGGCTTCTGCATGCATTAGGACAGCAAAAGGGAAAATTTTGCTGAAGTACCTCGAACTCTGTAAAAGTATATGACTCTCTGTCAGTCCAACAAGCAAACTTCCTACAAGAGTAAAATCATTAAAATTTCTTTTAGCTGGAATTACAAAAGTGACCTAAGATTAAGATTTCCCTTTCATTACTGACTGAGCTAGTGAAGTAGGGGTGCCATATGGAATAAAAATTGTGTAAATCTAAGTCCACATTGCAGTAGGGGGAATACCCTACAATTTATGTGGGATAGAATGAGACTCAGAGGGGAAACATTTCTTTACCTAGAAAGTGGTAACACTGTGGAGCAAGCTCTTAATAGGAAATGGTGCAAGTGCTGAGTCCTGAATCTCTTCAGCTTAAGCTGTATTAGTTCCTTATGGAGAATAAACTTACAAGAAACAGCATTAAATTCCACTGGGACATGAAGCTAATCTGGGACATACTTAACAGCAGAATTGTTATGCCGAGGAGAAAAAAGTGTATCCCCAGTTTTCAAAGGTTTCCATTGCTATCCCCAGAAAACTTTTAAATAGCAATTTCCATTAAAGGGAAACCATGGATATTCCTGATTGATGCAATACAGTGCTTTCAGTATCACATTACTACCACTACCTAGCCCATACTTAACTTTCTACACAGTGAAAGCACTTTTTTTTCGTGGTTTCCGTTCTATTCTGGGCCGTGCCATTCTCTGTCTGAGTGCCGCTCGCTGCTCGCTCCTAGTATGCTAATTTTCTTCACCCTGTGAGAGACGTTCTCACTCCACCGGCACCATTGTGCAGTCAAGCCTGGACAAAGAATGAAAATGTCACTCACACCACACTAGATCGTTCTTTACTGCTCCAGCAAACGTGCCAGTGATCCATTGAGTGTCCTTTTGCTAGTCGCTCAAATAAACTTTTAAGTAATTGCTTACTTTGACTGTCGCCTTCATTTGCTTCTGTGTCTGGTCTTCATCCCTTGCTCTGTGTGGCACCATTACTGTTGCTCTTCTTGACCTTTCGTGCATGGGGGAGTGCGCTTCAAAAAGAGATCACTGCTGTGTGTGCCCTAGCAACCCTGTGTTGCTATGTTAACTCTTAAAGAAACAGCACTCCCACTAAACCTGCCAGATGCTCTGATACAGCACAGTCTGTACGAATTTGCGGTTTAGCACAGGGCTGCATCCTCGCCTGTGATCATGTAGGACTCAATGCATGTGTGATTGAGTTGAGCCAGGACAGATTGGGGGAGGGAGACAGCAGCTGATCGCAGTAAATATAACTATGAATTGCTACAATGTGCATCTTACGTACGTCCCTGTTCTGTCAATATCAAAACTTGCTTTTTCCCCTCAAAAACCTCCATGATCACAACATATGAGCAGCTGGATTACATAAAATCAAAAATATATAAATCATTCAGGAAACTTACAGACTTTGCTGAAAGGAAATGGCAGTTTTTTATGACTGAATCCTCTGCTGCCAAATCAGGAACTGAAATTCACTTTCTGCCAGATATCTCAGCTCATAAATACGTACAATAAGTCCAAATTAAAGTCCATTTGTCATAACAATTTCTAACATACAGTCCTTATATAGATACACAGTATTTTATTATATTATTATTTTTGACGGAGTGGATTCAAACCTGGTGTTGTGTTTTATTACAAAATATTTGTTTCAGAACCAGTTTCAGGAAAGGGGAGAAATTATCATCACAATTGTAGCAGTTTGAGCTCTGTTCAACAATAAAAAAAAAGGCAATTCAGTAACAAAAAAAACATGCACACATTAAAATAGTTGTTTTATTCTACTGGATAAACCTAGCGTGGATAAGTGTTTTAAAAAATGAACCGCACTATTCAGTACCATGATCGTCCCTGTCTTATTTTGCTTTGCAGTGGCCCTGGGTTCCTCTGCTGTAGCAGAAACAACTTCGCTGCAGAATTGCCACAGAATCAGCAGTTGTTTTGCAGCAACAACCTTGAGGTCTTGCCACAAAATGTATGTCCACTTTGCTGCAGTCAGCATGGTGCCATGCTAATGATGACTCCCAGGTCTCTCTCCTTAGTTGTCTGCCCCAGCCTTCATCCCCCCACCCAGTTCTTTTATCCATTTTTAATCCAGTCTGTTGCACTTATTTGCATTTAACTTTAGATGCCTGGACACTTTTCCAGTTTTTCCAGCAACTCCTTTCATTTCTCTAACTCCCTCCTGAGTGCCCACTCTGCCGAAAATCTTTGTTTCATCAGCAAAGAGACATGCCTTATTCTGGATTTCCTCTTCTATATAACAAATGAAGACATTGCAGAGCACCAGTCCCTGAAACTATCCCTGCGGTACCATGCTCATGACTGCCCTGGGCTCTGAGTGCATTCTATTTGCAACCACCTTTTGCTTACTGCTCTGCAGTTCCCTATCTAGCTGGTCAATTTCCCCCTAACTCCCAGGTTTTTTTTAAATTAACCTTCTGTGTAGGATAGAATTGAAGGTATTTCTGGAGTCCTGGTAGAACACATCCACTGCTTGGCCCCTGTCCACCGCCTTTCTGACCCAATCAAAGAGCTTGAGCAGGTTAGTTTGGCAAGGTCTGCCTGCTACATACCTGTGCCATTTCCGTTGTGCATTCAATTTACTGTTCTGTTAGGCTCTGGCTGCAATTTTGTGAAGACAACTTCGCTAAATGCCAGCAGTTGTGAAGGGTCACTCACATGGGCGCATGGTACTTAATTGAGTACATGTCCTCCATTGTGTCAAGCTTCCATGCACTGTTCTCAGTGATAGCTCTAGGCACAGTGTTGCAGTACACGTGGCAGTCCTTATGTGCTCATGGTGTGTCCTCCGGATGTAAGACAGAGACTGCCAGGGTGGTGGCTAAGCTGCAGTGAGTTGCTGGAGTGTGGGTGTGTGTGTATGTGCCCAGCTGTGTTTAGGGAGGGCTCATCATCTGTCTATTCTGGGGGAGTGGAGTTGAGGGGAGGGAATTTCTGCATTTTGAGCTCACTTCAATGTGGCTGTGTGTAGCATCAGGCTGGCGATGTACCTCTTTGACCTGTGTCATCCTGAGGTGAGAGAGAGACCCATTTTCAAATGTAACCAAGCAGTGGTTTTTTGCTCATCTTTGCCCCCCCCAACCCCAAAACTACTTATCAGGGGGTGGTGGCTAAGCTGCAATGAGTTGCTGGTCTGTGTGGGTATGTGTGGTCATTGGTTAGCCGTGTGTAGGGGTGGCTCATTGGCAGTCTGTTCGGGGAGTAGGGCAGTTGCCTGCAAGAAGTGGTGTGTAATGGGTGGTTTCTGCAGCATGGCAGGGACACACAGCAAGTCACTTCAGGCAGAGGTGTCTGCTGGAGGAGGGTGGCTGGGTGGTTACAACTCAGGGATGGACACAGCCAGTCAAGGGGTGACCCTATGGGAAGAGGAGGATCCAGCTGTGATAGCTGTGGGTTGCCCACTGCCCCTGGCATCCACTACCTTTACAGTCCACATAACTGCCTTTGCTAATATTCCTATTGGGCAGATGGGTCAAGTCTGTAGCTTTTTAGACAAGGCACATATGGCTAGTCTGCTCACAGGGGGAGGGGTGGATCTGGTGCAGGGGGTTGGCTCATTTGTTGGAAGGAAGGTTATGCTAGGAGATTAACAGAGCTGGAGGTGAAGATGGGAAGGTGGTTATCAGCTGGGAGTGGGTGTGGCTTGGCCAATGCTTGGAGTCACTGGTGTTCACTCCCTTTACAGCAACTAAACCCCTCTCCAGGAAGGAGTGATTCCAGCTGAGAGGTGGGAGTATAGTCAATATGTTCTTTGGAAGTGGGTGTCCAGCTGCAGGAGGAATTTAAGGTCAGTAGGGGGTTCCAGCTGTGTGTGTGGCATGTCTGGTCCACTGCTGTCCTACCATGTGAAGTAGGAGGGGGTTACATTTAAGAGGGATGTGAGGAAGTGATTTTTCGCACAAAGCACGTAGGAAACATGGAATATCCATCCATTGGTGATAGTGGGGTGAAAAAAGTGGCTGGTTCAGAAATGCCTGGGACAGTCACAAGAGAATCATGGAGTTAAGATAATGGGAGAAAAGATTGCGCCTTTGATCAAGTAGGGTCTGCAATAATGAAATGTAGATAGAAAAGCAATACACAAATGGATAGACATGGAGAGAGAGAGAGAGAGAGAGAAAGAGAGATACAGCACAGGTACACATGACACATTTCAGTGGTTGCTCTTTGTGCTGGACAGTGTCTGTGTTAGATGTGTGTCTGTGCCAAGAGGTGTGCATATGTGTGTGTGTCTGTGTGACAGAGACAGATGGGGTGGGGGGTGTGACATGTCACATTACCCTTAATCTCTGATAAATATGTATTTCATTGCTACAGCACACCTCTGTATTGAGGTCAAGGGCAGCAGGATGGTAAAACAAATCATACTTGTTTGGGTGAGGGGGGGGCCAGGGAGATGGAGGTAGAGTGTATCTGGTGTGTGCGTGCTTGAGGTGCAAGTGTGTGCTTGTGAGTGTGAGTGCACGTGTACATGCTTGAGTGCGAGTGTATGCATGCCTGAGAGGAGTGTGTGCAAGTGTGTGCGGCGTGTGAGGTGGGAGGATGCAATGTATCATTCCCAGAAATCAAAATTAAATGATTTTCTGGTTTCAGTATGCCTCTGTGTACAGGCAGGGGCAGTATGATGGCAATATAACTCTCTGCTGTCCATAGAGGTTGATGACAGAGATGGACCCAGATGCATAGAGAAGGAGTCAGGGAATGAGAGACTGCACAGGCTCACATGACACAATTCAGTGTTGCCGTGTGTTTGTGTGTAGGTGTGTGTGTGTGTGTGTGTGTGTGTGTGTCGGTGCGTGAGTGGTGTGTGTGTGGAGTGTGAGAGAGAGAGGTCGGAGGGTAAGCACAGTCCCTGACATTGCAAAACATTTTCTTTCTGGCCTAAGTGTGTCTCTTTGAAGTGCAAGGTCAGTGGTATGACAAAATTAATCTTTCCCCCGTGCTGTCCAAGGAGGAGGGGTGGAAAGAGAGAGAGAGTGTGGCAAGAGAGAGCGAGAGACAGACAGAGAGAGAGAGAGAGAGAGAGACTGCAGTGTGGATCACATAACATGTAATATTCTCAGAAGTCACAAACAAAAAGTTATTTTCTGGCTTCAGTGTCACAGTGTGTGAACAGGGCAAGGCCATCTGGGGGGGTGGCGAGGGGTGGAGATGAAATGTCAGAGTTCCTGAACTCCTAAATAAATTTCCTTTCCCTGGCCTCAGCATGCCTCAGTATACAGGGCAAGGGAAGAAGGAAGGCAAAATAAATCTGACTTGTGCTGTGCATGGGTGAAGAGTGTGGGGGAAGGGGAGACAGTTTCAGTGAGTAAGTGTGTGTGAGATGGGAGGGATGCAATGCCTAATAGAAACAGACATAAAAACATAGACTCTGATGGCAGATAAGGACTGCTTATCCCACCTAGTTTGCCCATTTCCCTACCTACAGGATAAGGTGCTGATCCTAGATAACCAACACCCTATTTCTTCCTAAACCCCACAAGAATTACCTTATGTCTGTCCCATGCATTCTTGCAATCTCCCACAGTTTTAGACCCCACAACCTCCACAGAAAGGCTGTTACATGCATCCACCATCCTCTCTATGATAAAATACTTCCTCACATTGCCCCTGAGCCGTTCCCCCTCTATCTTCAAATTGTGGCCCCTTGTTCTTGCACACCTCTTTTTCTGAAAGATGCCACCCTCTTGTACTTTGTTGATTCCACTGAGGTACTTAAAAGTTTCTATCATGTCCCCCCCTCTCTCTCTTTTCCTCAACAGTATACATATTAAGCTCCTTTAGACTCTCCTCATATGGCTTGTCTTGCAGACCCTGCACCATTTTAATTGCCCTCCTCTGGACTGCCTCCATCCTGTCTATGTACTTGCAAAGATGGGGTCTCCAGAACTGGATGCAGTACTCGAGATGGGGTCTCACCAACTGTCTGTACAGAGGGATAATAACTTACTGTTTTCTACTGGTGATGCCTCTCCCTATACATCCCAGTACCCCCACAGCCTTCCATACTGCCTTCTCACATTGCTTACCAACCTTAAGGTCATCTGATATGATTACCCCCAGGTCCCTTTCCATTTTTGTTGTTGTTACTACCTCTCCCCACCCCCCATTGTGTACCTTCCCTTGGGTTTTTGTTTCCCAGGAGCATTATTTTGCACTTCTCTGCATTGAATCCAAGATGCAATACTTCTGACCATTCCTCCAACCTTGCCAAGTCCCTTCTCATCCTTTCCATGCCTCCTTGTGTATCAACCCTGTTGCAGATCTTTGTGTCATATGCAAAGAGGCATACTTTTTCTTCCAATCCTTCTGCAATGTGACTTATAAAGACATTAAAAAGGACTGGGCCCAGTACTGAACCTTGTGGTACCCCACTAGTAACCCCCCTTTCTTCAGAATGGACTCCATTTACAGTTACCTTCTGTGTCCTTTTGTCCAGCCAATGTTTTACCCAGGCTACCACCCTGGGACCCACTCCCACGCTGGTTAATCTGTTTAATAATCATTTGTGTGGGACTACACCTTAACTGGTACAGTTCTCTGTCCTTCTCCTTCTGTGTTTCCTCATACTTCCTAAATCCTATCTTTTTCCCCCTAAACTTCCCCGATACCTATTTTGAAAAACATAGTGACTTTTTCTTTTGTTCTGATTTATTTGCTTCACACAAAAGCTTGTTGCCTCTGTGATGGCAGTTTTGATGCTTCCCCATTGTTGCTCCACCCCTCCTTCTTGCCTATTTGATAGTGCTTTTCTAAGACACTCTCCCATCTTGCCAAGGTCTGCCCTCCTGAGGTCCAGTACCCTCACTTTGTATGGCTTGACTCTGTAGCTGAGTTTATCATGAACCACACTGTTTGGTGGTCACTTGTTCACAGATGGCTACCCACTTCTATATCAGAGATCCTCTCACTGTCCCCATTTGAGAGTACCAGGTCTAAGATTGCTCCCTCATGAGTGGGTTCCAAAAGTAGCTGTCTGAGCATGCAGCCTGTAGGTCATTGAGAATGGCTCTGCTCTTGGATGTGGCTGCAGCAAAGGTGCTCCAGTTAACATCTGGCATATTCTGCTCCCCAATCAACAGTATCTCCCAGACCTCAAAAATAAAATATTTTTATGGTTTCAGTGTATGTCTGTGTACAGGCCTTGGGCAATCTCATGGTAACATACAACTTAGCAATCCAGAGGGTGGAGACAGCAGTAGAGAGCTGTGCAAAGAAGGATAGACATGGAGCCAGAGGGAGAGAGACACTGCACAGGACCACATGACACATTTCGTCAGCCACCATTTGTTCTGGTATGTATGTCGGGTGTGGGTTGATGCCCTGAGGAGTGTGAGTGTGTGTGCCCGAATCTGACCAATTGTGAGAGAGTGTGCGTGGGTGTGTGAGAGAGAGTGTATGTATGAGAGTGAGAGAGAGACAGAGACAAAGAGAGATAGCACGTGTGTGTACGTGTGTGTCTGTGTGTGTATGACAGAGACAAAGAGAGATAGCACGTGTGTATACATGTGTGTCTGTGTGTGTATAATGGGATGGATGCAATATAACATTCCCAGAAATCCAAACTAAATCATTTTCCAGTTTCAGTATGTCTGGGTGTCTGCGCCAAGGGGCAGTATAATGGCAATATAAATCTTTGCCGTCCAGAGGTTTTGATGAAAGAGATGGGCCAAGAGGGATACAGAAGAAGTAATAGGGAGTGAGAGACTGCACAGGGCCACATGACACAATTCAGTGGGTGCAGTGTGTGTATGTCGGGGTGTGTTTGAGTGAGTGATCGGTGGGGGGGTGCTGGTGAGCACAGTTCCTGACATTGCAACATTTTCTTTTTCTGGTTTCAGTGTGTCTCTGTGAAGTGCAAGGTCAGTGGTATGGCAAAATACAGTTTTCCCTTATGCTGTTCATGTGGGGGGGACAGAGTGTGGAAGGAGAGAGACAGAGAGAGGAAGAGCGAGAGTGAGGGAAGAGAGAGAGAGAGAGAGAGAGAGACAGAGATGTAAACTGAGACTGCAGTGTGGCCCACATGACATCAACTTTGTCCCAGCAGTCACAAATACAAATGTATTTTCTGTCTTCAGTGTCACTGTGTTTGTACAGGGCAAAGGAATCAGGGGGTTCGGGGGGGTGGAGGGTTTGGAGATGAAATGCCAGAGGTCCTTGAAATCCCAAACAGATTTCCTTTTTCTGACCTCAGTATATGGGGCAAGGAAAGAAGGAAGGTGAAATTAATCTCCGAATTGTGCTCTGATTGGGTGTGTGTGCAGGGGAAGGGGGTAGAGAGAGAAACTGAGTGAGAGAGTGTGCGATTGAGTGAGAGACAGCCAGAGGATAAAAGCAGCAAGTCTGAGCACACCCTGTCTTCCCCGCCCAAAAAGATAAAGGTAACAATAAACATATTTTTTCAACTTTGATTGACAACTTACTGGTCTCATTCCAAAGAGAGTGGAGGTCTCTTGGTATTCACTTCAGGCCACTGCTGTGTAGTCACCCAGCTACCAACATTGAGGTATACCGCCCTTCAGTGCTGTCCCTACTCTAACCTGCACCTGCCTCAAATGGCCTACCTTTATAGTGTGTGTAACCCCCACGGCCCCTTTTTCAACTAGTTGGGCTCACCTCTCCACTAAACACTAACCTCTAGGGGTACAAGGAGAGAGGTGGGGTTAACACAGCAAAGTAAAGAACTTAGGTAAGTAACCAAGTGTGCCACCGTTAAACAAGGTGGACAAGACTGTTATACAAAAACATTCAACCAAGTGTGGCAACTGCCTGGCACACATCTGGTGGGACCATTTACCATGGCCATCAACCCAGCAACCCAGGACCCTGGTAGAAAATGTTTGCTCAAGATTATGCTCAGTTTTCACTTCTGTACAGGGGCACCCAAGACACAGGGAAGCAATAGCATTACTGTGCAAATCAGGCTCTGATTCTAGAGTGTGGCTTTTATTCAAGTAACAAAGTAGGAATAAACACACAGCGATGACGGACCCCATAGGGCTACATATACTGGTATTGCAGATTCTCCACAGCACAGAAATTCCTGAATTCCAGTAGCATAGGATGAAGAAACAGAACTGATGAACACACTCTGGTTCAGCACTGGAGATTGGCACACATTGCCAGAACTAGAACTTTTCCCATTTCACACAGGATTAGAAGTGTTACCCATGACTACACTGAGCACATCCAGGCTCTAGTCTTACAGAACCCACTATAGTGGTGTAAATTGAGTAGACAAAACCCACATCTTGGGCTAAATACTTTCATCAGGCATTGGCCAGTTGCACTGAAAAAAAATGCAACGGTTCCCTTCTGAACCCATAGAGGTTAACTGCTTACTCAAGATGGGAGATCTCCGACCTTTGGCTCCCAAGCTTATACACGGCCATTCCACCCCATACCATAACAGTATCGCCCCCCATTTCTCTTCCACACCATATCCCCCCATGAAGCCAAACCTCTCCTACTAAAAGCCCTCTCCACCCACAATCCCAAATGCGACCCAATCGACTCCAGGATTCTCCGGCTAACTCTAGATGGCATGCTAATCCCTCTCATTGACCTGCTAAACCGGTCCCTTTGTCTTGGTCAGTTCCCGAGCACCTGGAAATCAGCTGAAATCACCCCAATTCATAATAATGGAGATTGCACAATACCAAAGAACTACAGGCCAGTCTCCGTCCTCCCTCTCTCTAAAGCCCTGAAAAAAATAGTCTCCACCCAACTCATGGAATACCTCACCACATACAACATACTGTGTCAAGAGCAGCATGGCTTCCACCCTGGACACAGCACTACGTCGGCCCTACTGGAGTTCTCACAACACATACACTCTGCACTTGACTTGGTGACGTTACTGGGGCAGTGTTTATAGACCTATCTAAGGCCTTTGACACTGTGTGTCACCCCTTCCTGCTCGACTCCTTCCATAATTTGAGTTTCTCATCAGGCCTCCTTGTCTGGTTCTCTAGATACCTCCATGACAGATCCCAATGGGTCAAGATAAACAGTACCCTATCAACCGCGCTACCTGTTCGCTCCAGTGTCTACCAGGGGTCCATCCTGGGACCTATTCTGTTCAGTCTTTTTTCTCAACACTCTTCCCAGCACCTGCTCAGGCAAAATGCTCCGATACGCTGATGATGCAGCCCTCGTTGCCTCCCACCCTGACCCTATCACCATCCAGGACTTTCTTCAGATCATTTACAGCCAAGCTGAAAATGGTTCCATGACCACTGCCTGGTATTGAACCTCAAAAAAACTAAATCCATGCTCTTCACCCACCGTCAGAGCAACACCAGTAATTCCCCCGTCACATCCTTCCCAGCACCAAACACCCCATCGAACAAGTTACAGCATACAAATACCTGGGTATCACCTTCAACACAGCACTCACCTTCCACGCCCACCTCAAAACCTTGTCCACTGCAGTAAACATTCGGATTGGTCTTCTATACCGCCACAGAGACTATCTCCCTCAGACTGCCCTCTGGCTGGCTATCACCTCCTCTATCCTGTCTTTGGTTGACTACGGGCCTCCTATCTATACTGCGGCTGACACCACCGCCCTCGCCAAAGTCCTGATCTCAATAAACAAGGCCTGTAGGCTCCTGACAGGTGCCCATAGCAGAACTCACACATGCCAGCTCTACTCCTCCTCTAATCTACTCACCTTCGATGAGCGCATGCGCTACCACACATGTATACTGGCCAAAAAAACATTTCTTGGGCTGTCCCCTCCTGGGATTACCTCATCCCTAAAACCAGCCTCCCAGATGGTTGCCACCTGAAGTGCAGTCAAGGCCACCTTCCAGTTTCCGAGAACTAGAACTCACTCGCCCAAAGGTCCTTCTATTACAGAGCACCCTCCTGGTTTAACTCTCTCTCCCCCCTCATATCACCATCATCCCCAAAATAGGCCCTTTTAAAATTGTCCTCCAGAAACACCTCACGGACACTCGGATTTGTGGGTGCCCCTGACTGCCCTAGAGACTGCACTCTTCTGGCTCTCTGTATCTGACAACATCCTCTCGGACTGCCTTCATTCCCCCAGGCCATGGCCCTCACCCTCCCCAGGTACTTGCTCTGTAGACATACTAGAGCAGGCCTATTATACTGTCTTGAGAATGTTTGGTCGAATCTGTAATTAATTGCAAACCAATTTTCTTCTACGTATTATCTGGAACTGCGGTGTATATTTCCCCTGCTGTACCACACCTGTATCATCCTCCATTGTTTTATTTCACTGTCACATGTTGTCTACCCTCCCTGCGACAAGGTGCCTTTGTAAATGAGTCTCTGACTCAAAGATTGTAAATCCGATTTATAAATAAAAATAAACAAAGAAGAAATTGCCGTTGTTATCTTACATGTTTTCCACACTTAAACTATGGACACACTGCCTGGGTTTCAGAGTAATACATTCTGTACTTGGACAGTCACATACTGGACTCCAACACTGGCAACTTAGTGATTTGATTCCAAGAAGAAGTAGGTGTCTCTTGGTATTCACTGCAGGGCCCTGCAGTGAACTCACCCAGCTACCAACGTTGAGGTAGACCACCCATCAGCTGGGTCCCTACTCTAAACTGCATCTGCCTAGAATGGCAGACCTCTACAGGGTGCAACTGCTAAGATGACAACAGCCAATTTGCAGGTGAAAAGTGCCGAGCTAGTTAACAGTGAAATTCATACTTCAACATGTAAAAACTGCATTCAATGAGCACTACTCATCTGATATAATTTTGAGGGGTGCTACTGTATATGGCATACATCAGCAAAACAAAACAAAAGAGGAGCTGTGATTGACTGGAGTAGCTCTTTGGCGGCCAATCAGTGAGCAGGGCATCAGCTTTAAACATGCCCTTGCCCCACACCACCACAGAGGAGCTACAATCATTTGCAGGAGCAATTGGGAACCACTGCCCCACCCCAACATCGACCTCTATTGCACAGCTGGTGTGGAGGGGTCTGGAGATAGGAGTGGCCTTCCCATTAAGGAGGCTGTGACCTGGGATAAATTACAGTAGAGGTGGAAATTGAGGCCTGGGACAAATCATATTGGATGTTGCACTTGTGTCCTGGGACAAATTACAGTGGATGTTGGATAAGCTGAGTGTTTTAAATCCAATATGGCATGCTGAGTGATGGCTATTTACCAGGGGGGATGGAGGGGCTATGTCTTTCAGGGGGAGCGGGGGCAAACCGGAGGAAGGGAATGTGACTGGTAGGGATCAGGGGCATGGATGGCTCCAGGGAAAGGGAGTTGCCACCACAGACAAGTGGGGGGCCAGTAGTACAGATTACAAAGGCAGGAGGAGTTGGAGGCTGATTTCCCAGTAGAGAGAGTAAGGGGAGCCCTCAGGTGCCTCCAGGTGGAGAAAGCACTTGGGCAAAATGAGATACATCCCAAGTTGCTGAGGGAACTGGCTGATGTCCTGGCAGTCCTCTAGGTAAAGTTCATCAACATCTCTCTGAGGACTGGATGGCTGCCCCAAGACTGGAGGGTGACCCATGTCGTGCCAATCTGCAACAGGGGGTCAAGGGAAGAGGTGGGAAATTACAGGCTTGTTAGCCTGACTTCAGTGATCGTCAAGGTGATGGAGGGTATTGACAAAGAAAGGCCTCGGGGGGGGGTTTACTGGAGCAAACTGGGTATCTGGAAAATAGGCAGCATGGCTTTGTCCCAGGAAGATTGTGTCAGACGAACCATGTGGAGTTATATGACTGAGTGACAAGGGCCCTTGACCGGAGTAGGTCATTGGACATCCTCTTTTTGGACCTGCTGGCGCTGAAAATCAAGCAGACTCAAAGGAACATTAGGCATATTTGGCTGGCATTATAGTATGTTAGTATAAATACAACAAATCAGAGAACACCCCAACAACCACTTCACCAACCTACCCCAAACATAGGTAAATGTAACAAACATTTTTTGCAGCATGGATTGGCAAATTGCTGGTTCTATTGCAAAAGGAGACAATGTGCACATAGTTGTGGCCTTGTAAATGGAGATGAGTGTACTTCACCACCATTAAGCTGCTTAGCTGCACATTGCTAGGGGGTTACCCCCTAAGTAAGCCTATTTTTTCCTGTGGAACCCTAACAAGCTAAGACATTTTATGTGGATGCAGTTTCAGAGAAGGAATCATGCTGATGGATGGTCTACATCAACTGTGGTTGGTGGGTTACTGTATAACTTGTCCCAGAAGTCGATCACAATTCCATTTGCAATCAAATCAGTAACTGTCCAATCCCAGTCTGAAAAAATGTCTGTGGTTGAATGAGTCGGTATATCTTACCAGACTAGTGTTAAACTGCTACACTGCTGTATAAGACTTGTCTCATGGCAGCTAAAGCATTGTACTGTAATTGGTTTAAAATATGACTAACACTTAAGTTTACAACCAACTTTTATTAATGGTTAGAGTGACCTCTATTTTAGTTGTGGATGGGCCTATTGTGAGTGAGTGTATGCTCAGACTTGTTAATCATGTATGCCATATATAGTAGTACGCCTCTTTTAGAATCACATTTCAAGGTAGGATGAGCAACTACCATTGGATAAAGAGACATAGGATGGACACGCACGCTAGGGAGTGATGCAGATGGACAGAGACAGAGTGAGAAGTAAACCGAGAGAGAGAGTCTGTATGCTCACGGCAATGACTGAGTGTTGGCAACAAGCATTCTTGTGTGGGACATAGAGCATTGCTTACTCTGCAAAAAACTTACTATCAAGGCTTGAAACGCGTATAATGGTTCTACAGAAGTTCTTCCCTTGGTGGTCGCTCAACAGGAGCAGTGTTTCGTGGTATGCTGGGTGCATAAAGCAGAGAGATATTGTCAACCTGCCCCTACTTAGGATCAAGCATGGAGTGCAGCAACGTATCAACAAAGTTATAGGTTTTGTCCTCTGCAATGGGTTTGGGGACCCACTTTTTGCTGTTCTTTGAGAATGGAAATCGATACCTAGGTTGTCCCTTGCATTCGTCGCTCTTTATCACAGCTTGCTTGACATTACAATTCTCATTGTAGTCCATTAGTGCAAGTTGTGTGTGACACTGCATGCCCATGTGGGAGAAGTGCTGCCTCTTGGGGCAGTACTTGTTAATTAGCGAATGGAACACCTCAAGGTTTCCTGTGTGGCAAAATTTGGCTATCTTCTTAATGTCATTCAGGAGCCTTGTGTCCATCATTATCTTCCTCAGTGCCTCATTTGCTGGTTCTCTCTTTTTCAGCCATAATGTGCTTTCAGTGCAGGGCTTTAAATAATTGATTAGCAGGTTTTTTCTTGGGACGATACTAACTGTACAGAAAGTATTTATATAGATTTTCTAGAAGTGCTGTGTTTGTTAAACACAGTGAGGCAAGAGCTATGCATTTTCACAAAAATTTAGCACTTTTATGAGCAAAACGCTAATCAATTTTTAGAGTTAAATAAATTCCTGCAATGTATTCTTGCGACAGTGGTGATGGAACTCTAGTTCAACTATCCAGGAGTGGTTATTAACAACATGCTCCAAAACAGCAATCCACTTCTCCCTCAGCAGTACTTCATCTCCCAAACATGTTGAGCCACACCACCACAAATGATTCATCACAGACCACATCCAAGGTGATAATGCCTCATGGTGCTTTTGTTTTGCCTTCACACACAACTTTTTGGCAATAGATTTTGCAATGTGCCAGACGTCATATTGATGTTTCACGCTTGGAAACTTTTTGCCATTTTCATAAGATTTGCAATCTGGAGGTGTCGGTCCGTTGCAATTATCTTTATGTTTAGGCCACCATTTAAAATGCTACTCACTGCTTGTACAAACCCCTCCTTCTCCATAACATTAGAATGTGCAACCTCTGACTCCTGAGTCAGCGTTGATTCCAACACTTTCCATGAATCAGAATCCATGATAGTGTATGTGCAATATTTTGCTGACTGTCCAGGAGAATCACACCTCCCATCTCCCATGACTGTAAGTGCTGTCCCATGCAGTGAAGTCCAGTTTGATGTCTTGCATGTCTGCCATATGTGATTCACAATGGGAAATAAATATTTCTTCTGTACATCACCATACTGTGTTGCGCATTACTGGTACATGCAGAAATCGCAGAAGGTCCGAAATGCGACGATAGCTGTTACCACTAAATAGTATGCATCCGCTAAGCAAAAGCTTTCCGGCACACATCTTTCCCACCATTGGCTATGATCACCAAGAGAAACTGTGTGCATTAGCACAACAAAACTCAACCACAAACATTGTTCCACGGGTATAGCTTTTGATGATTAGGTGAGGCAAATGACATAGCTGACACAGCAAAATCGGGAAAAGTGAGAATTGGGATGACCGAAACACTAAGTATTTCACTTCTGTTACTGGTGTCTCAGCCTGAAGAAATGACTGTTGATCTGATATTCCATCATTGCTTTCAGTGTTCGATTCGCAAGAAGACCATGATTCAAACATGGACACATTGCTTTCATCGACAGCGGCTTCTGAGGACAAAAAAGGAAGATGTTTCTGTACTGCAACTTGTGTTTTTCAGCGAAGGCTTGTTTGGTGTGGAAGTGCATCCAGGATGTGGTGCTGAAACACACTTAGTGTTAATCCCAGGGTTTGCAGCTTGGGGATGGTCTGTGGAAATCACAGTATCATTCAAACATTCAACTACCGAGTATGGCTTGGAGTATCCGTGGTCTTTATACACAGAATCTGGCAGTTCAGGCCACTGACAGGAAAAGTCATGCATCACTGATTTCTGCTGACAGGCGAAGTCTTGTACTGCTGGTGTGTGCTGTGTTGAAACAGAAATCACATGTACAGCTTGTAAAGAGATTCCCCACTTGTAGTCCTGTGTCATTGTTCTGTGAATTGGTAACAGGCATCTCCATTCTCTGCCACTGAAATACAAATCAGAACATCTCTACATGCAAAACCACATGGAAGCAGAACAATCAGCGAAGAGTTGGTGCCTCATACCAAATCACCATACCTTGTTAACATCACTGAGTGATAAACGGACCTCAGAGGAGTGAGATGCATGCTGGACAGATGGAACAGCTTCCTCATTTAGTCGTTTTGTTGGATTTCCTGGATCTTAGAGATTAGGTGCACAACCTTTCATTAGGATTTCAGCACATTGCCAACACTGGCACTATCAATCAAAATGCAATGGTTTACTGCTTAGTTTGATTGAAAATCATGCGTTTACACTGTCCCTCACACAGTGACAAAATGCTTGTGGATTTTGTATTGGTCTAACAAGATTTTTATTTCAGTGGCCTTGACGGCTTGCACTGTACAAGGCAACACTTCAGTATATACACCAGCGGTGCCAGTAGAAATGGGTCTGGTGCTCATCGATATTCCCAGTTTCTATACCTGCTCACTAGTGATTGTAAAATGTAATTTCTACCAATTTCATACCCTAATTGAAAATGTAACAAGAGAACGTTATATCTTGAGATAGACAATGTCCACCGATATACAGTTGCAGACCACTTGAAAGGTATAGTCAAATTACACTAGGCAGATGGGTATGTCAAAAATTAAAAAAAAGTAAATCAGCAGTACATGTGATGCCCTTGAAACAATCAGCAGCAGGCAATCATATGATACACTAGCCTAGCGTACCTAGGTTCATTTAACCAATAAATTTTGTTTTTTGTGTTTTCCGTCAAACATACATTCAGGTTTGGGTTTGTGCTGCTGTGAGTTCTGTCCAGCACCAGGAGGCCTTTACTGTACACTTACCCACAAGACGCATCACAAAGAATAATCAACCCAGCCTGGGCAGTGACTCAGTTGACCGGTGCAAGTTCATTGACTTAGAAACATAGACTTTGACGGCAGATAAGGACCGCTTGGCCCACCTAGTCGGCCCATTTCCCTACCTAGAGGATAAGCTGCAGATCCTATTTAACCAACAGCTTATTTCTTCCTACCCCCAAAAATTGCCTTATGTCTGTCCCATGCATTCTTGAATTCTCCCACAGTTTTAGACCCCACAACCTCCTCAGGAAGGCTGTTCCATGCGTCCACCACCCTCTTTGTGAAAAAATACTTCCTCACATTGCCCCTGAGCCATTCCCCTCTATCTTCAAATTGTGTCCCCTTGTTCTTGCACATCTCTTTTTCTGAAAGATGCTACCCTCTTGGACTTTGTTGATTCCACTGAGGTACTTAAACATTTCTATCATGTCCCCCTCCCTCCTTTCCTCAAGGGTATACATATTAAGCTCCTTTAGCCTCTCCTCGTATGGCTTCTCTTGCAGACCCTGCACCATTTTAGTTGCCTTCCTCTGAACTGCCTCCATCCTGTCTATGTCCTTGCAGAGATGGGGTCTTCAGAACTGGACCTCAGATGGGGTCTCACCAACTGTCTGTACAGCGGGATAACAACTTCCTGTTTTCTGCTGGTGATGCCTCTCCCTATACATTCCAGTATCCCCCCAGCCCTCCCTACTGCCTTCTCACATTGCTTGCCAACCTTAAGGTCATCTGATATGATTACCCCTGGTCCCTTTCCATTTTTGTTGTTGTTACTACCTCCCCCCCCATTGTGTAATCTTCTCCTGGGTTTTTGTTTCCCAGGTGCATTACTTTGCACTTCTTTGCACTGAATCCAAGCTGCCATACTTCTGAGCATTCCTCCAAACTTGCCAAGTCCCTTCTCATCCTTTCTATGCCTCCTTGTGTATCAACCCTGTTGTAGATCTTTGTGTAATCTGCAAAGAGGCATACTTTTCCTTCCAGTCCCCCTGCAATGTCACTTATAAAGACATTAAAAAGGACTGGACCCAGCACTGAACCCTGCGGTACCCCACTAGTAACCCCTCTTTCTTCAGAGTGGACTCCATTTACAATTGCCTTCTGTGTCCTGTTGTTCAGCCAATGTTTTACCCAGGCTACCACCCTGGGACCCAGTCCAAGGCTGGTTAATTTGACTACTAATCTTTTGTGTGGGACTGTGTCAAATGCCTTGCTAAAGTCTAGGTAGACCATGACCACAGCCCCTCCCTGGTCTACTACTTTGGTCACCCAATCAAATAAATCAATTAGATTCATCTAACATGACCTTACCACTGTAAACCCATACTGCCTTGGGTTCTGTGCCCCACTGACCTCTAGGTACTCAACAGTTCTTTCCTTCAGAAGTGATTCCATCACTTTCCCTACCACAGAGGTCAAACTGACAGGTCTGTAGTTTCCTGCCTCTGTCTTGGTCCCACTTTTGTGAAGGGGAATCACATCAGCCTTCTTCCAGTCCTCAGGTACCACACCATCCTCCCATGATTTGTTAAAAAGGGTAGTCAGTGGTGTCACTAGTTCTCTGCTTAATTCTTTCAGAATTCTGGGGTGAATTCAATCTGGCCCCATTGCTTTGTCCATCTGCAGTTTTATGAGTTTTTTCAGAACCTTTTCTTCTGTGAAAGGACTGGGATCGACCCCCCTCTCCAGAGTGCTTCTGTTAATTGGATTAGGCACCTCCCCCACTTCCTCTTTTGTGAATACTGAACGGAGTATTCATTCAGTATCCCTGCTTTTTCACTGTCACTCTCTGCCCACCCACCATCCATTCTATTCAGCCTCACTATCCCTCCCTTTGTCTTTCTATGCTCCCTGATATACCTATAAAAGGTTTTATCCCCCTTCTTAACCGAGTTGGCTATCTTTTCCTCAGTTTGTGCCTTTGCTATTCTGACTACCCTCCCTGCTTCTTTCTGCCTTAACTGGTACAGTTCTCTGTCCTGCTCCTTCTGTGTTTCCTTATACTTCCTAAATGCTATATTTTTCTCCCTAACCTTCACCGCCACTTCTTTTGAGAACCATAGTGGCTTTTTCTTTCATTTTGATTTGTTTATTTGCTTCACACAAAGACTTGTTGCCTCTGTGATGGCAGTTTTGATATTTACCCATTGTTGCCCCACCCCTCCTTCTAGCCTGTTTGCTAGTGCTTTTCTAAGGCACTCTCCCATCTTGCCAAAGTCAGCCCTCCTGAAGTCCAGAACCCTCACTTTTGTATGGCTTGACTCTGTAGCTGAGTTTATCGTGAACCACACTGTTTGGTGGTCACTTGTTCCCAAATGGCTACCCACTTCTAGATCTGAGATCCTCTCACTGTCCCCATTTGAGAGTATGAGGTCTAAGATTGCTCCCTCATGAGTAGGTTCCAAAACTAGCTGTCTGGGGCATGCCACCTGAAGGCCATCAAGAATGGCCCTGCTTTTGGATGTGGCTGCAGCAAAAGTGCTCTAGTTAACATCTGGCATATTAAGGTCCCCCATCAACAGTATCTCCCCTTTCTCTGCCATCCTAAGTATGCCTTCTATCATATCCTTGTCCATTCCCTCCCCCTGATATGGGGGTCTGTATACAACCCCTGTGCAGATTGTGGTGCCATTTCCAGTCTCTAAGGTGACCCACAGTGCCTCCTCTCCTCTCCTCCCTGTTTACTCTTTTGTTCAGTTGTTTTTATCTCTTCCCTTACATAGAGAGCTACTCCCCACCCTTCTGCCCTCCCTGTCTCTCCTGTAGGTTGTGTACCCTGGTATGTTAACATCCCAGTCATGGTTCTCTGTGTACCATGTTTCTGTGACTGCTACGATAACCAGGCATCCCTCTTCCATCAAGGCCACCAGTTCAGGGAGCTTGTTGCCCAGACTACGGGTGTTGGTACTCATTACCCTCCATTTCTTGATGGCCTTACCCCTTTTTGCCCCATCCCTGTTCTTACTGTGTTTGTCACTTTCAATATTTACCCCTGCGCTTCTCCCTATTGACATCTTGGCAGTGTTTGTTGCCAACTGCCCCTGCACCTTACTCTACCCACCACAGCACAAACTGTGTGCCATCCCATGTGATGGCAAATTGTTTGTCAATACTGGATGGCACCACATTGCGAATCAAACATCGGAATACCGACAACATACAAATCAAATAAATATTCAACGCAGACAACTATGCAGTGTGCAAACTATAATTGCATAGATGAGGTCCTGAAACCCACACCACACATATTGGTGGGAACTGCAAAGGATAAGATCAAACTAAACATTAATGAGAGGGTGATACTCATGGAACAGGCTTCCAGCTGAAGAGATTGCACTTTAAACAGTAATAGAACTTCATATAGCATATGACAGACTGTGTGGACTGCTTTGATGGATCAATTAAAAGAGGATGGGAATAGCGACCATGTGCTGACTAGACTGAGCAAGTGGTCCCCATCTTCAGACAACATACTTATATTCTTATGTGAGTAGAGTGCAATGCTATGGTGAACACTGTAGATCTGAATATAAAAAGCAGCAACAATTAACACAGCTGAAGTCGGATTGGAATTCACTTACTCTTCACAACCTGTGTCCAGGTGGTATGGTAGTCTGCGTCGGTGAAGTGGTCGGAGCACACCACATTATGCCGTGTTGGTGAAAATGTGTCTATGTCTATGTTGGACCAATCAAGGAATAACAGCCATTGTCTGCGCAGATCATCTCTCATAGGGATACAGTGATATGATGGCTTGCGAACAGTGTTAGTTTTTCCACTGGTGTGACAACCTCGCACCATGCAGGTTGGCATTTCTTCAGAAGCAAATGCTTGCGCTGAGACTGTGCTGCGTCTTGAAACAACGACTGAAGGCAATGCTATACAATGGGAAAAGGAACATTAATTAGACACAGTCCGATTGCACAAACCAGTACAGCGCAGTACAAGGAAGAACAAATAATAAAGGTGGTCACTTGATAATGGCATATAGAACGTTATATGGCACAGTTGGTCTAGAACTATATTTTCATTGGTAACAGTGGCACTCTGTTACCATTTTATCCCTGAGTGTTACATGTTGCAACCATTGCAGTTGTTTCGTTGCAGTGCAACATAACAAAAGATTCAAGGACAACATGAAACTGTAGCAGGACAGTGCCCACACACAGACCTCCCACAATCAAGAAAGTAACATAGGCTTGACATGCAATCCACTATTCAAATCCGAACACCATTGACCCACTATTGCATGTAGTCTGTCATGAACAATAGTTCCAACGAAAGTATACTGAAGAGACTGTTTGTTGGCCCATGCACATTGCTGTTCTCAATGCTGTTTGCTGTTTAATCAGTTAAGGAGACAAATGCATTCATGAACATGTCACAAGCTACTTTATTAAAAGGTACACTGTGCAATGAAGATTCTACATCACTGTGGTTGGAAGCAATCTTTGATCCCCGAGTAATCACCACTTATAACATATTGCAGGTCTCATTGTTCAAATGCTCCATCTGTAACGTACACCATCAGCACTGATTCACTATTACAATGTATGCGAAATGTCATATGGCAATAATCACCTCGTTAAAAGTTAGTCTTTATCATACTAGTCTGTTTGGACGTTGCAATCCATGGAATATCAAAAGCTCAATATCTGGACTGTGTTCATGGAGGTCGTTAGGTGCCATATTATATATTCAATGGGAACTCAAATAAATACACACATATACAAAGCATCTATGCATGCATTACTAGAAATGATATGCAATGGCAGACAGAGTCCTAATTATCATCTGAATGGTACATGGAGCATTGCTTCTTAGAAATCATGGAGCAATGTGTGTGCCAAAGCCTCATCACTGTGCTCATCCGCTTCCATGAAACCCTTGTACACTCCACTAGCTTCGGGCCACTTGGCACGAATGGATGTCACAATGCAAGCTGGGATGACATGATGCACCTTCGTCCCCAAAATGAAATGCACCCAGTGTGTACACTGTATATACGCAGCAAGCCACATGGACCTGTAGGAAGATAGCAAAGCAGACATGACCATGTAGCAGTACAGAACAGTTGGTGTGTGGCTTGTTAGTTTTTCTCATAAAGCAAGTTGATTGATCTCAACAGTGAGCAAAAGTGGTCAACAGAACAGCACACAGTACTCAAGAGGGGGTCTCAACAACTTTCTGAGCACAGGTATGCAAACTTCACGCTGCCTACTTGAGCTGCCTCTCCCCATGCATTCCAGTATACCCGCCACACTCTGTACTGCCCTCACAGTGCCTGCCTACTTACCTCTA
Source organism: Neoceratodus forsteri (assembly GCA_016271365.2). Taxonomy (NCBI): domain Eukaryota; kingdom Metazoa; phylum Chordata; order Ceratodontiformes; family Ceratodontidae; genus Neoceratodus; species Neoceratodus forsteri. The sequence continues at coordinate 1,307,386,994 of CM057455.1, forward strand.
GGTCATCTGATATGACCACCCCAAGGCCGCTTTCCATGTTAGTTGTTAGTACCACCCCCACCCATCACTAGGTACTCTCCCACTTGATTTTTGTTTCCAAATTGCATCACACACATGTTTGGGTATCATTGACAGTGTACATGACAGCATAAAAGCAGTAGAAATCTAATAAAAAGTTAACAGCATTACCTGTTCTGAGGGGGATTAGATGGCTGTGGATGCCTGTAACATGAACATATTGATATCAGAGCCAGCTGTACAACCAAAGGGCCAAAACATCCAATAAGGAACTGTGGGTGGAAAGAGATGCACTGTTACCCCTCGAGCTTGTCACCCAACTGATGGGACAGTTCCTAACAGCATAGACACTCTCTTATTGTTGGCATCATGGAGCAATTTCCACAGTGACACCATGATGTCACATCATGTAATCTCAACCCCATGGAGTCATTATCGGTCTCCTGCGATGTCGTACTCTGGTGTGCTGCATGCCCACTTGTCGCTGTACCGGGGGACTCTGAATGTCTTTGGGGTTTGAACATATATGGCTGGATGCCATTGCCGACAATCAATACTAGCATGTCCTCTAGCACTTCCAATGTGTCACTATCTGTGCCACTCTCATCATCAGTGTCGTTCACTTCTGATGTTGCCGATATGTATTCCTCATATTCCATTCTTCCTCCACTTGACATGTTCTGACATTGTATGAAACAGGGATGAACAGGCAATCTTGTAGGCAAAATAGGAACACACATTATGGCAACCTCAACGCTGATGCTGTTACAATGTCTTATCTGAAATTCTCCCACCTAGAAAGTGAGAAAAGGTGACACCATCAGTGCGGTAATCAATGCATGCTTCGAACTCCAAATGCTGGCACAAGTGCACTTATCTACCTTTTGCTTTTATTTCCTACTTCTAATTAATCGGGCAAGGTTCTAAACTCGACAGCTCAACTGGAATGGATATTATTAACAGCAGGCACTGCATGACACTTTTCAAAAGGGCAGTTATACAGGACTTTATTGTACGACTCAAATCACATATTCAGGACGAAATATAAGGACCGACTTCCATTTCCCCAACATCCAAATGAAGTACCTCAACCTCAGAGGATAGTTTGTCCTGGAGGTTGGCAGGTGGTTAGGACAGGCAAATCGACTGCACCATCAATCAGTGCTGTCCAACGTAGCAACTTCACAAACCATATAAAAAATGCAAACAACAACAAACAGGTATCTGACTATCTCCACAATAGAACAAAAGAATAAAGAACACTGCAGAGCAGTAAACTGCAGCACAGGAAGTAGCACTCCAAAACTCACCCAAAACAGGAACCAAAACAGGAAGAAAAAGCAAAAAGGCTATCTAAAACACGTCTGCTCATAGGAGACTCTATGATTATGGGAGTTTATACCACAATCTCAGATTTCTTTGATGGGGGTAACCAGAGTGGTGGACCAAGCGGTTTCAGTTGATGTTGCCTACCTTCACTGCATCAAAGCTTTCGGTACTGGTCCACATAGAAGATTGATTAAGAAGATGGGTAGGCTGGGGGTGGGTCTGAAGTTGTTCAACTGGGTGGCAAACTGGTTGGCATGAAATCACAGAGAGTGGTTGTAAACGGTATACAGTCATAACAAATGCAAGTCACAAGTTGGTTTCCTCATGGGATCAGTCCTGGGGCCAGTCCTCCTCAATGTCTTCAGCAGTGACATTGCAGATGGACTGAGGTGTATGGTTTGTTTGTTTGCAGATGACACCAAGATCTGCAACAGAGTAGAAGATCTCGATGGTGTGGGCGGAATGAGGAGAGATCTGGATAAAGTGGCAAAATGGTCAGAAGAGTGGCAACTGGCATTTCACTCAAAGAAGTGCAACAGCCTTGGTCATAGTTATCACAGATGACCTGAAACCATTCAAGCACACCAGTAAAGCAGTAGTTAAGGCTAGGGGAATGTTGGGGTATACGGGCAGCAGTATCACAAGTTGTAAGAGTGAGATAATAATCACCCTTGCTTAGACATTGGTTAGGCCCCATCTGGAGTACTGCTTGCAGCTCTAGGAGGCCGCACATGCAGAAGAACAGTAACAAAATGGAGACAGTCCATAGAACGACAACCAAAAGTGGAATCCTTCTCCAAGACAATGTAAATGAGTGCGTTCACATCAAAGAATAGCTTGGTTACATATAGTTTTCCATGCGTAACTTATCTATCCGCACTTTCCTTGTCACAGTATTTCGCTACTCATTCTGGAGTTACAATTACAAGCTGGGTCTCTTTTTGGCTTGATGGTCATAACTACTGCTCCGCAGAATTGCAAACCACCTAACCCACCAACCACACACACAACCCGACACCAACCCACCAAAATCCAACCAAGACACCCCAAAGAGTATGGATAGTGAGCGCTTGGCCCATCCCATCTTTACATTGCGCTACTTATTTTATATGATACAGATCCCGATTAACCAATAGCCTGCTTTCACCATCAGAACTGCATTATGTCTGTCCAATGTGTTCTCGAAGTTGCCCACAGTTTTGTGGCTTCATTTGGCCACAAGGACAATTGCACATTATTACTACTGAACACATACCTAGCAATGAAACAATTGCAGATACACCCAAAGGAAAAGCACACATTAAATATTGTACTGAAACAGCATGCAACAATTAGTGCCTCTTTACAGTCACAATAATCACTGACATGACCACACAAAGAGTGAAAATCTGAGAATGTGCAGATTACCACACCAAAAGCTAAAGTCGGACCACCTGCCATAGCTGCCATTCACAGACAGTTAACTCAAGTGGGAACACATCCCTCACGGCATCTGGGTATGCTCATCTTTTATCAGGCACTTCAACAAGATATTTGATTTTTTCCCTATTTTTCATTCAGTATATCATGGAGTGTATTATTGTATTATGAAGTGACCGTGATTTCTTGTTTTCATGATTTTTATTACCATTTTCTGTGATGTTGCTCAGCAACACACACATCCTTGTGTGGGAAACAGTAATGAACTTCATGCTGTAGATGCGGCCTTACTAGTGACCTGTACGGATTCCCCATGTGGAATTCCTCCATTATGTCTATGTCTTTGCAAGGATGGGGTTTACAGAACTGCACACAGTACTCCAGATAGATGTGGCAGACAACTGGAGGAGCACGTCACACAGTTCAACCACCATACAGTCAGACAGACAGCCACACAGGTAGCCACACACACACAGGCAGCCACACACACACACATACAGACAGACACACACCCACACACACAGACTCCCACACACAGACAGACCCACACACAGACACACACACACACACAGACACACACACACAGACACACACACAGACACACACAAAGACAGACACACACACATACACACACAGACAGCCACACACAGACAGACAGAGACAGACAGACACACACAGACACACACACACACACAGACAGACACATGCACAGACAGACACACAGACAGGGAGACACAGATACAGATAGACAGACACACACAGACCGACATACACAGACAGACCAATACACACACACACAGACCAACACACACACAGACAGACACAGACACACACAGAGAAACACAGACACACAGACAGACAGACACACACACACACACACACCGCCCCCTGCAGCCAAACAAAAAACTTAGCGGGAAAGTGCATACTTGCAGATGCGTCAACATGATACAGACCCGGTCTGAATCACTTACCTGGCACACAAATGGGCAAGGGTGGCTCATTATGTGATGGCAGGAAGGCAGTCGGGACTTCTGACCATTGCAATAATTGTTTGCTAAGCTACAGATCCCTGCAGCCAAACAAAAAACTCAGCGGGAAAGTGCATACTTGCAGATGCGTCAACATGATACAGACTCGGTCTGAATCACTTACCTGGCACACAAATGGGCAAGGGTGACTCTTTATGTGATGGCAGGAAGGCAGATGGGACTTCTGACCATTGCAATAATTGTTTGCTAAGCTACAGATCCCTATCAATTAATGCATCAGGGCCTGGCACATGGCACCTTATTAATAAAATGAAGCACCTTGTTTAATTCATATGGTGAGCAGTCCTTTACTTTGGTTGGCAGAGTGCAGGATTTTTTCCTTTTTGCTGTTACTTTTTACATCTGCACCTGCTATCATGTACAACCTCTCTGCCTCCTTGTTCTAATGCATTTGTACAATTGCCCATGTTCCGTGGATTATTTGGACACAAAGAGAATTACCCAGCATTGCTATTGAACACATATGCAGAAACTAATCAACTGCATGTACACCAAAATGAAAAGCACTCAATGAATATTGCACAGAAGCAGCATTCAATAATTAGCACCTCTTTAGAGACACAGAAATCAGACATTACCACACAAAGAATGAAAATCTGGGAATGTGCAGATTACCACACCAAAGGCTAAAGTCAGATCACCTGCCATAGCTGTCATTCACAGACCGTTAACTCAACTGGGAACACATCCCTCACGGCATCCGGGAATGATCATCTAGTCTCATCAGGTACTTCAACAAGATATTCCATTTTATCACATTGTCTCCCTATTTTATATCAGTATATTATGGAGTATATTATTGTCTTATAATTACTGGTCAGCAATTTTTTCCATAGGCTGAACCAGTTATAATTTGCCACTATAACCTGCGGGTTATAACGGCAAACACACACCACTTCAATCAAACTAGAGCCACATCCTGATTGGCTCTCCGCTTCTCATGGGCGGGCTAAACACATAACAAACATGGCGGCTCCTCGTCCCGCTTACCGAGGAGCTGCCACAGACCAACCGTCACACCGGACATCCTCTTTTCTTTTACAACCTCTTGTTTTCTTTCAAAACCTCTTATCTGGTTGATCCTGCTGTCCATAACCCATACAGCCCAAGAAATGCCTCCGAAACAGAGCACCGCGCTGGAACGGCTCTGAAGCGCTTAACAGAGGTAGGCGCTGTTGCAGCAAGTAAAACTAAAATCAAGCAAACCACAAAGAAACAGTTGTAAAAAAGAGAAAGATGCCTAACAAACAACAATCTGTTTTTCTAATAAAGATGCTGTGTGTGTGTGTGAGTGTGTGACAGAGTGTGTGTGTGTGTCAGTGAATCACAGACATGCAGCATCAATGTGGGAAAAAATTGCTGACCAGCAATTATAAAAAATAAAGTAATAAACAGGTGGTTATTTATGAGAATTTTACACAAACCCTCGGTGTGGGATGCCTAAATAAACCCCTCTGACTTCGCCCTCGGGGTTTATGGGGCATCCCACACCTCGGGTGTGTGTAAAATTCTCATAATAACCACCTGCCTATACATTATTCTCTATATAACGTTAACTTTTCCTGTGTGGGAACTTGGCCGCCAACACATACCTGGTGATACACTTAATAAATAATATACTGAAAAAAAAATTATGTATCAGCGTGTTATAAAATGACAGACTGCAGTTTCTTTTTTTAATGGTTTATATTACCATTTCTTGTGAGGTAGCTCAGCAACACACACACACACACACACACACGGGTCATACATATGCCTTTTACCAGTATAATTTATATATTTTACAGTCCCATATGCATGATACATTTAATTCACCACTAGCAACACATCCCCCTTTTCAGCCATTTTGCCAGTTGCTTCAAACATTTCATTATCTAACTCTTCCTGAACAAAATGACTGTAGATCACACTTGTCCGAATAGTGCCTCCATGACACTATTCGGACAATAGTGACCCATAACACACTGCCCACCCACCAACACAAATTTCCTGCGTCCCCATGGCTTTTAGCCTTTCCTTCACATAAAGCACCACACCCCTTCCAACCCTATCCTTTCTGAACAGTGTCTATGCCTGGTATGGCCATGTCCCAGTCAGGGTTGTCAATGCATCATGACTCACTAATGGCCACAATATCCAGGTCGGCCTCTGCCATGAAGGTCTCTAGGTCTGGGATATTATTTTCCAAACATGTGAGGGGGGGAGGGATCAAAAAATAGGAAATGCCAGCAGGTATGATACATGAGGGACATGGTCTCCACTCCTCTAGGGGGCTATGGAGATATGTAAATGGATCACCAGGTAGGGTGCAGGAGCTGTGAAATGGGAGCTCAAGGGGAGGAAAGGAGAGGAGGGAAAAAGAGGTGGAGAGTGGTCTTGATAAATGCCAGGAGCTTAGGAAATTAAATGCCTGAGCTTCAGCCAATGCTAGTTGAGGGGGAGGTAGATGTGGCAGCAGTCACTGAGATCTGCGCCACTCAAGGGCATGAGTGGGACCTAAACCTGGAGGGATACACTATGTTCAGAAAAGACAGGGGGAGGGAAGGGGGGGCGGTGTAGCACTGTTAGTCAGAAATGGCACAGGTATTGGAGGGGTAGATGAGGCAGAGGGGAACATGGAGGCTATTTGGTTCACTTTGCTGATGGGGTTGTGTAAAAGAGTAAAAGGCGGAGTAGTATACAGACCACCAGCATTGGCGGAGGTCCTGGAGGAAAGTTTGGTGGTAAATCTCAAGGGACACTGTAGATTGGGGAAGGGTAGTGGTAATGGGGGACCTCAACATGCCAGGAACAGACAGGGGGACTATGACTTCACCAGTGGCCAGAGAGCAGAGGCTGCTGGATGTCTTCCAGGCTGCATTTCTGACACAACAGGTGGGTGAGCCAACTAGGGAGGACCAGACACTGCACCTGGTCCTGGCGGATAGTGATCAGATTAGGAGCCTAGAAGTGAGGGACCCATTGGCTGGGAGTGATCATGCCACAGTCTGGTTCTTCCTGGACCTGAGGGGGAGGAAAGCCGAACAAGGACAGTAGTAACTGACTTTAGGGGTGCAGGCTTCAGGGAGATGGGAAGGATCCTTAAAGATCATCTTGACAGGATAAGGCCAGATATTGATGCTGACAACAGGTGGGGGATCATTAGGAGGGGAATACAGGAGGTTACCAGATGCTGTGCAAGGGAAAGGCGTAAGTCTGGCAAGGCCAGAAAACCCTGCTGGTGGACACGGGAGGTACAGGAGGTGGTGAGGGAAAAGAAGGTGGCCTATAGGCACTTCAAGTGCTCAAGGACTGAAAGAAATCAGGAGGAATATGAGCTGACAGCCAAAAGAGTCACCAGGGTGGTGAGAGCAGCTAAGGCAAAAAAGGAGCAGTCCTTGGCCAGTGGGATCTGGAGGAGGGACAAGGGGCTCTTTAGATACATAAGGGAACAAAGGAAAGTAAGGGGACAGATCAGCAAGATAAGGATAAGGGATGGTTGGGCACAGGAGGCGGGGGAACAGGCAGAAGCCCTAAATGAATATTTTGCCTCCGTTTTTACTGGGGGGGTGGAGGGGCTAGGTCTTGCGAGGGGAGCAGGGGAAACCGGAGCAAGAGGTGGGACCGGTAGGGACCGGGGGCCCTGATGGGGCTGGGGAAATGGAGTGGCAACCACAGACACGTGGGGGCCCAGCAGTGGAGGGTGACAAGGGGGAGGATGTGGAGGCTGAAATCCCAGTAGATAGAGTAAGGGAAGCCCTCAGGTCCCTTCAGATGGAGAAAGCACCTGTGCCAGATGAGATACATCCCAGGGTGCTGAGGAAACTGGCGGCTGTCCTGGCACTTCCTCTAGTGGAGCTTTTAAACATCTCTTTGAGGACTGGGTGGGTGCCCCAAGACTAGAGGGTGGCCCATGTCAGGCCAATCCACAAGGGGGGGATCAAGAGAGGTGGGAAATTACAGGCCCATTAGCCTGACGTCAGTGGTCAGCAAGGTGATGGAGGGTATTGTCAAGGAAAGGCTGGGGGAGGTTACTGGAGCAAACTGAATACATGGACGATAGGCAGCATGGCTTTGTCATGGGAAGATTGTGCCAGACAAATCTTGTTGAGTTCTATGACTTGGTGCCAAGGGCCATGGACCAAGGGAGGCAAGTGGATGTCCTCTTTCTTGACTTTATTAAGGTGTTTGATTCAGTACCCCACAGTGGCCTGCAGGCGAAGTTGACGGAAATGGGGGTAGGGAGACAGTTAAGATGGATCAGAAATTGGCTCTCTGAGCATACTCAGAAGGTGGTGGTTGGAGGGTTCGCCCCATCCCCAAGCTGGGTTACTAGTGGGGTTCCCCAGGGGTCAGTGCTGGGGCCACTCCTGTGCAATGCCTATATCTCAGACATCAGGTGGGGGATCAGGAGTGAAATGAGTCTCTTTGCAGATGACTCAAAACTGGGTGCAGTGGGGGATGGGGAGGAGGGGAGGGTGGCCTTGCAGGAGGACCTGAAGGCTCTGGAAAGGTGGTTGGAAAAATGGAAACTAAAAATTCAATGCGGGGAAGTGCAAGATTCTGCACTTGGGAGTCAAAAATCCAAGCCAGGAGTATATTCTTGGAGGAAACATGATTCAAGTCACAGAGGGCGAGAGGGACCTGGGGGTAGTGGTAGATATCAAAATGAACAACGCAAAGACCTGTAGGAGGGCAGCAGCAAGGGCAAATAGGATGCTGGGATGCATCGCCAGGGTGATTACCTACAGAAAGGCAGAAGTGATCCTTCCACTGTACAACTGCTTGGTTAGGCCAAACCTCGAGTATTGTGTACAGTTTTGGAGACCACATTTAAAGAGGGACATAACACTCCTAGAGAGGGTCCAAAGGAGGGCAACCAAAATGATCTGGGGCCTGAAGGAGAGGACCTATGAGGAGAGGCTCAAGGAGCTCAACATGTACACCCTGGAGGAGAGGAGGGATGGGGGGACATGATAAAGGTCTTTAAGTACAGGAAAGGGAACAATAAAGGATGCCCAGAAAGGGTGCACCAACAGAAGGAGGGTGGTTCAACAAGAGGTCATGGGTGTAAGCTGGAAGGGGACAGGCTCAGAGGGGAGAGGAGGAGATGTTATTTCACTGAAAGGGTAGTGGAGCCATGGAATGCACTGCCCATGGAGCTGGTAGAGGTGGAGACTATGGATGGGTTTAAGAGGGGATGGGACAGGTACAGGGGAGGGTAAATCTGACCAGGCCCAATACAGGTGGAACATCTGGGACTGGGGATGGTATAACCCAAGGGGGAGGTGGGGGGGACACCAAAATCAGCCCTCAGTGCGGGTGCTGAAAATCAAGGAGACTCGAGAGACTGTTGGGCCTATTCTGATGTCATTTTAGTATGTTAGTATGTAATTCACACACACATGGCCTTCCACATTTTGATATCTCTTCGCTTGTTGCTTCCATCTTCTTTCTTTCTTTCCCTCTCCTTTCTCCTTCCTCTTTTGACTTATAATTTTCTCTCTCCTTCCTCCTTTGCCATCACCCAGCTTCGTTGATAAAATTGTACCCTGGGGGACTCTCTCCCCTTCAGATCTCCCTACTCTCCCTCTCTCAGCCTGTGATGCTGGTGGTGGCTGGGGCAGTTTCTGCCATAGAAACATAGAATTTGGCAGCAGATAAGGATGGTCCTTGGAAACAACAATGGATATGGCGAAATCGGGCTCACTAAGCTGTATGGTCCCATCTGTCTGATTGGCAGAGCATCTTCAATTGGCAGCCCAAAGCAATGGCAAGTGGTAGCTGGTGGGGCTATCTGTACTGGAGGGGAGAGAGGAACTTCCAAACCCAGGCTCTCTCACCCTCACCGATCAGGTGGTCTCTGACTCTCTGTGCTACCAAAATACAAGAGGCTGCTAGGAGACTGCTTTTAAGCTTGGCAGGCTCACTCAGCTCTTCCCTCTGTATGCCCCCATATGATGGGTTGGTGGAGACTCTGTGTACTTGGTAGGCTGGAGCAATGGCAAGCAGTAGCTGGAATGGGAGACTTCACCAAAGGAGAGTGAAGCAATTCCAAACCCAAGCCCTAATTCTCACAGCTCTGGTGGCTCTCTAGCTCTATGTGGTGCTGAAAGAAGAAGGTGACACAACCAGTGCCTCAGCCCTCCCCAGCACCTGCTCATCACTGGTCAACAATTTTGAAATAATTATCAAAAGGTTATGAGGATCTGATCATGCCAAACCAGCCACATCACTTTATTTGAGGGGATGACAGGGGCTGTAGGTATTGTCTATTTCAAGTTCAATAGGGCCGTTGACACAAGATTATGAACAAAATACACCAGTGTGGTACACACAGGGCAAGTATTTACACACACTACTTGGGTAGATTTTATAATTTTGTTTACACATCAGCTAGAAGTAGCCACCCACAGGCACCACTTGCATACTGTGTGACCATGAGTAAGTCACTTAACTTCCCTGCACTCCCAGAGCACCCAGGGAAACACGCCTAAGCTTAGTGTGGCTTTCCTGGCAAAATATTGTAAAATAAAAATAAATAAAAGTACTCAAGATTGTAATGAGCACCGGGTTCTAGAACACACTATGAGCTTCAGGCTCTAGAACACACCTCTGTTCTAGCATGCAACCCTCCTTGTGGCACCACTGTACTTCTGGGTAACACTTTTAATAGAATTTTGTTTTCTGTTTTCCATTATCATCTACAAATAGTGCTATTCTTTTGCTTATTTAAGGTTCCCTGTTAATACTGGCGTTTCCCACTTTTCACGTACAGAACTCAGACATCAGTTGAGAGAAAGCCCTGCATGGAAAGCTTCTCTCTGTGCTTCACTTCAGCTTATATTACAGGGTGCTGGAATACATCTGTAATTAGAAATGAAGATGAGGCCAGTCGGTCAGGGTAATGAATGAGCACGAGCTGTAGATGGCTGTCCGGGGGGGAAGGCACTCCTTCTCCGAGTCCCATCTATCTCAGGGGCAGCTAGTGCTGCATGGTTAGACTAGTGGATCGGGGGAGCCATGCTGACTGTGGACGGTACTATGGTATGCATGCTTACACACATGGATTCTCTGCATAAGGGAATAAAAATAGAACAAGCAGCATGGAACTGCCACCAGAGGACAAAGGAACTTCCCTCTGTTATCTGCCTGCAGCCCGATGGATACCTCATGGCAAGATACTGTGGGATATACCTTCTTTACCCTACTCCGGGGGAGGGGAAAGAACCAAGGCTATGGGGAGGATGGCACATTGGCACAAATAGGATGTGACCAACAGGCTACCATAATTATAGGGGGGCCCAGAGGGAAATCATGGGCAAAGAGCAAGGGGCCATAAAAATAAATAAATAAAAAATATGAACATAGGGTGGGGAAAATGGCAACATTTACAAGGGACTCAATATATAAGATATCTACCAAGAAACATATCAAACGTACACTGGGGGCATTAGACTTCTGACATGTCCAAATTTCTAACACACCTACCACACACACACATGTACACAATCCATACACCACCCACTCACCTGGCCCAAAACACAGACAGACACACACACACACACACATACACAAACCCAAAGAATCAAACCCATGAGAGCTTTGCCCAACCATTCTGCCCATTTCCACGTTGCCCCTGAGTTACTCAGCTACTTTGCTGAGCTGCATCCACCACCCTCTCCTTGATGAAGTCCCCCTCCATCTTCAAATTGTGATCTCTTGATGCTGCACATGCCTTATTCTGAAATATAATGATCATGACACACACCAACCACCACTGTCTCTCCTTTCCTTTTGGTATGCACTAGCCCCCACCCACCACCACCCCACCCCCAAAAAACACGCAAAGACACACTGCCTGCAGCCAGCTTAATAAGCTAACCCCAACCCAACCCCCAATGCACACACAAAGCACCCCCTGCAGCCAAACAAAAAATGCAGATGGAAAGTGCATACTTGCAGATGCAGCAACATGATACAGCCCAAGTCTGAATCACTTACCTGGCACACAAATGGGCAAGGATGGCAGTAAGGCAGTCAGGACTTCAGTGTGCTGTCTTGATTAAAGCAGGCACATGGGAAGGAGAGAAGAAGAAGAAATGATTGCAGCTCTTCCGTGAAAGGTACAATGCTGTTCTGGTGAGTGGCGTCTCAGTCAGGACACTGAAGGTGCTTTTTGTTGCTTGCAGACACTCCAGGCACTCTCTGCTGGGTAGTGGCACTCAGGGGTGATGGGGCAGCAATCAGCATCATTCTATCAGAAAAATGCAGCTTCTCCTAATTGGGTGACTTTTCTGGTGACAGTATCTCCTTTCTCGAGCAGTACTATGCTGAAATCAAGGGAGAATGACTGCTTATACGGGCTAAGAACGGACCAGAGTGGGAACTAGTGGCTTTAGGTAGGGGTAGGCGGAGGTGCAAAAACATCATCGGACCAGCAGGGGAAGTGTGAAAAAGGGGAAGGGTCAGGAGGGCAGTTTACATCAGCATCAGTGACATACACCATAGTCTGTGCAGCGAGAAAGGCAGAACGAAGAGAAACAGCAGTGAAAAACGTTCAGTCAGAGTGGGGTACATGTAATGGCACATCAGTGGGTGATACCACAGGAGGGAGACACAGGAGTGGATTTGAACAAACACTAGCAAGCAGATAGAGGCATGTGGGCACTCACAGCCAAGGGAGAATGTGAAGAAGGAGGTAAAGTTAATAGTAGGGAGCGTGCATGCATGTGCGTGCCACACGGGAGCTTGCTGCGGGATGTATAAGCCAGCAACTGCAATCAACAGTACCATGCCATGACCTCAAGCAGAGGGCATGAAGGGACATGGAGAGGCAAGATGGCAACTCGCATCTCAGAGGCTGGCCATACCACAAGGCAACATAAAGGAAAATTTCATTAAGGTGAGTGAAAGGCAAAATATTAATACACAGGTGGTTCTAATAAGGCTGATTAAGCAACGCTAGACTACTTTAGGACTAAAACATCCACAGTTTCCAATTAAAGAACGACTACAGCTACATTATATCATACTGCATGCTTCTACCTGTATGGCAGATGATACAGAAGTTCTACCCATGGTGTTTCTTTTTTTCCACCCTTTGCCGCAGGTACTCATTCTTTTTCAGGGCTGGGGCTGTACAGAATGTGTGAGTATGCAGACCTGGGTTCACCTGTCTCAGTATTTGATAACTCTGTTTTGTGAGGGTGAAGACTCTGATTGTGAGTGTGCATGTGTGCTCATTAGTGAGTGTCAGAGTTTTACAACTGGAATTTTGGAAGAATAATTTAGAAGTGAATTGTTGTCGATCACTACTTTCTCACAAAATGTCTTTGGCAGTATCAGCATGTCATGGCCAACAATTCTATAGTGAATGCAGGCGTCAATCCATCTACCACTCATATGCTAAACAATCAGTCTACCATTGGAGTTAATTCCACATCTCCAACAGACATGCTAGAAAAAGTAGGACAGCTAAGAGAAGCATGTTGCTCAAATAGCTCAACATTTTTAGAAAAATGTTGTCTCTTTTCCAGTCCAACAAACTAACAACCTAAAAGAGCAGAATCACCTGCATTCTTTTAAGCAGGAATCAGAAATCTGAGCTAAGAATAATGGATTTACTCTATATAACTGACGGAGCTACTGAAATACAGGTCTCATAGTGTTCTGACATTTTAAAAAGTAGGTTGTGTGTGAAGTAAATGAATATACTACAGTTTTAGATTTACTCTATATAACTGACGGAACTATTGAAGTAGAGGTCTCATAATGTTCTGACATTTTAAAAAGGAGGTTGTGTGCATACCTCTCAACTGTCCAGATTTGCCTGGGACGTCCCGTATTTACAGCGTTTTTCCGCTTCTGCCCCACCATCCCGGATTTGCTGTGCCTTGCCCCGCAATTCTGAGTCAGACTGACTGTGATGGTTCTTTTCGGCAAAAAGTACATGCCACGCGGTCCACCGTCCATCATGCCGAGTCGCCGACTAGTTCTCTCTCTGAGTTGCCGGGCGAGCGCACTGACATCACTGCCTGTTGAGACTTCAGCCAATCAGGCTATACTGCTTGGTCGATTCCAATTTTCGCACCTCCACCCCTGCGGACCTGAACTTTTGATTCCCCACTCAGGTCCGCAACCTCTAGATAAAAGCAGCCTCTACGGTGCTCTCGGAACCATTCAGCCGAGGAGAGTTCCAGAACACCGGAGAGAAAAGCCGAATTGAAGCCGCAGATTTGTTTGGACGGGACCACAGAGAGAGAGAGAGCATTAGTGTGACTGACTGCAGCCAGTGCCGCAGGCCTGCATCCCTGATCCTGTCTGCCGAATCCAATCGGTGATCGCTGCATTGATTCTCCGACCAACCCTGCTGAGTGCGGACTCTGAGCAGTGAGCAGAGGAGCGGAGCCTTTTCAGTAAAAGTAGCTGTAAATTACTTTTTTTTTTTTAAGACTTTCGGGTTTCTTGGGTGGCAGATTAGACAATCAGCCAGTGAGACAGTGAGCAGCCTGCCTGCCAGACGATTCGAACCCTGCACAGTTTAGAAGCAGTAGCCCAGCCTGAACCAACAGAAGTGAAGTACACCAACGGAGACTCGAGGTATGTTCAAATTAATCAGCGGTGTCTTTACAATGTCAGTAGTGTGTGTTTCATGATCTAAAGATGGGGTCTGATTGACTTATAACATAAGGGTAGCCGTAGCCCTACCAACAATAAAATGTATATTATAACTATGTTTCTTTTTCTTATATTGATAATATACATAATGCATTATGATTCTAAATTACAGGACTGAGTTTGCTTCCTTGCTGGTGTCAATAATGCATGTGCTGTTGTCAGCAATAATTGATGTAAGAATAAGAAACATAGTCTTATAATATACATTTTTAATGAAAAATTATAATCATTGTGTGGAACTCTTGGTCTTCTACTGCAAAGCCCAGCAGCGCCTTATTCAGCCTTGGATTTGCATGAACTCTTAACATTTACATCCTAACATTTAGTTCAAAGCCAGGTTATAAACCTTTTTTCACACTGTGGGGGTTAAACACTTACTGTTCTGTTTTAAAACCCAGTTATTTCCCCATTATACTAGAAACTTCAGCTTTCAAGTTGCTTCCCAAAATGCACATAATCCAGAAAAATTAGTATTTGGGACTTCAGAGTTCATAGTGTAACTGCATTCCTTTGCTTTAAGTCAAGCTCTACCACCATGCACATTTTTGTGAAAATGCTGCTTCCCTAAATACTGCATATGATTTGAGAATTCAAAAAGAGTTGTACATTTGTCCCCCCTTATTGGCTGTATCATTCTGGGAAAGTAGAACTCCTACATCATATGAATGTTTTTTAGTATCTGAGGGTAGAATTACCATGACTGTACAGAAACACAAAAACAGTAAAGCTTCATAACCCAGAATTGTTTTAACAGTTTCACCGCAAGTTCAGTCCTCTGACCTGTGTGTCCCAAGTTTCATCAAGTGAAATGCTGCTGCCACTGGTCATGACTGCCACCGAGTCAGGAGCGGGGGGGGTGACCTTCTAAGCAACAGCTACGATCAATACGATGCGTTCCTTTTTATAATGATTGTTATTGCAGATTTGAGAATTCAGAAAGTAGGATTTATACATTGTTACCCACTTCTGCTCAGTATTTACTGAAGGTAGGGCAGGGCCCACAGCTCAGCACCATGGACACGGGGGGGGAACTAGTCCCGGCCTTCGCAAAAGAACGGGTCATACAAGAGCTCACTAAGCTCAGGGTGGACAAGACAATGGAACCTGATGGCATACATCTCAGGGTACTAAAGCAGCTAAAAGGTCAGAAGTTCGGAACTAGTAGAGCCATTATCAGAACTGTTTGAGTGTCTGAGCACAGCAGCGGTCCCAGAAGACTGGAGAAGGGCTCATGTGATCCCATGCCACAAGAGTGGTAGTAGATAGGAGGAGGCAGGGAACTACAGACCAGTCAGTCTTACCTCAGTAGTGGGCACAATTATGGAGACACCCCTAAAGGAAAGGATAGTGCAACACCTGGTATCCATAGGAGTACAGGATCCAAGACAGCATAGGTTTACAACAGGAAGGTCCTGTCAAACTAGTAGCTGGGTAGGCTCAGGGTGGGTCAGAAGATGGTCAACTGGGTGGCAAACTGGTTGATGGGCAAAAAACAGACTGCCAGAGAAGTAATTGAGTAGATAAATGAATAAAACATAATTCCATGAAAACAATACCTTGATACAGGTATAAGAAAGTTATTTTATATGCAACTATAATCCCTGTTAAGCCTGGCACAGTATCTGTTATGTGGTTGCCATCCAATTTAAAAAGTGCTGCAGATCACCAAGCTGCATAATGCAAGGTAGGTAGTTAATAATGTACAATTATAAGCCTCTCTACAGTAAAGTGTGTGCATCACCATAACTGTGATAACTGTTTTCCCCCCGACATGCTGTTTTATTCATTTGTGGCCATTCACTCACTCACTTCTCCACTTGCCTGTTTTTGCTGCCCAGTATCATTGACCCCATATAAACATGTCTAGTAGACTAATATATGGTGCTGGAGAAGTGAATGACCAAATGAATAAAACAGCATGCAAAACTAGGCTTCAGGCTGCTGAACAAATAAGATGTGGACCTTACAGACTACAGTTTGGCTTCTAGTTCTTGGTGGCTAAATTGTCTATTTCCTTTTCTGTCTCTTTTAATATGTCTAATTATTTAACCTTATCCATACTACTCTACAGGAGTCTAATTGGCAGCATACTACATGGCTGGGGACAGGGAAATAAAAATAACTTAACATTAAAGCTCTTAAGGGGTTTGGGGTCACTGAGCTGGTAGCTTATTCAGTTCTCACTTCTCCCACAGTCACCAGCCCCCTCAAGCCCCAACCACTGCTTTAATGTTAGTAATATAATTTTATTTGATTCCTTAGCAAGCCAGAAATTACCTGTGACAGCAATTGACCATGATGGATAGATGTTAATTTTTTTTTTGGGGGGAAGGGGCTTATTAAAGCCAATAGTGTACTGTGCAAACCATTTTTGTGTGACTAGCATATGTGGCGTCGGGTAGGTTGAGTCAGTGCTAGGATTCTGTGCCTTGATTAAGTAGCATTTCCCTGAGTACATCAAAGCATTGAGTGCCTATTGTTCGGGTTCTACAGAGTAGTATATGCCCACATAATACCTAACCCATTTGACTTGGCACTGTGATGCTGGCACTTGCTTGTGACATTGGTTGCATGGCTACAATAATCTTCCAGCTGACCAAGGATATTTGTCTCTGGATCATTTATTGAATTGTGTTGACTGGGTAGGCCCAGTGAGACTAGTGGTCCCTCTTTCAGGGATGACGAAGGGTTCATCAACATCCTACCCTCCACTAGAATTGCCTCATGTCTGTCCCATGCATTCTTGCATTGTCTCACTGTTTGACCCCAAAACCTCCTCAGGAAGGCTGTTCCATGCATTTACCACCCTCTTTGTGACAAATATACTTCCTCACATTACCCTGAGCTGCCCCCCCATCTACAAATTGTGCCACCTTAGTCTTGCACATATCTTTCTGAAAGAGGCTACACTCTTGGACTTGTTGACTCCCTTGAGGTACTTGAAAGTTTCAGGTTACTATAAACACTGTAGTATATGCACTCCCTGTATAAAACTAGAGATACATTTTCCTTCATCACTGTGACTTTAAGATGAGTAATTCCAGACACTGAGGCTCAAATGATCAAGTCTAGCCAAGATACATTAGCAGATGCTGATAATTTAACAGGCTGCAATTAGCACTTCACATGATGGCAGTCAGGGTCAGTTGAACACTACGATTTGCACCAACTGTGCTGTAACTACCTGATAACGTATACATTATCAGGTAGTTACAGCACAGTTGGTGCAAATAACAGTGTCCAACTGACTCAGCAGCCTGCCATGTGAGGTGCTAATTGCAGCCTACTACATCACTACATGGAATATAATCAAACCTGAACTGAATTCTAAGGTCTGGCTTGGAGCTTCACTTCATGCAGTGAGTTCTTGTTTGTTATTCTATGGTGATTTTGAATGGGATAAGAAATTAATACAAGCCATGCAAATTTTGTTGAAAATTGTTTTTATTTATACATGGATTTACAGATGTATCTTGTAAAAACACAAGTGACACACACACACACACATGCACATACATTTTGAGATCTATGCAGTTTGTGGATACTGTGCGTACCCTTCGTCCGTCATCCACGGGAAGCTGAGTGGATTGGACAGGTAACTAGCATTCAACCTTCTGATGGCTCATATGTGACGACGTTATGTGATTCTGGAAAGAGTATCTAAAGTGGTGAAGTACTCCTCCATCCTGGGACTCCTGACTTGAGTTGGATTGGACAGGTGAGGGTCAGCTTCTACTGCAAATGAGATGAAATTTACTATATTAATGTTTCTGCCACCTTTACTAATTTTCTGTTCCATACATCTCATTTTATTCCACAGAGCAGGCAGAATCCAAGAATCACTGAAGATAGCAATGGCCCAGTTCCAGAACCAGGAAAAGACTGTAGCAGCACCAGCACCAGTTCTTCTAGGCAAACGTCCAGCAGTAACTGAGAAGGGTAAGTTGACAGTTTTCTATGCTTAACCATATATTCCACTCCTGAACACTGCTATGGGTCCACAACCTGTGAAAGAAATGAAATGATCAAAACCTAGTAAGCAGTACATGATGTTGGCCAATTTCCTTTATATGTTGCTCACCCCTCCCTCAGGTACATGCTGTGCACTTAAGAAATGTACACCAACCAGTGCCTATTTTAACATGGTACTTGTCCTGCATTACAAAACTTGTAGAGTATACAGTGAGTCTTGTAAAATAAGATGGAATCCTACCAGAAAAAGTGTTGCCTTTTGCTTCAGCTGGTATGAGTCCTGAGTTACTGAGCTGCAGTGACAGGCCAAGGGAGATGAAGTTAAACTTTGGGGGGGGTGTAGTCTGTGGAACAACTAGCATTCTAGAGTGTAGCTAAGAATATGTCAAGTGTGTTTCTGTGTCTGAACACAAACTAAGTACTTTGTCTTTTTTTTTTTCCACAGATGGAACACCAGAGAAGAAAAAAAGAATGGCATCCTTTCAAAGCAGCTGGAAAGTGTCCTTCGACTGAGTGATGGAGAGCAAGCGTGGCCCAGGATTTGCCTTCTGCAAAGTCTGTGCTGCGAGCCTCAGTGTTGGCCATGGAGGTCGCAATGATCTACAAAGGCACATGGATTCAGAAAAGCACAGAGTGTCAAGCATGCTGCAGGAAGAAAAGTCACTGAAATGTTTGCCTCACAGCTAGGAAACACAAAGGTTGTTGAGGCTGAAGTAGCCTTTGTGTCACTACTGGCTGAACACAACTTGCCATTCACTGCTGGGGATCATCTGCTGAAGTATATGAAGAAATATTGCACGGATGCGGAAGTGGTAAAAAAAGATGACCTGTGGGACTACAAAGGCTGCCTGCATTGCCCGTGATGTTTTGGGGCCAAAATACCAAGAGGATGTGGCAGGAATGTGTCACACTTTGCCATTCTGTTTATGCCTCGATCAGAGCACTGATATGGGGGATGACAAACTACTCGTCATTCTGATTGATTTCTTTGACCAGAGCTTGGGCAGAAATCTTGTGCAATTCTTGGATATGCCCCTTTTGTGTAGCTGGAACTGGGCAAGCAATATTTGACTGTGTTCGTGAAACACTGCAGAAATTCAACATTCCTGAGAGCAATATGGTTGCATATTCATCTGATAATGCTGCTTCCATGATTGGCAAAAGAAATTCTGTTTTATCCCGCCTGAAAGAACTGAATCCCAGTCTTATTCATATGGGCTGCTTATGCCATTTGGCAGATCTCTGCATGAAATCTGGTGTAAAAGCAATGGCACTGCCCATTGAGGACTTAATATCAGACATTTACTGTCATTTTTCCAGCAGTGCACAGTGCCAGCAGAAGTTAAAGGAGTTTGCTCTTTTTTGTAGAAATAGAGCCATTAAAAATCATAAAGCACGCACCAACTCGATGGCTGAGCCTGAGCAAGGTCATTAAAAGGATGTTGGACATGTGGCCTGCTCTGAAGTCTTATTTTATGACCTTCGAACAGCGAACAGCTAAAGTTAAGCTCATTGCTGACAGACTGCAAAGTCATGAGGTGAAGCTGGGATTCCTTTTTTTTTACAGTATGCAGTGGAACCTCTGCATAAATTTAATGTACAAATGCAGAGCAGGGACAGTCAGCTGATTAACCTGAACAATGACATCATGAAAACCATGCAGACATATGCTAGCAGGTTACTGAAGCCACCTGCTGCCAGAGAATTTCTGCAATCTGTATCTCCCAGTAATTCTTTACTAGAAGATGGAGAAAATATATTGCCAGACACCGAACTGTGGGACCAGATGCAGAGATCTACATCGATGAAAATGCAGATGACATCATTGGGTCAACAGCAGAAAGAAATTTCATAAAAAAGTCAAAAGCTTTTTATGCAGCAGTGCTAGTTAAAATGAAGAAAAACTTCCCATCACATGACCCTCTACTTAAGAATGTTGGCACTTTGTTAGATCCTACAT
Organism: Neoceratodus forsteri; assembly: GCA_016271365.2. NCBI lineage: Eukaryota > Metazoa > Chordata > Ceratodontiformes > Ceratodontidae > Neoceratodus > Neoceratodus forsteri. The sequence goes on from CM057455.1 coordinate 1,307,407,400, forward strand.
GCAAGCTGCAGCTATCTTCCACAATTATAGCAGACATTGGTACCCGCCTGGGACTCTGCAACTCCAGGCAAGAACGCAGCCAGCTCCTGGATGAATTTTCAGTATACCAGCTGACTGAATGGCACCAGAATTCTAACAGCACAGGCAATACGGTGCCCTCTTTCCTGAACTACTGGTCTACCATTCTTTCCAGTGTTGAAGTGCGAGACCTGCCAGCATTTCGCAAACTAATGCTGACTGTTCTATGCATTCCGCATTCAAACAGTGAACCAGAGCGAGCCTTCAGCATGGTACGGAAAGTAAAAACTGAGTTGAGGCAATCCATGACTGTGAAAACATTAAATGCACTTCTTGCTATAAAAATGAATGAAGAGAATGACTGTTTTGCTGAGCGGCACCCAAAAGAAGTCATTGAGGCAGCAAGAAAGGCCACAGCAGCATACAATAAAGAACATCCTGCAAAACAGGCAGCAGCAACAGACTCTTAATGGCCATTGACGTGGCACAACCACTATAGACTTGAATATAACATTTGTGTAATGTGGTGCTTTTGGTGATGGTGTGCATGTGCAGTCATTTTCTGTTAACACATTTTCATGTAATCATTTTTTAACTATTTATGAAACACTTTGAGGGCATTTGTGGTGGTAATGGTGATGGGGTTCAGTCAATTTCTGTTGAACACATTTTGATGCAATAATGTCCGTAATGCACTTTAAATTTTACACCTTGGTTTCTCTTGGTTAATAAAATAACATCTTAAGTAATAAATACTGTTGCCACTGGTCTTTAATGTTCTATGTAGTTAACAAAACATGTCCTGGCAAAGAAATAAAGAACAATACTTTCCAAATGCTTCATATGAGGAGACTCTAAATAGCTGGCAACATGTGGAATGAAACCCACTTTGGGGTGCGGCTATGCAAATTTTATGCTAATGAAGTGTCCCTGATTTTTGGGTGGTTGTCCCTGATCTTCTGGGGCTCTGTCCCTGATTTGGTCATCTGGAGGTTGAGAGGTATGGTTGTGTGTGATGTAAATGAATATACTACAGTTTTAAAGGTGGTAGTATGCTGCCTAAGTTACACAGAAACATAGAATTTGACGGCAGATAAGGACCGCTTGGCCCACCTAGTCTGCCCATTTTGCTACCTAACAGATAAGCTGCAGATCCTAATTAACCAACAGCTTTCTTCCTCTTACCCCCCACTAGGACTGCCTTATGTCTGTCCCATGCATTCTTGAACTCCCCCACTGTTCTTGACTCCACAACCTCCTCAGGGAGGCTGTTCCATGCATCCACAACCCTCTCTGTGAAAAAATACTTCCTCACATTACCTCTGAGCCGCGCCCCCATCTTCAAATTGTGCCCCTTTGTTCTTGCACATCTCTTTTTCTGAAAGATGCCACCCTCTTGGACTTTGTTGATTCCCTTCAGGTACTTGAAAGTTTCTATCATGTCCCCTCTCTCCCTCCTTTCCTCAAGGGTATACATATTAAGCTCCTTTAGTCTTTCTTCGTATGTCTTCTGGTGCAGACCCTGCACCATTTTGGTTGCCCTCCTCTGGACAGCCTCCACTCTGTCTATGTCTTTGCAGAGATGGGGTCTCCAGAACTGCACACAGTACTCCAGATTGCAAAGCAATTTTTTACCCAGAGTTTTTTAATCTTATGAAGCAAGCTCTGAAAAAGGAATGGTGCAAGTGGCAAATACAGGATCTTTTAAACTAAATTTGGATCAGTATGTTATGGAACATAATTACCAGGCCACCTGTTCCAGAGGGTTTTACTGGCTAAATCTTTAAAATGAATGGGTAGCACTTTCCATTAAAGAATGGCTATGGCTATTTCACACAATATTGAATGCTGTCTCTGCTCGTATGACAAGAGATGAACATGTCTGGCACTTTATGTTTTTTGCCTCTTGCATTTCCTATATATAGTCATTGTACATGAGGGGCTGGGGTCTACAGAATGAGTACTTATGAAGCTCTTTGTTCATCTTTCTCAATACTCAGCAGTTCTACTCTGTGATTGTGCATATGTACCGGGTGAGTTTCCATTTGATTTTCTGGGATCTAGAGAATGATGGTGAGCAGTTACATTACACTAATCTCTGCCCATCTGCTTTGGTTTGACAAATATTCATCAAACAAAAAGGGTAAGTGGCACCATGAGTAAAGAGCCTGACAACAGATGACAAGACTGTAGCTTGAACTCCTTCCTGACTCACTTTTTCTTATAAATCTGTATTCCGCTTACATTTCAGACTCCAAGCAACCTTGTCATTGATGCTTTTTTACTGCTATGCCTTCACTGGGCAGTAGGCAGCATGCAAAGGCTCTAAATCTGAAGGTCCTGAGATTCAACTTGCAGAAAAGGCAATTGAGCCTTTCCAAAAAAAGGTAGTATCTGTTGCCAAAATTGTTTCTCTACATCTGGTTTAAGTGTTGCTCTTCCTCATTTGCACAATACGATGTTATAGTTCAGATATAGTATAAATTAAGGACAAAGATTATTTGGAGAATATGGGCATCGATCCCACTATTTCTCGCATGCTAAGCGAGCGCTTCACCATTTGAGCTAATTCCCCACTGCTCGCAGGCCTTCTGCATGCATTAGGACACCAAAGAGGAGAATTTTGCTGAAGTACCTTGAACTCTGTAAAAGTGTATGACTCTATGTCAGTCCAACAAGTAAACTTCCTACAAGAGCAAAATCTTAAAGATGTCCTTAAGCTGGAATCACAACAGTGACCTAAGATTAACAGATTTCCCTTTCATTACTGACTGAGTTAGTGAATAAAAATGTATAAATCCAAGTCCACATTGTGTAGGGGGAATACCCTACAATTTATGTGGGATAGAATGAGACTCAGAGGGGAAACATTTCTTTACCTAGAAAGTGGTAACACTGTGGAGCAAGCTCTTAATAGGAAATGGTGCAAGTGCTGAGTCCTGAATCTCTTCAGCTTAAGCTGTATTAGTTCCTTATGGAGAATAAACTTACTAGAAACAGCATTTAATTCCACGGGGACATGAAGCTAATCTGGGACATACTTAATAGCAGAATTGTTATGCCGAGGAGAAAAATGTGTATCCCCAGTTTTTCCAGGTTTCCATTGCTATCCCCAGAAATCTTTTAAATAACACTTTCCATTAAAGAATGGCTACAGCTGTATTATAACATACTGCATGCTTCTATCTGTATGGCAGATGATAAAGATGTTGTACCCCTGGTGTTTCTTTTTTTTCCAGCATTTGGCACAGGTACTCATTCTTTTTCAGGGCTGGGGCTGTACCGAATGTGTAAGTATGCAGACCTGGCTTCATCTATCTCAGTATTCGATAACTCTGTTTTGTCAGGGTGGAGACTCTGATTGTGAGCGTGCATGTGTGCTCATTAGTGAGTGTCAGAGTTTTACAACTCACAATCAGAAATAGGACATAAGATTGTGTGCAGGTGAAATGCTTTATGTTCTCTGCATCAGCTTTTGTATGAGATCTTATTCATTAATGGGGCCAGTGGCGCAATGGATAACGCATCTGACTACGGATCAGAAGATTGTAGGTTCGACTCCTACCTGGCTCAATTGTTTTCTTTTAAATCTGTAGTTTGCTTAACTCTCAGGCCACAAGGAAACATACGGTATAACAAAAGACATTATTTCTGCTATGCTCTTTTAGCACAGTACACAGTGTGTCTGTCTCGTAATCAAAATGTCCTGCGTTTGATCATCGGAGAAGTCAAATAATCTTTGTGAAACTTGGTACTATCACAGCAGTAGAACTACCTTTTTACCTCTGTGTGAAGCACGGCATTCTCTCATTTTGGAAGAATAATTTAGAAATGAATTGTTGTCAATCACTACTTTCTCACAAAATGTCTTTGTCAGTATCAGCATGTCATGGCCAACAATTCTATAGTGAATGCAGGCGTCAATCCATCTACCACTCATATGCTAAACAATCAGTCTACCATTGGATCTAATTCCACATCCCCAACAGACATGCTAGAAAAAGTAGGACAGCTAAGAGGAGCATGTTGCTCAAATAGTTCAAAAGTTTTAGAAAAATGTTGCCTCTTTTTCAGTCCAACAAACTAACAACCTAAAAGAGCAGAATCACTTCCATTCTTTTAAGCTGGAATCAGAAATCTGAACTAAGAATAATGGAGTTACTCTATATAACTGACAGAGTTAGTGAAATAGAGGTCTCATAGTGTTCTGACATTTTAAAAAAGGAGGCTGTGTGTCAAAGCAAATCAAAAACTTTATTTAGCCAGGTAAGTTATCATTGAGCAAGCTCATTTGTGAGATGATCCTGGGCAGTGAAAACAATACAAAAATTAAACAGCATTATACAGAAATAGGTATTTACAGAGTTAAATATTATGTAAATGTGTGTGAGATAAGCTAATAGAACTGGTAGTTATAGAGATAAGCATATATCAAAAACAGCAGTGGGATACAGAGGCACAACAGTGGTACATACAAGATTTAGTCAAGAGTAGAATATGCTTACAAGCAGTGTAAGGGGAGAAGATGAGAAAAAAGGGGCTAACTCCAGAAGAAGCTAGGAGGGAGAGAAGATCAGTGTGTGAAATAAATGCATGTACTTCCATTTTAGAGGTGATAGTATGCGGCATAAGTTGGAAAGCATTTTTGCACCCAGAGTTTTTTAACCATATGATGCAAGCTCTTAAAAGGGAATGGTGTGGCCAAGAGGTGATTGCAGGATCTTTTAAACTCAATTTGGATCAGTTTGTTATGGAACATAAAGTTACTGGGTACAGCATTGGGTTCACTGTTGAAGGGAGAGTCATCTGCAGCGTACCTAATGGCACAATTGTTATTTCTGTCAGAAAAAGGTGTATTACCAGGCCACCTGTTCCAGAGGTTTACTGACTAAATTCTTAAAATGAATGGGTAGCACTTTCCATTAAAGAATGGCTACGGCAATTTCACACAATATTGAATGCTGTCTCTGCTGGTATGACAGGAGATAAACATGTCCGGCTCTTTATGTTTTTTGCCTCTTGCATTTCCTATATACTGCCGTTCTACATCAGGGGCTGGGGCTCTACAGAATGAGTGCTTATGAAACTCTTTGTTCAAATTTTTCAATACTCAGCAGCTCTACTCTGTGACTGTGCATATGTACTGGTGAGTTTCCATTTGATTTTCTGGGATCTAGAGAATGCTGGTAAGCAGTAGAACTACAGTAATCTTTGTCCATCTACTTTGGTATGAGAAACATTCTTCAAGCGAATGGGCAAGTGGCATGATGGGTAACGTGCCTGACTACAGATTACAAGACTATATGTTGAACTCCTACCTGGCTCACTTTTTGTTATTAATCTGCAGACCACTTACATTTTGGGCTCCAAGCAATCATGTCACTGATGCTTTTTTACTTCTACGCCTTTATAGGGCTGAAGGCAGGGAGCCAAGGCTCCTAATCCAAAGGTTCTGAGATTCAACTTGCAAAAAAGGCATATAAGCCTTGCTGAACTAGGCACTATCTGTTGCTAAAATTGTTACTTTACATCTTAGTAAAGTGTAGCCCTTTCTCATTTTTGCAGTATTGTGAAATAAGGTGTTATAACTCAGGTACAATGCAAGAGAAAATTAAGGACAAAGATTATTGGGGGAATATGGGATTCCGCTATGTTTGACATGTGAAGTGAGTGCTCTACCATTTGTGCTAATTCACCGCTGCAGCTGACCTTTTGCCTGTAGTAGGGTAGTAAAGGGGAGAATTTTGCTGAAGTACCTTGAACTCCATAAAACTGACTGACTCTTTGTCAGTCCAACAAATGAACTTCCTACAAGAACTGACTCATTAAAATTCCTTTTAGCTGGGATCACAACAGTGACCTAAGATTAACAGATTTCCCTTTTATTATTGACTGAGCTAGTGAAGTAGGGGTGCCATATGGAATAAAAATGTTATAACTCTAAGTCCACATTGAAGTTGGGGGCATACCCTGCAATTTATGTGGATAGAATGAGACACAGAGGGGGAACATTTCTTTATCTAGAAACTGTTAGGACTATGGAGCAAGCTCTTAATAGGATATGGTGCAAGTGGGGAGTGCTGAATCTCTTCAGCTTAAGCTGTATTAGCTCCTTATGGAGAATATACTTTCTAGGTAAAGCATTTAATTCCACTGAGACATGAAGCTAATCTGGGACATACTTAATAGCAAATTGTTATGCTGAGGAGAAAAAAATGTGTATCCCCAGTTTTCAAATGGTTTCTTGGCTATCCCCAGAAAACCTATAAATAGCACTTTCCATTAAAGAATGGCTACTGACTGCTACCATCACATCATAGTGAATGCCTCTGCCTGTTCGGCAGATGATAAAGATGGTGAGCTCTTGGTGTTTCTTTTTTTCTATCATTTGCCACAGGTAGTCATTTTTTTTTCAGGGCTGGGGCTGTACAGAACATGTGAGTATGCAGGCCTGGGTTCATCTGTTTCAGTATTCAATAACTCTGCTTTGTGAGGGTGGTGAGTCTGATTGTGAGTCTGCATGTGTGCTCATTATTAAGTGTCAGAGTTTTACAACTGACATTAAGAGATACGACGTAAGATGGTGAGTAGGTGAAATACTATAAGTTTTAAATAAATATAAGACACTGAATAGGAGTTTAAAACAACAGTTTTTCATTGAGAAACAAAAAACAGTTCAGGGGAAGAATGTACTGGATATATGGAACTTAATAAACAACCTCCTTGGAAGAAAATCCAATGTTTCACCACAGACATTAAGGACACCTTTGGGAATAATAAATTAGCCTTCTGCACTTGCAGAAGAATTTAATAAATATTTCTCAGATTTATTGGACTACAGTCCCCACCGCTTATAACGGGCAACTTTGTGTATTAACGTTTTGCCCGTCATAATCAGTGGTCGGTTTATCAAAAGAAAAGAATTTTAACAAACTTGTTGTTTTTACATTTAAAAAGCAAGACTTTATTGTTTATAATTAAAATATATTAAATTAAAGTACTGTATAACTAAATAATGTTACAGTGAGAAACAAACCAAGGTACAAGGTACATCAGGTGCACATATTTTCCCCCAAATAGTGAATTACAGCCTTTTCAGTCATTTTCTTTGTTTCATTCTTTAGATTCAAAGAACTCAGTAATCTGCTTCTGCACCTTACATGTCTGGCAGTACGGTTTCCACACTCTCTCCACCCTTGTCATTGTATCAAAGTCCGGTTGTAATGCATCATGTTGTTCAATCGCTTTCCTCAGCATCAAGATAGCCGATCGCACATCAGCTGCAGTAACGATCGTTTCTTACTGGGTTTGCTCATCCTCACCTGCATCATCATCTGCGTCGTTACTGGGGCCAATTGCCTTCAATATCTCAGCAATGTCATCGTCTGCACCTGGTTTCTCCTCGTTGTTTCCAAGGTGACACAGTTTGTCAAACTCGTCTACAGACATGCCTTCTGGCGCAGTGATTATGCTTTCCTCCTCCTCCTCCTCCTGTGCTTGGATGCCTAGTTGCATGTCAGGAACAATAAACCCACTTTTGTGGAAACAACGCTGGATGGTGAGTTGTATCACTGAGTCCCAAGACAGTTTTAGCAGACGAACAGCATCGAGCAAATTTAGTTTTTTGGCATACTGTAGGGCATTTAAATCTGGGCTGGAGTCTAGGTCTGACAGCACTTGTTCTCTCATCACCCAAACATAGTGTTGCTTCATACAATAGATAATGCCCTGGTCAAGGGGCTGGATGAGGCAGGTGGTGTTGGGGGGGGGAATTAGATGGATGTTATGAAGCCTTATCATGTGTGGGTGCCCAGAGAAATTGTCAAGCATAAGGGCGATCTTATGACCTCATAGTTTGCGGACCCAGTCAGAAAAGATATCAGCGGTCATCCAGGATGATCTGTTAGCCCTGTACAGAACTGGCAAGTGGTTTATGCCTCTGAAACATCTGGGGTTCTGTAATTTGCCAATGACAAGCATGTCACATTTCTCCATACCATCCATATTACAACATGCTAGCATTGAAATTCTTTCCTTTGCCCACTTACTCCCCTGGACAGTCTCATTTTTGAAAGCTAATGTTCCAAAGCCGACACAGGGAAAAAACAAGCTGGTCTTATCAGCATTGAATATGTTGTGTGACTCGTACCCTTGTAGTAGACCCGGTAGGACCTCAGTAAGCCATCTGTCAGCACTCGCATCATCAGAATAAAATTTTTCTCCATGCCCACATTTAAACCCAATGTTGTGCCGGACTTTCCAGCACTGTAACCATCCCTCTGATGGTGTAAATTCAGGCTTCCCCAGTGCATCTGCCAGTTGTTTTGCTTTGTGCATTAAAATTGGACCACTAATAAGTGCCTCTCTCCCCCGAGCATTTTGGAACCACTGCAAGAGTGCATCCTCAATGTCAACATCTTTCCCTTCTCTTTTTCTCTTCCTATCTGGGTTAGAGTTTGTGCCCTACTCTGCCATTAACTGAAAAGGAAAATGACACACCCTTACACACCCTTGATTAATTACAGACAGCGCTGAGAGGGCTGACAGCTTGCTGAATTCTTAAGTCATCAAAAAAAATGCCCACTATGTACGGCAGGCAATGACCGCTATAGCCATTGGTTTTAATGAGAGTTTAAGTTAGGAATGGCAAATTGAAACACCAAAATGCCTGCAATATCCGATTGCCCGCATTATCAGTGGGCGGTATAAGTGGTGGGCACTGTATATACCTTGTCTTGACTCTGACAATTTCTCTGATAATTCTGAAATTGGCATTCTTATGCTGGTCAGGTTCACCCAAATTTTTAATTTAGGGTTCTCACCCCTGGGGAGTTTGTTTCCTAATAAACTAAAACCAGTCTATGCCCTTCTGTGTAAAGATAGGATAGATTTCAGGCTCATGACGATCACTGCTGATATAATTTGTTATCCACTCACAAATATTTTCAATTTGTCACTTTACCTTGGCCAGTTCCCAGACATTTGGAAACAGGCTACTGTTGTCCCCATATTCAAAGATAAGGACATGGCCAATGTAAAACATTATCGACCAATTTCTTTGTTGGCCCCTTTATATAAGATTTTAGAACATATTGTATTTGAGCAGAAGACTGAATATTTACTTAAGCATGATTTATTGACTCCAGCACAGCATGGATTTCATTCAGGCCATAGTACATTGACGGCCTTGGTCGGGTTCACAAAGGCGGTCCACCAGGCCCTTGATAAGGGCTTTTTTTATTGCAGCTGCATTTGTGGACCTGACCAAAGCTTTCGACTTGGTAAATCACATATTGCTTTGACCACACTTTCTAAACTGGGCCTGTTGTCTGAAGTTGTTGGTTGGACTGAAAGCTACCCTTCTGGATGCTCCCAATCAACAAAAATTAAAGAAAGTATTTCATCCCCATCCGCAGTTTCACTGGGTGTTCTGCAGAGTTCTATCTTGGGTCCCCTTTTGTTTAGTTTATTTTTGAATACACTACCCTCAGTTTGTTTACATACCCAAATTTATCTTTATGCTGATGACGCGGTGATCCTTACGAGTGGTCCTGATTTCTTGGAAGTACGAAATAATTTGGTTCATGATTTTACAGCTATTCAGCAATGGTTTCGTAACAGTAGATCAGTTTTGAATGGTAAGAAAACAAAATCCATGTTTTTTTTATAACCGAAGAAAGCTGATAAATGTACCTATTCTCTAATTGAGAACACTGAATGGTCATGATATTAAACAGGTTAAGACTTTTAAATATTCAGGGCTCTTGATCTATGAATCCTTAACTTATGAACAGCATATTAATACTATGATAAAAGTTGTACATCAAAGATTGGGATCTCTTTATAGACTGAACCCGTTACTTATACCATCCACAAGAATATTGCTGGCTCAGAGTTTTCTTCTGCCTCTGTTAAGACTACGGCTTGCTATTTTATCATTCTGAGAATCAGCCAGGCCTGCCCATGGTTGCACGTGCTACTGAGAAAGAATCAGTATACAAAAGGACCACTCCAGCACATAACCCACTGTTAGAAATGCCATCAAACATAACTGTTTGTTAAATAAACATCACTTTAATTCATATCAACTGTGTGTGTCCTCCAAACATGTAAAACATTAGACTGGTAAAAACGCCAACAGGGTCCCATCAGCTCCTATCTGTATCACCTCAGTGTCTTCAGAGAGTGTCCCAACCCAAGTGGTACTTCATTATTTAAGTGCAGTGCCAAAAGATATATGCCCTCTTATTTATCATTAGTGCCAGAATTAATATTGTGTACCACCAAAAAAAGCTAATTTAAAAAATTGATAGTAATCCTAATCTTGGGAACCCAGCCCATATACATCAGCAATTCATTATATATTAATCTAAGGTAATATTCATAAATGCATCAACACGTACATAGAAAAAGTAATGAAAACTCTTAAATGGTTACTACAAAATACTTCACAAATAACTCCAACCCAAAATGCATAAATAGATAACAAACTCCATAATATGTAATAAATCATAAATATAGCCTAACATCACAGGTAAAATGGGTATGTAAGTATAAGGACACCAGGTTAGAATCCCACCTCCTGATCCCCAAATTTCATTAGATATCCAATCCATTACTTACAGTATTGGTAATATGTAGATAGACAATATTGTATCAGAAGATCTCCAATATGTATTGGGGGATCAGGTTCGAGTCCCATTTGATGTTCCTTATAAAATACTGCAAATATTAAAATCAAATATGGGTATTCCAAAATATCCCAGTCTTGTCAATGGTAACTCCAATGTGCCCCAATGATGGAAACAATGATGTTTTAACTGTGCTGCAGGGTATAGAGTATAGTGAATTCCGCAATGTAGTATCACAAGCTATACCATTGGCATTTGATACTATCCCTCTCAATCATCACAAGTCAGACTGCAATACACAGAATTTCATTTTCTCACTTTTTCAAAAATATTGATAATTCAAACCCATCATTCAAACCCAGAACTCATGGTTCCTAGAGTATAGATCCAGAATGTCTCTTGTCAAGATAGCACAGCTTCAATATCTCCCCCTCTGGGTCTCAGCTGTACCCTGTGAATGCCACAGAAACTAAAGGAATGCTCACTACTCTTCCACCCCCACTCTCGAAGCAAAGGTAGACTTATGGTACTAGGCTGGTCTTGCTGTCTTATAGAGCATAAATGCTCCACAGCTCTGATTTTCAAGGGTCTCCCAGTTTTCCCCATACAGAAGGCTTCACACAAACAAGTTACTAAATATACAACATGAGATGTACCACAATTAATAAAGGATCTAATATTAAATTGCTTGCTATTATTGGCCGTATAAAAAAATTCCACCTAACTGATCACTTTCATAGGACTGTAGGCAGGATGCCAAGGCTCCTAATCCAAAGGTCCTAAGGGTCTGAAGGCTGTAAAGGAGGCGCTTGAGGAGCTGTAAACTGATCTGAGCCCTCAGAAGAGGCCAGAAAGGAGGAAAAAAGGAACACGGATATGAGCTAAGTCTTAAGGACATATAAATATATACAATGTATGAGTAGATCTATAGTCCTTATGAGTAGGATTGTGGTTTCCAGTTAGTACTGTAGTTGGCTATCTTATGCTGCATGCAAGGGCATTTAGGATAACAATTTCTGATAGAGACTGGGCTAGGATTAGTTAATTCTACTTGCTGTAGGGAAAGTGGCATGGAGAGGCTGTATAGGTAGTGTGGACCATGAGTAGGATTGTAGGGTGCAATGGTTGTGGGGCAGCAATGCAGATGAACATACCGTGGAGGCTGGGATGGTGCCCAATATGCCACAGGCTAAGGAGACTTGAGGAAGAGGTTCAGTGGCTTGGCAGGGAGCTGGGGAGGTTGAGGGAGATGGGGAGGATTGTGTCGGTAGGAGGGATGACATCTGAGACAATTGTGGTGGCACCACAGAGAAGAAACAGTGGGGCAAGGGAGAGGTTCAGGGGAGGAGGCACAGTAGACAGGAAGCCAGTTGATGAAGGGTGGACTCTAGAAAAAGAGGAGAAGAAGCAGCAGCAGGCAGGAGGGAGGGAGGAGGAAACACACAATAAAGCAAAGGAAGGAGGGAACATGTTTGCTGTACTAGCAATACATGAGAAAGAGGACTCAGGGGGAGATTGCACAAGGGATAGTACTCACAAAGAGACGGGAAAGAGGGGCATTACTAGTGGAGAGACTGAGCATGGCATGGCAGGGGGAGGGATAATACTCGGAGAGGTGAGGAGGGAGCAGAAGGTTGACAGTCAAATAGGAGGAGGGGGAGGAGTCTCAAGTGAGAAGGGCAGGGGGAAGACACTGGGACACACTGTAAATCAATCAATCATAATTTATTTGTAAAAGGTGCCTTTCTTCAACCAAGGCACCTGTACATACCATAATTAATACAGACATACAAACATAATTTCTGATTTAAATAAAACTTTATATATACATTCACTATAAATTACTACTCAGTAAAATCACCATATGCAGACTCAAACAAATAAGTCTTGAGTGCACTTTTAAACTCCTGGATGGTCAAGCAATCTCGGTATCCATAAAAGCACTGTCTTGAGTGGTCCCAGAAATGAGAACCTGGGTGGGGGTGGCGACGGGCACAAGGAAAGAGGAGGGAGGGAGGTGTACTAGTGTTGGAGGACTCCATAACTCAAGGGGATCAGATGGGGCAGCAAGGGGGAGAGACACAGTCAGATATGGGTGGAGTCCATACCAGGATTAAAGGCAGACAAGGCAGGACAGGCAACCCTCAGGTGCGTAAGGAGGGGAAGGAGGAACCAAACATTGTGGTACATGTGGGGATAAATGACCTAGTGGGGGAAATGGTGAAGGTAACAAAGGAGAGGACTGTGAAAGTGGGAAGGTTGTGCGAGGAGACTGGGGAGTCTGTGGCATTCTCCAAAGTACTCCCAGTACCCTGCGCAAGCACAGTGAGAAAGGAGAGGATTAGGGAGTTGAACACATGGTTGGTAGAATGGTGTCAAACTAAGGGATATGGGGTTGTGGGTGGCTGAGTCAGTACCTGGGATAATAACAATCAGTTTGCAAGGGATAGGATGCACCTGAGTGGGGAGGGGAAGGAGGTATTAAAGCAAAGACTGGGGAGGTATATTGCAACAAAGGTGGATTTAAACTAGATAGGGGGGTGGCAAGTGGACAGTAGGTAGGCAGGGATCCGATAGAGTGGAGTCACAGCTACCCCCCCAGGCTAGCAGGGAAGTACTCGGGGTGGCTGAAAAAGGAGGGAGTAGAAGGAAGGAAATGGAGGCCAATGAAGGGAAGGGGGCAGGATGGAGGGTGGTCTTGCTGAATGTAAGAAGCTTAGGCAACAAATCTGCTAAGCTACAGGCACTCTTAGCAGTGTGGAGGGTGGAGATTGCAGCTGTCACCAAAACATGGGCAACTGAGCACCGGGACTGGGATTTGGCAATCTCAGGATACAAATTATAAAGGAAGGACCGTAAGGAAGGGAGGGGTGATGGGGTGGCAGTCTATGTGAGGGACAGGATCAAATGCACAAGGGACGAGGGGGAAGAAAGGAGAACAGAGGCAATCTGGCTGCAGCTCCTATATTCAAGGGGTAGGAAACTGAGGTTTGGGGTGGTATACAGGCCACCATCCCAGTCTGAGGAGCTTGACAGGGAATTAGCAGGACAAATCGCTCCTGTAAAAAAGCTTTCAGCTTAGTGTGCTATACCTGGTTAAACAACTAAATAAAAAAAAATAAAAATCATAGCTCTGGTGTTGTCGAATGGGGAGGCGGTAAGGGAAATAAAGGTGGAGGACCCACTAGCTGACAGTAATCAACAAAAGATGTGGTTTAATATCACGATGTTCGGGGAGCCAGAGAAATCAGATACTCAGGTAGTAAACTTCAGGGGGGGGGACTTTGGGAGGATGCAGGAAGTACTGAAAGGGAAACTAGAGGGCATAAGGCAGGAGATGGATGCAGTGCAGAAATGGGATATTATTAAACGGGGGATTACAGAGGCAACAGAAGCCTGCATCAAGACACAGAGTAAGAGGAGCAGAGCAAGAAAACCATGCTGGTTGAACAGTGAGGTAGTGGAAGTGGTGAGAGCAAAACAAGAGGCGCACCAGAGGTATAGAAGGACAGGGAAGGAAGTGGACAGGGAGAAGTATGCAAGATGGTCCAGGGAGGTGACCAGAAAAGTGAGAGAAGCCAAGGCCCAGAGGGAGCTGAGATTAGTGCAGGGAATTAATGTGGGGGCGGGAACTTTTTCAGATATATCAGGGAGAAAAGGAAGTGCAAGGAGACAATAGTGAGGATAAAAAGGGGTGGGGAGTGGACGGAAAAGGAAGAGGAGCAGGCAGAAGCACTGAATGAATACTTTGCTCAGTGTTCACAGAAGAAAAAGGGGACCGCTACCATCATGGGCTGGGAGGGTGGGAACAGGGGAAGGAGGCAACAGATGGAAGAATTGAGGCAAGCAGAGTCCTAGAAGGACTGAGAGCACTGAAGGTAGACAAGACACCAGGGCCGGATGGTATCCACCCCAGGGAACTGAGGGAGATGGTGGAGGTGTTGACTGAGCCACTGGCGGATCTGTACAGCACCTCACTGGAGTCGGGATGTGTGCCACTGGACTGGAGGATGGCACATGTAGTACCATTACACAAGAGCGGACCAAGGGATGAACTGGGTAATTATCGCCCAGTAAGTCTCACCTCCATTGTGTGTAAACTCATGGAGACAATACTAAAGGAAAGACTGGTGTCATGCCTGGAGGACAATGGCCTCCAAGATGTGAGGCAGCATGGGTTTGTGTCAGGGAAGTCTTGTCAAACCAACCTGATACAATATTATGACTGGGTGACAAGTGAGCTGGATAAGGGTCATGCAGTGGATGTTCTTCACTTGGACTTCAGTAAGGCCTTTGATTCTGTGCCTTATGAGCAGCTTGGGGGGAAGCTAACTGGTGTAGGGGTAGGGTCAAAAATGATGAACTGGATTACAAGCTGGCTGAGTGGGAGGCTGCAATGGGTGGTGGTGAGAGGGGAGCTCTCAACGCCAAGGCCGATGATGAGTGGGGTGCCACAGGGCTCTGTGTTAGGGCCAGTATTGTTTGGGCTCTTCATATCAGACATTGCACATGGGGTAGTGAGCAAGATAAGTCTGTTCGCTGACGACACCAAAATCGGAACAGTGGTGAATGGAGAGGAGGGATGGAAGCAGCTGCAGGGGGACCTAAGCAAGCTAGAGGAGTGGTCAGAGAGGTGGCAGCTGGGGTTCAATGCAAAGAAGTTTAAGGTTATGCACTTTGGGGTGAAGAACCCAAGGAGAGAATACTGGCTGGGAGGGGTTAAGCTGGAGATCACTAAGGAGGAGAAGGACCTAGGTGTAATGATAACAGGGACCATGGACAGCACTGTCCATTGCAGGAGAGTGGCTGCAAAAGTGAACAAAATGCTAGGGTGCATAGCGAGGGGTTTTTCGTCCAGATGAAGAGAGATGATCTTGCCCCTCTACAGATCGCTGGTAAGACCGCACTATTGTGTGCAGTTTTGGAGGATATACCTAAAGCATGATATCAGGCTACTGGAGGAGGTGCAGAGGAGTGCAACAAAGAAGATATGTGGAATGGAAGGGACAGACTATGACAGCAGGCTGAAAGACCTGAATATGTACACCCTGGAGGATAGAAGGGACAGGGGGACATGATAGAGACATTCAAGTATCTGAGGGGAATCAATAAGGATGGGGCAGATGGGGTCTTTAAGTTAAGGAGGGGGTCACTAGGGGGCATGAGCTAAGAATAGAGGGGGGAAGATTTAGGAAGGAAATGATGAGACACTATTTCACAGAGAGGGTGGTAGCAAAATGGAATGCCCTACCAGAATGGGTGGTATCATGTAAATCTGTGAACAGCTTCAAATGTGCATAGGACAGGGGACAGGGAGAGTGGGGTGGGAGAGGTGGGGGTGGGTGGGATAACAAATGGGAGGGGTGCAAACTAGGGGTGCTAGCTGCACACTCGAGCAGACTTAGATAGACCAGGTGGTCTGTTTCTGATGGCACATTCATATGTATGTTCATATGTATGTATTCAATTTACAGAAAAGACAGATAAGTCTTCCCAGACTATGTACTATCTGTTGCTAAAACTGTTACTTTACATCTGTGTAAAGTGCAGCACTTTCTCATTTTTGCCGAAGTATTGTGTTATAGCTCAGGTACAGTACAAGAAGAAATCAAGAACAAAGATTATTTGGAGAATACAGGTATCGATCCTGATAACTCTCACATGCTAAGCGAGCACTTTACCATTTGAGCTAATAACTCTCTATTGGCAGGTCTTCTGCATACATTAGGACAGCAAAGGGGATAATTTTACATACGTACCTTGATATCCATAAACGTGACCGACTCTTTGTCAGACCAACAAACTTCCCACAAGAGCAAAATCATTGAAATTCCTTTCAGCTAGAATCACAACAGTGACCTAAGATTAATAGAATTCCCTTTCATTAATAACTGAGCTAGTGAAGTAGAGTTGCCATAAGGAAAAACATTTATAAATCCAAGTTCACATGAAGTAGGGGGCATACCCTACTATTTATGTGGGATAGAATGAGACTCAGAGGGGAAACATTTCTTTACCTAGAAAGTGGTAACACTGTGGAGCAAGCTCTTAAAGATCTTCAAAAACTACACATATCAAGGCTGGCTGTGTAGTGCCAACAGGTATTGGGGCCCCATATCAGGATTTCTAAACCCTGGCTGTGTATATGTCAGTACAGATTCCTAGGACTGCCGCAGCACCAACTTCTGTTTTTTCCCATTCCCACTCTTGCAGCCTTTTCTCTTACAATTTCAGGTGTGAACTCAGGCCTACAAGATGCAAATGTGGCTACATACCTACTGGCCTGAGATCATGGGGCCAGCCTTGAAATGTGTAGCTTTTGATTATCAGCTGGCAGTAGAACCTAGAGGTTAAAGTAATGAGCTGTGAACAAGCTTTGTTCATCCAGCAGAATGGGTTTTCAGCACGTGTTAAAATTTTGTAAATATACTCTTTCTATCCAGAGTTGACTTCAAAAGAAAAAAAAACAGAACATAATTACTTTTCATTAATTGTATAAACACACAGATGGACAACATTGCTAAAGCATGCATAACCTGAAATGCATTAATAAAATATAGAATAATATATGAGTGGATGTGTTTAACCGGAATTTTACACTCACAAGAGGTGTGGGATGCTACATAAGCCCTAAGGGGTTTATAAAAGCATCCCACACTGAATGTATGTGTAAAATTCTGTTTTTTACACACACACACACTATTTTATTTAATTATTGGTGATCATTTTTTTCCTTTTCAGCACAGGTCAGTTAGTGCAGCACTTCTGTCAGAGACAGAGACACACACATACACACACACATTGCCTGTCACTCCCTTTTTTTTTTCTTTTTTTTTTTTACATTAGAGTGGCAATGGCATTCTGGAAAGTTGTGGTCCATTGGCATAGCTGTGATGTGTAAGACGTGCTTGAAGGGTATGAGTGACAGGATCAATCAGATTGATTTTTTTTATATTTTCAAGGCAGGATCAACTAGACTGATATTTAAAAATATTTAAAATATTACTTGTCTTAACAGTGTGTAGCAAAGCTTTTGTGCCAGTACCAGTGCTCAGTAACAGTGCCGCCATGTTGGGCAAGATGTTCTGCCGGCCCACAGTGAAACTATGCACCAGTTAGCTTTCTGTGGTAATACTTGATTGACAAGTGCTGATTACAACCTCCTGGCTGTAACCAAAAAAAGTAACCAGGAGGGACTTCCGGTGATGCAGCGCGCCTAATAGCAGCTTAAACTTACCGCTCCGGAGCTGCGGGTTGTTAAATCAATATTAAAATCCATTGAGTGGTCATTTTGTTGAAAACTTACTTTCCCCAAGTTGGCTAAGAAGTGGCAGGAAGGGGAAGACCAAGAAAAAAGATCTTTCTATGCCGAAGAAACGTTTTGCAGCTTTGGGGGAAGAGCGGCCTGTAAGTCTTACATTCTCCCGGTCCTCTGTTGCAACAGCCTTGGGTGATGATGAATCCGACTCGGAATCCACCGCTACTTTCATTAAGGCAGATGGGCAGCGGATGCTGAGCATCCTTCATGGAATTGACTCTAAGATCTCTAGCCTACAGACAGATTTTAAGAAACTAAAATCGCGTACTCAGTGGTGGAAACACACGTGAACACCTTACAGAATGAACATATGCAGTTCGGGTGCTCTCTTGCTTACCTTCATCGCAGAGAGTGTGAGCTCACAAACAGGGCAGAAGACACCGAAGCAAGGGCCAGGAGGAACAATATCCAAATTTTTGGAGTTCCCGAAGGTGTGAGCAGGCTGATGTGATTGGGTTTCTGGAAGCCTGGATGCAGCAGGAGTTATCTCTCCCAGAGGATTTTGAGTTTGGCATCGAAAGGGCTCATAGAGCAGTAGCACCCAAACCTAAATCAGGAGCTCCCCCAAGATCTATCATAATGAAGTTTCTCAAGTTTCCCACTAAAGAGAAGATACTTGGCATGGCCTGAGATAAAAAAGATCTAAATTTAGATGGGCAGAGAATCTTTTTGGATCAGGACTTTCCTCTGACTATGATGACAAAATGGAAAAAGGTATTGCAAGTGGTTAAACTGCTTCAGGAGAAGGGGTACAGAGCTTATCTTCGCTATCCCTCCAAGCTATGGCTCCTCGAAGGAGAAAAATTGAACTTATTCAAAGATCTGTTGCAGGCGACCCCTACACTGGAGAGACTGGGAATTCAAGTGCCTGACACCAGTTCTGAGCAAGCAGAGGCAGAGATCGAGAACTTACTCTGGGGAATTGCCCCGTGGGCTTGGCGCCCACAGGGCAGAAGACATGACTCTCTACTACCCCTGCATGCAGACATGGCCTGCTGGGTTCTGCCACAACACCCACTATCGTGATCAGTGAGGGTTTTGGCAGTTTAAACTGCAAGATTTGTTTGGGGGTCCCGACTTCCTGGCTGCAAGGACTCATGGATTTCCTCACAGATAGGACTACTGTTGGATCTGTGTCCTGCAATATGAGAGGAACTGTGGGGTAGTAATTTAACTTTTGGATCGGTTATCAATGGTTGGGGTATATTTCTTATACGCCCATTTACAAGGCCCCCCCCTTGGAACTTCTAATTGTTTGATCTCACTCTCGGTCCATTTATTTTTTCTTTCTGGGAATAGCCATGGTTTGGAGACTTACAGAGAGTGACCTCCTGAGTTTATGCTTCCTGATGTACACTGGCCAGGAACTGTATTTTCAATGTTTGATAGAACTTCATTTTCGTTAGCCTCTATGTTGAGGGGTAATTATGTTGGGTGACCCTGATACACAGGCCTGTCTAGGAAGCATTTATTTTTCCCTGAGTTAAGGGACCATGGAGTTCCCCAATGTGGTTTATGTCTACTTATAGTGTGTGCATTGTCAACACATTCAAGTTATTTCCTTTGTTTATTTACTGATTAGTAGCGTAGACTAAAAAGGCTTCTTTCAGGGGACTTTATTGTTTGAGACTGAGGGGGGGTGATGGGAACGGCAGAAGGAAGTATTTGCATTGGTCTTGTAATACATTTGAGGAAATTTCATTTCAACAACTTGATGGTCAGTAGCTCATTCACTCCTGCACACCAGGGGTGGCCGAGTGGGGGTTGCCTCAGCAGTAGTCCTTGATCGAGAGGGGAAGGAGCAACCCAGTCTGTTTCAGGTTGGTCCACCATTGGCACAAGTGTGCTGAACTCCTCTACTGCTTTTGGAGGGCTTTGTGTCCTCAGCAACTTTCCTGAGCTCAGGAGTCACCAGGGCATTACACATCGGTGGGTAACTGTTATTGCCCACTGTTTAAACTCATTACAATTTTGGCCAACTGGTAGCTCCAGTTGAGCTTACCAATTGGCCTTTAGTCATTAGTACATGTTAAATGTTTGATACTGTGTTCTTTATTATGGTTTATGTGTTAATTGAGGCTCAGGATTTGAGGTGGGGGGGCAGGGGATAAGATTTCCGATTCCTTTTCAAGGATCTAAAAATGGGGACACTTAACTTATGAACAGTGAATGTGAAGGGAATTAATAATGTCACTAAAAGGGCCAGAATTTTGAAAGAACTTAAGAGACTTAAAATGCGATGCAGCCTGTTTACAGGAAACAAAGCTTACCCAGGCAGAGCATGCGAAGCTACGTAGATCCTGGGTGGGTAGGGTCTTTTCGTATTCTCACCCCTCGTCTGCTAAAGCAGGGATAGCTATTCTTTTAAAATGTGTCCTCCCCTTTCACACCAGCGCAGTCTCACAAGGAGGAGAAGGGACGTGGGTTCTGGTGTCTGGGGAACTCCGGGGTAGTTTAATACACATACTCTCAGTATATGCCCTCACTCCCCCATCTGGTCCCTTTTTCAGGGAACTATTCCTGATAATTGCTGGTCTAGACCCAGGTCATCTTCTTGTGATGGGTGATTGGCATTGTGTGGAAAACTGTCAACTGGATAGGAATCCTCCGGGTAAGACGGGTGGGGGAAGTTGCACAAAATTACTGCACTCCCTAGTGGCTGAATCAGGGTTAACAGATCTGTGGCAACACCCCCAGGCCAAAGAATATACGTTCTTTGAACCCGCTGCAAATGCTTACTCTAGATTGGACAGGGTGTACTCCTGATTCTCCGAGGCACACTTATTTGGGGAGGTCCATATACATCCTGCCTCTTTCTCAGATCATGCAATTGTTCAGGTAGAAGCACAATGGGAGGCTAAATCCCCTTGGGGGCCTGGAGGTTAGATCCTGGTTTGATGCTAGACAAACCGTTGGTGGCAAGGCCAAAAGAAGAGATTAAAGGGTTCCTGAAGGATAATAAGGTGACAGACACCCCCCTTAGAACCATCTGGGATGCGTTGAAAGCCTTCTTGTGGGGGATTTTCATTAGCCATGCAACCTACTGGAATAGGCTTCACAAAAATAAAATATCAAAAACTTTAGCATCCATTGCCTCCTTAGAAGTGGAACACAAGTTGACCCGTGACCCTGTCATTCTTCAAAAATTACAAGAAGCAAGAGACGAGTGCAATCAGCTAATGATGCGCCGGACTATCAACTCCCTACATTTCACAAATCAAAAATATTATGAGGAGGGTGTCAGGGTGGATAAATTACTGGCTCTATGCCTTCGTAAGCAAGAAATGGATAGGTGTGTTGTTAAAATTAGAGATGTGAAGGGGCCGGAGAGTTTGTGGTTAAACCGGCGATAATCACAGAGGTGTTTGCTGATTTTTATGCTAATCTGTACAGGCAAGAAAGAGACCCAGAGCACAGTCAAAAAATTAATGAGTTTCTAGACAAAATCAACTTGCCAACCCTCCCAGCTGAGCAAGCCACCAGCAATAAATTACCATTCATGGTGGAAGAGATGAAACGAGTGATATCCTCCCTGAGTGGGGGTAAGGTGCCGGGACCTGATGGTTTTGTCATAGAGTTTTACAAGACTTTTGTGACAGACATCACCCCTATTTTGTTAGAAGTGTGTAATGTGGCTCATGAGGGAAGAGTGACCCCGAAGTCTTGAGGTGAGGCCATAATAACGGTATTGCCTAAGGAGGGTAAGGATATGTCAGATTGTGGTGGATACAGACCTTTCTTCTTGTTAAATGTTGACACTAAAATCTTTGCAAAGTTCATGGAGGAAAGGATCAAAAAAATTCTTCGCGACCTGGTGCACTCGGATTAGTCTGGGTTTGTTCCTGGTCAGCACATTCGGGACAATGTCAGATTGTTGTTGAATGTCTTGGCATCTAAGGCCATCGCCCCCCCCGTGGAGTTGGGGGCAATAATATCATTAGCTGCTGAGAAGGCGTTTGATCGCCTAGATTGGTTATTTCTAAATAAAACCCTAGAAAAATTCAGATTTCGGGGTCAATGTAAGGACTGGATATCTAATTTATATAGTGACCCAGGGGCTAAGGTCAGGGTGAACAGGGTATTCTCCAACAGGTTTAGCATCCAGCGGGGGACCAGGCAGGGGTGCCCACTTTCTCCCCTGCTGTTTGCACTAAGCATGGAACTCTTTGCAACTTCCATCAGACAACCCCAGTTCTATAGGGGTGTTAGGACAGGGGGATTGGAGGTCCAGATTTCCCTGTATGCGGATGACACTTTACTATATTTAATGGACCCAGAGTACTCAGTCCCTTAGGTGCTCTCACAGATACAGGATTTTGGGGTCATCTCGGGTTTCCAAGTGAATGAGTCCAAGACGATGATGTTGCCAGTGGGCGGATCTGCATCCCAATCTCTCTCGACGGTTGGGCAATTTCTTTGGGCGAAGGGGGGGTTCTGCTATTTGGGGATTTGGATCCCGGAGAACTTAAATAATTTATATGCTACTAATTATGCCAAATTGCTTAAAAGTATCCAGGCGGATTATAATAGTTGGGTGGAACTTCCAATATCATTCTCTGGCCGAATAGAAACTGTCAAGATGAATGTGCTGCCCCGTCTTCTTTGCCTGCTTACATCTCTTCCCTTAAAACCCCCAATGTGTTTTTGGAAAAGTTTGAAATCAGCCACTTCCAAGTTTATTTGGAACAACAGACCTCCCAGGATCAAATGGGAAATACTGCAAGTAGCCAAACAGGGTGGGGGGTTGGTTCTTCCCAATTTTATTCACTATTACTGGGTGGCTCAGTTCCAGGTTTTCAGTTCCTTATGGCCAGGAAAGGACCACCCCCTCTGCTCAGAGTTTGAGAAACTGGATACTCCAGGAGCTCAACTGGTGGACATTGTCCACCTGAATCAAGCTGGATTGTCTAAGCTACAGATTTCTAATATCTGGGCATCCGTTTTAAAGCAAGTTTGGATAAGGGTGGCCAAGGAGGGAGGTTTCCCACTTAAATTAACATCGTGGGCCCCTATTAGGGTATGTGCGGACTTTCTCCCATTGCATACAGATTTGGGCTTTCGTGCATGGGAAAGAATAGGCCTTTGCAGAATTGGGCAATTATTTGATTCTCAAAATTTTAAAGACTTCTCACAATTGAAGCAGTCTTTTGGGCTTTCTAATAGAGATCATTTTAGGCTTTTACAAATTAGACACTTCCTGAAAAGCAAGGGCATTTCATCCCCAAGCTTCATAATCCCCAGCGCTCTTGTGGAGTTCTTCCTCCCTTTGCTTTCTGGTAATCACCAAGCACACTTGATTTCCCAAATAGTTTCCTTCATCAAAACATTGGTGCAAGACACTCTCTGAAAGTTTGTATCCAAATGGGAGGAGGAATTGGGTTGTCAGTTGGACGCAGCCGACTGGCAACAGATATGGGGGGGTGCATCGATCCATGTCGTCCCCGTCCTGGCGAGCTTTCTGTTGGAAGGTTAATATTAGATTTTTTCGCACCCTGGTTATTACTCAATATTATAGTCCTTCTCTGTAGAATTTATGTTGGAGGGGCTGTGGGGAGAGGGGCACGTATGCTATTTTTTGGAGTTGCCCCCACATTAAGGGGTTCTGGCATCTTGTGGTTCAAGAATCAGAGAAGATATTTCAAATTCCACTTCCCTTTGACCCCAGAACTGGATTCTGGGGATCCCTCCTCCATTGCTTACCACTAAGGAGCTAAAACTTCTGTTTTATATTTTAATATCGGTAGCACAGAAATGTATTACTAAAAGTTGGTTGGAAAAGAATCCCCCAACTTCAGAGTTATGGTATTCCATTTGTGAGCAAATCCAATTGATTGAACAGTTAACAGCTAAACTAAGATTTCAGATGGAAAAATTTAAAAGCAGGTGGTTGCCTTTCTTTCATTATCAAGCAGATAAGGAAAACAAAACAGTTCTGGATATTTTGGCTCAGCTCTCTTAAGTTGGGGCAGGGGGGTCTCTCCATCCTCCAATAGCCTGAAGGTATTCTTTCAGAAGGCTTGCCCTACTTCAGGTCTCTTCCATATAATTACTTTTTTGGCTGGATTGTGAATGCATTAACTTAATGGACACTTATCCACAACAGATAGGCTCACTCTCTTGGTGTTTTATGGCCCTAAATGCATAAATGAATGACTGGACCTTCCCAACTCAGTTTTAGCTTTCTAAGTTTCCTCTGCAATATGGTATGGTCTTCCCCAGCCCTATTCAACTTCCCCCCATTTGATGGCTTGGTATATAGTTAAAATGGATTTATCAAATCTACCCTGAGCCCAATGTCTAGTGTGTTTTCCTTTTCCTAATTTTAAGAAGAGGGGTAATGTACCCTCTCTTCTTGGTTTTGTGTGGTCTAGGATAAGATTTTATTTTATTCTTTTCTTTCATGTTTGTAATTTTTAGTTTTATCTGGTGGACTGTATGTGTATAATTTATGTTGCTGTGTTTTGAAAATCAATAAAATTATTATTTAAAAAAAAATATTAACCAGGAGGTTGTAACTGGAGACAAAAGTGTCTTTATCTGTATGTAGAAAATATCACCATTAATTAAAGAGTATTTTACTTATTTTGATGAAGTTAAAAGTATAACAGTTTCTTACTGAAATACTTTGGATGGAATGGCATTTTCTACCATAAAAATGCCAGAATTCTATTGGATTAGTTTTACTAACAGTTTGAAATGTAAAGGTGGTAACACACTAGTTTCAGTGCACATACAAAACAATTATTAAAAATATAGAAAGTGTTGCAATTACAAAATCCCATTTCATCCAAAGTATTTCAGTAAGAAACTGTTACACTTTTAACTTCATCAAAAGAAGTAAATTACTCTTTTAATAATACATTTCAGATTATGCATGTTTTAAAAATGTTGTCCATCTATGCATTTTGCAATTAATAAACAAGTAATTGTGTTCTATTTTTTTCTTTTCAAGTCAAATCTGGATAGAAAGAGCATAATATTTTCAGAATCATAACGCATGCTCAGATTGTTTTTACTGTCTTTGTCTAGGAAAGATACACTGAGCAACAGCTTGTTCCTGGGTGTGTTGTGGGAGCACAGGGAGACCATGATGCCAGGCCAGTAGGTACAAAGCCACATTTCTATCTTTTAGTCCTGAGTTCACACCCAAAGTTGTAGGAGGAAAGGCTGTAAGGGAGGAAATGGAAAAAGACAAAGGTTGGTACTGTGGCAGCCCCAGAAGTCTGTACTGACATGCTCAGTTGGCAGTATATCAGAGAGTTTAAAGCAATCCTGAAGATGGATTATTTTTACTAACAGTTTAAAATGTAAAGATGATAACTCACTAGTTTCAATGCACATACAAAACAATTATTATAGATGTAGAAAGTGTTGTAATAACACCTTAAAACACACATAATAAAACAGTCAATTTCCTATTTAACCTGTTGGATTAAATACAGTCAAAGGAGGACCAAGTCCCTCAATGACATCATTTCCTGTCATGAGCCCAAAATATATGGCTGCCTCCAGCCCTTAATTACAGGCTCATTTACATATGAATAACTCTGGATTGCAAAGACTCATAGATACACACAATGTCTCACCTAAATTCACTTTTTATGGGCTTTCAGACATTAAGAAATCCTGTAGATGACAGTTACCCTTTAATATGAAGTGGTACAAGTGCAGAGTGCTGAATCTCTTTAGCTTAAGCTGAATTAGATCCTTATGGAGAATAAACTTACTAGGTACAGTATGAAATTTAATCCAACGGGGACAGGAAACTCATTTGGGGCATACTTAATTGCAGAATTGTTATACCGAAGAGAAAAAAGTGTATCCCCAGTTTTCAGAGGTTTTCATGGATCTCCCCAGAAAATGTATAAATAGCACTTTCCATTAAAGAATGGCTACAGCTGCATCACATGATATTTATTTATTTATTTAGCTGTTATTTATTAGGTAAGTTCACTAGACAAAAACATGCCTATTTTCAGGCACGGCCCAGGAATGTACAATAGCAGGTAGCAACAAGTAAACAAGAATGTACAGTCAACAATATACAGCCAACAGAAAGTGCAAAAGATAACAAAGTATCTAAGCAACAGCAAACAATTCAGGCAGCAATAAGGTACAAACTAAATAAAATATAGACAATAAGGTGTGATCAATAAAACAGGGAATAACAAAATTAATCAAAACAATTATTTGATTTATTTATTTATTTAGTTGAATTTTGATAACCGGGTGGGCCCACTGAAACAGTAATGTCCCTTTTTCAGGAGCGACCCAGGGAATAAAGGCAATTCCTTGAGCAGGTACAATATACAATTTGGCACAGGAGGTAAAACAATATATAGAATGAGTACAGTCAGTGGCAGGATTACAATAATCATATAAATATAAAAGTCACACGATGTTCCTGAGCAGACAGTCAGTTTCCACAACTTCAGGCCGAAGATTCCATGATGGTCCAGATGGGTCCAAGGATAATAGGTCTTTGGTTGGGCTTGGCCGCTGAGATTAGGTGAGGTATTTTTTACAGTATACATAAAATCAAACCATTGCCAGTACTAAAAATTTACATATTTACAAGTAAGGAGAACTAGCACTAAAATGTACATAATTACAAGATATAGGAGAGAAGGAGGGAGCAGGAGAGGGAAGGGGTTTAGTAGAAGAAATGGAAGGCTAGTGAGGGGTGTCAGAGAGAGGCAGAGGAAGCACTAGGACTAAGGAGAGGGGGATAGGTGGAGGGTAGGAGGGATAGAAAAAGCAGGAGGGAGGTGCAAAGAGGTTAGCTGAGGGAATTAAGAACAGTCACCACAACAGGTTGGGGTTGAAGATTTCCTTGTATCCTCTTTTAAATGGGGGAAGAGACACACATGAGAGTAAACTATGTGGGAGGGTATTCCATTTTAAAGGTGCAGAGAATGTGAAAGATCGTCTGCCACTGGCTAAGCAAACCTTTGAAAGGTTCAGCAACTGGAGGTGGGAGTGTCATAGGGTCCTGGGCAAGGATTTCAGGGTGGGTAGCCCAGAGAGGATGGGTGGGGGATGAAGTTGGCACTGTAGCAGCCCCGGACAACAGTACTGACATGGGGCAATTAGTGGTCATTACAATAAAATGGGATTAGAACACACTGAACAATGAACATGAAACAGCTATCAGTAAAGGTAGAACATCAAGCATATGATAGCAAAAACAGCATTTGTCTCGTTCATTAAGTAGAGGTAGCAAGTCGGAACATGATGAATAGTTAGGAGTATAACAGAGAGGAAGAAGAAGAAGTAGATATGCGGCACTAGAAAATTAGCATGGAAAAAGAGTGTATCAAGAGTATGAGATGTCAAGAACAGGAGCATTTGTCAGAAGAGCTAAAATATTTGAATAGTTATCTTTTCAATGCAAGGTGGGATTGGCAGACCCTAAGATGAGAAAGTAGGGAGTTCCAGGCTCTAGGAGCAAAGTGAGCAAATGCTTGCTCACCCATTTTGGAGGAGCACTTTGGAACAGCCAGAAAGGCTTGATCTTTTGAGTGCAGAGAGTAGGCAGAGTCAGCATGAGTGAGCATAGAGGCCAGAGAGACTGGTTTGGAGGACCTAATGATATTATCAATTGAGCAACATAGAATGTTGAAGTGCTGAGAAGGGGGGAGAGCCCCTTTAGGTTACAATAGAGTGAGAAGTGGTGAGTGAGTTGAGAAGCAGACAGGGCAAATCTACACACATTATTATAAAAGACATTCCATTTAAGGAAGCAACTGGCATTGGCCTGATAGAAGGTGAAATTGTATAGCACAGATTAGGAAGTAAGACTCCCTGGGCAATAGTGATTCTGGTCACAGGAGTGAGGGCATATCAGATCTTGTATACAAATCCAAGCATGGTGTTCACAGACTTGCAGATGTAGGAGGTATGCTGAGAGAAGTCCAAAACAGGGTCGAGTGTCATGCCTAGATATTTGAAATTTTTGGTCACAGAGATGAGGAAGCCATCAAGACACTGGATGTCAAGGCTAGTCACATTAACACAAACCTTTTGAGAGGATCCAAAGAGGAAGGCCTGGGTTTTGTCAACATTTAGGGCAAGGCAACTTTGGGAAAACCAAGTCTGGACTTTGTGGAAGTCAGAGTTGAGCTGGGAATTGAGGTCTACATAGAAACATAGAATTTGATGGCAGATAAGGACTGCTTGCCCCACCCAGTCTGCCCATTTCCCTACCTAATGGATAAGCTGCAGATCCTAGTTAACCAGCAGCCTATTTCTTTCTACCCCCACCCCTTAGAATTGCCTTATGGCTGTCCCATGCATGCTTGAATTCCACCACTGTTTTTGACTCCACAACCTCCTCCAGAAGGCCGCTCCATGCATCCACAACCCTCCTGTGAAAAATACTTCCTTACATTACCTCTGAGCCGCCCCCATCTTCAAATTGTGCCCCTTGTTCTTGCACACCTCTTTTTTGAAAGATGCTACTCTCTGGACTTTGTTGATTCCCTTGAGGTATTTGAAAGTTTCTATCATGTCCACCCTCTCCTCCTTTCCTCGAGGCTATACATATTAAGCCCTTTAGTCTCTCTTCATATGTCTTCTGGTGCAGACCCTGCACCATTTTAGTTGCCCTCCTCTGGACAGCTTCCATCTTGTCTATGTCCTCTGCGGAGATTGGGTCTCCAGAACTGCACACAGTACTCCAGATGGGGTCTCACCAGCTGTCTGTATAGAGGGATAACAACTTCCTGTTTTCTACTGGTGATGCCTCTTTCTATGCATCCCAGGATCCCCCCAGCCCTCCTGACTGCCCTCTCACATTGCTTGCCCACCTTTAAGTCATCTGATATGACTACCTCCAGGTCCCTTTCCATTTTTGTTGTTGTTAGTATCTCACCCCCCATTGTGTACTCTTCCCCTGGGTTTTTGTTTCCCAGGTGCATTACCTTGTCAGGGACTTGGAGCCAGAGTAGAGTACTAAATCATCAGTGTATAGCAAAGCATGACACTGGGAAGGGGTGTTAGGCATATCATTTATAAAGATAGAGAAGAGCAGCAGGCTGAGAGTGGAACCTTGAGAAATGGTAATGAAAGCGGGGGAGGAGAGGGCCTTAATGACGAGACAAATTGATGGCAATTACAGAGGTAACTAGAGAACCATGTTAAGGTGGAGGTGGAGATTCCAAGGAAGTCAAGTTTATGTAGCAGGAAGGGGTGATTAACCAGGTCAAAAGCCTTAATAAGGTTGATAAAAATGGCCCCAGTAAGCATATTTTTGACAATATTAGATTTAATGTCATTAGAGAAGTGGGCAAGGGCAGTGGAGGTGCTATGAGCTGGCCTAAAGTCATCAAATCAAATCAGATTTTATTTATAAAGCGCTTTTCAAAAGCCAAAGCACATTTACAGTATAACAACAAACATTCAATCAAAAAAGACTTATAAAATAAAAAGGTAGCAGTAATAAAACTAGACAGTGTCCCCAAAAGTCAGGCCAAATAAGTAAGTTTTTAATGAGGACTTAAAAGTCTCAGTGGACACGCACTCTCTGATCCGATGAGGTAGAGAGTTTTACAGGGTCGGGGATACAAAAGAAAAAGATCTAGCACCTGATGTCTGAAGAAAGACCCTGGGAACCTCTAGCAATCCCTCATCAGTGGAGCGGAGTGGGGGGAGTTGGCAGTAGGGCCGAAGGAGGTCTTGCAAGTAACCTGGTCCCTGTCCATGTAGGGTCTTATAGGTCAGTCACGCGACCTTGAAGGTGATCCTCCATCGCACCGGCAGCCATGCTGGGAGCAAGCTAGCAAATTATATTTAAGTAAGTAGTCTGAGACCTGGGAGTAAACCATTTTTTCAAAGAATTTACTAAGGGTAGGTATGATGGCTATCAAGCAGATATTGAATGCTTCTGCTTGTATGGCAGACAATAAGGATGTTGGACTCTTGGTTCTTTTTTCTCACATTTGCCACAGGTAGTCATTCTTTTCCAGGGCTAGGGTTGTAGAGAATGTGTGAGTACGCAGGCCTGGGTCATGTGTATCAGTATTAGATAACTCTGTTTTGTAATGGTGAAGGCTCTGATTGTGATTGGGCATGTGTGCACATTAGTCAGTGTTTTGAGTTTTACACTTGTGATTAAGGGATATGTTGTAAGATGGTGAGCAGTTGAAATACCATAAGCATTGTGCTTCTGGTTTGGTAAAAAGAATGATTTCGAAAACAGTGCCAGTGGTGTACTGGATAACGCAATTAAGTAGGGCTCTGAAGAGTGTAGGTTCAGCTCCCATGTGGTTTGCTTGTTTTCTTTTAAATGTGGAGTTTGATTAACTATTAAGCCCCAAGACAACATATAACAAAAATATTTAATGCTACTATGCCTTCCTAGTGCAGTGTTCAATGTGTTAGTCTCATAATCAGAATGTCCTGAGTTTGATCCTCAGAGAATGCAAATAACCTTTGTGAAATGTGTTATTATATATTAGTAGAATTGTCTTTTTACCCCTATGTGAATGGCAGCATTCTCTAATTTTGGAAGAATAACTGAGAAGTGAAGTGCTGTGGATCAGTACTTCCTCACACAGTGATTTTGGCAGGATGAGCAAGTCAAGGCAAAAAATTCTTTGGTGAATGCAGGCATCAATCTAACTACAGTCGACTCCGCTTATAATGGGCACATCCATGTAACCCTGAATCGCCCGTTATAAGGAGTGGTCAGTTTAATTGTGGAGCCAAAAAAAAAATGATTTAGAAAGAAATTTAAGCAAGCAGATATGGGGTGCAAAACAGGAATAACATTTATTTGATACATTACAAAAGCAAAAGCCAAGTACTGTACTGTAATGTAATGTACGTTACCACAATCCCCAACACCAGTGGTTACAGCCCTTTAGCTGAAGTCTTATTTGTCCACACTGAAGAAATATGGGATCTTCTTTTGGAGCACCATCTTCTGATGGTCAGGTGCCAAGACTTTCTCGGCGACTGCCAGAACATTCCAGTATGGCTCTAGCACCAGGTGCTGTTCCATCGCTCTCTGTAAAGTCAGCAATGTAGATTTCATATAATTTGCTGAACCTTTAGCTTCTTGCTGCTCCTCTTCATCGTCCTCATCTTCTGGGTCCTTGTGTGTTGTCAACATGCACCGAATCTGCAACCTGCGTGATGTCATCGACTGTTGGCTCCTCCTCACCATCTCCAAGAAGACATGCCTGGTTGAACTCCTCGTCAGTCATGCCATCGGGCACTAGAATAATTTATTCCTCTGTCTCCCCAGTTGGTGCTGCGGTGATCCCTCTCCATGGTCACCATGGTTCTCTGGATGGACAAAACCTGCCTTCCGAAAGCAACAATGGATTGCCAGTGGCGTGACAGTATCCAAGGCATTTTTCAGTAGCCTGACTGCATTGAGTAGGTTAATTCTTTTTATACACTGAGCAGCAGTCAGTTGAGAACTATGGAGGGGCTGTGGGATAACAGACAGACCAGATACAGAACTTCAGATTCAACACACAATCTCTGTGTGATGTTTATTCAAAATACAGGAGATAACCTTCAGAAATGGCATATCCCTTCTTCAGTACATCAGGTTGCAGCAACAAACTATGCATGTCATTCCTCTGCACTTAGTCAGCACTCATTGATCTACTTGTTCTAACTTTTCAGTTGAGAGTCAGCTTCCCCCTATGTGGGCCTTGTTTGCTTGCGTGGTGGGGGCTGAAATAAAAAAAAAAAAAGCTAAAGACAAAGAACCTCAGTGCAGAAGCACTAAAGCAGGGGTTACCCCAAATGGCATTGGCAATAAAGCCACGTTTAAAAAAAAACACATCACACATACCCCAATAACGCAAAGCATCATGGGATGTATATGCAAATCACAATGACATTTCAGAGTGGCTCAGTTTACAGCAGGGATGAATGGTACCCAAAGGGCCTGTGACAGGGTGATCCCTATCAAGAGTGGATACGCTAATGTTCCTACAACCCCCCCCCAAGAAATAATAAAATAATAAAGTGCCTATGGGAATGTATTAGGTATAAGAAAGATAAGGCAGGTTATGGCATTAAAATGCCCATAATTGTGCTGCTGTGTTTAACAAAAGGGGCTAAGGATAATTATGTGCAATGTGCATGCTGTTTTCAAGTTAGAAAGAAATAGAGGACAGGAGCAGCATCCTGTTATTTCTGTACCCCTTTCCCTGCTGTTCCTTGTCTAGTGGTTTTTTTAGACAAAGAAAGCCAAAATAAACATTTTGGGGGGCTTTTGACACCCTGTATTGCATGTAAAATAATTACGCCCCTAGAAAAAAGCAGGTTGCACTTCCCAGTACAAACACTGATGCCCACATGTTTATAAAAGAGAGAGGCCAACATTACCCCAATTCATAAAGGCAGTAACAGACAACTGTCATGTAACTATAGGCCTATTAGCCTAACCTCTCTTATCAGTAAAATTATGGAAAGGCTAATACATAAAATAACTGATCATATTAGGAACACAGGCTGCATGGATATTTTCCAGCATGGTTTTACACTTGGAAGATCATGCCTAACAAATCTTATTAATTGTTTTTGAACCAGTCAGTGATGCTCTTGATAACGGAATGCTAGTGGACGTTGTGTTCCTTGATTTTGAAAAGGCGTTTGACATTGTATCTCATAAAACCCTGACTGAACAACTAGTCAATATAAATCTGGACTTCAGACTAATAAAATAGATTTCATCCTGGTTACACAATAGACAACAGAGAGTGGTCATTAGAGGACTCAAGTCAGTTTGGAGCCCAGTCACTAGTGGAGTGCCCCATGGAATCTGTCCTGGAACCACTTCTATTTAATATAATGGTCTCAAGTATGCAAGCATCTGATGGGGTTTGAATCAATAAATATGTGGATGATTGCAAATTGGGCTGTGTAGTAAACACCCAATCTGTAGAAAACTTGCAAGACAACTTAAATAAATTGAGCGCTTGGGCAGTACACAATAAAATGAGGTTCAACATTACCAAATGTAAAGTTATGCATATGGAAAGAAATAATACTAAGTCTATCTACCTAATGAATAATACAAAGTTGATGTTTACAACAGAGGAAAGAGACCTGGGCGTTACAATATTGGACAATCTAAAATTCAATACACATACAAATAAAGTAGTCAAAAAATGTCACGCCATTCTAGGAAACATTTTTAAACATTTTAAAAGTAGGAGTTCCGAGGTAATCTTACCATTATATACTAGCCTTGTGCGTCCACATTTGGACTACTGCACCCCATTTTGTGCTCCTAGATCAATAGGATGTCAAAGTATGACAGAAAGGGTACAGCGTAAGGTCACTAAAAGGATCCATAATATGACTAACAAAGACTATGGGTTCAGACTTAAATCACTTCAGTTATTTTCATTGGAACATAGAGTCCTAAGGGGTGACTTGATTTATACTTTCAAGGCCCTTCAAAATGAATATATGCTAAATACAATCAGTTTGTAAAAACACCCAACTAACAACAATACAAGATCTCACATTTTAAGCCTAAAACCTTCTTATGCAAAACTATAAAGCGTAACAGATTCTTTAAGCAGAGGGTGATCCCTATATGGAACTCACTCCCTGCAGATATTGTCACAAGTGAAAACGTGGAATAATTCAAAAAAAGATTAGATCTCTATATGGGAAACAGGAAATATACATTCCACCACTGAAATGCTGGTGGCGAGTTCTCTATGGGCTAACACCTTTCAAACTCATAGAAACACAAAAACATACAGAAACATAGAATTTGATGGCAGATAAGGACTGCAAGGCCCATCCAGTCTGCCCATTTCTTTTTCTACCTTATAAATGTGCCATTGGCCTTTGCTCTGTCAGTGGCCTATCTATTCATACTCATCTGTATTGCTCCCTTATGCCTATCCCATGCCTGTTTGAAGCCCTGCACTGTATTCATAGCCACCACTTCCTGAGGTAGGCCATTCCATACATCCACCACAGTTTCTGTGAAAAATAACTTCCTCACATTACCCCTTAATCGGTCTCCCTCTGATCTCATGCTGTGTCCTCTTGTCCTGCTATTTTTCTTACATTGAAACATGTTAGACTCTTTCACCTTGTTAATGCCCTTAAGGTGTTTGAATGTTTCGATCATATCACCTCTCTTCCTCCTTTGCTCTAGGGTATACATATTGAGCTCCATTAATCTGTCCTCATACCTCTTTTGATACAGTCCCTGCACCATTTTGGTTGCCCTTCTCTGGACTGCTTCAGTTTGGTTAATGTCCTTGTGAAGGTGTGGCCTCCAGTACTACACGCAGTACTCCAGATGGGGCCTAACCAGTGTCTTGTATGGGAAGAAATAATACTAAGTCTATTTACCTAATGAATAATACAAAGTTGATGGTTACAACAGAGGAAAGAGACCTGGGCGTTACAATATCGGACAATCTAAAATTCAGTGGCCTATATTTATACAACCCAGGTTCCAATTAATTATTTATTACCAGAGGGAGAAGCCTACAGTAATGCAAGCAAATTAAGTATGTAAAAGCATTTTACTGACCAGAAGTATGTGATAGGATATTACTACGAGAATAAAGTGCTTATTATAAGAATGGCATGACATTTTTTGACTTTATTTGTATGTGTATTGAATTTCCATCTATGAATCTATGAAAATGTAAATGCATAGGAACTGCATTGATATTCACATTTGTTGATAATAGATGTAACGCAGTTGTGTACTGTCCCAGGAAATGCCCAAATTAAGTTAGAGCAGGGCAGCATGTCTGTTTCCTTTGCCCGCCACTCTGACAATGTATAATTAACCTGCTTACAAACAGGGATGTCCCCAGCTGAGCAGCATTTCCTCTTTGACTGCCACTGCTCAGAAACCCCCCTCTCTGTTCCTCCATTGTGTTAAAAGTATCCTGGCTGCTGGCTGTGTGCTTTAGTAAAATAGCCAGCTAGCTGTTGGAAAAGTCAAGACATGCTCAGCCAACTCAAGCAGAGTTAGACTCCCAAGTAGAAAAATGACATTTGGGCACAGAGCAGCATTTAAGATAGTTGTTAAATTTCTCTGCTCCATGCCCTCCATGGAGTTCCCTGTTATGGAGAAAGTAAGAAAAGAACCAGTCAAGTCTGGAGAGAGAGATAGACTTTTAAATAAGGCAGGAGCACTTCTGCTCCACCCCACTCTATCTCTCTCTCTCTCTCTCTCAGTAAACTGCTGTGACGCAGTCCCAATGCAGGGCAGCAATAACTTTCACTTTCAGCCACCCCGCTTCAAAAATAATGCTCAACGCCCTGAAAAGCAAGCACTTCACAAATGAAGGAAAGTAAACAGAGTAGGCAGCCTGTTGCTCTGCTAAAAAGCTCTGCATTTAAAGGGACAGAAGTGTCCCTGTACAATAATGCATAATGTGACAGCCCTAAAGGTGAATAGAGGGCTGCAAGGTAAATAAAATAAACCTGTTGCTGTTGTGTCCACATAAAACAGTTGAAACAAAATGGTAGAAAGAAAATAAGTACATTACAAGACTGTGTTTAAAATAAAGGTATTAAGACAGTGTGAGTCTCAAAGGTGTATTCCTCTTAAAGTAAAGCCCTGTGAGGAATAATCCAGAGGGCTATTCTTTATTTAAACTAAGTAATCAAATAAAAATGTCTAACATGGTACTTTAGATTAACCTGTTGGTAGGAAGGCTCAAGTAACATGGCAAAGGCTATAGGGAAGCAACAGCCCCTAGTGGCCTATATTTATACAACCCTGGTTCCAATTAATTATTTATTACCAGAGGGAGAAGCCTACAGTAATGCAAGCAAATTAAGTATGTAAAAGCATTTTACTGACCAGAAGTATGTGATAGGATATTACTATGAGAATAAAGTGCTTATTATAAGAAACCCGGCTTAGAAGCAACCTTTTGTGTTTGTATAGGTGCAGGCTGTGAGCCTCGGAACTTATAAAGATACTAATTATAAACTAAATGGATTTTACATGACAGTGATGTCATCAGAGTGTTATATATAAAAGCTTCCATTTGAGACAGAAAGATATATAGGGAGTCAGTCTAGAGCTGACTGTGTGAGGTGTAAGACCTCAAGATGGGAGAGCGTGTGTCTACACACTAAAAAGGCTTGTTTGCCAAACTAACGTACTTATTTTGGATTTCTGTTGCATCTGTTAATTATTTTATGCCAAGAAAATAAAATGATAAATGCCAGCCTGGCATTTTTTATGCACTAACCTTTGTTGTCTGCCTAAATTTGTCTCCTGAACAAACAAATCTGCGACAGGGCCTCTCAAACAGTCTGCAATTTACATGCATTTAACAACACAACAGGGGGGTTTCTGATATCTCTACCTCGGTAACTTAATTTCTATAATACAGTCACCTAGTACTTTATACCTTTATCAAAAACACCTAGTGCCATGATATTTTCAACATTTACAGGTTTCATACACACATAAGGTATATACATCAAGGTATTTTATGACATAGTGCTATTGCATGCTAAATCCAACAACAAGGAACACAGCCTGCTGTTTTACATTAGCTCAGAGGTCACAACAATAACCTCCCTATACGAGGACCTGAGAGGGTAAAGGAAAATTAAAGACGACACTATAGCGTAATTAAGAGAGGGGAAGGGGTGCCCATACATGGTCAACCATATGGACTAGAAATGGTAAAAGATAGATTAGGCTAAGAAATAGAAGAACTGTTGCAATGGGTTTAAGAAAAAGGTCATTCCTCAAGAGTGGCAGGATCTCCCTGTCACAAGAACCAGGGGCACTGTCTGTATCCTTGTCTATGTTCTCCAGAATACATTGCCCCATTGACCGCACGTAGTGCTACTTAAGGCTGTAAATGATGCCATGGTCAAGCAGCTGAATGATGCTTCTTGTGTTCAGAGGGAGGAACACCAATTTAATGTCACGGAGTCCTGGCACATTGGGATGTCTGGAAAAATTGTCAAGGATGACCAAAATGGGACTTCCGGTGATGTCACTATCGATATGGCCGCTTAGCTCC
Organism: Neoceratodus forsteri; assembly: GCA_016271365.2. Lineage (NCBI taxonomy): Eukaryota > Metazoa > Chordata > Ceratodontiformes > Ceratodontidae > Neoceratodus > Neoceratodus forsteri. Next base: position 1,307,444,371 of record CM057455.1, read on the forward strand.
CATGCCCCGTGAACCCTCCGATAACTTTCCCTGCTCAGTTACGCAAATCCTTAAAATAATACTTTAAAATTGACTCACAGGGACAATATTTTACTCCTGCTATGGAAATATCGAATCGGTTCTCGATCCTGCCACAAGAATCTGCAGATTTGGACAAAGACGCATCCAACTCAGGCGCCTCGGCCTCCTCACAGCATGGCCTGCGTATTACTACCTCTTCCAGATGTGGTGTTCAGGCTAAAAATAACAGCAAACCTTATAAAAATAATTCAGCTACTACACCAGAATCTTCTACGGATGGCAAGCTAGACAGAATCCTTTCTGAACTCTCAGATATAAAAACAGAAGTTAAATCGTTTAAGGACAGGATCGCTGAAATTAATTCAGACATTCAGAGCCTAGAGACCAGAGTAACAACCTTGGAACAACATCAGTCTTCAGCCTCTTCACGAATCTCCCAAATGAGGGATCAGTTGAAACAAGCCACCCAAATATGCAAACTTATCACAGAATGACAGGAAGACTCAGAAAATAGGCAAAGGAGGAATAACTTAAGAATTAATTCGGTCCCAGAGGGATGAGATATAGCTGAATTTATGGACACCCTACTGCGCATTGCTTTAGTCCTGGATGCAGACTTATCTTTGGAGTTCGAACACATTCATAGGGCATTAGGTCCAAAACCCACATCCCCCTCAGCATGGCCTCGCTCTATAATTATCCGCTTCCTAAAATACACCACTAAAGAGTTTATTTTGAAGAAAGCATGGGCACAAAAGAGGTCTTTTATGGAGCTATGCGGATTTTTATAGATAATGATTACGCCCCATATACTATGAGAAAACAAAGAGAATACATTCCCTTATTCCAGGTGCTTCGCCAGAACAAATATAATTTTAGAACCCCCATATCCTGCTCTGTTGGTGGTACAATTTCCAGATGGACAACAAACCTATGGCTCAGCTGCAGAGGCCCTCATGGACTTACAGAAACAAAATCTTTCGATCCCACCTGACACTTCTTTACCTAAAAGACTGCCCATAAGATCCCAGGGAGAACAACAAACCAACCAGGACTCTCAGGTGCAGCAGGCCTTAGATTTTCTCAGGAAGTTTACACAACATGGCCTACAAGGGGACTGAAACCTTGTGATCAGACGCTTCTTCTTGGCTGACTGGATTTGGTGAGTCCTTCCACCGCGGGGGAGAGGGAGCTGACCCGCGGGTGTACTGGCCCTTGGGGGAGTGTTGTGGCAAATCCCTCAGTACCTTAAGATGATTTAGAGACATTGGGACCTGTCCAGGGGGTCTCCCTGTTGGTCAAAGAATTTCTTTATAGTACTTATGATCTGGTGGGGGGAGCCCTTCTGGGTGCACCGGGACTATGGAAAGATACTAAACATTTAAATAAGCTATGATGTCCTTTCTGCCCTCCTGTATCTGAGTCACATATACCTGAATCCTGGGTCAAGTGGCCTTCCCAGGCCAGATACTATCTAAAGGATCTTATATATGCACCAGGATTTCCTCTGAGCAGGGGAATCAATATTAGAACTCGGGATGGGCTCGGAGTGATAAGGGGGCCTGTGGTTTAGCCGGGGGCATAGGCCGTTGACAGATTATAGGATCCCTCGAGCTTTAAGAGTCATCCTACTAAATACAGGTGTGTGGGATCATATATTAATTCGATAGTTCAGGCTGGGCTGAGTCACTAAGCACAGGGTCACTGATTTGGGTATACCATCACCGAAGTGACTCCCCGACGGTGAAGACCAGCACAGCGCCAGGAATCGAGCAAACTCCGCCGTTGCTGTGCTGGTCTTTACAGGGATCGGGACTGCATCGCTGGGTGATTCCCCCAGTCCAACTCCAACTCCAACTCGGAGTTAGAATCCTAGAGACTGGGGGGGGGTGTAGCCCCCCGATTGTGTGCACCGACATCCCATGGCTACAATGCCAATAGTCGGTATTGTAGCTGTTGCTGTAGGGGATGTCGGCGCTAGCAATGTTGAAGCGCTATGGGTAAACCAATGATTTTATGTCAGAGGCACAGGGGATAGCTCAAACTGGCTCTCGGTTGCACCCGGGGTGCCTCCCCAAGAAGATTCTGCTGGGAATGGCCTGCATGGGGGCCTCCCCAAACTGGGTTACAGGTTGATTTTAAGTACTTAAAATAAATATTACTGCTTTAAAGGTTCTTTAGGTATTTGCCTGAATTTTTACAGCAATGTGCTGACTGAGGTTTGGATCTGCTGAGATGCCCTGGGGGGGATCGGGCACCCATGGGTCTATGCCCCTGTCCTAGCAGGAGGGGATTACCGATCCTTGAGGCCTGGTAAGACAAACATTAGACTGCGTTTGGCTGTCTTTGAGGATACAAGTCCTCAGAATTTCAGTGGTTATTGGAATCTGTACACACAAGCTAATTGGCTGGACTTTGAAGCTACCCCACTGAAGACTGATTCTTTAGTACTTTACTAAGATAGCTGAATTTACTCACTCCTTGAATTTTGAGTATATAGAAGGAGACTCATTAGGGCTCTGACTTTTGGGCCAAGGCATAATGTAAAATTTTGTCCAGATTCATAGCAATTCTATATTATTTTCTCCATTTGTTGAGGGTGTGCGTAGGAGCTGTGGGGCCTCCGGAGTGTCACACCTTATGTACTCCATATTGCATCCTTCCCACAACCTTGTCCATGATGATCATTATTTCCTTTCCCTTTTTTTTCTTTTCTCCATCATCCTATTATTCCTTGACTTGGGTCTTAGTACCCGGAGGGAGCCCCCTGGCAAAGATGTGCCGTAATGCTCCCTCGGCAGCCTGGTAGATTGCTACAAATAGGTTGGCCCAGGATGGTCGCATACAATTTGGAAATCACCGATGTATATAGTTTAAGGTTACTGGGTTCTTGGTTTTCAATTTCTCACCTGTTCCCCAGTTGGGACCAGGTTGAGGTATCCTTGTTAATAAACCAGGAATGAGAACTCACCATGGGCCAGGAGGTAGATCTATACTTGAAAATTAGTGGCATGGGGGGGGAGATTGGACAGAGATGTATCACAAATTATTGATACTATATGAGTGACTTGTTAAGAGTCCTTTCACACAATGTGAATGGTCTGACTGGCCCAGTCAAAAGATATAAAACTATTAAGGCACTTGAGAAATTTGATGCCGAAATACTTTTGTTGCAAGAAACTCACCTCACCTCCAGTGAGCACCAAAAGTTACTTAAATTTGGTTTTAAACATCTTTATGAATCGGCCTATCATAGAGGGAGATGTAGGGGAGTAGTTACATTGATTACTAAATGTTCCTCTTTTGATGTCTCTAGTCATTATTCCGACCCTGAAGGTAGATTGGTATTGTTATTGAGCACACTCAGAGGTCAGCAGTACACTATAGCAAATATTTATGTGCCACCTAGTAGTGATGCTTCCTCTATCCAACAGTTGATGGACAAAATTCTAGAATTTAAGCAAGGGATCCTGGTCCTCGGGGGAGACTATAATTCCCTCCTTGACCCTTCACGAGACACCTCAGCCCCGACGTTACCCCCTCAGACATCAAGTCAGCGTCACTTGAGGAAGTTGATTAGAGAGATGGGCCTAGTGGATACCTGGCACCACTTGCATCCTGCAGCTAGGAAATTCAGCTTCTATTCTCACGCTTATAGACATTATTCCTGCTTGGATTACTTTTGTATGTCAAAGGAACATTTGGATCAGATCCGAGAGATGGAGATACATAATATAAGTTTATCAAATCGTGCCCCAATTATTTTAGATTTGAACTCCCAGGCGGACAGGAAGAATACCTATTGGAGATTTAATAATTCCTTATTACAGGACAGGACCCAGAATGCAAGGATTTAATAAAAACAAAGATAGCGAAAATACTGGCAGATAATTCCACTCCACAGACACTACCTCAATTAATCTGGGATACCATGAATGTAGCACTAAGGGGATATATTATTGCCTATGCCTCCCTAAAAAAGCATCGATTCAAGAGGGAGTTAAAGCAATTACAGGAAAAGCTGAGTTTTTTTACAACTTGCTCATATGCAGGGAGATGACTCCCTGCTAGAACAGATTACTGCTACCCAGCACCCTATAGAGCGATTACTCACTGCCAGAACAGAGCAAGCTTTGCTTTGGCTAAGGCAGCGATGTTATGAGGAGGGTCCCAGGGCGACTAGTATACTGACACACCATCTTAGGAGACAAGTCCAGCAAACTACAATTACTAAAATCAGAGACCCATTATCGGGACTTCCACGTCTCACCACATCATCTATACTCTCGGCTTTTAAAACGTATTATGCTAGGCTATACACAGCTGAATCTTTGGCTGAATCTTTGGCTACTGGGGCAGAAATAGATGCTTTTCTCTCTGACCTTAATCTCCCACAACTCACAGAAGCTCAGAAACAATCCTTGATCCGACCAATTACCACCTCAGAAATAAAAACAGTTATTTCAAATCTTAAAAATGATAAGACCCCTGGTCCAGACGGCTATAGCGCAGAGTTATACGAGATGGCCTGGGAGTGGATTAAGGACCCATTGACCAAAACTTTAAGAGAGAGCCACTCGAAAGCAAAGTACCCTCTTTCCTGGTCACAGGCCATGATATCAGTGATCCTTAAGCCATAGAAACCCTCGCATTTATGTGATTCATATAGGCCAATCTCAGTTTTAAATCAAGATTATAAAATATACGCTAGTATTTTGGCACATCGGATGGATGAAATGATGCCCTCGCTGGTGCATTTGGACCAGGCCATTTTTATCCCTTTGGATAATATTAAAAGAACCCTCTTTTTAATTGAACATGCAAATAATTCTCAAATCCCATTATTAATATTAGGATTCAATGCACAAAAAGCATTTGACAGGGTCCCCTGGATATATCTTGAAAAAACTCTTTTTAAACTGGGCTTTCCTACTGGGTTCATCAATAATATTATGGGTATTTACTCAGCCCCACAAGCAGTGGTAAAGGTTAATGGCTCATGCTCCGCTAGGTTCCCACTCTCTCGGGGTACAAGACAGGACTGTCTGCTGTTTTTGACAGAGAATAACTTGGTTTCAGAGCAAGAAACAGCAGTCTAGAACTACATATTTTTTACTGATAAATCACTTCTATCTCAGCAGGAGTCAGTGCCTGCTTGGATATAGCAAACAGATACTTTATTAGAAGAAGGGGCCTCATTTAAGTAAAAAAAAGAAGAAAATTACTGTGTGTTTCTCTGAGGCAAGGGGCTGTATCAGCTTAATTTATTGAGTCAGAGCAGAGGGTGAATCTAATTGGGGGTGTGGCTTAGCAGCTTAGGAGTACAAAAGCAGCTGTCTCCAATTACAGCTTCCTGCTGTTTTTGACAGAGGATAACTTGGTTTCAGAGCAAGAAACAGCAGTCTAGAACTACAGATTTTTTACTAATTGCCCTCCTTCTTACCCAAAGCCAGTTCTACTTTTATAGCCACTGGATTTGACTGACAACAGGAACTTCCTGTTTGGCAGTAGGAAGGGAAGGATCACTGAGACACATTAGTTTCATCAACCCTGAAGGAACTGAAAAAAATAACTCTTTCTCCCCCCTGGCTGCTGGAGGTCTGAATCCAAGCACGGAGGTAGGAGACTACTGAAGACTACAGGAAGTTCCTGTCCCAGAACAGGAAGGGCGAGAGTTGTAACAGCACATAGGCAGTAGGAAAGTAAGTGTAAAAATACATAGAGGGAGGAGACAGTAAGCATACAATGCAACAGGAGAGGGGACACAAAATAAGTCAAGATAGGAGTGGTGCAGTGCAATGGCTGTGGAGCGGCAGTGTTCAGGAGACATTTTGGAGGCTGCGATGCTGCCCTATTTGCAGGAACCTCTCTGGTCTGAGGGAGGAGGTTGCCCATCTTTAGGCTGAACTGGCTAGGGTTTGTGAAACCTCTTCCCCCACCCAGGGACCACCAGGGCCACCACCGCTACCTCAGAGGTTGCCAAGAAAGAGGAGTGGTTGGACCAAGGTGAGCTCAGGGAGGGAGAGGGTGGTGGAACAGAGGTGCATCCCTCTGATTGTAGTTCTTCACAGTTCATATGCTGTTCTGGCAAAGAGTGGTTCCTCTATGGAGGCACCTGCAGTGGAGACCAAGGAGGATGCTGGGAACCTCCACAAAGGAGACCCACAGGAGGGTGGCATGAGACCCCACAGGGGAAGGAAACAACTCCTGGTGGAGGACTCAATTATTAGGGGGGCAGAAGTTGGGGAGGAAGGGGAAAGGGAGGTAAGGTGCCTGCCTGGTGCCACAGCTCGGAGGGACAGGAAACGAATCCTCAGAATTGCAGGAGGAGCTGCATGAGGGAGGGAGCTGGATGTCACTGTCCACCTAGGGACAAATGACCTGGCTGCAAACAGGATCAAAGCAGTGCAAGAGGAATCTGTAGAGTTGGGGAGGGGCCTTAGACAAGTAGCATGTACGGTAACCTTCTCAGAGATGCTGCCTGTCTATGGCAAGGATGATGCTAGGGTACTCTGCATCATGGGATTCACTGAATGGTTGAAAAACTGGTGTGAAGCTCAGGGTTTTGGCTTCATTGGGGACTGGGGAGCCACCTGTAGGTATGCAGTCCTATACTGGTGTGATGGTCTGCATCTGTCCAGCAGGGGAGCCAAGGTCCTAGGTGATAAGTTTAAATGCTTCATTGGCAAGCATTTAAACTAGCCAAGGGGGGAGGCTCTGAAAAGGAGCAGGGGAATCCCAGCCTCCCCCCACAAAACATAGTAGTTAGAGAGGTAAACACCAAGGTAGAGAAGTCAGTAAGGAGCAGGACAGAGGTAAATGCAGAAAAAGGCAGTAAGGACAGGAATGGGGCTAAAAGGGGTAAGGCCATCAAAAAATGGAGGGTGATGAGTACCAATGCCCACAGTCTGTGTAACAAGTTTCCTGAACTAGTGGCCTTGATGGAAGAGGGATGCCTGGATATTGTGGCAGTCACTGAAACATGGTACACAGAGAACCATGACTGGGATGTCAACATACAAGGATACACAATCTACAGGAGGGACAGGGTGGGTAAAAGAGGAGGAGGAGGAGGAGTAGCTCTCTATATAAGGGAAGGGATTAAAGCAACAGAAATAAAAAGTAAACAGGAAGTTGATGAGTCACTATGGGTCACCCCGGAGACAGGAAATGGCACCACAATCCGCAGGGGGGTTGTGTACAGACTCCCATCTCAGGGGGAGGGAATGGACAAGAAAATGATAGAAGGCATCCTTAAAATAGAAGAAAAAGGGGAGATTTTGTTGATGGGGGACCTGAATATGCCAGATGTTTACTGGAGCACCTTTGCTGCAGGCACATCCAAGAGCAGGGTCATTCTTGATGCCCTACAGGGGGCATGCCTCAGACAGCTAGTGTTGGAACACACTCGGGAGGGAGCAATCTTAGACCTGGTACTCTCAAATGGGGATGAGAAAGGATCTCAGATTTAGAAGTGGGTAGCCATCTGGGAACAAGTGACCACCAAACAGCGTGGTTCACAATAAACACAGCTATAGAGTAAAGCCATACAAAAACAAGAGTATTGGACTTTAGGAGGGCTACCTTTGGGAAAACGAGAGAGTGCCTCAGAAAAGCGCTAGCAAATGAGCAAAAAGGAGGGGTGGAGGAACAATGGGGAATAATTAAAACAGCCAACACGGAGGCAACAAGCCTTTGTGTGAAGCAAATCAAAAAAACAAAATGAAGGAAAAAACACTATGGTTCTCAAAAGAGGTGGAATGGAAGGTTAAGGAGAAAAGGATAGCATTCAGGAAATATAAAGAAACACAGAAGGAGCAGGACAGAGAACTTTATCAGTTAAAGCAGAAGGAGGCAAGGAAGGCAGTCAGAATAGCAAAGGCACAAACTGAAGAATAGATAGCCAACCCTGTTAAGAAGGGGGATAAAACCTTTTATAGGTACATTAGGGAGTGAAGAAAGACCAAGGGAGGGATACAGAGATTTAATAAAGGGGAGAGAATGTGGACAGAGGGTGACAGGGAAAAAGCAGGGATACTGAATGAATACTTATGCTCAGTATTCACAACAGAAGAGGAGGGGGAGGTACCTAAACCAAACAAGAGAGAAACTCTCAATAGGGAGTTCGATACCAGTCCATTCACAGAAGAAAGGGTTTGAAAGAACTCTGAAACTGAAGGTGGACAAAGCAATGGGGCCTGATGGGATTCACTCAATAATTCTAAAAGAACTAAGGGTAGAACTAGTAACACCACTGACTACCCTCTTTAACAAATCATGGGAGGATGGGGTGGTACCTGAGGACTGGAGGAGGGCAGATTGATTCCACTTCACAAAGTGGGAGCAGGGCAGAGGCAGGAAACTACAGACCAGTTAGTTTGACTTCAGTGGTAGGGAAAATGATGGAATCACTTCTGAAGGAAATAACTGTTGAGTACCTAGAGGCCAGTGGGGCACAGGACCCAAGGCAGCAAGGTTTCACAGCAGGAAGGTCATGTCAGACAAACCTAATAGATTTATTTGACTGGGTGACCAAAGCAGTAGACCAGGGAGGGGCTGTGGATATGGCCTACCTAGATTTTAGTAAGGCATTTGACACAGTCTCACATAAAAGACTAATATACAAGTTAGCCATCCTTAGAGTGGGTCCCAAGGTGGTAGCCTTGATAAAAAACTGGCTGGACAACAGGAGGCAAAGGGTAATAGTAAACTGAGTCCACAGTGAAGAAAAGAGGGTAACTAGTGGGGTACCACAGGGTTCATTACTGAGACCAGTTCTGTTTAATGTCTTTATAAGTGACACTGGAGAGCACCTGGAAAGAAAAGTATGTCTCTTTGCAGACAACACAAAGATCTGCAACAGGGTTGATACACAAGTCGGGGTGGAAAGGACGAAAAGGGACTTGGCAAGGTTGGAGGAATGGTCAAATATATGGCAGTTCAGATTCAATGCAAAGATGTACAAGGTAATGCACCTGGGAAACAAAAACCCAGGGGAAGAGTTCACAGTGGGGGGTGAGATAATAACAACAACAAAAATCAAAAGAGACCTAGGAGTAATTATATCAGATGACCTAAAGGTGGGCAAGCAATGTGAGAAGGCAGTAAGGATGGCTGGGGGGATAATGGGATGCATGGGGAGAGGCATCAAAAGTAGAAAACAGGAAGTTGTTATCCCTCTGTACAGACAGTTGGTGAGACCCCGTCTGGAGTACTGCATGCAATTCTGGAGACCCCATCTCCATAAAGACATAAAGTGGAGGCTGTTCAGAGGAGGGCAACCAAAATGGTGCAGGGTCTGCACCAGAAGAAATACAAGGAGAGGCTAAAGCAGCTTCACATGTATACCCTTGAGGAAAGGAGGGAGAGGGGGGACACGATAGAAACTTTCAAGTATCTCAAGGGAATTAACAAAGTACAAGAGGGTAGAATCTTTCAGAAAAAAAGATGTGCAAGAACAAGGGGGCACAATTTGAAGATAGAGGGGGATGGTTCAGAGGTAATGTTAGAAAGTATATTTTCACAGAGAGGGTTGTGGATGCATGGAACAGCCTTCCTGAGGAGGCTGTGGAGTTGGGAACAGTGGGAGAATTTAAGAATGCATGGGACAGGCGTAACACAAATCTAGTGGGGGGTATGAGGAAGTAAGCTGTTGATTAACTAGACTCTGCAGCTTATCCATCAGGTAGGGAAATGGGCAGACTAGGTGGGCCAAGCGGTCCTTATCTGCTGTCAAATTCTATGTTTCTATGCCCTGCACGAGGGGAGAGCCACCAAGCAGAACCTCGTAGATGCTCTGATGGCCGCTGATGCCCAGAGTGTCAAGTCACAGACTGTGACTGTAAAGGACCAAACCTTGGGCATGGTGGGGCCAGCAGCCAGTGCAGTGTCCAGAACCAGTGAGGAGGACCGCAGGGCCAGTGCAAGCCAAGGGCCACAGCAGCAGGGGAAGGTCACCAGCATTCTAGAGCCAGAAGCAATCAGGCTGCAGACTGAGTTGCGCAGGATGAAGCTGAAGTTCCAGAGAGAAGAGAAGCGAGAGCAGAGAGCTGCAGAGGAGAAGAGGGAGTGAGAACAGCGAGCCACAGAGGAGAAGAGGGAGTGACAACAGTGAGAAGCTGACCGTGAAGAGCGTGAGCGCCAGAAGCGACATGAACTGGAGAAGCTACAACTCCAACCACCAGCACCAGAGCAGGTAAGTGGCTTGGGGTTTAACTGGAACTACAGGACTGGGTTACAAATTAAATTCCAAATTGATAGCTGAATTTAAAGAGGGAGAGGATATGGATGCCTTTTTAAATTCCTTTGAAAAAGTTTGTGTTCAGACAAAGATTCCTAGAGGGTCCTCTAGCTTCCAGCTGTCCCCGCTACTTACCAGAAAAGCTCAGGATGCATTGGGTCACATGGACAATAAGGACAGTAATGAATACAGCAAACTTAAAGCTGCACTTTAAAAAAAGTTTGATTTAACTGCAGAAGCATACAGAGCTAAATTCCGTAAGCTCAGAAGAAGCCCTGATATAAGCTACGTGGAGCTAGCCACGAAACAACATCAGTATTTAAAATGTTGGTGGGAAGGAATTGAAGCAAACTTCATAGATAAAATTGAAAATGCTATATTGTTAGAACAGTTTTTTTGGGCATGCCCAGCACAGCTGAAAACCTGGCTGGAGGACAGAGATCCCAAAACAATACAAGAAGCTGCTGAACTCTCGGACCGCTATGCCAAGAGCAGACCTTCTCTGACAGCGAATGGGACAGGCGTGGCAGTACAGAAAGGGAAAGGCGTGCCTTCAGGGCAGCTAAAACCCTCACTGCCTCCACCGAAACCAGTTAGCCCCAGGTTTCAAAGAAAAGATTTTTCTGAGAAAAAAAATGAATGTTGGGTTTGCAAAGAAACTGGACATATTGCCAGACAGTGTCCCAAAAGGACGAGCAATATGCAAAATGGGGCTAGGAATGAAGTGAGCTGTTTGTGTGTCCCTGGAAGCAGGCCTGTGAACATGAGGGAACATATGCACCCAGCCACTGTGAATGGTATATAGACACAAGGGATAAGAGACACAGGGGCATTCCTGATGTTGGTAAAAGGGAATCAGGTAGAGCCTGGTCAGCTTATACCCAATAAATTTGTAACTGTACAATGGTTCACTGGGGGAGGAGACCACATTGCCACTCGCTAGTGTTCTCCTAGACTGGGGTGAAACAGGGGGAACTGTGCAACAGGTGGCTGTAGCCAAACCTTTAGCAGTTGACGTTATCCTTGGCAACAATCTCAAACAGAGGATGGTGTGTGCAGTTACCCATAGCCAAGTGGCAAGGGAAAATTATAGTTCCTTAGACCCTATAGAAGCCACTGTGGAAACCACTGGGAGGCTGGCTCCCCAGCCTGTGTCTCCTGATATGGAGACTAATGAAAAGGGGGTAGAAATTTCCCCAGTAGCAGTTAACTAAACAGCTACGGAGGGTTATTCTGAAGAAGGAGGGGTGACCCATTGCCAGAGGGTTAGGGATGACAGTGATCCAGAGTGCCCTGATGCTAGAGTTAGGGACCCCTAGTTTAGATACTGACGGGGACCTGTCCCATACCTTGGGAATGTGTAAGGAGTTTGCAGTTGCTCAGAAAAGTGACCCTAGTCTAGAGAAGCTGAGGGCTTGGGCAGACTCTGACAGAGCACAGGGAGGTGACGGAAAACATAGAGTTTATTGGGAAAATGGACTGATGTATACTCAGGATGCTAAGACAGAGGGAGGGGTGATAGGCAGGCTGCTTGTCATTCCCCAGGGGTACTGTGAGCAGTTGCTCAAGATTGCACATGATATTCCCTTGTCTGGCCATCTGGGAATTGCATGCACTATGCAGCGGTTGGCCTAAAATTTCTATTGGCCCAACTTCACCCAGCAGGTGAAGGAGTGCTGCAGGTCTTGTCACCGGTGCCAAGAAATAGGGAAGGCGGGTAAGAAAACCCAGGCCACCATAATTGCATTGCCCATAGTGGAGGAGCCATTCCAGAGGGTAGGAATGAATATTGTGGGGCCTTTAAATACCCCCAGCTCCTCTGGGAAGAGGTTCATCCTGACTTTGGTGGATTATGCTACCCAGTATCCAGAGGCAGTCAACCTATCCTCACTGATGACAGACAAAGTGGCAGATGCCTTACTTGGGATTTTCTCCCGTGTTGGGTTTCCACAGGAAGTTATCACCAATCGAGGGGGTTCCTTCATGTCGGACCAGATGACATTTTTATGGGAGAAGTGTGGGGTGGTGCAGAGGTACACGACACCTTATCACCCACAAACCAATGGGCTTGTGGAAAGATTTAATTGTACTCTGAAGTCAATGCTCCAAGTGTTTGCTGAACAGCATGGGAGGGACTGGGAGAAATAGCTTCCCCACCTGTTCTTTGCATACAGGGAGGTGCCCCAAGAGTCGACAGGGTTTTCCCCCTTCGAGCGCTTATATGGATGGCAGGTACGTGGGCCCCTAGACTTGATCTGGGAGGACTGGGAAGGCAAGCATGCCACCCAGGGAACTCCCATAGTGGATTATGTCCTTAGGTTTAAGGAAAGGCTGAAGGAGCTTATGGGGACAGCCCAGAGCAACCTGGCAGCTACCCAATGGAAACAAAAAGTGTGGTACGACCGCAGAACCAGTACTCACTCGTACACGGTGGGTCAGGAAGTGATGGTCCTTATCCCGGTCCAGAAAGACAAGCTGCAGGCTGAGTGGGCAGGGCCATACAACGTAGTCAAAAAGGTAAATGACATGAACTATAACATAGAATTACCTGACAGAAGACATACAGAAAGATTGTACCATGTCAACATGATGAAGCCATATGCTAATAGGCCTGACATGGTGTTTGCAGTGTGTAGTCCTGGGGACAGGACTGACAAAGGAGACCCCCTTCTGGACTTGCTGGAAGAAAGCAAGTGGGAGTCCTCTGTGGAGGCAGTTAAATTGTCACCCCAGCTAGCTCCGGACAAGATCCAGGAAGTAAGTGAGGCTTTAGCAGACTTTGCCCCACTGTTTAGCGTCATGATGTAGAGACAGGGATACAGATGCCCATACGGCAGACAGCATATCAGGTATCAGAGGCTGTCCAAAAGGACATTAGGAGGAAGGTGGAGGAAATGCTGGATTTTGGGGTAATCCAGAGATTCCACAGCCCCTGGGCCTCACCCAGAGTCCTTGTGCCCAAGCCAGATGCCTCTACTCATTTCTGTGTGGACTATCATGGACTGAATGCAGTCATGAAGTCAAACACCCATCCAATGCCCCAAACGGATGAACTCCTGGAAAAGTTGGGAGGGGCGACCTACCTTACGACTTCTGACCTGACAAAGGAGTACTGGCAGGTAGAGTTAACTGACACAGCTAGGGAGAGGTCAGCCTTCATCACTCCGATAGGGTTATTTGAATTTAAAGTAATGGCTTTTGGAATGAAGAATGCCCTGGCCACTTTCCAAAGGTTGGTGAATCAGGTGTTAAATGGTGCTGTGGAGTATGCCATGGTGTACCTGGATGACACTGCCATCTTTAGTGCCAGCTGGGAGGAACACCTGTCCCACCTTAGGGAAGTGCTGAGCAGGATACAGAGGGCTGGGCTCACTGTCAAAGCTGAGATGTGTCAGGTGGCCATGGCTGAAGTGGCATACCTCGGGCATGTTGTAGGCCAGGGCAGCTCCATCCTAACCAAGTAAAAATAGAGGTGATCAAGGCATGGCCCAGACCAGAAATGCAAAAGCAGATCAGGAGCTTTCTAGGGACAGCAGGGTACTATAGGAAATTTGTACCCAATTACAGTGCCCTGGCTGCTCCCCTATTTGACCTGGTAAAGAAAAAGATGCCTAAGAAAATTGCCTGGGAATCAGCCTGTGAAAAAGCCTTTACCGGACTGAAGGAGGCACTGTGCAGTGCTCCTGTATTGATGAGTCCTGACTATAGCAGACTATAGCACCTCAGACATGGGTATTAGGGCAGTACTGAGTCAGACATCCAGCCAAGGGAGGGATCACCCAATAGTATACCCGAGTAAAAAGTTACTTCCCAGGGAGCAGGCATACTCTACTGTGGAAAAAGAGTGTCTTGCCATAGTGTGGGCTCTAAAAAAGTTAGAGCCATACTTATACAGGCAGCATTTTGAGGTACAAACTGACCACAACCCCCTGGTTTGGCTGACACAAATGGGAAAAACTAATGGTAGATTATTAAGGTGGAGTCTTCCCTTGCAAGGGTATGATATGACGATCTTATATAGGGCTGGAGCATCCAATCAGAACGCAGATGGCTTGTCGCGTCTATATGAAGAGTGAACTGACTTAAGGAGCTCATCCCATGCAAGGGCTAGAGCCCCCAATTCAGCCTAGGTGGGGAGGATTGTGACGCTTGTCCAGCTGGCAATGATTATTGTATGATATTGGTATTAAAAATATGGTCAGTGTATGAAATGTCAGTCTGTGAGATTTGGCCCTTTTAAATTACAAGGCATCAGCAGCTAAAATCACAGGATGTAGTATACTGACCAGGAGATCTCTGTAATGTAATTAACTTCCTTGAGATATTGCATTTTATGGCCTTTTTATGACCTCATGCTTTTGAAGTTGAAAACCAAAGGTGATTTATGAGTCTGCCAGAGGATGAGCCTAATAAACTTTTATGACATCTTAAGAGGAACAGGCCACTTGATACCAACATGGTGTGAAAAGCTATAAACCTCAAAGGAACTGGTTGATCAAAGACTCATAATTTGGGAAATGGGTTTTGCTGATGTTCATATTATTTAAAATACCTCCTGATGGGAAAATCATGTTTGTAATTTTATATTCTAAAAGGAGGAGCTAGATGACTCACAGAAGGGGTGTGGAGACACTGAGTTTAAACTGATACTTGTGTCTGAAATGTAGGTTATATCATCTTGGGACTCTAGAGAGACACAGCTCTCTGATCTAACTTTAAAGGCACTTACAGAGGTAGTACATTAGATAGAAAAGTTCTAAATGTATCATGGTAGGAGTTTGTTCTGTAGTTTTTCTTTTTTTGATTTTATGTGATTGTGATGCTCTTTGATATTTGTTCTGTATTTTATCTTACTGTTTTTATCCATTTTTAGTAAACATTTTCTTAAGATACTGCCAGGGTCTCCTCAGTCATTTTTTGCATGTTATTGCTGAATGAATATTAAGTCTGACAACTGTTCAAGGGCTTGATGTTGTTACTAAGCTTGGTAAAAGGCAAGAATATATCTAAGGTCTCATAGAGTTTAAGGGTTCATTTTGGATACCTGGTTAGGTGCCCTTAGGTGAAAGATATATTGCATCCCCCTGAAGAGAATGTTATCTGAGCCCGTACAGTTGGGTATGCTAGCATAAGATTCACAGTTTGAATCCCCCCAGAACTTGAGACTAAAGGTGATTCGGACCCAAAAGGAGACAGTGAGTTATCCTGTCTGTTACTTGTTCACAATATCGTGCTCCAAGGTTAGCACCGTGGGAGCAGAGGCCTGACCTGCAGAGTGCATTTGTGACACCATCCACCACTTGAGCACCCTGCGAACTGGAGAGGTTACTAGAACCTTCTGTTCCAGCTTATCTGTGAGTTGATCCCACTGCACTCTCAAGGTCCACTTTGGGATCCTCATATGGAGTGTGGCCAGAGGTACTGTAACTATGGCTGCTCTCATTGGGCCCAGAAGCCGAAGAAATGTTCTGGCTGTGACATATCAGCAGCTGTAAACTAGCTGGGCCTGGGCCATCAAACACTCAGCCCTGTCCAGAGGCAGAAATGCTGAGCCTATGACCATATTCAAGACAGCCCCTATATATTGCAGATGCTGGCAAGGAGTCAAAATGGACTTTGGCAGATTGACATTGATCCCCAGAGCATTAATCAGTTGCCTGGTTTGAGCTAGAGTGTGTGTGAGTTGCTCCCTGGAGTGAGCTTTTAGAAACCAGTTGCCCAGGTAAGGGAATACACAGAGGCCTTCCCTGTGAAGGGCTGCTGACACCACAGCTAAGCATTTGGTAAAGGCCCACAGCACAGATGACAGGCCAAAGGGCAATACTCTGAACTGGAAATGTTCACCCTGAAACAGGAACCATAAATATTTCCCATGAGGTTTTTGTATTTCGATATGAAGGTAGGCATCCTTCATGTTGAGGGAACAGATCCTGTCCCCTACCTGCAGTAGCGATAACAGGCCCTGCAGAGTCACCATCATGAACTTTTTGTATTCTATGAAAGAGTTCAAGTCCCAGAGGTCCAAAATTGGCCTCAGATCCCCTCTCCATTTTGGAACTAGGAAGTACTGAGAATAGAACCCTGTGTTTCTCTGTTCCAGGGGTACAGGTTCTACTGCTCATTTCTGGAGCAAGGTGTGAATTTCCTCCAGAAGCAGAGGAATGTACTGTGGAGGATAACAAGTAGGCACTGGTGGATGGTCTGGAGGTAGCTCTAGAAGCTCCAGAGCATGTCCTTGTGCTATTATTTCCAGGACCCAGGCATTTGAGGTCAGCTCATTCCACTGGTCCAGGTGGAGGGAGAGACAACCCCATGCAACCACCACTGGAGGTAATTGTGGCTCGGATGTGTGAAAGGAGGCAAGCTGAGCCAGTTGCAGTTCCTGCCACACTGCCACCTCTAGGGGCATTCGAATGGGCACCTGGAGTGACTGCTGGAGTAGGCAGTCTTCTGCTCCTATACCCTTGCCTGATTGTCTGTTGGTAGTACAATGTCTTGCGCCAGCTGGATGAAAAGCCCCCCCCCTCCGTCTGCTCTTTGGCTAGATGTGACAGAGGGTATGGACTGATTTGAGGGTTCTGCCTGAGGCCTACAAATTGGAGAAGATATCTTGCACATCTGCACCAAATAATTTATATCCTCTGAAAGGGACATTTAGAACTGACTGCTGGACGTTGTTTGCAAAGTCCACCACCCTTAGCCTGAAGTGTCTTCTCAAGCATATTACTGAGTCTCTTGTACAAGCAGAGGCATCTGAAATGTCAGAGGCTATACATAGGAGGTGTTTACTTACATCAGTGCCAGCTGTTAAAGCCTTAAGGAGCTCTTGCTTTGCTGCACCTTCTGGAAGAGCTATGGTGGCTGTTTTAGCTTTCTTTCAGAGTGTGGTCTCGTAATTCAAGATATGGGTCTGGTAGTTTGCAATTCTTAGGCCCAAAGAGGCAGGGGCATAGGTCCTTTTGCCCATGACATGTAGTCTCCTGGGTTCCTTGTCAGAAGGAAGAGGACTGAGATGTTTTGGTGCCTTTGAACTGTCATGGGCAACACTGATGACCACAGAGTCTGCTTCAGGTTGGCCTCCAAACAAAGGCCTACCTGAGGGGGCCATATACATTTTATCTGACTTTCTAGGTATGGCAGCAATTACATTAGGCCTATGCCAGGCAGCAAATGTGGCATCCTCTAGGGCAGGGAGGAGGGGTGAAATTACAATGGGGGGGAGTCAGATAGCTCCAAGAAGTCTATCAGGCTCTTCCTGGTTGTGTCCTGCTCCTCCAAGTCAAACCCCATAGCAGCTTGATGTTGCTGCAGCATAATTATAAAAGAGGGGTCCTCAGGAGGGGACCTAGCTGTGTGAACCATTGAGTTCTCGCTGCAGGTGGAAACTGTGGAACTAGCCCTCTCACAGGGACTTTCTAAATAATCTTCATCCTCTTCCTCATCACCCTGTACCATAAGGTCAGGATTATATTCCATGTCGTCATCCGTCTGGTCGACAGGACAAAGTGTGGGCACTGGCAATGCCATTGACACTCAAGCGGGTATAACCCTGTTAGGCTTCAGCACGGGTTTGAATGATGGAAACTGTCGATGGACCTCCAGGAGTAGGAGGGGGAGGCAAACGCCATTTGACGATGTTCATAAAGGACAACAATATGACATGTACAATGGTGTCCATGTATTCGACAGGAGTGCCGGAGGAGGTCGATGGGAGAGGCAAGGTTCCCTGTGTCGATGGTAATGCATTTGCAGTCTGCCCTAACCTGAAAGCTATGTTGATGGTCTGGGTGGCTGGCAGCATTGTCGACAAAGCGATTGACAGTGCAGAGGTGGTCAGCACCACATGGTCAGATGACCAACAGTTAACGGGGGAGGCTTTCTCTCTCTCTCTCTCTCTCTCTCTCTCTCTCTCTCTATCTCTCCCCCTCTTGTTGTGCTTATGTGACCCAGATCTTTTTTCCTGGGATTTGGATCCCGAAGAGTGTGCCGGCAATGCAGTCGAGCTTTTTTGCTGGAGCTTCTTCTCCATTTGGGTCATCTGCTGCTTTAACAGGTGCTCTTCTACAACAAGAAAAAAAGGTCACACCCTGGAAATGAGAGGGTGCACAGCAGGGCAGTCAGCCCATATAACTGCACTTAAGAAATGGTTAGCTATGCACTCACGGACACCTGAAAAAATAATGAAAGGCCAAAGTCAAATGCAACTATAAGTTTACCGTGGCAAAGTAGCGGTATAACTGATTAGAACCCACAGCTCCAGTGCTTTAACTCTAACCGAGTCTTTGTCAGAGGATGGGTCTAATGTGCATCAGGAGGTTCCACCAATTTATTTTAACCTCTTACAGCAACATACCAAAATTCTAAATGGTGAAACTGACTACAGTTAAAAATATCAATGCAAACAATCACCACTGTGTTGGACATGAAGTTTAGAAAAAGAAACAAATACTACATTCAAAAGAACATGCTAGATATAACAATATAAACAGATACAAAAGACTTGGGGAAACTAAATATAAACAGATTAAAAAGAAACATACACTGAGAACACACAAAACGCACTTCACACAATTTGACAAGTTTGCATATGTCTGAGTTGTATCAAGGAAATGGAAAGAAGAGATTTATAACTAAACTGCAAATGCACTACTGGCAAAAATGGAGGCAAAACAAAACAAAATGAGTATCTGAATAAGATATAGTAAATATCTCCAATCAGATAAAAGTAACAGTACCAGTACATTATTGAAGAGGGGTCATATAATTCCCAATTTATGAAGATGCAGCAGTCACAGTCTTAACTTCTCATACCTGAAAAAAATAATAAATAAAAAATGTATAAATGATTTTATTATACACTAAAATCCCACTTAAGTTGTGAACAAGTGGAAAGAACTTAAGAATGGGGCTCATGTTGTCTTTTTGTATTTTCATTTTTTGTTTGTTTTTATTTTTCAACATGACTACAGTGACAAATAGGAGAAATCAGCGACTATAACAGCATTGTTTCCATGCACAGTCCAATGAGAATGGTCGACAACAGGAAAAGAACTGAGGAGGGAAGGGCTGCCCACGTTTATACAGTATGGGAAAGCCAATGTTTGACATCATCGTGGGGGGCCCTTGGTTGACTGATTACTAAAAGTTTCCATATGGTCCTAGCGCCTGGTAGATTATAATTCCATAGGTGTGGCCTGATGAAAGAGATATCCTCGAAGAAGATCTATAGTTCTGCTGTTGTACCACCTTTCACTGTGTTTCTACACAGCTTGTTTTTACTAAAAGTACTTTACAGTATGTACCCATATTATCCTAAAATTACTTAACGTTTCAGTTCTCTGACTAAAGTACAGCCACTACTTCCCTAGCACTTGTCTCAATGTACTGTTTTGGTATTTTTAGAATCTTTTTACTGCTCTGGTGGACCAGGGCATCTCTCAGAGGTGCCCACTCAGTCGTCACCTCTACTTCCTGCCAAGATCCCCCTCTTCTGGGAAAGAGATTGCTGAACACCCCCCTCCCAAGGATCTTCCAGCCCCACAGAACACCCCCGGGAGGGCCCGCCCCACCTACCTGGCAGCCCTTCTGAGACTAGAAGATCGGTTCTGGTTGGGTGGGCTTGGAAGAGTCGATGGAGGGATGGTCCAGCATTGGAGATGTGGGCAAGGCTCCTGAAGACCTCATCGCCTTCCTGGTCCTCCAGGTATTTTGACTGTGGTTGCCCCTTGGGTGCAGACATGCAATGATGTCTGGGTACTAACATGCCAACGGCCGCCGCCACTCCACCCCCTAATTATGGCACCACTTCCTTACATGGACTTCATCAGGGATGCTAAGGAGCAGTTCAAGTCCCCTAACCCACCCCAGGAAGAGAAAGCAGTCCTCCAGATGCTCAATCCCTACTCTCCCCTTCCCTGCCAACCCGCAGTGACCCATGTCCATTTCTGAACCCGGGTCGCCGGCAAGGCGCGAGATGTGGCATCCAGCACCGCTGGGCTGGCCACCTCAGTGTATCATTGTCACTGAATCAGAATCCACCAACAGCTCAAAAATCTGTAGTGCAATGGTTATCATGTTCGCATAATACGAGAAAAGATCCCCATTCAAAACAGGGCAGACATGTGTTAATTTCAGTTTTTCTTAATCTTGACAAGCATGAAAACAAATACATAGATAATGCTGGCAGAAAAAGGCCCATAGCTCATCCAGTCTGCCCAACCTACCTAACAACTCTGTATTGGCCTTAGTGGCCACCCCTTTTGCATCTAGTCCCATGTGTCTGTGTCACCCTTGTTTGAAGCCGCTCACTCTTCTGGCCTGTACCACTTCTACCGGCAGCTTTTTCCACTTGTCCATCACTCTTTCAGTGAAAAGGTGCCCCTTTTGAATTCTCCCTGCAAGCTTTGGTGTGTTCCCCCATATCACTGTATTTGAGCTCAAGAAGAAAAGCACATTGGCATCCACCCTATTTATCCCATGCAGGCACCTGTATGTTTTCATCATGTCACCATTCTCCCTCCTTTTTTCAAGGGTGCACACATTCATGTCTTGTCACCTCCCCTCATATGTCTTGCCTTCTGCTCCATTATTGAGATTGTTTGCCCTGTGCTGTACTGCTTCCACTTTGTTGCAGTTTTGCCTCAGGTGTGTACTCCAGTGCCTTGCGCAGTAGTCCAGATACCTGTGCAGAGGGAGAATCACTTCACAGTTTCTGCTGTTTATTGCCCTCCCTATGCAACCCAGAAACCTCTATGCAACCCAGCAGCCTCTTTGCCTTACCTATAGCTCTTTGACAATGTGCTGTTGTGTTCAGGCTCTCCAGTATCATGAGTCCCTAGGTCCTTTTCTTCTGTGATACTTTCCAGTACCGCTATTGTCTAGCTATGAAGTCCTGTAGGATTATTATCAACGTAAATCAAGCATAGACATTTTAACATATTGATAAATACAAGGTGATGTTTTAAGCAAGTAATAATACCTGACAGGGTGGGCGGTATTGGACTATACCTGCCTGCCCAAGGGCACAGTGAGTCCGATGCCACAGACGGAGGGCCTTAGAGCACCTGGAAGGGCATGTACAGCCCAATACTGCCCCCCGAGGGTACTATTGCACTTAAAAAAATGGCCATTCATTTTGTTTTTTAATTATAATGATTTGATAAGGAAAAATAGGGTAACATATTAATAAACATGATCAGAAATAGCAGCATGTGTAAAATAGTCCCTTTACTGAATTGCCACTAGAGGGTGCTGCTGCTTATGGGAGCTCATTATTACATTAGATTTTGTCCCTTCATGTTTTATTGAGTGCTTTTCTGCCCCCCCCCCCAAGAGTTTACTCACAGGTTAGTGCCAGACTTTCTGTACATTAAAAATGTTTTTCATCGAAGAGTATGAGCAGGGAGCGAAGGCTGAGTGGTCAGAGTCAGGCGGCCTGACTGAAGAGGGACCTGGAAGATGGCAATGGAATGAGCTGGCAGCAAAAAAAAAAAACCCTGTAGAAACAAGTACATTTCTGTGCGTCTTCCACTGGCTTTACTGTGTGGTTGGGAATACGGGCTAGTCAGCAATGCTAATGACAGGATTGGGAGAATCGGGCCAATGAGCAGAGCGGTGACCGGTGTTGTGAGTTCCACTCCCTACAGACGGTGACGCGGTGCTGGTTTATAGCAGCTACTCCATCGGCCAGGTGTTTGGCAGAGCATAGATCATGATAAGCTCCATCACATTTGAGCACTTTCCTGTGATTTTATTTGCTTAATTTTATAATAAATATGTGTTTTGGTTGTCAACGGATGGCTTTGTGAGATGTAGGGATGGGGAGAGACATTGCCCGATATCTGTTGTGCTGTAAATCTCAATTACTGAGTTAGCACATTTTTTTGAAAGCATGTCAGCATTCTTTGAAGATTTTCTGTGCTGACAAGCTCGAAGTTCACAGAGAGGTCTGTTACCTTTTTGCCAAGAAGGTTGACTTTGTTTCCCATTTCTGTGCTTCATGTTGCGAATGTTCTGCTGCTTGGCATCACACTTGCCCACTCGAGTGTTCGGGGTGAAGGTTACAGTTATGTGGATAAGGATTATTTTAGGGTGATGTGGCATCATGTCTTGGTACTCATTTTGGGTGGGCATTGTTGTCTGGTAGATTCCCACCTAAACGAGTGTCTTTGCCAATCAGATTTCACAATTCATTTTGCCCATTTTCTAAAGTGAGATAAAGTATTTGCAGCATGGTACTTCATATTGTAAGTGTGAAATATTGAACTTGAAGGGCCATAATTACATATTATAAACACTGAAATGGAGGTGGTGCAAAAGTAGAAGGCTATATGGCAGAAAGGGCAGAAGACCAACATTTCTGGAGAAGAAGGTCTATGTTATAATGGATCCTGGAGGCCACATAAAGAGAGGGAGTATAAAGTCCCAAACAGTTGCACTTGACTTGGAGTGTGTGTTCACTGGCATTCTCCAGTATGTGGAAAATAAGGAATAACAGGAACATGAGGTTTCCATAGTGTAGTGGTCATCACATTTGCCTAATATGTGAAAGGTTCCCAGTCCAGATACAGATAAACAATAATCATAAAATGACATAGATACATAGATATAATATAGATGTTGTCAGCAGATAAGGGCCTTTGGCCCGCCTAGTCTGCCCATGAATGCATGTAACTGTGCTTCTTCAAACTACTCTGGAACTAGGTTGTCCCCTTCCCCTGACTACCAGGATACCTTTATGCCTATCCCATGCCTTCTTAAATCCTGTAATCATTTCTGCCCCCACCACCTCTTCCAACGGGCAGTTCCATTTGTCCATGACCCTTTCTGTGAAGAAGTACTTTCTCATGTTCCCTCTGAACCTTTTTCCCTCCAGTTTCATCCCATGTCCCCTAGTCCAGAAGCATCTTTTTCTTTGAAAAATTGTGTTTTCCCACACCTTGTTCCTCCATGTGAGGTACTTATATGTCTCAATCATATCCCCCTCTCCCTCCTCTCTTCCAGGTATACATATTTAAGTCTTTCAGCCTGTCCTCCTAGGGTTTGTGATGTAATACTTGTACCATCTTGGTTGCCCTCCTCTGAGCTGCCTCCACCCTGTCTATGTCCCTACGTAGGTAAGGTCTCCAGGACTGGACACTGTACTTGAGGTGTGGCCTCACTAATGTCCTGTATAGTGGAATTATGACCTCCCTTTTCCTGCTAGTGATACCCCTGCCTATGCATCCCAGCATCCTGTTTGCTTTTCCTGCTGCCTTGTCACACCGACTCCCTACCATTAGAGATGAGGTCCCTTTCCTGCTTGGAGCATTCTATAACTCCCCCGCCCCCAAGCTTATATTGTGTTCCTGTGTTTTTGTGCCCCACGTGCATTATCTTACACTTTTTTTATGTTAAATCTCAACTGCCAATCCCTCGACCAATCCTTGAGCTTCTGCATAGCTCTCCTCATTCTATCCACATCCTCTGGCATGTCCACCCTGTCGCAGAGCTTTGTGTCATCAGCGAACAGGCAAATTTTCCCTTCTATGTCCTCTGTAATGTCACTGATAAAGATATTGAAGAGGACTGGACCCAGCACTGATCTCTGTGGAACCCTACTGGTCACCTATCCCTCTATGGAGTTTGGGAATGGGGTCATAATGTTGCAAGACATTATGCCTCATGGCAAAATCATGCTGCCAATGCAGCATTATTTCTGCCATGAGGCATAAGTATTTTTTCTGTTGGGGGTCCATCCCCCCACAGCCCCCGTTATGGGGGGATGTGCCTCTGAACCCCCTTCCCACTAAAGATTCTCAACTCCGGGGGGGAGAGGGTTCAACTTGGGGATCACACAAAAGAGTAAAAAATAAAAGATTATGGGACCGGGAATCAAACCCAATCTCAGACGCAACACCTGGGTTCTTGCTGCTGTGGCTCAGTTCTGTGAGCCATGGCAGCTGCTCAGCAGAACCCACTCCCAGCAGAGGTCATATCTTCTGCCTGGGAAAGCGCTACAGGTGCAATACCGCGTACAGCAGTATACGCAGTATTGTTCCATTAGCAGTTACAGGGTATGCTGTAGCTGTTTAGCCATAATGTCATACGCTATTAAGCTTGCAACATTATGACCCAGTAGGCGGAGTGACAACCATTTACCACCACCCTCTGTGTCCTGCTACCCAGCCAATTCTCCACCCACCTCACCACCATGTTACCCACTTCTATGTTCCCCAGATTGTTTAACAGCCTTCTATGTGGCACAGTGTCAAAGGCCTTGCTGAATTCCAGGTAGACCACATCCACTGCCGCCCCGATCCACCTCCCTTGTCACTCAGTTGAAGAACTCAATGAGGTTAGTCTGGCATGACCTCCCTCCAGTAAAACCATGTTGCCTTGGGTGCCTTAGACCATTGGCAACCAAGTATTCTACTATTCTTTCCTTCAGGAGTGTTTCCATGATCTTCCCCACTACTGAGGTCAGGCTAACTGGTCTGTAGTTTCCCACTTCCTCTCTGTTTCCACTTTTATATAGGAGGACTACCTCAGCTCTCCACCAGTCTTTGGGTACCTCCCCTGTTTCCAGTAACAGGCTAAACAGGTTGGGAAATTGTTACAGACCTATGAATTCAACTAGGAAACACACAGAAAACTTAATTAATGAAATAACAGCTGCATCGGAAATGGGTGACTCAATCATGGAGATTTCAACTTCCCAGGGATTTCCTGGGACACGCTATCAGGAAATATTGCACTAGAACATACTTTTCTAAATAATATTGTATCACTTGGCCTTAAACAACTAGTGGCAGATCCAACAAGAGGTAGTAATATCCTAGACCTAATACTGACCAATATGGAAACACAAATAACCGTGCCTCAAATAATATGCCCTATTGATGGGAGCAATCATAATGCTGAACTATCTGATATAAAGACAGGCATTTCCAAAAAATATCATGAAGAGTATATAACTGACTATAATAAGGAAGACCTTACCAAAATCAGAGACCTTATTAAGAACGTAAATTGGAGTGAAAAAATGATAGGTTGTTCAGTGGTATCTTGCTGGTCCATTATAAAAAATACAATTGCGAAATGTGTTCAAATGTATGTACCTATCAAAGAAGTAAAAAACAATAAGGGGAAGATACCAGCATGGCTCACTAAAGGTGTTAAAAGACAAATGGCAAAACAAGAAGTAATTTTCTAAACTAAAAGGGTGCAATACCACTCAAACATATGACAAATACAAAGGAGAATTACACAAGCTAAAGAAGCTCAACAAATTAGAAAAAATTAAGATCAAAATGAAAGTAGCACACACTAAAGATAACCTGAAATCTTTTTATTCCTATATCAATATACTGTACATAAAAATGCCCCAAAAACTCGAATTCATAACCCACAACAGCAATATAATAGCTAATGATCAAGAACCATCCCAAGTTTTCAATGAATTCTTCTTTTCAGTATTTAAAAAAAAAGACAGATAAACTAATATGCAAACTGAACCAATTACATTCACAAATGACAAAGTTATAGCATCCATAAAATTGCTAAAACCAAATACATCACCGGGACCACATAACATTAGCCCTAAACTGTTACTGGAAACAATTGAGGTCATCTCCATAGCCCTGACTATACTATTTAATAAACCTGTAGAAACGGGAGTCATACAAGATGATTGGAAAACATCAATTGTTATCCCAATTCATAACAAACTCTGGTCAGAGTCGATATGGCTGTGAAGAGCTTTTGTGATGCTTTTACCCATTATTTCTAATGAATTTGCACAATGCAGATCTGCTGAGAGGCAGTTTCAGTGTGGTCTTCCTTTTACACATTTTTACAATGTATTTTCCTAGAATATGCCTGATAATTGCTATATATTTAGCCCGGATAGTTAACAGAAGAAATGGCATCTTATTTTTGGGTGGTGAAGCACTAGCAGTAGGATAATGGAATGTGTCATACATAGGTACAAGATGTGTGTGGGTGATAACGCCCAGTGGTCATGGACCTCAGGCACACGCATGTGGACCCATTGTCCTGGTGCCATTGCACTACTCACTGTCGGTGAAAACTGATGCTGTACTCACTCACACAGGTCCCGGAACAGGCATGTTACAGTCGACCTATTTGTTTGTACAACTGGGGAACCACAAACGCACTATCCATAGCCTGGATCGTACACTACAAATGCCATTGCAGGATACCGCACCCCATGGCACCCAGGATGCCTCAGTAATCTGGAGGGTGGCATGTTACACAGGGGAACGGGGAAGAGTGTATGACTGCAGGAAGATACAGCATCGATAAGGCATGCATTGGAGGTATGTCAGTTCCCTCTTATGGTTTGCCAGGGATATACACACAGCTGCATACACTGGTGGGTCCACAACTTGTGTAGAGCCCCAATGTATGGTATAGCCACTTAGGTCATTCTGGAGTGAAGGTCCCCAACCCGGGTCCTATGCAGTTGGTGACTGGCTATGGTAGGGCCTGGAGGGCAGTGCCAGTCTCCACAACAGCTCAATTATGGGGGGCACGAGGTTGTCTATGTACCAAGGCAGTGGGTGGAGGTCCTCTATGCTATGGATATGGACCGTGGTTTCCTCTGGTGCGATTGGGTCTGGGGGGCCCTACACTATGGAGCTCTTCAGGGATGGAGTTGGATCAATCAGGGATTGGAGGGAGTACCTTTAGTCCACCAGGGCTGCCAGGCTGCTGTGCACCTGGGTGCACTTCCACAGCCCACCTGTGGGTGGCTGGCTGGCTTAGGTCAGCTATTCATGGCCTATCTGTGAGCCACGCTGCTCTGGGCTGTGAGGGGTGAATTTCCCCACTGAGTATGCCACAGCATGGTATATGCAAGTGAACATACCCTTGACTTGCACGACATAATTATTTCTGTAACACGCCAGCCCATTCCCTTGTGGTAGAAAGGCCTCTGCATGTTTGAATAGCTTGCTGTGGTGCATTGTTGGAGTTGTGTGGCACATCTCACATTTCCACCGGGATGCACTGTGCATCTCCTTTGAACATGGAGGTCCTGGACTAGGTTACCCTGAAGAAATACATTATCAAAATGGAAAAATCATGAACCCACTAAAAACCATATACTGCATCTAATCTGGGACAGCCTGAGTATATACAGTGCAGAAATGTGTAAATGAAGATCCCTATGACAATGAGATGTAGCATCTCCCCTGCGCTATCCAGGATACAAAATACAGGATAAGAAATATTTAAAGGAAATCTACTCTAAACTGAACTTCACTGTGATCACTGACATAAACAAACAGTTTCTTTATTGTAACAGTCACACAGCAGTCTGGTGTACATATGTTATAGGACACATACAAACAGAGGTGAGAAAGAATACATGACTCAGCTGGGACTTGAACCCAGGCTGCTCAGAATACCATTCTGATTGCACTAACCAACTGCACCACTGAGACAACCAGACCATGGACCATCCCTGAGCACATTACTCTTTCTCAAATGCACAACCCAATAGCAACACAAATATTTTTTTGAAACAATCACACCGGAGTGTGGTGTGCATATTTTATGGAATACATAAAAACAGAGGTGAGAAAGAATAAGTGCCTCAGCTGGGACTTGAACCCAGGCCGCCTAGCAGTATTGTGGCCATGAGAATGGTGTGTTGTGTAGTGTGTGTGTGCGTGCGTGCATGTGTATGTATGTACAAAATATATGATAAGAAATATTTAAAGAAAATCTACTCTAAACTGAACTTCACTGTGTTCACTGACATAAACAGTTTTTTTTTTATAACATATTAGAATACAATATTTATTTTGAATGTTGTGGCCATGAGGATGGTGTGTATATAGAGAGAGTGTGTGAGTGTGAGTGTGTGTGTGTGTGTGTGTTGTTGTTGCTCAATATATTTTTTTCCCAAAAAAACAGTAAAAATGGCTTCTTATTGATACATATTTAGTCTAAGCAGTTCACTGAAGACCTGGCATATGTCTGAGACTGCTCATCAGATAGTGTCTGTAGAGGTAAAAAAAACAGTGTAAATCATGGATTTGCTCGGGGAAAGGGTGACATTTATGAGGTATGAATCTTTCTTGAAAGACAATACATTCCCATGTTTAAACTATTATCAAGAAGCTGTTTAAATGCTTAGTATTTAAATGTGCAAATCTCCAGTTTCATAGGCAACCAATATTTAACAAATATGTAACAAGCTGTTTCAGTTTCCTAATGGCATCTGATAAGCAGCTTAAAGTTATGTCTCCAACATTCTTAACAGAAAGAAGGGAATATTTTATTTCAGTTGGCATGGAAGGATACATAGAAATGTCCAAAATATGTGTTCCACAAAACTCCATTTTCAAGCTACAGATAGCAAATCTAAATCTAGGTATTGTTGACACACACCAGCACGGTTTCAGTATTAATCACTCCTATACAGCCAACCTGATCAAATTTTATAACTCAGTCAGTAATAGTATAGATAACAACTAACCAGTGGACGTTATTTTGCTCAACTTTGATAAGGCATTTAACAAAGTACCGCACAGAGAACTAATAAGGAAGCTATCTAAACTAGGAATAAATACACAGATAGTTAACTGGGTCCATAACTGGCTGGAATCTAGAATCCACAGAGTAAGGATAGGGGCAGTATTTCCACACCTTCACAAGTGGGGTCCTGCAGTGACCTATCCTGGGACCTATACTCTTTAATGTTTTTATCAGCGATATTAATACCAACATAAAAATGCTATCACAAAATTTGCCAATGACACTAAACTGGGGGGTGAGGTAGACACTAAAGAAAAGTGCCACACAATTTGCAGTGACCTGGCCCAGTGGCGCTGAGGGTTGAGGCACTGGATGCCACACTTCACGCCATGCTGGCGACTCGAGTTTGGGAGCAAGCTCAGGCGCCGGGGGTCAGCAGGGGAAGGGATCAGATTGAGCACCCAGAGGGCTGCTCTCCTGTCCCGAGGGAGAGTATCGGGATGCCTGGTGCTCTGGTGGCCCCTGGTGGAGATCAGGGGCACCACAGAAGCGCGGCGGCATGTAACAGCTTGCCCGACACTGGCAGGGTTGTCGTGCACTAAGCGTCAAGGGGAGCAAACGCAGAAGGGGAAAAGGGACAGAACAAGGAAAAATCCGGCTCACTGGGATAGGCGACGGCACCTATCTTCCATGCCCAGCGCCGGGTTCGACTCGGCTGGCCTCATCACTCCTCCACCTGGGCCCCACCTGCATGCCAGAGTCTGCCTTGCTAAGAGAGCCCAAGGAAGGAGTCAGGCTACCCTCCCTGGGTGGGTCAAACTGGGGGTGCTGGCTGCAGGGGGGGGAGAGAGAGAGAGAGGCACAGATCACAGAGAACCTCAGGTGGGCAGGCACAGGGAAATGGTTGCCTGAGAGGGTTCCCATGAGCCGTGACCGGAGGGAAAAAGACTTAAAAAAAATAATTTGCAGTGACCTCCTGAGTGTTGAACAATGTAGTACTGAAAACAAAATGACACTCAACCAGGATAAATGTATAGTATTGCATTTCTGTGCAAACAATCCCAAATACCCATACCAACTTAACAACCAAGTGCTCAAATCCTCACTTAAAGAACGAGACCTGGGAATCATAGAAAATACTAGTCTCACATCAAGGGACCAATGCATGTGGGTTGTCCAGACAGCCAACTCAGTATTAAACAGAGTAAAATGTACCTTCATTAACAGAAGCCAATACTTTATTATTCTCCGGTACAGAACTTACATCAGGCCATATCTGGACTTTGGATCACCTTTCTGGAGTCCTCATTACATTAAAAACAAAAAACTACTGTACTAGAGTCAGCGCAGAGAAGAGCAACAAAATTGGTTTCCCACGTAAGACACCTACCGTATGAAACTAGATTACAACGGACAGGCTTAGTTAGCGTTGAGGAAAGAAGAACCAGGGGTGACATGTTGCAGCACTATAAAATCCTTAACAATGGGGACCTTGCTGAGCACTGCGGATTTATGTTCATGAATAGAAATGTCAATCTTAGAAACCATAACAGGCAGCTACACATTCAAAAGGCCAACACATGTAAAAGGGACAATTTCTTTATAATTAGGGCGGTTAAGACTTGGAATCTGCTCCCGCATGAGGTAGTACAATCAAGGAACTCTAGTGACTTTAAAAACAAGTTAGACAGACACCTCAAATGCGATGAAGCCAACACTAACTAAGACACCCACTAAGAGTGGGAGACACTCATGATGGGCTCATGACTTCTTGTGTCTTAACATGCAGAGTAAACTGGATAAACCAACCGAGTAAGCCCCTAACTGGGTGGAAAGATTTATATGAGAATAAGATAATGTTTTTATTTTAAATTGTATACCACAATTACTTTACAGTTGAAATCTCCAGCTAAATTATATCTGCTGCCCTTGCCAGGACAGTCCACAAGTCCACAACATTGTTTTAAATCTATCACGGTGCAGAAGCATCTTCTGTTTCCATAGTGTGGTGGTTATCATGTTCGCCTCATATGCAAACGTCCCCAGTTTGAAACTGGGTGGAAACACAGGTATCTCTTTTTCTTAACTTTGCTGAATGTGAAAACAGATATCTAGCTATAAGGTCCTATTATTATGAATATTAATCAATACCTGTCAAAATAATGTTTCAGGGCACTGTAACTACAGATAAAGCTATCATCCTAGACAATTTAAATACACACTTCACCACAGCAGGGTTAGCCTTTGATACTTCCCAGGCAGCGAAACTCCACACTTCTTCCGTGGTTACGGGCCCCTCACCTAATCAAGATATTCCAAAATCCTTCCAATTCTCCCAAGTCACCTAAAAACAAGTTGAAGACCTGCTCCTTAACCTTGAAAAAGTGCCACTCTGATGGCATTCAACCCAGATTCCTGAAAACAGGATACTTCCACCTCACAGCACCACTAACCCACCTGTTCAGTCTGTCAATCTCGTCCGGTGATTTCCCTCCATATGAAAGACAGCTCATATATTGCCCCTCTTCAGATCTGGTGACACAACTGACCTCAACAACTACTGGCCAATTTCTATACTCCCAGTTCTCTCAAAACTTCTTGAAAAATTAGTCAACGACCAGTTAAGAGACTACCTAAATCAGTCTAACCTTGTAAATCCACTCCAGTCCGGGTTTAGGCCCAACCATAGTACAACCTCTGCTCTAGCCCTAGTAACAAACAATTGGTTTACTGTCTTAGATCATAGATTTACAGTTGGAGCACTGCTCCTAGATCTGAGTAAGGCATTCGATACCATAGACCATAACTTGTTAATAGTTAAACTGAAGGAGCATGGCCTGCATGATACTGTTCTATGTTGGTTCTCCAGTTACAGTATCTGACAGACAGGCTACAACAAATTAAAGCCGACGGGTTGCTGTTCTCCGTACTCCTGCTTACCATGGTACCTCAGGGTTCCATTCTGGGACCTCTGCTGTTCATGATCTATATCAATACTCTCAGCAATAACATCAAGAATGCAAAAATCCATTTCTTTACAGACGACACCGTGCTTTACACTGCTAAACCCTCTCTAGCTGATGTCTGTGCTGAACTTCAACCGGACTTTGACCAACTTCAAAACAACCTCATCCAATCTAAATTGTTACTAAATGGTAAAAATACAAATTGATGTTCTTCCACCCCACACATCCTGCACCGGACCCCAAAAACATTACCACCACCATACCCATGACTACCCTATTAGGGGAAACATTCAATGTGGTGTATAAATTCAATTATACAATAGCAACAAAATTTCTAGTGTCCTGATTGGTCAATGTGTGCCTGGGACAGTGATGTTATTGAACGATAACATCACTGTGTTAAGTCCAGGCACACAGGAGACCGCAGAACATAAGAACATACGGAAATTACCCCACAACTACATCAATTACCACCACTATAAACTGCTTTAGTCAGAATGTCTGTGACATGTAGTAAGTTGTCACAACAAGTCCACCAGCACAAGCACACACACACACACACACACACACACACACACACACACACACATATACAAACTCTCCATCCCTAATTTGGTACTCTTGTGTTTTTTCTCCAAACAGCAGCATTCATTCTATTTTTCAAATCTGGCAGTTCAGTTTCTGTGAAGGAGTGACCGAGCGAGTGAGTGGCGGCTTCTTGAAACAAACAGCGCGTGCACTACTGATTGCAGTCGTCACGACAGTTCAACCTCCTGTGTGTTTGTTCACCATATAACAAAACTAAAAGTTTTCTTAAAACCTGAATTCTGACCAGCTTTGCAGGGAGCCGAAGCCAAAGTGATGTGCATACCGCGTCAGCATTCGAGTGATATTTCAAAGCCTGAGTGGCCGGTTGTTGGCTTTACAGACCACTCACTCAGCACATCAAGTAAAGAAGAAACACTAGTGTGGGAACAACAAGATAAAAGTAAAAAAAAAAAAAAAAGAAAACAGCAGAGTGGGGTATTTACCTGGTAGACTGAAAACAGGCAGAGAGCAACAGATCAATGAAGGAGGGAGGCCACCTTACAAACAGACAAATGGAGACAGAGAGACCTACAAAGAGATACAAAGCAAATGTGTACCAGCAGCGCCACCTGCTGGACAAAAGGAAAAGTAGGGATTCTTTTTTTAATAGGTATACCTACCCTAAGAAAAACTGTAGAAAAAAAACAGCATTTTAAACATGTTTTTGTCATTTTCTTTTTCTATAAAGAGCCATTGTATAACAGCAATAAGGCACACCAGGATGTGTGTTATTGTGTACTAATATCACTTCTCGGGTGCTGAACGCACTTGGCCTGCGGCCTTGTGCTTCAACCACCCGAGGCATGACGTTATTACACAATAACACACACCCTGTCGTGCCTTATTATTTAAATACCTAGGCCTCTGGCTCGATCACAATCTCTCCTTTTCAGCCCACATCGACACACTCATCAAAAAAATTAAGGATGAGACTAGGATTTTTTTACCGTAATAAATCTTTATCCCCCAGCGAGACCAGGAAACAACTGGTCCAAGCTACCATTATACCCCTATTAGATTACGTAGATTTTATCTACAGCTGTTGTTCATCCACCAGTCAGCACAAGTTGGATGTGTTCTATCACTGCGCCATTCAATTTATTACTAACGCACCCAACAGAACCCATCACTGCGAACTCTACTCTGAAATAGGATGGTCCTCAACTACCCCCCTATATACAGTGCCTTCAGAAAGTATTCACCTCCCCTTGGATTTTGTCATATTTTGTTGTGTTACTACCAGAATTTTTAATGCATTGAAATGATTTTTTCCCCCTTGATTCACACAGCATACTTAACAATTTAAAGGGGCAAAAATATTTTTATTGTGTAACAAAGATTTATGAAACATTAAAAACTGAAATATCTTATTTACTTATGTATATTCACCCCCCTGAGTCAATACTTTGTAGAAGCGCCTTTGGCAGCAATTACAGCTTTGAGTCTTCTTGGGTATGTCTGTATCAGCTTTGCACATCTGGATTTGGGGATTTTCGCCCATTCTTCCTTGCAGATTTGCTCAGACCCTGTCAAGTTGGATGAGGAGCGTCGGTGAACCGCAATCTTTAAGGCTTTTCACAGATTCTTAATGGGATTCAAGTCTGGGCTTTGGCTGAGCCACTCAAGGACATTCACCTTCTTGTTCTGAAGCCACTCCAGTGTTGCTTTGGCTGCATGCTTGGGGTCAATGTCCTGTTTGAACATAAATCTTCACCCCAGTCCAAGGTCTGTTGCAGACTGATGAAGGTTCTCCTCAAGGATGTGCCTGTATTTGGCTCCATTCATTGTTCCCTCTATCCTGACAAGTGCCCCAGTCCCTGCCGCTGAAAAGCATCCCCATAACATGATGCTGCCAGCACCATTCTTCATGGTAGGGATGGTGTTACACGGGTGATGAGCTGTGTTCGGTTTGTGCCAGGCATAGCGTTTTGCATTCAGGTCAAAGAGTTCAATTTTTGTTTCATCAGACCAGAGAATCTTTTGCCACATGGTCTCAGAGTCTGCTACGTGCCTTCTTGCAAACTCCAGGCATGCTATTATGTGGCTTTTTCTCAGGAGTGGCTTCCATCTAGCCACTCTCCCATAGAGGTTACATCTGTGAAGTGCTGCAGAGATTGCTGTCCTCTGGACAGGTTCTCCCATCTCAACCATGGAACTCTGTAGTTCTGTCAGGGTGGTCATTGGGTTCTTGGTCACTTCCCTGACCAAGGTCCTTCTTGCCCGGTTGCTCAGTTTGGGAGGACGGCCTGCTCTAGGAAGAGTCTGGGTGGTTCTGTAATCTTTCCATTTCCTAATGATGGACTTGACTGTGCTCCTGGGAACTTTCAACACCCTGGAAATGTTTTATACCTCCCAGATCTATGCCTTCTCACAATTCTATCATGGAGTTCTAGGACAGCTCCTTGGTCTTCATGGTAGAGTTTCTGCCTCGACATGCACTGTCAACAGTGGGACCTTATATAGACAGGTGTATTTCTCTGAAATCATGTCAACCATTTGAACTGACCACAGGTGGACTTCATTCAAGTTTTAAAGTGATCTCACAAGGAAATTGGATGCGTCTGAGCTCAATTTGGAGTGTCATAGCAAAGGGGGTGAATACTTATCAAATCAAGACATTTCAGGGTTTTATTTTAAATTACATGTACAAAAAATTCCAGAAGTTTCATTCCACTTTGACATTATAGAGTAATTTGTGTAGATATGT
The DNA here is from genome assembly GCA_016271365.2 of Neoceratodus forsteri. Taxonomy (NCBI): domain Eukaryota; kingdom Metazoa; phylum Chordata; order Ceratodontiformes; family Ceratodontidae; genus Neoceratodus; species Neoceratodus forsteri. Next base: position 1,307,479,379 of record CM057455.1, read on the forward strand.
GACAAAAAAATCCCATATAAATGTATTTTAATTTGAGTTTGCAACATCACAAAATGTGACAAAATCCAAGGGGGTGAATACTTTCTGAAAGCACTGTAAGAGGCCTGTTCCACCATTAGAGATGGTGAAGTGGCTCCCATGCGCTCTCATAAGTGATTCACGGAGGAAGGCGGATTGTGGAGTGCTCCGCAGCGGCAGCGAGACTTCGTTATAATGGATAACGCCAAGTCCATTGAAAACAATAACTTCGCATTACTCCGCCTTCCCAAACCACTACTCCACCAATTCTTAAGGTGAAGTACATTGAAAACAATGCACTTCACCTCACTTCGCCTTGTTTTTACGCTCCAAAGGAGAATTTTGCATGATTCATGGGATTTCAGGTCACATGGGCTCTAGATTATTCTACACAGCCTCAGTTTGGGGTAGTGTGTGTACGGAGCTGTAGGAGACAATCTGCTCTGAGAGCTATCTGTGATTCAAACCTTCTAAAAGCTGTTAAAAAAGCCTTTTTGAGTCAATTTTTTTGCTGAAACTTTAGTTCATCGATTATAGGAAACCCTCCTGTGCTCATATCATCAAGCGTTTATTGTTTGTGTGTGGATTTTGAATGTTAATGTACAACATTCAGTCTGTGTACTGAGAGACAGTGGAAGTGTGCTTTGGGGGAGGGGCGTATCTGTGGTGTAGGTAGATTAACTTGGAGAAAAAGACAGTGCTTTCTGTTTTAGTGATATTTTTCTTGTATAATTGTGTTAATGTACACACAGTAATATTTTCAATAATTCTTGCCATTTTTTTGCTGATTGTTGTGGTGCAGCAGTGCATAATTTTAGTTTGTTTAAAATATGTGGTTATATTACTGAGGTTTTCAATTTGCTATGCATTACTTCGTGTGTGTGTAAGTGTGTGATGCATGTCATCAAATCAGACACCTTTTATTGTGCCACATAATAATTTCAGCAATGTGAACCTGCTATCCACTGCAGCTGTGTGATTTTTGTACTTCTTTGTGGTATCTTTACTGGTATTAGTATTAGTGACTGTTACTGCAGCAGTGCAGTACACTGCCCTCCCCCCACAGCCTGCCCCAACCGGCAAAGGTATTCTTTTCCAAATTTGAATTTCTGATGGTGAGCACTGGTTAGGTGTTGTGCCTTTGCATCTGTATCTCTTCAGTGCGCAGTGCAATCTTAATCTGTCTGTGCATTTGCATCTCTTTAGGGCCCAATCTCCATCTGTAACTTAAGTCACAGTTGTTTCTTTGGCTTCCCTTCAGAGTACTGGACAGGTGTGGTGCATAATTCTGCATGAAAATTGTACTCATTAATATTTGTTTTTAAGTCGGGACCATCATCACGAGTCACTCGTGACACAAATCACATTCTTCATCATCACGGTCACAAATGCAGTCACGAGTCACGATCATGTCACGGATCACAACATTCATTTTTATGTTCACTTGCACGCATGTAAAAGAACCATAGTGTCACCATACGAGAATTTGTAGGTGTGCCTCCCTACTTCCAATGCCCTGCTGCCTTTTGCAGGCGCAGCCCCACCGCGCCAATGAATCTAAGAGCTGTCTATGACAGCATTTGCAAATGCAGCGGTGTACAGTTGAAAGAGAAGCACTGCAGCATGTAGGCAATTTACTGCGCGGGATGGTATGCAAAGTGCCTACACATCGGCATTCGTAGTGAAAGAGCTGTCATAGACAGCCTTCCCCCCAAACAAGTAACACGCTGGGAGCCCACCCCAGCATGCTCACGGCTCCCCCACACACACACATAGTATGGCCGACAGGGGTGCCCAATTCCCGTCAGCTCCACAGCCCCAAACAGCCTTCCAGGTGCCACGCTGGGAGCCCACCCCAGCATGGCAGACGTCCGTCTGCTGCCCCACACACTTCCAGGTGCCATGCTGGGAGCCCAACCCAGCGTGGCAAACCTCTCTATAGCCGACCGGGTGCCCAATCCCCATCGGCTCCACTGCCCCAAAAAACTTCCAGCTGCCACGCTGAGAGCCCACCCCAGCGTGGCAAAAACATCCTCGTCGTCTTCCTAAAAGAAAAAACCTAGAAAGAAAAACGTTCCCTCGCTGACTGTCTTGTCACTCCCCACCAGCGCCCACCCTCTGCACACACCTGCCGCCCCACCCCTCACTCAATACTTACCTCTGAGTCTGGTGCTGCGATCTTCGGTGGACCGGGAACACGCCTGCACTCTTCAAAGTCAACTGCACACTGAGGAAATGCCGGTAAGCTGTATAATGGAACAAATAGGGTTTTTTCAACTTTGATGCATATCTCAGGCATTTTTGGGAATTTATTCACCAAATTTTCAACATGGGGTTTTTGGGACCCCACCTCATGAATTCTTGTACTGTCATTTTGTTATTCGGTCCCAAAAGGTGATTTTGTGGTCACTGTGCGAAATCACCTTTTGGGATCAATGTACAAAATGACAGTGTCACACCTCATGAGGCAGGCCCTCAAAAACCCTATGTTGAAAATTTGGTGAAAAAATTCCTAAAAATTACTGTTTTATGAGCATGCGTTGCACAGTTCCCACATACGCTCGTAAGTTTGTGAATTTTTAAGATTTGCACTCCAGATTTTCAACATTGTCATTTTAATGCACCACCTTATGAGCAGTACAGCTGTCATTCTTGACATCTCGCCGAAAATGTGTTTCCGTGCATGTAGCGCACAATGACGCAGTTGGTGTGCGAAATCAATGTTTGGGACACATTAAGAAAATCATAGTGACACTGTTCATGAGCAGAGGTCTTAAAATGGCTATGTTGAAAATTTGGTGAAAAAATTCCCAAAAATGACTGTTTTACCAGCATGCGTTATGCAGTTCCTTCACACGCTCGTAAGTTCACGAATTTTTAATAGTTGCACTCCAGATTTTCAACATTACCATTTTATCACACCACTTTATGAGCAATACAGCTGTCATTTTTCACATCTCCCCCAAAATGTGTTTCCGCGCATGTAGTGCACAATGGTGCAGTCGGTGTGCGAAATCAATGTTTGGGACAGATTAAGAAAATCACAGTGACACTGTTCATGAGCAGATGTCTTAAAATGGCTATATGGAAAATTTGGTGACAAAAGTCCATAAAATGACCGTGTTACGTGCGAGCATTGAGCTGTTTCCACGCACCCTCGTAAGTTAATGAATTTTTAATATTTTCATAATTTGTTTTGTAATATTTTCAGTCCAGATTTTCACCACTGGTATTTTTCCACACTTCTTTATGAACAGTACAGCTGTAATGTTTCACAACATGGCCGAAATGTGTTTTCACACTTTCTGCGCAGAAATGCTTGGTCGCTGTGGGAAATCACTGTTCAGAACAGATTAAGAAAATGACAGTGACACTGTTCATGAGCGGAGGTCCCAAAATACCTGTGTTGACAATCTGCTGTAAAAAAATCCCCAAAGTAATTACATTAAGGGTGTGCATTGCGCAGTTTCTATGCACGCTCGTGACTTCACCAGATTTTTTACTATTTTCACTGCAGATTTTTAACATTGCCATTTTTTACACCTCCCACGAATAGTACAGCTGTCATTTTTCACATCCTGTTCGAAATGTGTTTTCGCACCTGTGGTGCCAAATGCCGTAGTCACTGTGCAAAATCAGCTTTCGGCTAACAAACTATTATCACTGTTCATAATGTGGGGGTCACAAAAAATCCATGTTGAAAATTTGGAGTGAAAATACCAACCAATGCCTGAGGTGTTAGGGTTTCTGACCATAACGCCTCACCCTCTAGAGACTGACAGGCATCATGTGACTTGGGATTGTCACCTGTAATGCTCATACCATTCCAACCACACCCACACCCTGTAGCCGGTGAGAGGCATCGAGGTGTGCTTTGGACTCTTCGGCCCCAAAGTTCACCCCATTCTCCTATATTGCACCCATCTCACCATATTTCCTAATAGAATGGGGTAAGCATAAGAGCCAAAGACCCCAAGGCACACCGTAACACTTGTCGGTGTCTGTAGGGTAGGGTGTGGTGAAATGGCATGGCCGTTATGCCTGATGACCCAAAGGCACACCCCACCAATGCCAATGCCAGCAAGCAAACATTTGGCATTAACAAATGCTTGTTTTACTAGTTACTTGGATGTATTATAAGCATGTTTTGTAGTATCTCTCCAGGCTTCACCACCCCACCATTGTACTCATTAATGAGTGTTTTTAAGTCAGGGAGTTTGTGCTACAGCTCATCAGGGAAGTACAGCTGTAGGCATTCGTGTTCCCAATACAGTTCCATATTGGTTATCTCACACCGTTGACACCGAATCACGTTCTTCATCATCACGGTCACAAGTGGAGTCACAAATCACGATTCACGATCACGTCACGAATCACAACATTAATTTTTTTACTAGTTACTTGGATGTATTGTAAGCCCATTTTGTAGTATCTCTCCAGGCTTCACCACTCCACCATTGTACTCATTAATAAGCGTTTTTAAGTCTGGGAGTTTTGTGCTACAGATCATCGGGGAAGTACAGCCATAGGCATTCGCATTCCTTCCCGTACAGCATGTGAGTTACAGTACTGTAAGTAGTGGTGGGCCCCAATTTGCTCCATGAAGTGATTCACTGAGTAATGCAGAATCCATGGAGAACTTCACAATGTGAAGCAGAGTACTTCGCTTCATAATGAGGAACACGAAGTCCATTGAAACCAATGACTTTGCGTTATTCCGCTTTCCCCAAACCACTTCTCCACCAATTTTAAGGTGAAGTACATTGAAATCAATGTAATTCACCTCACTTTGCCCTATAATTGCGCTCCAACTGAAATTCTGCAGTTATTCATGGGATTGCAGGTCACATGGGCTCTAGATTGTTTGGCACAGCCTCAGTTCTGGCCTGGGTAGTGTGTGTGCAGTGGTAGCTGGAGACAGTTTGCTCTCAGAGCTCTGCAATTCAAAACCTCTAAAAGCTGTTTAAAATGCCTTTTTGAGTAATATTTTTTGCTCAAAATAGGAAACCCTTCTGTGCTCATATTATCGAGTATTTATTGTTGAGTGTGGATTTTGAATGTTAATTTAGAACAGTTAATCTGTGTACTGTGAAGTGTGCTTTGGGGGCGGGGTGTATTTGTGGTGTAGGTAGATTAACTGGAAGAAAAGGCAGTCTTTCTGTTTTGGTTATATTTTTCTTGTATAACTGTGTTAATGTACACACAGTAATATTTTCAGTAATTCTTGACATTTTTTTTCTGATTGTTGCGGTGCAGCAGTGTATAATTTGTCTTTTTAAAACATTTGGTTATATTACTAAAGGTTTTCAATTTACTATGCATTACTTGAGTGTGTGTGCAATGCGTGCCATTAAAGCAGACACCTTTTATTATGTTACAGAGTAATTGCAGCAGAGTGAACCTGCTATCCACTGCACCTGCATGAATTTTTTATACTTCTTTGTGGTATCTTTACTGGTAGTGGATTGTTACTGCCGTGCACTAATCCCCCAACTGGCAAAATGTATTCCTTTCCAGATTTGGATTTGTGACTTGTGAGCACTGGTTAGGTGTTGTTGTGCCTTTTTGAATGCATTCCTTGAGTGTGCAGCACAATCTTAATCTGTCTGTGCATTTGCATGGCACCATTAATTCTAGGAGACTGCATTTTTTGTTATGCTCTCATTTTACTTTGTCAGCACTAGGGAATTTTATGGACACAAGACAGTAGCATTTTGGGGATGCAGGGTTTTAAATAATTGATTAGCAGTTTTTTTCTTGGGACAATACTAACTGTACAGAAAGCATTTATATAGGTTTTCTAGAAGTGTTAAGTTTGTTAAACACAGTGAGGCAAGTGTTATGCATTTTCACAATGTTTTAGAACTTTTATGAGCAAAACGCTAATCAATTTTTAGAGTTAAATAAAACCCTGGGATGCACATTAATTCTGGTGACTCTGTGTGTGACCTGACCACTGCGAGCATGACTCAGTGCACCATTAATTCTGGAAGACTTTGCATTTCTTGTTACACTCTTATTTCACTTCATCAGCCCTGGGGAGATTTCTGGACACAAGACAGTAACACTTTGGGGATGCACATTCATTCTGGTGACTGTGTGGGTGGGATGCTGTCAATATTGTTGTCACTCCGCCTTACTTCGTGTTTAAGGCGGAATGACAATGCGAAGTAATAATAACAAGGCGAAGTGAGCCTTTCCTATGGGGCACTCCGCGTGGGAGTGCCAGCGCGAAGTGGCCACTTCGCGTTCATTTCGCCAGCAGATTTTAAATTCGCTGTATCTCTATCCACCATACCTGAAGTTGCTACTCACTCAGAAAAACCTTGCTTATTACCCTTGATGTTCCAGGTTCAATATGCTCTATAGTAAAGCTGCCATTGGCTATGCCTTGCCATTAGCCTGGAACAAACTACAAACTATGATTAAACTGACTTACCTTGTACCACTAACTTCATTTAAGTCCCTAATCAAATACATGCAATTGCCACCCATTATTACCCTTGCCACACTTGGCTTATCCCTCCCTCCTCCTCCTCCTCCTCCTCTGCCCCACTCCACCCCATCCCTCCACCCTTCCTCTCCCCTTTCTCCCTACCACTGACCTATGTTTCAATGATCTGTATGTTAACTATATACCATCGGACCTCAATCTCTGCAAGGTTCAAATATTGCCATAGGCTTCCTTACTGATGAACTATGAATATTGCACAGTTCCTCAATATTGTTAGACAAAAACCTCTTAGATTTTCAAGCAATGACATATGTATAGCTCTTGTTTCTCTTTACCCTTGTTTATGACTTATGTATTGCACTTCTCACATTTGTAAGCTACTGCTGTTATTGTATAATACTGTTTTGTACTGTTTTGAGCCTCACAGGACCTTCTTGAAAATGAGCTTGCTCAATGGAGTTTTCCTGGAAATAAACTTGAACTAATCAAGCAAAGACATTTTGTTAACATATTTTAGGTGATGTTTTTTAATGAGCTATTCATACCTCTTAACTGTCACGGATTTTCAGTGACTTACAGGATTGACAGTGACCCAAGCCCCTGTATCAAAGCTACAGAAATTCAGAATACACATAAGGAGCCAGAAGAACTGTGGGTCACCCTGGAAACAGGAAACGGGACAGCCATAAGAACTGGGGTTGTCTACAGGCCCCCAGACCAGAGGGAGGACATAGACACATTACTGTTAGAAGATATACAAAACATGACAGCTAAAGGGAGGTTCTGATAATGGGAGACTTCAACATGCCAGATACAGATTGCTCAATACCAGCAGGAACATCTGCAGAACTAGACTCATAGTGGATTCCCTGCAGGGGAGGGCCTCAAACAACTGGTACAGCAACCCACAAGAGACAGGGCTATCCTAGATCTAGTACTGACTAACAAAGAAGGGATCACAGATCTCCAGGTAGAAGGTCACCTGAGGGCCAGTGACCATCACATGGTATGGTTCAATTTGGCTACTACATCTAAATCATCCCATTCCAAGGCAAAAATATGGGACTTCAGAGGAGCTGACTTTGATAAGATGGCCAACAGAGTTAAGCTAGCCCTGGCAAAAAGAAACACAGGTGAGGAGGTACAGGCAAAGTGGGCAAGCATTAAGGATACAATACTTGAAGCAACATCCCATTGTGTTAGACAGAAAAGGAAGTGCAAAAGAAGAAGGAAACCACTTTGGTTCTCAAATACAGTAGCAGAAAGGTCAGAGCCAAAAGGCTGGCCTTCAGGAAATATAAGGAACACAGCGGGATGAAGATAGGGAGGCATACCAAACTGCCCTAAGGGAAGCAGGTAAGGCAGTAAGGCAGGCAAAGTCCCAAACTGAGGAAACACTAGCACGAACAGTAAAGAAGGTGACAAGACTTTCTATAGATACATTAGTGAAAGGAGAAAGTCCAGAGGGGTTGCTAAGCTTTAATGAGAAAAGGGAGCATGTGAGGAGGAGGACCCTGTAAAGGCATCTATCCTAAATAGATACTTTTGCTCAGTATTTACTGAAGAGAAGGTAGGGCAGGCCCACAGCTCAGCATCATGGACACAGGGGAGGGAGGTGAGCACTACTCCTTCACAAAAGAAAGGGTCCTACAACAGCTTGCTAAGCTCAGGTGGATAAGGCAATGGGACCTGATGGCATACATCCCAGGGTACTTAAGGAGCTAAAGGAGGAACTAGCAGAGCCATTAGCAGAATTGTTTAGTGAGTCTCTGAGCACAGGAGAGATCCCAGAAGACTGGAGAAGGGCTCATGTGATCCCGCTCCACAAGAGTGGTAGCAGGGAGGAGGCGAGGGAACTGAGACCAGTCAGTCTTACCTCAGTAGTGGGCAAGATTATGGAGGCACTCTTAAGGAAAGGATAGTGCAACACCTGGAATCCATAGGCACAGGATCCAAGACTGCATGGGTTTACAAAAGGAAGGTCCTGTCAAACTAATCTCATAGATTTCTTTGACTGGGTAACCAGAGTGGTGGACCAAGGGGGAGCAGTTGATGTCGCCTACCTTGACTTCAGCAAAGCTTTTGATACTGTTCCACATAGAAGACTGATAAATAAGCTAGGTAGGCTCGGGGTGGGTCAGAAGTTGGTCAACTGGGTGGCAAACTGGTTGACTGGCAGAAAACAGAGAGTGGTGGTAAATGGTATACAGTCAGAAGAGATGCAAGTCACAAGTGGGTACCTCAGGGATCAGTCCTGGGGCCAGTCCTATTCAACATCTTCATTAGTGACCTTAGATGGACTAGAGGTAAGGCTTGTCTGTTTGCAGATGACACCAAGATCTGCAACAGAGTAGATGATCTAGATGGGGTGGGCAGAATGAGGAGAGATCTGGATAAACTAGCAAAATGGTCAGAAGAGTGGCAACTGGGATTTAATGCAAAGAAGTGCAAAATCATGCATATAGGGAAGAGAAACCCTGAAGCCACTTATAGGCTCGGAGGGAGTTGCTAGCAGTCACAAAGGAAGAAAGAGACTTGGGCATCATCATCACTGATGACCTAAAATCATCCAAGCAGACCTCTAAAGCAGTAGGTAAGGCTGAGGGGTGTTAGGGTGTATTAGTAGGGTATCACAAGTCGTAAGAGGGAGGTAATAATCCTCTGTACAAGACATTGGTTAGGTCCCATCTGGAGTACTGCAGCATTGGAGGCCACACCTTCACAAGGACATTAACCAAATTGAGGCAGTCCAGAGAAGGGCAACCAAATGGTGCAGGGACTGCATCAGAAGACATATGAGGACAGATTAACGGAGCTTAATATGTATACCCTTGAGCAAAGGAGGAGAGAGGTGATATGATCGAGACATTTAAACACCTTAAGGGCATAAACAAGGTGAAAGAGTCTAACGTGTTTAAATATAAGAAAAATAGCAGGACAAGAGGACACAGCATGAGATTAGAGGAGGCGATTAAGGGGAATGTGAGGAATTCTTTCACAGAAAGGGTGGTAGATGCATGGAATGGCTTACCACAAGAAGTGGTGGCGATACTGCAGGGCTTCAAACAGGCATGGGATAGGCATAAGGAGCAATACAAATGACTATGAATAGATAGGTCACTGACAGAGCAAAGGCCGATGGCACATTTATAAGGTAGAAAAAGAAATGGGCAGACTGGATGGGCCTTGCGGTCCTTATCTGCCGTCAACTTCTATGTTTCTATGTTTCTATACCGCATACACGCACTGGACTCCATGTACATGGAAAGAAGCCAGGTGTACCATACTGCTGATGTCATTTTCCCCTTAACTTTCTTATTTCCTTCATTCTGATTTGAACTTTCATGCCTTCCAGCTGTGGGCCAGCAGCACCAGGGCAGATTGAGTCAAGGAGCCAATCACGTGGATTCCTGACTGCCCCCACCCTGACCCCAGTGTCATAGCATCAGTGGTGAGAACTTGTAAGCTCTCAGTCAGGTCCACTCCTGGCCCATAAAGGCCTGGCACACCACAGCACTAGTTACCTACCACCCCGGGACTCAGGAGGAACCAAAGGAAGAAGAAGAAGAAGAGCTTAGAAGGGATGGTTTACCACCAAGGACACCACGCACCATCACTACACATCCCACACACAGCTGAGTAACCGCTCACTCACTGCAGGGATGGGAGTACACACTGCTGCTAGATGAGTGAGACAGGAGATAGAACTTGTCCCTGGAGAGAGGAACTGGCCAGGAATCTAGCCAGGCAGAACAGGGCTACTACAAAGAAAGCTGCTTGTTATAAGAACTGTAATTTACTACTAGGCAGCCTTTTTCTGTCTCTGACTCTGGCTGCCCTCTTCCAGTGCTTCCCGGCCACCCTTGTGTCTCTGCGGGTTGTCCTCTCTCTTCCTCCTGATGTGGTGCTGATTCCAACTCCCCAGCCACTAGTATCACTCCGCTTCCTACCTGGGCAGTTAATAGTTCCTATTTGCTCCTGTGCAGAAGCAGGCTGCCTGCAGCTGATGAAGCTGAAGTTCACGGACAGTGGTCTAGAGAGCAGAAAGGGAAAGATTATCGACTGGGGCAGTGCTGCATGGACTAGGATTCAGACCTGAAGAGTGACTGGAGTTCAGATGACCATGCTGGACCCTGCTGCAGCTATGTGAGGTAAGGATTTCATTTAATGACATTGGATGAACCCCCCAAGACACACTTGAAACAAGCTGCCACAGCTCAGGGTGCCTTTCCAGGAACAAAAATAAAATAAAATTGAACAGCAGTGCTATGTAGTCTACAGATGGCTGAGTTTACAGCATTTAACAATAGCAGCAAACACAGCAGGGTGATCTCTACAGGTGGTTACCAAGACATCACATAAGCGGTACAATGAGCAATCTTTTTGTAAAAGAGTAAGAGTTAAGACTGCTGTTGTAAATCGAGAGCTGATTGGCTAAACTGTGGATCCTGCTACTCCACTCTGTCTATCCCTTTTACCATTTGGACACTCTGATCATGTTCCCTTGTGTCCCCTCTTTCTTCTCTAGACTACAAAAGTGAGACTATCTTTCCTAGTAGCTCTTAACCCTTAAACTATCAGCTTGGTTGTTGAGATATCAAGTGATGGTATGCCATTGAAAATTAGTGCATTAGATGCTATTAATATGATAGCTCAAAACAAAATGGTGCACCTGGACCCGATGGTATAGCACTAGTATTCTTAAAAAATGTGGCATCTGAATTATCAGGTCCTTTGGCACTGATATTTAATGAATCATTATCAGAAGGCAAAATTCCTGACGACTGGAAGAGGGCTGTCATATCCCCAATATATAAGGGTGGCAATAGAAACAATGTCCAGAATTACAGACCAATTAGTCTGACTTCTGTCCTAGGAAAATTACTTGAGAAACTAATTCAGAAATACATAACTCAACACCTAGAGGACTATGGATATTTAGATAGTACTCAACATGGTTTTATCAATGGCAGATCTTGCCTAACTAACCAACTGCAATTTTTCGAATCTGTCAGTGCAGCATTGGACAAGGGCTTACCAGTCAACATAATTTATTTAGATTATGCTGAAGCCTTTGATACCATATCTCATAAAATATTGATTGATCATTTAATTAAACTTCAAATATATCCTTGCATTATAAATTGGATATATCTTGGTTGGATAACAGGACTCAGTGTGTTTCTATAAGAGGTTTCCAATCCACCAGCAGTCCAGTTACAAGTGGAGTTCCACAGGGCTCTGTCCTGGGCCCAACACTATTTAATATCATTATAGCATCTACGTTGTCTCCAGACTATGGATGGATTACTAAATATGCTGACAACTGTAAACTGGGAGGAATTATAAATAATAAGCAATCAGCAAATCAGTTACAGTCAGCATTAAATTCTTTGGTATCCTGGACAACTAGGAATCAGACGCAGTTTAACATACCTAAATGCAAGGTTATGCATTTGAGGAAAAGTACCATCCAGTACCAATATACTATTAATAATCTAGTTGTAAGCAAAACAGAATAAGAAAAGGACTTTGGTACACTAGTTTTCAAACAAACTTGAATTTAAAGAACATGTCAAATGCATAGTCAACAAGATTAATAAATTAATGGGATGTATGCTGAGGAATATAAAAGCAGGGAACCCGGAGTCCTGCTACCATTATATTCAAGCCTTATTAGACCCAATTTGGAATATTGTGCCCCCTTTTAAGCCCCTCAAAAAATAGGAAGTCAAAAACAAATTGAAGGAATACAAAGAAAATTTACCAAAAAATGAAAGATTTACAGGGATCTGGAATACTCAGAGAGATTACAAAAGCTAGGTCTGTATTCAACAAATTACAGGTTTCTAAGGGGTGACATGTCTAACATACAAAGCAGTACACAACGAGGCACTATTTGAAACAACTGGTCTAGTCAAACAAAACAACACCATTAATACACGATCTCATAAGTATAAATTAAAAGCAGATACAAATAAGACTGGAAAATGAAACTCTTGGTTTACACAGAGAGTAACCAGTTCCTGGAATAGTCTACCACCTGAAGTAGTAATGAGCGACACTATGCTAAAATTTAAAAATAAATTGGATAAACATATGGGTAATCAGAAATATTACTTCCACCTTTAAACTGGTGGCGAGTTCCAAATAGGTTCGCCTCTTGAACTCGTATTTCCTTCCTATGATTCTTATGATTGGTGGCCCAATGCTGGAACCTCTATAACATATCATGTTCTTTCTGTACTGAAGTGAGGGAAAATGGTATAGTATCCCTGGGGCAGGCTACCCTTCTATTACGTGCCAGAAAATCCATTTCAAAAATAGTAGCTTGCTGCAGTACATTGTTTGTCAGTTTAAGAATATAATGAATTAGAATTTGACACAAATATAAGAGCCATTTATCAAAAACTTTTACAAACATATGAAAAGAACCAGCAGAAGACCACCCGGTCTATTGCATCTGCTTGGTAAGTGATGCAGGGTCTGGCCTTACAATTTAAGCCAATGACCCTGCCCCCCAACTGTCCATCCCTCTCCGCCCCTTCTCCCCTTCCTTGTTCCCAACAGTTCTCTTTGTGCTTGTCCCAGGCTCTCTTGAATACTCCCACTGTCCTTGCTGATACCACCTCCTCCTCTGGCAGCTCATTCCAGGTGGATACCACCCTCACTGTATAGAAATGCTTCCTTACATCCCTTCTGAATCTCCTCCATCAATTTTAGGCTATGCCCCCTAGTTGTGCTGTTGTCACTCATTTTAAAGAGACCCTCCCTTTTTACTCCATTAATTCCCTTCATGTACTTGAAGGTCTCTGTCATGTCACCTCTCTGTCTTCGCTCTTCCAGGGAGTACCTCCCCGGCTCCCAGCCTCTTCTCACAGGACCTATCCTATAGCCCCTCAATCATCTTGGTTGCTTTCTTCTGGACCCCCTTCAACATGCTGATGTCCTTCTTAAGGTAAGGATGCCAGTACCTCACCCCATATTCCAAATGTGGTCTCACCAGTGACTTGTACAATGGTAAAATAACCTTGCTCCACCTACTACTGAATCCCCTTGCAATACACCCCAGCATCCTGTTAGCCTTTGCCACTGCCTTTTTACACTAAGAGTTGTGTTTCAGGTCACTCATAGTCACTATCCCTAGATCCTTCTTTTTGGAAGCAGTTACCTCAACCCCTTCTATGTAATACTCTGTCCTAGGGTTCTTGGCCCCTATATGCATCACTTTGTACTTTTTAGTACTGAAACCAAGTTGCCAGATTCCTGACCATCTCTCTAGTCTGGAGAGGCCTTCAGGCCCTGTATCTTTTCCTTGGTGTCCACTCTCCCACACAGTTTGGTGTCATCCACAAACAGGCAAATGTTGCCTTTAATGCCTTCCCGATGTCAGTTATGAAGACATTGAACAACACTGGCCCCAGCACCAATCTCTGCAAGACCCTGCTGGTGACCTCCTTGGTGCTGGAGAACTTACCCCCAGCCACTACTCTCAGGGTTCTACCACTCAACCAGTTTTCAACCCATCTTACCATATTCTCCCCCACTTCAGATCCCTCAGTTTCATTATCAACCATTTGTGTGGTACTGAACTGAAGGTCTTGTTAAAGTCCAGGTATATGATGTCAATCACCCTCATGACCCAGTCGAAGAACTCAATCAGGTTCATTTGACACAATCTGCCTGCCTTTCATCTTGTAGGCCATTCTCCTCTATGCACCTCACAGTTTTGTTACTGTTTCAATAAATTAGAAATGACAAGGCATAGACAGCACTGAGAACATGACTGAAGTTCATAAACAATTTATTTATTTATTGAATCTTGGATTAACAACCTTTGAACATTACTGATCCTTTACAAAGGTTCCACGTCATATGAATACAGGTAAGTAGGCAAAAGAATCACAAAAAATACATTACAATAGACAAAGGAGTAGTGAATAACTATATACAGGTAATAGGCAACAGAGTCTAGTGGTGCATTACAATCAATAGAGAAGTCGGGAGAAATAGTATTACAGGGATTAAAGCGCAGTCATACAAGTTAAACAACATATTTACAATGGTGCAATAATACAGAGTTGCAAGAATTAGACACATAGTTTGTGCTAGTACCAAGAATGTGAAAAAAATAGCACAGCACAGGAGCTACTGGGTGAAAAATGGGGAGGGGAAATGGGGTATGAGACAGTGGGAGGGGGCAGCTACAGGGGAGCAGAGTGGGGAGGAGCTGAGAAGGGGAGGGGATGACAGAGGAAGAAAGGGGTACCAGGGAGATGGGGAAACAGGACAGGTGAAGGGGGCAACAAGATGTTGGAGAAGGAGCAACCCAGAGGGTATTGTTGGTGCTGTGAGCGGAGGAGGAGATAAATGCAGCTGGAGAGATGGTATGGAGGTGTGACAGGCCCATGAGGAGCTGGGTCAGGAGAGAGACTGGCCTGTAGAGTTTGCCGCCCAGGTTTAGGGGTTAAGGCATGAGTAGCTGCAGGATGCAGAGGCTAAAAACAGAAGCTGAGGAAGCACACGGGAGCATAGGAGAGGAGGGGAAAAAAGTGCAGCAGACAGGGCAAGGCAATGAACAACCTTAGGAGGTGGGATCACAGTGGCACTCGCTGCACGAGATAAGATGTGCACGCAGTTGATGCTTGAAGGGGCCAAGCTTTGGTTCAGAAATGAGGGCAGTACTAAGAGAATAAAGCTAAAGAGGGGCATTATACCCAAAGAAACACTGCCCTTGTGTTGTGTGATGAAATGGGACTTAGAAGGCAGGTTTATATGTACCTCTGGTGAGTCTAGGGTTTACTGAGGGGCTGAGGAGAGTCTGTACACCTGGGGATGCTAGGCCAAGGGAGGCCTTTTTTGCTAGCAGGCATACATGGAACTGGATTCTGTTCCTAAGATTGAGCCATCCGGTGTTGGAATACAGCGTACATGTATGAGTTGAGCGATGGGCCCCAAGTACAAGCCTACAGGCTTTGTTGAGAGCAACCTCTATTTGCTTAAGTGCAGTTTTAGAAGCAGCTCCATAGACTACTAGACCATAGTCTATCACTGACAGGACTGCGCTATTTACTGCCAGTTTGATTGCACTATCGGTGAGGCAGTGTTTGTGGCGGCAGAGTTGCCCTAGTCTGGCATTTGCTGCATTGGCAACATGGTCAATATGCAGCCCATAACAAGACAGCAGTCAAATGTGACCCCGAGGTATTTGAAATTGCTGACCATTTCCAACAGGTCGTTGCTGCAGTTGTGTATCTTTTTTTTTTTTTCATTAACTGTTTATTCTCCTCAGCTCTGCAGGAGACATCTGCTCCTCTTCCAGGCTCCTGATCAGCACCTTTCAGGACCCTCGAGCCCTTATTCCCCCACGGATTCCCCCCCATGATGGGGTGGAAGGAAGGAGGGCTGTCCTCCCCTCTTCCAGAGACACATACCCAGAAGTGCAATTTCGAGCGGTCCCAGGGTGATGCCACCAGTGTGCTGGAAGGGGCGTCATATGCCCACAGCCATCTTTTTCCTTGCTGTTACTCTTGACCCTCCCCTTGTGGCTGTGAACGTGTGCACGTGGAGGTGTGGGCACATCACGAAGCCACGTTTCTCATCTCCCAACTCTGGCATTGCCCATGCATCCACCAGAGGGCAGCCAAGGAGTGGGACAATGCACACACCCATCCCTGGGAGAGGAGATCTGTCATCGGACTCTCAATCCTTTCCTTCCCCTACCAACCCCTGGTGGCCCAAGCTCACTCCTGAACCTGGGTCGTCGGCATGGTACAAGGTGTGGTGTCCAGCGCCTCAACCCTCAGTGCCACTGGGCTGGCTCAGTTGTGTATCTTCATGGGATAAGCCTTATGATGGTTGTGGGAGGAGGCGAGCAACATTGCCTTAGTTTTCTTGTAGTTCAGTAGAAGCCTGGCATGACGGAACCAAGCAGTTTGCAGCTGCTTTTTAAGCAGGTCAGGTGCAGGGTAATGTGTGTACAGCACAGCACAGTGTCGTCTGCATGTAAGAGCACATTGTATTGGCAAGTTTTGGGAAGGTCATTTAGGAATAGACTGAATAGCAGGGGGCCCAGGATAGAACCTTGGGGTACTGCTGTGGTAACAATTTGACAGTCAGATAGAGCATCTTGTATTTTGACCAGCTGAGTTCTCATAGAGCGGTAGCTCCTGAACCAGCCTAGGGACACAGAGGAAATCCCTATGTGGGCCAGCTGACTTAACAGTAGATCATGATTAACTGCATCAAAGCCCTTGGTGAGGTCAATGTAGATAGCCCCACCAAGGACCCCTGGTTCAGTGGCTCATGAATGGAACTGGTGTACTCCACAAGGTCTGTAGTCATACTATGCACCTTGTGGAATCCGTGCTGCTGCTGACACTGAAGTTTGCATTTGGCGAAGTAGTTGACTAGTTGGTCATGTGCTATTCTTTCGAGGGCCTTTGATAGGGGCAGGAGAATTGATATAGGTCAGTAGTTAGAGAGATTGGATCAGTCGTGGCTTTTGAATACAGGGGTGACAACTGCCGCTTTCCAGAGAAGTGGGAATTTGCCTGTGCTGAGCAGTAAGTTAAGGATCCTGGTTAGTGGAGGGAGTAGAACATCCATGGTTTGGGCAACTAGTTTGAGATCTAGCGAATCACTACTGAAGCTGTTTTTTTTTTTTTGAGGACTTGTTTTAGGTATTGATGAGCTTCAGCTAGAGTGATAGCTTTGAGGTAGAAGGGGGGTGGGAACATGTTAGGGGGTGAGGGGGTGTTATTGCCAATGTTTGTTCCTGAAATGGACTCCATGAAATCAGAGGGAAGCACGCTGCTAAGGTTGGAAAGGTCTTGTTGAAGGCATTAGCAATGTCTTTAGTGTCTTGGGTGATAGTTCCATTGGTGTTGATTATTATGGGAGGAGCTTTGCTGGCTTTCCCAGTTAGGGATTTCATGTTTTCCCAGAACATGCGACTGTCGCCCTAAGAATTGTTTAGTTCATTTTTAAAGTGTGCACTCTTGGCCAGATGGATGGCACTGGTACATTTGTTCTGTGCAGTTTTATAATTTTGAAGGTCAATGAGAGATGCAATACTTTTGGCCTTGTGCCATAGAGTGTCCCTAGTCTTCATTTGTTCAAAGAGAAGGGGCGTGACCCAAGACTTACTGGACCCCTTGATTTTTCTCTTTCTGACTGGTGCATATAAGTTGCAGGAATTGTTAAAGATGTTGATAAAGCACTCAATTGCCATATCAACATCAGCTGCACTGTATATGTCTGATCAGTCTTGTGAGCTGAGGTGGGTTTTAAGTGAGGCAAGTTGCCCCTTTTTTAGCACATGTGAGGTGACTGTTATAGGAGGGGTTTTAGGAGCCTTATTGTACCAGGAGCATATAACAATGGAGTGATCACTGATGGTGTCAGGGAGTACAGTGGTACTGGATATTCTGTCTGGCCTGTTGGTTATTAACCAGTCTATCAGTGTGCTAGTGCCTGTATGATAGTTTGTCCATGTGGGGGACTCCACCATTTGCAACATATCAATGGCTGTGATGGTATCTTTGTACGGTGCTGTCTCGGGGGACAGCCAATTGATAATGAAGTCCCCCAACACTAGAACCTCTCAGGTTTTCCGGAGGTCAGATAGGTAGTCAATTGTAAGTTTGAAACCTATAAACTGTTTTTTAAGGGGGATGTAGACAGATACAAAGGTGAGACATTTTCCTAGTGCACCAAGTTTCAACTGAATGGCAGGCATTTGGGTGCTGTCCCCAGTTGGAAGACTGGGGAGTGCCCTACTTTGAGGGGCATCTCTGATGTAAATAGTACATCCACTTCCACACTTCCCCAGTCTGTCTAGTCTGTAAGAAGTGTACACTTCAAGCTGGATTGCCTGGTCGGGTGTTCTTGGGGTAAGCCAGGTTTCTATGAGAGAAAGAATGTTGGGTTTATGTTGCACCACCCAGGCTTGTAAGGAGTCATACTTGGCTAATAGGCTGCAGATACTGATTGAAATGATTGTTAGTCCTCCAGTTTTCTTGACAGTTGTGGGTGTTTTTGGACCTATCATGGGTCCAGGATTGGGATAAATATTTCCTGAGAGCAATAAAAGGAGCCAGGCCAAACTAATGGTGTGGAGTCTGAGTAATCTTTTTGTATGTAAGCTGTTGTGGGAGATCTGTTTGCATGTATTTTTGTCAATAGCAGTAATTGGAATGTTCAGTTGAGTGGGGGGGGAGGTGCATTCTAGCCACATTCTGTGTATGGCATGTGGGGCTAGAGGGACTGATAACAGTGCATATGGTCTTGGTCGCAGTGGGAGTTATGGGGTACAGAGGTTGCGCTAGTGAAAATGATGATAGTAGTTCATGGGTACTGGTGTTTGGGGAGGGGTTGGGGGAGGGTTGACGGAAGTGATGTTATAAAGGTGAGCAAGAATAAGCTGCCATAGCGGAATCCGTGAATGAGGAAGGGTTAGGGTCCCAATGCTGCACGCTGCAGGGTCAGGATGTATGTGAGGGGTAAGAGGGGGGGCAGAGTATAAGTAGGGTGTAATATGCCTGGATATAAAGCCAGGAGAAACTGGGAGGAAAAATAGGGCTGATAGAATAGTGTAGAAGTTAGCTACTAGCCTATGACCTTAGAAGGTTGTGAGTTCAAGACCCAGGAGAAGAAAGATAAGAAACAGGGAGCTGAGAGGGGTTAGAGGCCAGAGGTGGATTAAAGATATGTAGTGGAGATAGGGAGTTGGGATTGGGTGTATACCTGCAAATAGAAAACTAGGGACTTAGCTACACAATGTCTCCAAACTCACATGACAGATCATGTGACCACAGGTGCCCTATAAAGCAAATGACAGCAGGCAGTTGACATGTAGTGTCAATGGGCTACCACCCTTTAAAAAAATCCTCAGCTGCACTTTGGCTCCTGCTGAAACACTCCTTGGAGTGACAGCTGGCTGTTTTACTCTTTGTATGCAATGAGCTGTTTTCACACAGATAGAGTATTAAATGTTTGCCTGTTTCTGCCAGGTTGAACTGAAGGTCTAGAAGCAATGCACCCCCTTGCTGAGTGAGTGGATTATTAAGGTTCAAGCCAAGAACCTGGGACCCAGTTGGGGATCGTCAGAAGGTTTTATTGCAGCTGTGAAATTGTGTCACTGGTCTATGATTATCAAGCATATGCGGAGATAACATTTTTTATGACATTGGATTTGTGTCCACACATACTGTATAAATATATATATTATCGGGGGGAAGTAGTACATTGTCTTCGTTCGAGGTCATATTGTGTGGGCCTGGGTCTGCTGCCAGCTAATAAGTGTTATGCTGCTGTAAGGGTGTATGTTGTTGCCCTATGCCCTCTTACTGCTGTAGGCCTGACTAGTATGTTTTATGTTTTATGTTGTTGGGGTGGTATATTGTCATCTGTACTATGCATGTTATATTTACTGCACTTTTTATCTTGCTGTTTTTTCAAACTCTGTGATCTGTGACACTGAACTCCTAGTAGTACTCGAGTGCTGACTAGCTGCTTTTCTAGTGTAAAAAGCTGACTGGGATCTATGGGGTGGCTGATTGGGGATGGCTAAATAGAAGGTTTGGTAGTATCTGCTTATCTTAGATGGTATGGTAAAGACAGATTTGAAGGACTATCAGTTTCTTTTCTGCCAACTGTTTCTGTTTATGTTGTTTCTATTATGTCTGGTTGTGTTGGGGACTGTATGTTTGAAGTTGCTATATTGATTGCCTATTTGATTTGATTTGAAAAGCTTGTTCTGAAACCACAGCTGACAGCTCAATGCAGATAAAATAGACCTCTATGTTTCAGCTCTTCTTCAGTAAGGGATTAGTAGATGGAGTAGTGGCCAGTGGGCAGAAAACTTGATTGCAGTGGTGCTGCTAGACAGCTCTGACAGTTTCTTTTCCTGCTGGCAGCTGTGCACACACCAGGACCAAGGGAGCAACCAACCGACTCACTGAGAAGAAAAAGCAAGACACCACTATGAGTTCTGCATCCTGATCTCCATTTGGCCTGCTGCTGCATCACCTATGCCTGAGTAAAGTCCCAGACAGACCAAGACCATTTCATCCATCCCAGCTTTCTGACTGCTCAGAATTACCATGACTTCATTATTCTGCAAGAGAAAAACCCCAGACCAGCCAAGCTTATCTGGGCAAGATACTATAAACAGGCCAAACCCACCATTTTTAATTGCACTGGGGTGAGCGGTTATGTGGCCATAGTTGTTCCCAGAGCAATGGCAAACAGTCAGTTGCGTGGCACCAACCCACTCCCTGGCCTGAAGAGGGTTGCTACTGTACTATGTCTTTCCTTGTCCATGGGAGGGGGTACAGGCAGCAGTCTCTGTCTGGACCTATCCAGGCACGGGGTGGTACAGGTGATGTTCTCTGTCTGGACCTACCTCAGCCTGGTGGGCTTGGTGTGTGGCAGTTTGCAGAATGACAGCAACTTGGCAGGTCAGTGGGTCACGTCTGCACCTTCTATTACAGAACAGAAGGCCGGTCAGTTTTGGTGTTTGGTTTGTTTACTATGTGATTATATGATAGACTTACAATAGTTTTTTTTATTTTTATTTTGGGTCAGTGGTTCCTGTTTAATGGTTTGTTGGCCTTACAAGTAGGTATTTGAAGTGGAAAAGGATTTTTGTTTGCCTGACAGGATCAAAAATCTCTAAGAGGTCATGTTGCAGTGCCTTCCTTTTGTTTAGATTGTTACATTTTATGTTTGCATAGATTGTGGGGGTGATTTGGATAATTCAGAGCTGCACAGTCCAGAGAAGAAACTACACAACATTCCAGGCTACCTGGAAGTCTTCATCTGACTGGGTCACCGACAGCAAGAAAGGATGCACACAAGCATTCTGCAAGATATGCTGTGATTTCACCACAAGCCATGGAGGACGGCATGATCTGCAGCACCATGCAGCTTCTGAGAAGCATTGCCAGAAAGCCAAGCATGCCACATCTGAACAGAAGCTCGCAAATGTTTTTTTTGCAACACGAGCAAGCTCAAATGTTAGAGACTGAAGTTGCTTTCATTGCTGTGCTTACAGAGCACAACTTTTCATTTTTATGTGGTGAATACATTATCAAATACATGAAGTAGTACTGCTCCGATTATGCTGTTTGTACTCAAGAAAACTATCTGTGATGCAACAAAAGTAACCTGCACAGCAAGGCACATCATGGACCAATGTACAAGGAGGATGTTGCAGCAAAGTGGGAGATGAGAAAATGTTGGTTATTCTGGTGGGTTATTTTTTTTTTATCTTACTTGTATTTTTCTTCCTGCTTCCACCAACCTGCTGTCTCCAGCCACCGCTCCACCTTCACCGCCGACCTCGGAGAATGGACATGCCCAGCTGACATATGCAGCTGTACCATCGAGAGGGACCCCATGTCCCTACGCAGCCAGGATCAGTACGGCACCCCGATCTAGGCATCATCGGCGGTGAAGTACCGGCCATCAAACTGCTGTGGTCAGTGCTGCCCAAATCCTTTCTGGGCCCCTCGGAGTGCAAGCGTGCAGTGACGTCAGGCACGGCGTGCCGACGTCTGCTGCACTCTGCCCCTTGTTGCACCAGCTCTAGCAGTGCCCCCTGGTCATCACCAGGGGCTGCTGCAGAGCGGTGGAACCCTGGAAGCCTCCCCAGGGATAGGAGAGCAGTCCTCCAGATGCTCAATCCTATCCCTCTCCTGCCGACCCCTGACGGTCTGGGCTCACTTCCAAACCTGGGTTGCCAGCATGGCGCGAGGTGTGGGATCCAGCACCTCAACCCTCAGCACCAACGGGCTGGCTCTGGTGGGTTATTTTGATGAAGATCAAGGAAAGTATGCTGTAATGTTCTTGGATATGCCCAAGTACGTTTCAGGGACTGGACAAGGCATGTTTGACTATCTGATGGAAACCCTTAACATATTTTGGATCCCAACAAACAATCTTGTTGCACTATCATCAGACAATGCTTCCTCCATGATCAGCAAAAGTGTTATCATTAGGCAGTATGGTATAGTGCAGTGGTTAAGGGAAGTAAGCTGCAAACCTGGATTTGAATCCATTAGCCCCTAGTTACATGCTGTGTGACCCTGACCAAGTCACTTAACTTCCTTGTGCTCCCAGGCCACCTCTGGAAAAAAAAAGCTCTGGCTTAGTGTACCTTTCCTGAATATGCAAATCCCCCCCCCCCCCATCCAGGCTACAAACACTTAATCCAGATACTGTGAACATGGGGTGTCTGTGCCACCTGGCCGAGATCTGCAGGAATAAAGACTCTAATAAAGTCTGCACCAACACAGTGGCTCAGCTTGAATAAGGTTGTCGAGAGGATATGTGTCCTGCAGTCCTGTCATAGTTCCTGACAACAGAACAAAGATCTGCAAAAGTGGAGAGTATCACCAAAAGCCTGAAAAGCCATGAAATCTGAATGCAGTTAATCTTTTTAAGTTTGTGCATGTGCAAGAAACATAGTGCCATCATCCGAGTTTTCGTAGGTGTGGCACCCTGTCTTTCAATTCAGTCAGTGTGTTTGCAGGAGCAGCCACAGTTCACCAATGAATGCTGCAGCTGTCTATGGCAGCAGTTGAAAATGCAATGCCCTACAGTTGAAAGGGAGAGCTCCGCTTCAGTGAGCAGTGATAAGATAGTGCATGCTCATGCGCTCCCCCCCCATGCACACACTGTATGGCCGATGGGGTGCCCAATCCCCTGTCAGCTCTGCTGTGCTCCCCCCAACAGAGTTCCAGGTGCCATGCTGAGGCCCACCCAACATGGCAGCAAGTCTATAATAGCCAGGGGAGTGCCCAATCCCCGTCAGCTCCCTGTTCCCCCCAACAGACTACGCGGTGCCACGCTGGGAGGCCCACCCCAGCGTGGCAAGAGTCCATATGGCCGACAGGGGTGCCCAACTCGCTGGCTCCACTGTCCCTCCAAACAGCCTTCAGCTGCCACACTGGGAGCCCACCCCAGCGTGGCACAAGTCCCGTGATCGTCAAGAAAAAAAAACCTGCAAGAAAACACGTTCCCTCGCTCACTGTCCTGACCCCCATCCCCACCCACCCTCTGCACACCCTGCCTCTCCACACCCCCAACTTACCCCATACTTACCTCCGGAGTCCAGCGCGATGATCTTCGGTGGACCGGGAACACGTCTGCACTCTTCAAAGCCGACCGCGAACTGAAGAAATACCGGTAAGCTGTATAATGGAATAAATAGGATTTTTTCAACTTTGATGCATATCTCAGGCATTTTGGGGAATTTCTTTCACCAAATTTTCAACATGGGGGTTTTGGGATCCTACCTCATGAATTCCATCACTGTCATTTTGTTAATTGGCCCCGTAAGGTAATTTCGCGGTCACTGCGTGGAACCACCTTTCGGGACTGATTTACAAAATGACAGTGTCACAGTTCAAGAGGTAGGCCCCCAAAAACCCTATGTTGAAAATTTGGTGAAAATATTCCCCAAAATTACTGTTTTACGAGCATGCATTGCACTGTTCCTACGCACGCTCGTAAGTTCACGAATTTTCAATATTTTTACTCTAGATTTTCAACACTGCCATTTTACCACACCTCCTTGTGAGCAGTACAGCTGTCATTTTTCACATCTCGCCCAAAATGTGTTTCCACGCATGTAGCGCACAATGGTGCAGTCGGTGTGCGAAATCAATGTTCAGGACAGATTAAGAAAATCACTTTGACACTGTTCATGAGCAGAGGTGTTAAAATGTTTATGTTAAAAATTTGGTGAAAAAAGTCCATAAAATGACTGTGTTACGAGTGACCATTGCGCAGTTTCCACGCACCCTTGTAAGTTCATGGATTTCTAATATTTTCAGTCCAGATTTTCACCACTGGCATTTTTCCACACTTTCTTATGAACAGTACAGCTGTCATTTTTCACACCATGGCGAAATGTGTTTCGCACTTCCAGCGCAGAAATGCATGGTCGCTGTGGGAAATCACGTTCAGGACAGATTAAGAAAATGTCAGTAACACTGTTCATGAGCAGAGGTTCAAAAAGCCTGTGTTGACAATCTGCTATAAAAAATTCCCAAACTAATTGCATTACGGAGTCGTTGCACAGTTTCTCACGCACGCTCATGACTTCACCAGTTTTTAATATTTTCACTGCAGATTTTCAACATTGCCATTTTGCTCCTCCTATGAACAGTTCAGCTGTCATTTTTCACACCTGTTAGATGTGTTTTCGACCTGTGGTGCCAAATAGTAGCAGTCGCTGTGCAAAATCAGCTTCGTATGAACTGATATTGCCATTGTTCATAGGGTGGGGTCACAAAAAACCCATCTTGAAAATTTGGAGTGAAAATGCCAATGAACGCCTGAGGCATTAGGGGTTCCGACCATAACGCACCACCCTATAGAGATTGACAGGCATCAGGGGTGTGACTTGGGATTCTTATAGATACATAGATACATAGACAGTGTCGGTAGATAAGGGCCTATGGCCCACCCAGTCTGCCCATTTGAGCTTGTAAGTTCAGTTTGTTTTCCTAGAAGTCTGTTGCCCCTTACCCCTGACCTCCAGAATTCCTTTATGTCTATCCCATGCATTCTTAAATCCCGTGATTGTTTCAGCCCCACCACTTCCTCTGGCAGGGTGTTCCACTTGTCCACCACCCGTTCTGTGAAGAAATTCTTCTCACGTTTCCTCTGAATCGTCCTCCCTCCAACTTCATCCCATGCCCTCTTGTCCTGGAACATCTTTTTCGCTTAAAATAGTGTTTTCCTGCACCCTGTTCCTCCCTGTAAGATACTTGTATGTCTCTATCATATCCCTCTCTCCCTCCTCTCCTCCAGGAGTACATGTTCAGTTCCTTCAACCTGTCTTCATAGGACTTGTGATGCAATCCATGCACCATCTTTGTTGCCCTCCTCTGAACCTTCTCTACCCTGTCTATGTCCTTACGTAGGTAGGGTCTCAGAACCTGTACACTGTACTCCAGGTGGGGCCTCACTAGTGCCTTGTATAGCGGAATTATGCCTCCCTTTTCCTGCTGGTAATGCCCCTGCCTATACATCCCAGCATCCTATGTGCTTTACCTGCTGCCTTGTCACACTGTTTCCCTTGAGGTCATCAGAGATGATAACCCCAAGATCCCTTTCCTGCTTGGTGCATGCTATATCCTCACCCCCAACTGATATATTGTGCCAGGGTTTTGTGCCCCATATGCATTATCTTGCACTTCTTTGCATTGAATTTCAACTGTCAAACTCCTGACCATTCTTCAAGTTTCTGCAGGTCGCTTCTCATTCTGTCTACACCCTCTGGTGTGTCTACTCTGTTACAGGCTTTGCGTCATCAGCGAACAGTGAAATTCTGCCTTCTAGGTCCTGCGCCATGTCACTGATGAAGATGTTGAATAGGACCGGTCCCAGCACTGATCCCTGTGGTACCCCACTGGTCACTCTTCCCTCTGTGGAGTGACATCCATTTACCACCACCCTCTGTGTCCTGCCACCCAGCCAGTTACCTACCCACCACACTACTGTCCTGCCCACACCCATATTCCCCAGTTTGTGTAATAGTCTTCTATGTGGCACAGTGTCAAAGGCCTTGCTGAAGTCCAGATAGGCATTGTCCACTGCCCTCCCTGATCCACCTCCCTAGTCACCCAGTCAAAAAATTCAATGAGGTTTGTCTGACATGACCTCCCCCTGGTGAAACCATGCTGCCTTGGGTCCTGTAGTCCATTGACAACCAGATGTTCCACCAATCTCTCCTTCAGTAGTGCTTCCATGATCTTCCCCACTACCAAGGTGAGGCTGACTGGTCTGTAGTTCCCTGCTTCCTCTTTGTTCCCACTTTTGTATAAGGGACTACATCTGCTGTCCTCCAGTCTTTGGGTACCTCCCGTTTCCAGTGATCGGCTAAACAGGATAGCCAGAGGTTCAGCCACCACCTCTCTTAGTTCTTTAAGGACCCTGGGGTGCACCCCATCTGGCCCCATTGCTTTATCAACTCTTATTACTTCCAGTTCCTTCAGGACCCTTTCGTGTAAAGGACTTGTGTCCATTTCTGCACCATTCTCACCCTTGTACTCCTTCAGACCCATTACCCTCCTCTTCCTCAGTAAAGACTGAGCAGAAATACCTGTTCAGTATGTCAGCTTTACTGTTGTCATCCTCCACAGCGGCCCCATCCTCCCCTTCAGTCTCACTATCCTCCCTTGTCTTTCTTTTTCACTTATGTACCTGTAAAGGTTTTGTCCCTCTACCCACTGATTTTGCAATGTGTTCTTCTGTCTGAGCTTTGGCTTCCCTTACTGACCTCCATGCCTCCATTTGCTTCTCCTGGTACTTCTCCCTATCCCCTTCTGCCTGTGTCTTTTTGTATTGCCTGAATGCAATCTTTTTGGCTTTAACTTTCTTTGCTACCTCTTTGGAAAACCATAATGATCTCCTCTTCCTTTTCCTTTTGCTAACCTGTTTAATACATAATTCTGTTGTTCTTGTAATCCCCATTTTAAATACTGCCCACTGTTCCTCAACCCTGATTCCTGTCCCATTCCCTTAATGCCTCTTTCAAGTATCTCCCCATTTCCCAAGTCTGCCCCCTAAAATCCAGGATCGTGTTTTGTGTGGTTTGGTTCTGCTCTTTCTGTGATTTCAAACCACAATGACTGGTGGTCACTGTTTCCCAGGTGCTCCCCACTGTTACCCCATCACACTGTCCCTGTTTGTGAGCACAAGGTCAGTATTGCCTTCTGCCGAGTTGGTTCACGACCAGTTGCTTGAGGAAGGCACCCTGAAGGAGTCAGGATAAATCTGCTCCTAGTTGATGCTGCTGCTGGGATGCTCCAGTCCACATCTGGAATATTGAAGTCTCCAACCAGTACTACCTCACCCTTGTCTGCCATCCTTTGGATGGCTAGCATCACTCCCTATCTGTTTCTTCCTCCTGAGCTGGTGGTCTATAGACCACACCTGTCGGATGGCTGGCCCCATTTTCCTTTCCAGCTTAACCCACAGTATCTCTCCCCATTTGTTCCTCCTGGATCTCTGTGGCCCTTATGTCATTTTCACACAGTGCCACTCCTCCTCCCTTCCTGCTCTCGGTCTCTTCTGAATATGTTGTAGCCAGGTATGGCCATCTCCCAGTCGTGGTTATCATTACACCAGGTTTCAGTGATGGCCACAATGTCCAGGTCTGATCTGCACCATGACAGCCTCCAGATCTTCCATCTTGATGCTAAGGCTCCTGGCATTTGCACACATGGCTTTCCATGATTTGACCTCCTAGACTGTCTCACTATTCTACTCCAGCCCCTTTCTTGGTTGTCATTTATCCCTGGTTCTCCTTGCTGTCTGCCCGTCTGCTGAATTTTGCCTTTTCTGCTTATCCACCTCTTGGGCACTAATCTCCATCTTCTGCACACTGCTTTGCAGAGATAGCCTACCTCTGGTTCACTGGTTCCACTGCTAGCTGTGGGGGTGAGCAATGAGGTACCCTCCTTGCTGGCCTGCCACCCCCCTTTGCTAGTTTAAATGCTTGTCAATGTAGCATTTAAACTTATCATTGAGTGCTTGGATTCCCCTCCTGGATGGATGCAGGCCGTCAGGCTTGAACAAACCTCCATCCCTCCAGGTGGGTCCCCAGTCACCAATGAATCCAAACCCTTCCTCACAGCACCAGTTCTTCAACCATGAGTTAAAGTTCCTGGTGCATGCACTCCTATGCTCTCCCTTGCTCTCACAGGTAGTACTTCTGAGAAAGGACAGAAGTAGCTACTTGCTTGAGACCCTCCCAGTTTCCTAAACTCTTCCTGAACTTCCTTTGCCCCCATTTGCCAGGTCATTAGTACCTAGGTGGATAATGACATCCAGCTCACCCTCCCATCTTACCTTCCCAGTGATCCCCAGGATCTTCCTTCCATCCCTCCATGCCGTGGCACCTGGTAGGCACCTCACCCCTTGCCTGTAATGCTCATACTATTCCATACCCTGCAGCCAGTGAGAGGTATCGAGGTGTGCCTTGGACTCTTCGGCCCCAAAGTTCACCCCATTCTCCTATACAGCACCCATCTCACCGTATTTCCTGGTGGAATGGGGTGAGCATAAGGGCCAAAGACCCCAAGGCACACCGTGACACTTGTCAGTGTCTGCAGGGTAGGGTGTGGTGAAATGGCGTGGCTGTTATGCTTGATGACCCAAAGGCACACCCCAAGGCCTGTCAGTCTCTGCAGAGTGGTGGTGGGGTTGGCTTCAGTTCAATACTTCACTGCCATTCCTATTATGCAGCTCTCTAACTCCTACACTACCAATGCCAATGCCAGCAAGCAAACATTTGGCTTTGGCTTGTTTAAAATATGCACTTGAACCTCTTTGCCAGTTCAGCCTACGGATGCAAAAAGGCAACAGCCAACTGATGACTTTGCATTCGGACATCTCCCATCTTATCCACATATATGCAGGCAGAGTACGACAGCCTGAGATGGCAGGGAAATAGCTAATTTATGTATTTATTTTTTTTAAAGTTTCACCAGGAAAGGCATGCTGAGCTAAAATTTGCTCATTTCCAGATGCGTCCTCGGGGGAAGGGCAAAGAGAAAAGTAAACAGTAGAACTATTTTCACAGCTTTTATATTTACATGTCAGTAAAATACATATAGAGAATAAAATAAAACTAAAATATAGTGCATTTGTACGCTAGTACAGCGTTGTACATAAGAGGAGTGTGTGTATTAGAACAATAGCTAAAAATTGTAGTAAATTCATTCCACAATTCATGAGCACAAGACACAAGGCAACACAAGGAGCAGAAGAAGGCAGGAGGGAGGAATCAGGAGTAGGGAGGAATAAGAACATGAGTGGTGGGGAGGAATAGGAAGGGGGAATAGGGAGAGAGCTAGAGAAAGAGGGAGAGGCAGACCTACAACCCTCTGGGGTGAAAACTCCACAAAGGCCGGACACCGTTGGATGCACACACAGCCTGAGTTCTAGGTGCAAAGCCTATGAAGGTATGAAGAAGAGTAAGAGTGGGAAAGGACAGGGAGCAGGGGAAAAAGACAGAGGGAGTATGGTAGAGGGAGTGACATGGGCAGACCTAACGACCCTCTGGGATGCAAAACTCCACAAGGGTCGGACACAGATTGATGCACACCTAGCCCGTGTCTTGGCCAGGCCTACAAAGGCTTGGAGGAAAGTAGAGATAGGGAATGGGCAGGGAGAGGGAGAGAGCCAGGCAGGGGGAAGAAAGAAGGGAAGGGTAGGCTAGTAATCATGGGCAGTTACAGGAGGAAGCAGTGTGGGGTTTGAGTAGAGAGGAAAGAGAGCCTTTGGATGTTGCAGAGTGAATGGCTAGGGTGAGAGAGTTCCAGAGCTTAGGAAAGTGAAAGGAGAAGGCAGCCTGACCAATGAGGGATGTACAAGAGGGGAGTGAGAGGGAACAATAGCCTGAGTTATGGAGGGAGGAGGAGGGGGCAGAGGGGAGAGTAGAGAGCGGAGATAGGATTTTCAGCAAGGCTAGCCACAATTTGGAGAGGAAGGAGGCACAGTGGGTAGTGCAGTGGTCAGCCAGGGAAAGGAGGGACAGGGCAGAGTACAGGGAACAGTGGTGAGTGCAGCGAGGGAGGTTTAAAGCAAAGCAGCAGAAAGAGCAAAAGAGGGGGTCCAGTCTGACCAGGGTGGATTTTGGGCTGCACCGTAGACAATGTTGCCACAATCAAAATAATGGGAAGGATCATTTTAGTGATTACGTCACAGTGGGCAGGTAGGGGGTGCAGCTTTTATGACAGTATAGAGTGCCGTGCTTTGAGTAGTGATTCTTGTGCATGGTGTTTTACATGCTTTGAAAAGTCAAGGTGTCGGTCAAGCCAGACCCCTAGGTATTTAAATGAGGGCATGTTGTCATCTGTGACCCCATCCAGGGTGTGGAATGGGAGGGGGGACTGAAGCCTGGAAAGTCTCTGGCGAGTTCTGAAGGACATGGAGACCACTTTTGTTTACATTAAGGGTTAGCTGATTAGATCTGAACCAGTACTGGACAACATCAAAATCAGTTTGAAGCCTGGCTCTTAGCTCACCTGGGGAGAGCCCAGAGGCAAACGGGACCGTGTCATCTGTGTACATGTGGATGGCCACAGATGAACAGGCAGAGGGAAAGTCATTGAGGAAAACTGATAACAGTAGCAGGCCAAGGACGGAGCCTTGGGGAACGCCAGTGCAAATGGGGAGGGGGGACAGGGACTCTCCGATTCTTACCGATCGAGTTCTACCCACAAGGTAAGAGCTGAACCAACTAGTTGCTGAGTCTGAGAGACCCGCAGACTCTAGCTACAGGACAATGATATTGCCTTTCTGGACAATCCAGAGAGTTTCTTTGCCACAGTGACCTTGATCTGGGAACAGAACTACAGCAATACATGAAGACAACATTGCTGAGACAGCCATTGAAAAAACACATTTGCCAGAAAGCAATTTTGTTTTATTTTATTGTCGTATCCAAAATATGAAAACATTTCCTGTGAACAAGTTTTGCAAACTGTAGGACTTGTTCTCAATCCATCATCTAAGCTAAAGGTAACATTCCCTGTGATACCAGACTTAGCAGATCATCTGGGAATATGCAAGACTACAGAAGACAAGGACAAATTAACGGATTAATTTTCTGAGCACCAGTTTTCAGATATAGGCCCCCCAACTGGACCAATAAATGGACTCCATTCATCCATCCCAAAGCACTGGGCCATGGTTCTCAAAACTGCTTATGGAGACAGTACACTGCAGCATTTCAAAAGACTGATGTTAGTACCGCTTTGTTTGCCCCATTCAAATGCTGAGGCAGAGCGAGCTTTTAACATGGTGCTTAAAGTAAAAACAGAGCTAAGACAGTCCTTGCCTTTCAAACTCCTGAACTCTTTGCTGGCAAAAAAGATGAACGAGGAGCGAGACTGTTACAATGATCAGTATTTAAAGGAGATTCCTGCTAGTGCAAGAAAATAACGGTCTCCTATAATAAGGATCACCAGATCAAAGCATAGACAATGTGGCCCACAGTGTTTTGAAGGATGAAATTGGACATGTTTGGGCAGTGTTGGAGAGTAACTAGTTACTTGTAACTAGTACCTGTAATCTGATTACTTTTCTAGGTAACTAGTAATAGTAACGGTTTACTTTTAAAATAAAGTAATTAAATAGCTGTAATGATACTACTTTTCCCTAAAAGTAACTTGTTACTGTAATATAAATAGAACACCAAATGGGCATCCATCTGTTATGGTTGCTGTAATTCATCAAGGGGTTCCTGTGACTTCATAAACCTAGAGAGTGAAGCTCAAAAGGTTTACAACAGCACAGGAATCTAGAGATTGTGCAGGTGTCTTTTGATATTCAGGTTTCAGTGTAAACAAAGGCTGCTTAGCTGACTGCATGCTCAATTAACTACAACATCAGGCTAAAAAAAATTCCTTCTGACAAGCATTGCGTGAGCACCCAGCATCTTCACCTTGCACACTGAATGCAAGTTGCCTACCATGTTTTGCCTTTTTTTCACAATAAAAAGTTTAGGCAACATTTCATGGCTGTGAGGTGCCATTTTTATGTTTGCTTGCATGTATGTGCAAAAAACATAGACACACCATAAGAGTTTTCGTAGGTGTGCCACCCCCGCTTCCAATGCCCTGCTTCTTTTTGCAGGCGCAGCTGCACCGCACCAATGAATGTCCACGCTGTCTATCACAGCAGTTCAGATGAAGTGGCAGACAGTTGAAAGTAAATAACCGCTACAATCAGCGGTGGTAATGTGTAATTTGCATACTGCTGTTGGCAGGTAACGCATAATGCGCCGGTATTGCTGGTGCCTACGTCACCACTGAATCTGAACTGCTGTCATAAGGCACTTTTACACACAGTGCCTTGTAATGGAACAGGCATTACAGACTCGCTGTTCCGATGTAAAAAATGTGTGTGCAAGCAACCTGCTTCGCACCAAAAGTGAGCGCTCACCCCAAAATGCATTCCCTGTTTGAGTGGGTTCGCCATTCTCCCTGCTGTTTCCATTTGCGGTATACATTCTCCGTTCTGGCACAGGATTTACATAGCAACAGTGACCATCGCAGCCACCGACTGACTGAATTGCCCAAAAAGCCTCCCTTATCCTTCAGAGTCAGCCCCTGCAGGCTGCCCCTGGTCCAGTGCTTGGTCCCAGGTCCACCCCTCCTTGTCTTCAGACTGAGTCAGCTGTCAGGCTGGCCCCCCCCCCACTGCCACTCCAAGTGAGCGAGCCTCTCCGCTCTGGCTCCACCTCTGATCCAACCATCCACCCTCCCTGTCCCCACCACACAACCAATAATGTCTGGCCATGAGAGGACAGGTCCTCCGAGGTGTGGCTACTGGCTGGGAGTGGGAATCAGAGTGTAGTACATGCGTTGCGCCACCAGGGTGTGTGACTGCAGCAGAGGCGTCATCGATGAGAAGAAGGACGATGAGTCATCGACAGTCGTCCAGTCATTTGTCATCGTCAGTGGTTGGTTGCCTGAGCCCAGTCTCTTGATGGAAGAAGAAGAAGACACAGCATAGATAGCAGTCAGAGCAGGCTAGAATGGAACTCAGTCAGTGCTCTG
This sequence comes from Neoceratodus forsteri, assembly GCA_016271365.2. NCBI lineage: Eukaryota > Metazoa > Chordata > Ceratodontiformes > Ceratodontidae > Neoceratodus > Neoceratodus forsteri. The sequence goes on from CM057455.1 coordinate 1,307,512,439, forward strand.
TGCTGCTTCTTGTGGAGTAAGTTTGGTGAGCCGGGCGGACCTCTCTGGTCCTGCTGTGTGATGAGTTGAGTCCTTCTGCTTCCTTTCTATAGTGCCTGGCTGAGTCCTTGTGTGTGTTGGCGTCGCCTGCGATGTAAGGATCTTGAAGCTGAGGATCTGGATCTCAGACTCAGACTATCATCTCCAGGACTGGAGTCAGACAGTCAGTCATCATCATCACAGTGAGTCTGGCCAAAGGAGGTACGTTATTCGTTTTTTACTAATCTTGGATCTGCTCAGGTCAGCAATATACCCCAGGCGAGCCTAACTGTGTGTCTGGGATGCACTGATGTTTTCCTTTACTTTACTGAGGATCTTGCTCATACCGATTTTTTTGTTTACTTTTTTTAGTTGTTGTTTGTTTTGCGCCTGGGTGCAACTGAAGCACTGGTAACACAATAAGCATGTCTGGCGGGATTTGAACCCACGTCATGGGTCTCAAGCTTATTCTCGAGCCTCTAACCTACGCTGCCTTGCCTTGGTTGTTTAGTGGGAGCCTTAATGGGGGGGGGGTGCTACCTTTAAGGTAGAAATGTTTAATGATTTAGTCCCTTCACCTCTGATTGAAGGGGGGAAGTTAAGACTTGTTCTAAGTTCTAACCCAGGGGATAATGGGATCTGTACATGCCAAGAGAGAGTGACAGGTTAGGATAATGTACAATTCCACTGCCCTAGGGAAAAATGCTAACACCAGGCTGTTGAATCTTACGCGTGCTTGCACACACACACACACACACACACACACACACACACACCCCACAACCACCCAATTTGATGTCACTGGACATTTCACAGCCTATTAGTTGGGCACCACATTTTTTTTCTGCAATACTGATAATTGTAATGGACTGAAATAGTGTCTTATACAACACACTTGGCGAGGGCACCGTGCAGACTGGTTGCAGTCGCTGGGTTTTCATCCCTCTTTACAGATAAATCTGGGTGTGTTTGCCTATGGGCTTTCTTTTCTACTTGGTGCTGGCTAGTAGTTTGTATCATAGAAAGATGAATGTGCCAATTGTGATTGAATACTCCATTGTGGGTGACCCAGTGCATGGAAGATGGATGGGTGTGTACCAGCTCGGGTATTGATTCGGCATAGTGCCACAGAACAGTGGGATGCTGGCATTTAGGGACCCCCAGGCCACAAAATGTGACTTGGAGTAGGGCACCCAAATCCATTAATCTGGGCCTGTCCATCAGAAATTCATAACGGGACAGTAACAGTTGTTAGAACTGGTATGCAAACAGCAAAGTAAAGCACGATTGCAAACAGCACATTGATTTTCAATGCATGTAAGGTAGGGACATGAAAGAGGAATGAACAAAAGCAATGGGAACTAGTGGACTGTAAATTTACATTATTGAACTAGTGTCACACACACACGCACACACGTACACTGCCTTAAGAAGGGCAAAAGAAATGGTCAGAAAGGTGCTGTATTATATTCCAGCATTTTCAATGCACACTTAACAGAGAATGTAGCTGTTCTGACTACTGTGAGGTGCTGCAAATAAAGAACCTAAACGAAAAAAGACACTAATCTCCAGCACTGTTGAGTTGACGTCAGCACAAAGGGCTCTCTGTTAGGAATAGTCACACATATAGGGTCAATAAAAGAAGGCTTGATGGTGATCATAAGCTGGCCTTGTCAGTAACATGCTTTGCTGGGAGCAGGTGTGTGAGTGTGTGTGTGTGTGTGTGTGTGTGTGTGTCCCTACTGGCATGTCAGACATAGTCCTGAAAACTGCTACTGTTTTTCTGAGTAAACTGTGTCTGTTTCCATACAACCTTGTATGTTCTGAGTGATTGCTTGTGTGAGCATCTTTGTCCATTGTGCTGCCAAATGTGTGTATTAGGGTGGATTGTGGTTCTTATGTGCCTATGTGAGCAGGTGGCAGACAGCTTTCAGTGTGCCAGGAGTGGCTGTCACCACTTCACTTATTTGTCCAACCCCCATGATTCACCCTGCCAATCACAGCTTTATAATGTGAAGACTACAATTGTGCATGTTTTCACTGTCATTTGTGGGGCACACAGCATGGCTTCCAATGGGTTTTTACGTGGTGTGATTCGTGTGTGTGTGTGTGTGTTTGCACGAAGCCTAGGTGGCTGTGTGTGGTCTAGTTGACATAATATTTTTTGTTTTACTTATATTTCAGGGTAAGAGAAACATGATGGTGTACCGTCTCTAATCCTGCTTATATCTTGTGATGTGTGTGCAACTTTACACCACAGTTCACTGTATGGTGCTTGGCAGGCAATTTCATTAGCACACTGCGTCACCAGTAGTGCGACATCAAACATCACTGATTAGTGCCATGCCGCATGCACACAGTGTCATTCAGTGCACCCTAGACATGGAACAACTCAATTAAGATAAGGTCTACAAGGACATATGGGGGCCACAGAATGACATTTTTTTCTGTGCATGCAGCATGTGGCTGCTGGATGATGTTTCACATCACAGTACTGGCTGCACTCTGTGCTGCAGAAGTTTGCAATGGACACCTTGCACCAGACAGTGAAAAGTGAGGTGCAGTTGCATGCACACCATAACATGATGTACTTTTCACTTGGTGTTTTCTCTGTGTGCCTACATTTAGTGACTTTTAAACACCTGCCTTGTCTGGTGCAGTTTTTATGGCCGCAATGGTGCCTCAGCAGCATTGCGGTACCCAGCAGTGGGAGTTAACCTTGTGTGGTCGCTGGGCTTAACCCAGTACTTTGCTCATGCTGGGGACCAATAACTCCCGGTCCCATTACTGATTGATTTGTACGCTTGTGGATGATGTGTGGCATCAGTCAAACATACCATCCCCAGGTGCCCCGTACTGTCAAAGCATTTAATGTGAAAATAGCATACAGAACCATCCTCTATCTGTAAGAAAACCTGCACCTCTTTTGTTAACGGTTTGGGGCACTTCATGTATGCTATTTGCACATGAAAAACTTTGTTTTGTAGGTAATGCTAGAGGGATGTTGGCATGTATTAGTAGGGTATAACAAGTTGTAAGAGGGAGGTAATAATCTCTCTTTACAAGACACTGGTTAGGCCCCATCTGGAGCACTGGTGCAGTACTGGGGGCCACACCTGCACAAGGAGATTTAAAAAATGGAGGCAGTCCAGAGAAGGGCAACCAAAATGGTGCAGGGACTACAACAGAAAACATATGAGGACAGTTTAAAGGAGCTCAATATGTATACCCTAGAGCAAAGGAGGGAGAGAGGTGATAGGATCGAAACATTCAAACACCTTCAGGGCATTAACAAGGTGAAAGAGTCTGACATGTTTCAGTATAAGAAAAATAGCAGGACAAGAGGACACAGCATGAGATTAGAGGGAGGCCAATTAAGGGGTAATGTGAAGACGTTCTTTTCCACAGAAAGGGTAGTGGATGCATGGAATGGACAGATGTACGTGATAAAGGATAAGTTACATGCCTAGGGTCACACAGTATGCAAGTGGTGTTTGTGGGAATGAAACCCAGTTCTCCCTGTTTTCCAGGTTTACAACTCTGAATGGTATTCTCTAGGTATGGGTGCAACCATGGCTGAAAATGGGAGCAGGAGGAGAGCTCTTCCAAGTTTTCACACTGCTGCCAATGTCATTGGTCATTTTTGGGGCTGGCAGTATAGCCTAGAGGTTAGAGTAATAAGCTGTGAATGAGCTTGGTACATCCAGCAGACTTGGGTTTGATTCCCACAACCTTGACTTGCTTACTGTGTGACTCTGAGCAAGTCACTTAACCTCTCCAGTGCTCCCATGTCGCCCCTGAAAACTGGCACTTGTACCTAGTGGGCCTTACCTGGTTACCAAAGACTAAAATAAAAAAAAATGTCTCTCTACATATTAATGGTTGCTCAACAGATGTGTGAAAGTTTTTTCCCCATCAGTTTGGAAGGGGAGGAAGTGGGGTTGGCGTGAGTTCAATACCTCACTGTCGCTGCTATTCTGCAGCTGTCTAACTCCTGCACGTCCAATGCTAATATCAGCAAGCAAACATTCGGCACTGACACATGCTTGTTTAGTAGCCTTGCTGATATTTAGGTGTGTGTAGTCACAGTTTCTAGGTATTATGAGCTGCCAGAGCTACTGGGTGGTGTAAACCCATGGCACGAAAAATGGAGCAAAGACATGCAGCCTTGCGACATTTAGCCTAGGAATTTTGATTTAATACTGGTTTGCCCTACAAGATCTTTGATGCAACACAGTGGCTACAGCTACAAGGTAGCCTCATTTATTGCACCACTGCTTTCTACATGGTTACAATCCCACTTGTTGGTGGGTATCAGGGTTGTTTATTGCCAGTTGTCTCATTATGAAAATTTTGTTGTTAGGCTGAATGGCTCTGGTGAGATGTTGTGCTGGGTGTCCATGTACCAATTGTTAAAGATCCAGTGTAAATCACTGGCCCCTCCAGTCTGAGTATTTCTTTGATCTGTAGAAAATGAAAATGAATATGCACACATAACTTTCAGCTTTCAGCATTCTTACTAGGTGCTGTTAATTAGTCCCCACTTAAGGACTCTTCACTTCTACCATGCCTTTTCATACCTATCAATCACCACCTTTTCATTTTCCAGATTCTATTCTTACCTTACCTATTAGCACTTTTTCACCTACAGCCTCCCCCATGTTCTTTCCTCGCATATATTTCTCTTATTTCCCTTACCTGCTTTTTTCTCTTTTAGAAAATTCCTGAAGAAAACCTATGTTTGAAACATCGATTCTAACTCAATTTTCTATTTTTAGCATGCATTTAAAAGTACCATTTTGTTCTATATCTGTAACATGTGCTGAGTAAAGAAAAGTCAGAAAACACTATTTTATTTGTCGGCTTATTAGTAAACATATCGTTTGGCAACATTTGATATAAAAATTATACTACCTATGCACTGCTACATGTTACAGCTAAGAATCACTATAGGAACTGATGAAATTTGTGATAGCAAGAGACTGGCCAATTGATGTATAATTTATAGATAGCTAGCTACATCCCTGCATGTCATCAGTCATGGCCCTCTACAGTAGCCACTGTGAACCCTGAGGGAATAAGGGCCATCTTTGCTGTTGTAGGGAAAAAGGTAAGCAGTCCATCTGCAGGCAGGACTCAGGGCCTATTTCCACCAACACCACATGTGCAAAACTGCCAGGGCAGGCCGCTTGATCATCCATCCTCCTGCCCACCTGCCAAGTCTATCACCATCAACTGACTCATCTCAAAGAAAATCCTCATCGAAGGAGTATGTACTGGAGTGCAACAAGCGTGTTGTGTTGTGTGATCATTTGATAGTAAGTGACACTGTCTGACTTCAGTTCTGGCTTACTGGCTGTGGCATAATCATCAGGGCAGACTTGGTTATAATTATAACTGTGCTGGCCCAATATATCAGACTTACCCCTGAGATCTCAGGTATTACCTTAGTTGAGGTAGAACACATAGGATAGCTTTATTTGCTGATGACGTCCTGATATACTTGAGCGAGCCTGAGAAATCTGTCCCACACTTGTTTGGGGGCCTATCACTTTTTTCCCAGCTCTCTGGTTATACCAGCAACACAAATAAAACAGAGACCCTAACGATAAACTACGAGCCCACCATAGACACCCAACTATGTTATAGAATGAAGTGGGACCAACAGTCCCTTAAATATTTAGGGATAAAAATCACATGGGACTTGAGGCAACTCCATGCTTGCAATTACCGCCCTCTGATCAGTAATCTGAAACAGGACATGAAAAGGTGGACCATTATGCCTCTTTCATTTTATTCCCGCAATTTGTCTCTGAAAATGAATGCCCTCCCACGCCTGCTCTACCTGTTCCAGTGTGTCCCATGTCAAATCACTATGAAGAAACTACTGAGCTGGCAATGGATGTTCTCCCTTTTTCTCTGGAATAATAAAAAACCAAGAATCGGATTGCAGCTCCTCCACCTTCCCAAGAATAAGGGTGAGATTGCTTTACACTCCCTGTCACACTACTGGATAGCTGCTGAAATGTGACTGGCACTCATGTGGGGCCCCAGAGGCTACCAGGCACACTGAAAATCCATAGACTTAGCCAGGGGGCTCCCCACTCCTCTCCCGGCCTGTTTATTTAGCCCCATACTCCTTTCTTAAGCGTCGACTCTAGTGCCAAATAGCTGTGCTGCAATATTGGAAGGTTGGAGTAGGGGGTACTAGAACCAAGCTGCTCTAACCACATATGTGGAAATATGAGTGGTTCCAGTTTAACCCCCAGTTTGAGCCAGCACAACAAGCTATGTGGTTTGGAAGACATGTGGACAGGGGCCTTTAGGTCCCTTGGCAGTTGATGAGGGGCAATGCTGTCTTGACTTTTGAGGAAGCCCAGAAGATCTATGCATGGGTCGAGAGGGACAAGATACACTATTATCAACTGAGAAATTATATTAATAAACAATTACAGAATGCTAATGCAAGAACTCAGGATTTCCCAGATGATCTCCCCTATGTTCAGATCTGGTCCTCAGAGCTGGGGGAGCCAGCTATCTCTATCCTGTATACATATCTGATAAGCCTCCTCTCTCACCATGCTGAGAGGCTGAGAAGGAGGTGGGAAAGGGAACTGTTGATAACATTTTCAAAGATGTCTTAGACAAGGACATGTCAAGTGACCTGGTCCTCCACTTCCTCCCCTATATGGAGGGAGTTTGCCTGGAAGACTCAGGCTCAATTCTTCTTGGTACCTTTCTTAGTGGCCAAGCAAACCACGGGGGAATCCTCGGCCTGCTAAAGGGAGTGTGGGAACCAGGCCGCAAACCAGATACATGTTTTTCTAGAGTGCCCTGTCCTCTTGAACTTCTGGTTGGAACTCATAATCTAGTTGACACAGCTCTTTTCCCTCTCTTGACTCCCAACCTTGGCCCAGTTGATACTAGGGCTCCCACCTGATGATCTTCGAGGCAGGGACTCTACTTATTTATGGTCCATATGTCTGGTTGCAGCCTATAAGGTAGTAACACAAAGGTGGCTCCAGAAAACACCACCTACGGTCGAAGAATGGACAGCAATAATCCAAAATATACACAATTTGAACAAATTACCTTTTCCATAAATGACAGACCTGAGCGCTTGGTCAGGAGATGGTCACGGTGGGAGCTCCTCAATACTTAGAGCATAGGTGCTTGTGGGGTCTTTGAGCCCTTCCATTCATGGGAGACCCCATGGGCACTTACCCCTCATGGACTTTGCCTGCCCCATCCACACTAAGCCCCCTTATCCCCCAGTTGGACCCAGTCAACACACATAGTATTGATACAGTAAATAACTGTATGCTCATAGCCATATAGCCCTAGATTAATTTGGTATTTAAGTTTATATATTACATTTGTCTTTCTTTGTTAATATCAGTAGAATGCACTTCAAATGTGATTATTGTCATTTTACAGAACCTGCACTGAACCTGATGTAATTGCTGTTAGACAGTCAAATTTGTCTTTAACCAGACTGTAAAAGATTGTTATTACTTGAAACATTCAATAAACTAAGTATATAAAAAAAATAATTATAACTGTGCCTTAGTGGCAAGTCAAGGTTCAGCTGTGAGAAAGAGTGTTTAAATTGTGTGTTGGGGTAAGCAGGTGTGTGCTGGTGGAATTTATTGTATGTGATGTGGGGTGGATCTGTGGCTGGCATTGGCAAAGTTAGGGTTTGGGCTGCTGTGGGAAAATGAGAATAGATCACCAAGGCAAGGAAAGGCAGTAGATCTACAGGGTGTATGTGTGTGTGTGTGTGTGTGTGTGCAGGGGGAGCTTGTGACAGGCTTGAATAGAACCCTAACCCAGTTGTTATGGAGAGTTTGATTGCAAGGATCTGTTCTGTTCTTTCCTTTCCTGTCTCTTGTCTGTCTGGTTGCACAACCAAATTTTCCTGTGAGACCTAAGATTTGATCACCCCGACAGTCTCATAATTCTCTGCCTCTCACTGTCTCTGAGTCTTCCCTTACTGTTTGTGTATTTTTCCTCCCTTGCATATCTGCTGGTATAAAAAAATATGCAACTCATTATGTGGAAATGTAACTGATATTGGGATCCCTTTGTTTAGAAATTATATAGTGTTACTGTTGAAATGTATATAATTATAGTTTGATATGATTGCAAAAAGCTATTGGGAACTCAAGGGGTTAGCCTGAGAGTAGTTTTTATGCCCTTTTTCCGAAGCTGTGGAGAAGGGGCCTCAGTTCTGGGACATTGTGTTCTTGCTGCACTTGCCTGAAATTTACAAGAACATTTTAGTAAAAAAAAACAGGATGCTTGTTAAGGATGGGGGTTGTAAGGACTTATAAGAGACAGTTGCAATGTTTTGGGAGACACACAGAGACTGAAGGAAAATTTAGATGGATCTTCTCTGTTTATTTTGCCTTTGTAAATAGTTATATCTAACAATTTTATTTTTTAATGTTACTGCTAGTACTAACAAACACTTTTTGTGAGTTCTACAACTGCTCCTGGTTTTTCCTATGCTTCCTGACATGTGCCTTGATGACAGAGCTATGTGAGGGTGGGATTTTATTATGGAGATTTAAAGGGGTAGTTGTGGCTCTTGCATAAGGAGGAGAATACAGGCTAGATGTGGAAAAGATCACCAAGTGCAGAAGATGCAACAGGGTGTGTGTGGTGGTGAGGCAAGGGTGGGATGTAAAGGGGTAGTTGTGGCTGGCATTGTCAGGATATATAGCTGTGTGGGAAAGATTGCCAAGGGCACTGGCAGTGGATGCAGGGTGTGTGTGTGTGTTGGAGGGTGAGTGTGGGTGTTATGGAAATGAAAAAGGTCAGGGACAGCAGTAGCTGGCAAAGTCAGGATTCAGCTGTAGGGGGAAAAGATAGCAGAGGGCAGCAGTAGATGCAAGGTGTGTGTTTAAGTGTTTTTTTTTAATAGAGCTCTTATATTAACATATTCAGTGTCTTTAGAATCTATTTTATTTCTTCTATACACTTCTTGGGGTTTCATGAATACATAGCTATGTTCAATGAGTAAATACAACCATGTTACAAAAAGTAATACTGTATAGCAGGCCGAATTCACATCCGGTATATTTCATGTGATTCAACCTGCATGACATAATTGCATGAATTAGTGCATCGGCAGTACATATGGTTTTACCATTGTATGCGCAATTACAGTTAGCTGTTGTCAATTACAATCGGTGTCATGACGGTAACTGACTGGCACACCCTACATTCTACAGTACTTCTGTACACTTCTGTGTCATAGTCACTGCAGTCAGTTTTGGCATTCCTTTGTTACCACTTGTTTGTTCGCTCATTTGTTCTCTCTCTTAGCTCACAGGCATGTTATTTTTAAACTGGATTAAGTTCTCTCAGGCTAAGAGAAAGTATCTTGTTGAGCCAGGCTCTCTGGACAGTAGGAGTAAGCTGGCAGCTTGGGAGTTTAATTACATGTCGTTGCTTCTGTTGCAAAATAATTAGCAGCCTCAGCCCCTCCACCAGCAAAAAGAAGAAGCCCAGCCAAATATGTCAGTTACACCCCCAAAATCAGATTCTAGCTGGGCAAATACACAGAGCATGAGGTAATGGCAGCTCTGCATTTTCACCTGGCAAACTCTGGCTGCACTGTAAATGAAAGCACAGTATGAAAGTTTGAAGCAGATTACCTTCCTGTGCTCAAAAAAACACAGGACCCAACCACATTGTCCCCCTTCCTACCAAAAAAAACAATGGCTGCCATACGCATCTCATTGATGAGTTTGAAGAACAGCTAAAAAAAAATTGTTTGTTCCCTGTGAGCAGAAGGTGCTGTAGTAAATGCCTGTGTAATCCATGCTGCCTCAGTGGACACTGTAAAAGCGAACTCTCTGCAGTTATTAGTAGAAAATGGTGGTTACTTACATCTGACCAGAATTTAGGCTTGGGGGTTCTTGCACTGAATGGGATTCAGTAAGAGGAAGGGTACTAAAGTGGCACATAAGGTCCCATCTGAATTTCACAACCTGAAAGCAACCATTCTTACAGCGAACTCCGCAAGTTTGTGCCCAGGAGCTGATCCCACCTGAATTAGTCTGTAACATAGACAAAACAGGTATTAACATGGTACCTGTCTCAGAGTGGACAACGGAAGTTACTGGATCAAACAGGAGTGCCTCCTAGGTCTTGGGGATAAGCGTCACATATCAGTAGTCTTGGAGTGTACCCTGGCAGGAGACATGCTTCCCCCTCAGGTGATTTATAAATGAAAGACTGCTGCCTGTACCCCCGTACACAAATTCCCCACAGCATGGCACATCACAGAGTCCATCAATCATTGATTCAATGAAAACACGATGTTGGACTTTATAGACCAGGTTATTGTTCCCTATTTTAAAAACACAAAGCTCATATTGTGCCCTATTTTAAAAACACAAAGCTCAAATTAGGACTACCAGAAGAACAGAAAGGACTCCTAATACTGAACCTCTGTCACGCTCACAATGCAAACAGTGATACAAAAACTGGAGGCTAGCAGCTTTATATCTGTGTACGTCCCTACCTCCTGCACTGATGAACTTCAGCCCCTGGATGTGTCAGTGAATAAAATCTTCAAGTACTGTACATGCTGAAGAACAACTTCACAACGCTGTATGCTAAGTTGGTTTCAGAAAAAATTGCAGCAGGTGCAGAGGAGTTGAATATTGATTTAAAGCTGCTCACCCTTAAGGAACACCACTTATGCTGGCTTGAGGTGAGCTTCAACTCCTTGCAAACCAGCCATGAGGATATTGTTTGTGGCTTTAGGCAAGAGGGAATCCACGATGCACACAGTACTTGCCTGAATCATGAATAGGCCACATTTCTCTTGCTGCTATGTTGTATCTTCGTAACTAAGACAATGACCAGTCCCTATCTAGCAGGGACCTGTTTAGCAATTGATATGTATAGACTGCATCTTTCCTAGTGCTTCTGTGTTGTGCCTTTTAACTCAACTACCCCCCCCGCTTAGCTAACTTTCTGTATAGGCCATATCCGTATAAGTCTCCTCTATGTACTATCCATTGAAACTGTGCTCCCCCACTCTCTGTACCCTACCGTAATATTTAATCCTGTACTTTAACATTGTAACCTGATATGGAGCCTTTGGAAATGAGTCTTTGACTCAAAGGATAGTAATTCTAATGCATAACAGGTCAGTGGCTCAGTAGGTAGCACACTCACCTCTGAGGCTGGGAGATCAGAGAGCTGAAAGGTCAGTTCCCACATCTGGCATTTGGGTTAATATCCCACTACTGACACTGTAGTGTAGCATGAGAGGGGTGCTGCACTTCTGAAGTGCTGTCTTTTGGATGAGACATTAAACTGAGGTTCCATCTGCCTGGATTGGTGGTAGTTCAGGTGGATGTTAAAGATCCCACGGCACTTATCAAAAAGAGTAGGGGAATTTTATTGAAAAACAGGACTGCATTACATACAGATCAAGAAAAATTAACAGTCAGTAAATCACACAAACAAAAAAAGAGATACAGGAAACCATTAGGTGCACCAAGTAGAACAATTAGTCCATAGAGATATAGCTTGATCATATGAACCTGAAGCAAAATCATAATTCATAAGTCTATGCAGAGCTGTACAAATATTGGAAAATAATGACTCATATGAAATAGTCCTTTGCTGCACTATCCACATACAGCGAGACTGCCAAATAAAAAAACTAATAATACAAAATATTACATAAATAGTGTCACTATTATAACGTACAAAAGTGTTGCCCAATGGTCCAAACACTATAGAAGGGTAATCAACATTTTGAAAATCCGCTTCATGCCAATGATCAGCAAGAAAAACCCAGAAAGGATTAATATACTCACAATCCAAATATAAATGTTTTTGTGTTTCTAAAAGTGCACCACACCCAGGTCTGGGGCAGTATCTGTCACCTGTTTGTGTTTACCGTTATCCTTAACTCCCAATCTCCCGTAATTACCCAGCTAAACACAATCCCAAGTACACGGGAGAAGTATTTTATTCGTTAGATGCCTCAAAATCTGGGTTTTCCTAGAAATAGGGCAATCAGGAAACACAACTTCCACTGTTCAGTCTGTGGACAGAACATAAATATAAAGCTTTTTCCTGTCCAATGTCTGCAAATGATGAGGGGTTATGCCCCATTTAATAATTTGTTTCATCAAGTCAACCACAAAGGATGGTAAATTAGGGAGCCTAGTCAGTAATTTAGATTGCCTAGTCTGCCAACACAACAAGCATGGTTGCATCCACTGTTCTATTAAGGGTCTCCAAAACACTTCTCCTGGCTTCAAAACCGAACCCAAATTAAAGAACAGAAAAATACTAAAAAAGAAAGCACTGGGTTAAGCATGTTAACTCCCCCCTCCGAAATAGGGAGATAAGTCAATTCTCTTTTAATAGGATTTAACCGGGACCCCCAAAATGCTTGAAAATGGATACTAAGCAACCTTGTTCTAAGATGCAAAGGTGGCAGGAAAATATAACTGACGTATAAGAAAATCGGGGTAAGAATGGTCCTAATAAGTAAAACTCTTTTTTTCTTAGAAAGCTGCTATCCCTTCCAACTTCCTACCAGTCGGTCACCTCTAATGAGGATTCTTTCCCAGTTACTGCTAGCCATATCCCCAGGTCCTAACAATACCCCCAGAATAGCAATAGGATCCCTGGAGATGGGGATGCCAGTTATCATACCTAAAGGTGGCACTGGAGTAGACCCAATAACCACACCCCTACTTTTATCATAATTAATTTTAGAACCCGAAAGACTGGAATAAACTTCAATAGTCTCTAATAAAGCTGATGAGGAAAACTGAGAATCCAATAACAGAACCAAATCATCAGCATATGCTAATACTTTATGTTGAGGTATCGTTGGAGAGACTTCTATACCCCGTAGCTCTTGATTTGATTGCAGTAATCTGATAAAAATATCTATTGTAAAAGTGTAAAGTGTAGGACTCAAAGGGCAACCCTGCCTTACACCCCTACCTACATTAATCCACTGTCCATACCACCCATTCACATTGGATATAATTATAGCCGCATGATACATTGAAGCTATCCAGCCCACAAACCTATCGGGAATGCCAAAAGCTGCAAGAACGGAGAATAAAAAGGTATGTTCCACCCTATCAAATGCTTTTTCTTGATCAAGGCTAAGCACCAATCCCTGTAATAGGCCTAAGTCCCCCTTGGGAAAAATTTCTCGTATCCAAATGAGATTATCTTGCTGCCTTCTCCCAGGGACAGCACACGTTTGGACAGTGCTAATGAGCAATGGAGTAACTGTGGAGAGTCTAGCCAGCAATATCTTACTTAAAATCTTTAAGTCTGAATTCGAAAGACTTAGGGGGCACCAGTTTCCTAAATTAGTTCTATCACCTTTTTTATATAAAAATATCAATATGGCTTCATTCATAGAAGGGGCATATTCTCCGGTATGTAAAATATGATTGAACAACAGAACTAACACAGGACTTAACTCAGTTAAGAAAGTTTTATATAAACCCGGTCCAATACCATCCAAACCCGGGGCTATTTGGGAGGCCAAACCCTTAATAGCCTCTGTACTTCCTCTAAAACAATGTCAGCTTCCAGAACTTTTTTATCAATATCAGACAAACCAGGTAAAGGTAAAGTAGCCAGACACCTGAGTATCTCTGTGTTTGATACGGTGGGTGTGGCTGTTAACATTTCCTTCATATATTGATTTATTACACTGAGAGGATGAGAGGGATCACTCTCAGTATGACCAGCTGAATCGGTCAGTGCAGTTATTAACCTAGAGTTGGTTCTGTCCTTACTCTCCTCAAAAGGATCAAAGGACTTAGAAGTCATTTTTGTTCCAAATCGTAATTCCTGCATTAAAGATTTACCCCATCATACTGTAGTTTAACCATCTGAATCTTAGTATTAGAAGGTAACATGCTGTAATCCTGATTTGTGGTTTCTGCTAAAGAAATTAAATGCTGCAATTGGTGCCTAAGTTGTAAATAAACCAAATAATCCCGATTAGCTTTATTATGGGCCTGTTGTTGGAAGAGATTTTTCCAGCCTTTTTTAGTATCCTCCCACCAAGTCAGTATAGAGTCATAACATTCTGAAACTGAAAGTCTAGCAGTCCAATCTCTCATCCATAACCGTCTAATTTTAGTATCTTCCAATAAAGTTTCATTCAGTCTCCATTTATTTTTTTTACATTGTGGAGCACCTTCCCAAGTAAGAGAGGCCATTAAAATATTATGGTCAGAAAATTCAATGGGACGAACAGTTACATGTAAAAGTCATGTAACCTGAGATAAAAAAATAAAGTAAATTCTGGTCTTGAGTGTGCCCCGAAAATAGGTAAAGCCCCCCGTAGGATAAATAACCCTAAAAGCATCAATTAAAAGGGCATTATCAATTATTTTTTTTAAGGCTAGGGAATCATAGAATAATTTCTGAGTGCGTAGGCCACTATCTTCCTGAGTAAGACCGCAATTAAAATCACCTACCAAATGACTAAACGTGAGGTATGCAAGAAGGGCTGAATTTCCTGAAATAAAGCTACCCTCTGAGCTTTAGTTTAAGGAGCATAAACCGCAATCACCCGAAACCGTTCTGAAAAAAGGGAAACATCTAAACAAAGAGCTCTCCCAGGGTGAATATCTACCAGTCTGGAAACCTGTAATGCAGGATTAAAAAAAAAGTATACCAATTCCATCGCATGTTTCATCCCCAGTGGACCAAAAGGAGAGACCCAGTGTCCAACTCCCGGTTGCATGTCTAAGGTCTATATGGGTTTTTAGACGAGTGTCCTGTAAACAAATAATGTCAGAACATAAGGTCCTCAGAGTTAAAAAAGGCCCCACATGTTTCTTCATACCCTTTAGCCCATTAACATTTAAAGTGGTGACAGTTAATGAATGCATGAGGATAGAAAGAAAGTAGAACCCAAAAAATAAAACCCTAAGGGGGTTTACCTAGTTGCTGACGTCTAGTTCGTTTAGCGATGGAATCCTCAGAGTTACAGTCCGTGACAGGAATAGAAACGATGGAAGAAGTGTGTCTTCCCTAGAATCCCCCCAATATCATCTTTCAAGGGAGCAAAAGAATTTTCCAACTGCAGTGGATCTCGTGGAGAGAGTGATTTAGAAACAGGTTTAACTATTGTCATTGCTTTCCCATGCCTATTACGCTTCCTGAGTTGTACAGTCTTAAAAGCAAGATCTGTCGGGGGGGGAGAAGGATGCATGGCAGACTCAACAGGCTAAACTTCACCCACTATAGTCTGATCTTGCTGTAACTCTACCTGATCAGATGGAGCTGTACCAACAGGGAGAACAGCAGAAGAGGTATCTAGGGGAGCGGCTGACAGTGAGACAGAAAGAGCCTCTCCTGGCAGTGTCTTCTGGCGAGCAGGTACATCAAATGCAACCTGTTTTGCCAGAGCATGTTGGACTTGATTAATAAGCCCTTCATGTGAGGGACAATCCTCCCGATTATGGGACGCCCAAGGACAACGACCATAGGCATGTCCGGTTTGTTCACACAAACTGCATTTAAATAAATTAAGACATGCGGAAGCCAGGTGCCCGTACTCCAAACAGTGAGTACATCTGGAGGTGTCACAGGCTGAACTAAGGTGCAGCCCAGACCCACATTTAAAACTACTTCAGGGCTGTCCAACATAAAAAATAGAACCCCTATCCCTCCCTAAAAAAATATGCTAGGCAGATGTACGGGGCCTTAGTTGGTAGAAAGAAGTTTCACTTAAATTTTCCAGCCCCCATCCCAGATTTGTTCACTATCTATGGTAGGAGTGGGCCTCCCTAGAATCTCACATCTCTGACGTAACCAAAAAAGGCTATCCTCCACATTAACGCCTTTGTTCTTAAACATAACAGTAATAGTTCTAATTAAAGTTTTAGTGAGGGGAACAGCCTGAAAAGGAATCCAAAGCGGATTATTTTTTTGCATCTGATATTGAGCCCAGAATCTATCAAGACTAGACACATTCTTAAAACTGACATCGAAGTTCCCATTCCCCAGAGAAATTAATGCAAAAATCTCTGAGGAAAAGAACTTCATAGCAGTCTTCAGTAAATTCTTTGCAATAAATAATCTAGTCGGAGGGTCTTCCAGCCCACCCTTGCATAACAGCCAGACCACATTCCTCCGAGGAGTAGGTTCTCCACTGGAATGAAAAAGGTCAGCTAATTTAAATAAGGGAGCCATGGAAGCCCCCTTCTGATCTGGTCCCAGATCCTGAGGACTAGGACCTAATCTAATCTCCTCGGAGAGGTTAGGCCCCTCATCTTGCATAGGTAATGCCTAAGCAGTCCCTAAAGGAATATTAGAATTAGAAAGATCAAGAGAGTCATTACCCCGGGGTGTGGTGGGGCCCTTTGTAGAAAGTCTGATAGTGATCACTGTAGAAGAAGCGGTGGTGCACATCCTTTGGTAGGCAGAATCTTTGGGATCAGGTGACCAGCGCCCAGGCTGGTCTTTAATCCATCCTGCTGCTTTCAGAGCAGCAGCTGGCATCCAGGTTACATCTTGCAGGGAATCTGAAGGTCAAGTATCCAAAGGAAAAGAATCATCAACTATATTACTCCAAGTTTTTTCCTTTCCCCAATCCCAAAACTAAAAGGAGTCAGAGGAAGCGGCACCAATTTGTTTTGGCAGTCCGGGTTTTTCCTCCGCCCAACTCCAAGCCGTGTTTTCCCGGTTTTGTTCTGACAAACTGCAGGAACATCCTCAGTACTGTTAGATGGCAGTAGGCACATGGTATCAGTACCGTTTTCAGTGCCAGCCATGCGAGAAGTTTCCGTAAGTGGTACTGTGACAACTGGGAGTTCGACAGCAGAGAAAACCCCTGGAGTGACTTCCTGGGACTGCGGGTGCTGTGCATCGCTATGAGATGCCGGTGTAGAGCCCTTACGAAAGTCAAGCAGTTCCTTGTCAATTTCATCAGCTTCAGTCAAACAGCTATGCTTATGGCGAAGGAGAGCGGCATACCGTTGTGCAGCAGGTCCTCGCAGAGAATGCAATTCAGCAGACAGGGTAGAAATTTCAAGTGAGACTGTCAGAGGCAGCTCAGAAGTAGTTGAAGCAAAATCCAAATCCATACCCTTAGGGTCAGTGTTCAATAAATTCTCCGGAGCCAGTGCCAAATCAACAGCCTCTTGTGTAGAAAGAACAAGAGCAGAGGCCTGCGATCCTGTCCCTGAAACGTCCTTTCCCTCCGCTTGGCCCGGAGAAGTGGCCATCGTAGACTGACAGCCAGAAAGTCCCCTAGTGGAGAGTAGGGGAATTTCCCTGGTGTCCTGGCTAAATTTCACTCATTCACTAAAAATACCACCGAGAGCTTAATCTGGTTCAAGGTCAGCTGGCATTCATCTGTATCATGCCGGAAAATAGGCAGGATTTGCCTAGTGCACTTACCCGGTCAACAAAAAATAAATAAATAAATGTTAGTGGTCAAAATCACTTCTATTCTATCTTGTATCCAATTTAGGTTTTTTGGTTTTTTTACAGAGCAGGATCTGGAAGACACAGGAGAAGAAATCATCGGGGATCCATGCAACAGGACTGTTCAGTAGACAAGACTGATTACAGTGGCGGGGGGGGGGTTCTGACAATGCCATTGACATAAGGAGTTTGTTTTGATGTTTGACTTTTAAGTTTTCTTCACTTATATATAAAATAAAGGATACAGTATTAAAACATAAAAAGACTGCTTACTCAATGAAAATAAAGTTTAATGTGAATGAATGAATGGAATTGAATGAATGAATCAATGAATGAATGAATGAGAGAGCTCCCTCCCCCGTCCCTGTTACTTGGCAATAATCCATTCAGTCAGTTTCGTATCTGTTCACGCTGCTGGAACTTACTACAGTGCTGCTGAATGGGCAATTGTCAATTATTATCAGATACCTGTATTTAACATGTTCAGTTTATCAAAAACAAAAAGACCACTTAGGCAATGAATTGAGGTGCAATAAGCTCCGTCCCTTCTCCCTCGTTGTCACCATTACTACTAAATACAGCGCGTCCAGACATCTGTGTGCTGCTGAATCAATGAATGGAAGGCAACAGAAGGTGGTCATTCAGTTCAGTCAGTCAGTTCATCAGTTCAGTAAGAGAGGGCTTCCTTCCCTTCCACTCATGTCACCTTAGTACTGTACTGAATGGTGTCTCAGGTATTATCAGATAATTAACATGTTCAGATTATTTTTGCTGTTTTTTTGCCAGTAGCGAAAATAGCAAAATTAAACAAAACACGAAAATAAGCTGCTATACAGTATAAATATGAAAAGTAATATGCATTACAGTTACAATTACTAATTACTTCTTATACAAAAGTAATCAGTAACTGTAACTGATTACATTTATTTGTAAGTAAATAATAACTGTAACTGATTACTTTTTAAAAGTACCTTACTCAACACTGTGTTTGAGTCCTTCTGATGTGCTTTAAGTAACTGCACTTGCATATACTATCTTCATTTTTATGGCTGTGGGCAGAGCCTACAGACGTTTTGCATTCTGTGGCTCAAAACAGCCGATCATGGCACCTTCCACTGAACTTTTGAAAGTATCCTTCCGAAAGTCCAACAGAGCTTGTAACACTCCACCAAGATTGGCTGCTATGTTGTAACAACCGCACTATTTCAGCTGTTACTTCCGCATTCTGGGACACGAACTGTGCATGCGCAGTTCAGCTGGTGCCACCATCTTGCGAATGGCATATTGCCATTCACCGCAACTGTGCCTTCGCAGATGCCACACATGCGCAGTTGCATCACTGCTGCCATCTTGCGGATGGCACTCAGCGGTACTAGCTCTCTGGACCTTCAAAAGCTAGCCACAGCCGTATCGGCTCTGGCTAGAATTTGTTTTATATTGGGCCCAGCTGACAGCAGGTGTTTGGTTACGTGTGAATAAGCTTTTATTATTTTAGTTTTATAAATACTTACTTGAGTTACAGGGTTTCAAGCACTTTATAACTGGTTGGGTTTCATTCACTGGTAGTGCATTACTATAGTTTCAATAAAACGTTAACACTCATTTTATATTATGTTAGTTTTATATGTAGCCACTGGTAGGCAGCCAGGAAGAGTGCAGAATCAACAGCGCTTGATGGCTTGATTCTTGAGATCGTCGCCCGGCGAACACACAGAAAGCCCGCCCGACAATAGAAGAGCGAATGGAGCCATAGTCCCACTAAGGGTGATGACAAGGGTGGCTACAGGCATGTAGGCGAGCACCTGAAGGATGGGGCCTGGACCGGGAAGAGCCATGGGCAGCATGCAGCAAAAAGGTGCCCACGGCCCCACAGAACAAGCTCTCTGGCAGCGGTGTGGGGGGTGGGTGGCCTAACTGCTCTTTCTGGCTGCTAACTGTGGCAACACAGCAGGGAAAGGGGGTCACTGGCACAGGGCAATGTGGAGCAACCCCCCACCCCAGACAAGGAGGACAGAGGTGGGCGACAGAGTCTGACTGGGGTGTAGCATCCTACTGGCAAACAACCACACAGCTGCACAAGAGACACCTACCTGCGGCAATCCAAGCTCAGCATGTTGTCCCATGGGAGGGGGGTCTACCAGTCCACGGTATCCAGGAGGTATGGGGCAGCACACACTCCTGACGGCTGATGGATATAATGGCACATGGTGCAACAGAGCAAACAGAGGGCAGAAGATCACCAGGTGCTTGTTGTGGGTGGGACAGGCATTGACCACACTCAGGACTGCATGCAGCCTATACAGGGATGTATTTGGCACTGTGTGCATCTGTGGCACTTTGGACAGTGCCCTGTACATGCCCACCATGCTATTGTGCCAAGCAGAAGAATAGTGTCGCCCCCAGCATGGGCACCCATTCTGTTCTTGCATCCGCTGTAGTTGCTTTTTTGACCCATTGTGCATATCGCCAGTCACCCTTATTCCCCGTTGCCCTCAGTGGCTCTCCCTTGTGCAGTCGCCCATTGGGGACTTGCCCATCGGGAGGCACCCTAATCACACAATTCCGTAGCCACCTCACCTTCCCATTTGTCTAGGGGCTCCTGATGTTACATGAAGGGAAGAGGTGCCTACTCAAAGAGACCCAGACCAGAACATCGAACAACCATGGAAAATAAAATGGTGTTGTCTTACCACGGCCCAGGTCCTACTGCAACATAATGGAAACTGCTACCCCTCGCCAATCCTCTGAATACTGACTAATAGAACTGGAGACCTCCTCTTTTCTCTTTCTCCTTCGGAGTCTCCCACCAGCATCCCAGCCCAGGAATCACCAACATCACAGAGGCTGCAAACTTTAAACTCCTCCCAAAGAAATCTGGTTAGAAATTCATTAAATTCTCTGGAATTCATCTCTCTAGTAATCTTTACAAACACTCTCACACACTCAGGAATAAGCAACAAACCAATTTATTACACCTGTCATCCCAATGATTTCTGCCAGGACCCAGGGGTTCTCATTGCTTGGTTAAAACTTATCAGCCGTCCAGCTCAATGGAGCATTAAAACTATTTACAGAACCAGGGAGGGGAAGGGCATAAGACTGAGAGAACAGATGTACTAGGCAGCATTCCACTCCAGGCAGCTAATGAAACCTCAGAAATTGCTATTTCCCAAGACCTTCACCAGACCTAAGAGCCCAACCTATCCTCTGGCACTGGTAAGATGATCTCTAATTTTACTTGTTTTTACCATATTTCCCTGGTCAGTCTTCCACCCGTCAGAGAATTGAGCTGCTTCTCCCACCTGGTCCCGTGCCAAGGGACTCAAGAATTTTCCTTCCCTAACCAGTCCTTCCAAATCCTTAAGGGTGCCAGAATCCCCTTACACCATGGCCAAAGTCACACCCAGTCTCCTTTCCTCATACAGAATTGGAGGGGGGCCTCAAATTACTTCTGGCCTATGTCACCACACATCTTCCATCCTGTGCTTGCTTTAATTTACTGGGTCCTGAGGGCTTCCCAAGGCCTGTCCTAAACAACCTGCAGCCCACCCGAACAGCTTGTGATCGGCGCCCTGAGGCCTGCCCCTCTAAGCAGGCCCCATAGTGGGTGAGAAGCCTCTAGCACCCCCCTTAAACAAACCTTGACCACCCTGCCACACCAGAAGCTGGGAGGGGAGCTGCCACCACCCACCCCTAGAGGAATTCTGCCACAAAACCTCCAGCCCTGGTGGTCCAGGCCTACTTTCTACAGGCCTGGGACCCCACAAAGCTACCTCCTAGGGCACTCTCACCACTCCTTTCTCCCTGGAGCCCCATCTGCCCCACAAGATGCTGGCAGGCTAACTAATGCCCTTCCCCGCACCTCCCATTACCGGCGCCATGTCGCCTTGCTCCCAGCACTACCTTGGATTCACTGGGGGGTCCCTCACCAGAATACGACTCCAAACCCAGACTGACGAGCTCCTTCCTGCCTGCCTGTCCTGCCATCTCCCAGCCAGCCTCTTATCTCTCCTAGGCTACCCGTGTTCCCAGCTTTTAAGGGCCAAAAAACCTGCCCCGGTGGCAGTCTCATGACATAACCCCAATTGCACCTTCCCCAAGAACCTACAAACCCATAAACTGGAGGGGAAGGCACAAAAAGTGGGGCCCCTAATAGTGGATGTAAGCCCCTCTCATAGAAGGAGCTTACATGTAATTGCTTAGTTGAGTTACAGGGTTTCAAGCAGTTTATAATTAGTTATTTCATTCACTGGTGGTGCACTAGTATAGTTCCAATAAAATGTTAACACACAGTTTGCATTATGTTAGTTTTATAACTACTTCAAGCACTTTATAATTGGCTGTGTTTCATTTACTGGTGGTGCATTAGTATAGTTTCAATAAAATGTTAACACACGTTTTGTTGCATTACTTTGACACAACACATTTTCCTTTTCTCTTTAACTAACAACACAAACCACATGTGAAGCACACAAACATTACTTTTATTGTGGCAAATTCAGTTTTTTATTCATTTTACATGAAAATGCCCCCAGTGCACTGTGAAAAATCGGGTTAAGTGGTATGGAGCTATTTGCAAGATGGTAATTCATTTTGTAACTGTAAATCAATGAACTTCAGAGGCCGTTAATATGTAACTGAACACTAAAATGACAGTGGTGAAAAAGTAGAAAGCTACATGGCAAACAGGGCTTGAGTACAAACTTTTTGTCACAGAACACCTGGATAACAATTGATGCTGGAGCCCAACAAATGGTGTGAAAAAAGAATGAAGTGCCAAACAAAGAGATCCCATTTTCCCTTCACACAAGAAAGGGTCCTACAAGAGCTCGCAAAGTTCAGGGTAGACAAGGCAATGGGACCTGATGGCATACATCCCAGGGTATTAAAGGAGCCAAGGGTGGAACTAGCAGAGCCATTAGCAGAACTGTTTAGTGAGTCTCTGAGCACAGGAGAGGTCCCAGAAGACTTGAGAAGGGCTCACGTGATCCAGCTCCACAAGAGTGGTAGCAGGGAGGAGGCAGGGAACTACAGACCAGTCAGTCTTACCACAGTAGTGGTTAAAGATTATGGAGGCACTCCTTAAGGAAAGGATAGTGCAACACCTGGAATCCATAGGAGCACAGGACACAAGACAGCATGGGGTTACAACAGGAAGGTCCTGTCAGACTAATCTCATAGATTTCTTTCACTGGGTAACCAGAGCGGTGGACCAAGGGGAAGCAGTTGATGCTGCCTACCTTGACTTCAGTAAAGCTTTTGATACTGTTCCACACAGAAGATTGATTAATAAGCTGGGTAGGGTCGGGGTGGGTCAGAAGTTGGTCAACTGGGTGGCAAACTGGTTGGCAGACAGAAATCAGAGAGTGGTGGTAAATGGTATACAGTCAGAAGAGATGCAAGTCACAAGTGGGGTACCTCAGGGATCAGTCCTGGAGCCAGTCCTCTTCAATATCTTCATCGGTGACAGTGCAAATGGACTGGAGGGTAAGGTTTGCCTGTTTGCAGATGACACTAAAATCTGCAACAAAGTAGATGATCCAGATGGGGTGGGCAGAATGAGAAGAGATCTGGATAAACTGGCAAAATGGTCGGAAGAGT
This sequence comes from Neoceratodus forsteri, assembly GCA_016271365.2. Lineage (NCBI taxonomy): Eukaryota > Metazoa > Chordata > Ceratodontiformes > Ceratodontidae > Neoceratodus > Neoceratodus forsteri. Next base: position 1,307,535,515 of record CM057455.1, read on the forward strand.
GACAAATGGGGTTTAACGCAAAAAAGTGCAAGATCATGTGCATAGGGAAGAGAAACCCTGAAGCCACCTATAGGTTGGGAGGAGAGTTGCTGGCAATCACAACGGAAGAAAGAGACTTGGGCATCATCATCATAGATGACCTGAAATTATCCAAGCAGACCAGTAAAGCAGTAGGTAATGCTAGAGGGATGTTGGGGTGTATTAGTAGGGGTATTGCAAGTCATAAGGGGGAGGTAATAATCCCTCTTTACAAGACACTGGTTAGGCCTCATCTGGAGTACTATGTGCAGTACTGGAGGCCGCACCTGCACAAGGACATTAACAAAATTGAGGCAGTCCAGAGAAGGGCAACCAAAATGGTGCAGGGACTGCATCAGAAAACATATGAGGACAGATTAACAGAGCTTAATATGTATACACTAGAACAAATGAGGGAGAGAGGTGATATGATCGAAACATACAAACACCTTAAGGGCATTAACAAGGTGAAAGAGTCTAACATGTTTCAATATAAGAAAAATAGCAAGACAAGAGGACACAGCATGAGATTAGAGGGAAGCCGATTAAGGTGTAATGTGAGGAGGTTCTTTTTCACAGAAAGGGTGGTGGATGCACGGAATAGCCTATCTCAGGAAGTGGTGGATATGAATACAGTGCAGGGCTTCAAACAGGCGTGGGATAGGCATAAGGGAGCAATACAGATGAGAATGAATAGACAGGCCATTGACAAAGTACAGGCCTATGGCACATTCATAAGGTAGAAATAATGGGCAGACTGGATGGGCCTTGTGGTCCTTATCTGCCGTCAACTTCTATGTTTTTATGTATTGGCTTGCATTTGAACAGCAAGCAATAACCGAGACTTAGTGTTTGCATAGTGCAGTTGTTATGATGTTTGCCTAACGTAAAATGAGGGACTTCAGCATGCTTCCAAGAAAAGAGTTGTATCAATGAAAATGGACACAGGACAGAGATCCTCCACTTACTTACCTCATCTCTATGGAACTCCCTCCCCCATATCAAAGCCTTCAATTCCCCAGCATCATTAAGTTAGCCCTTAAGGAGCACCTCCTAACCTCAGCCAAATACAGCTGCTGAAACCCTGATTTTGCAATGGGTCAATGGCCCTCTGTTGCCTGCCTACTGTATATACTCCTGCTCCTTGCCACTACATTTTTTTATTTATTTATTTGTACATCGCTAAACCTTTGAGCCAAGAGCTCATTTGCAAAGATTCCATGTCAAGTATTGTAACATACAGATTTAGATACAGGCAGCTCAGGTGAGCATTTGTCAGTGCAATACAAACAGTAACTCCGATACAGACAGCTCAAGTGAGCATTTGTCAATACAATCAGCACCTTGAATACAGGCAGCTCAGGTGAGCATTTGTCAACACAACTAGAAACAATGTCCAATGCATGTTATGTTAGAATAAATCAGTTGATAAAATAAATGTCAGAACTCCTAAAACTAGTTGAAGAGGAAGGGGAAGGATGGGGGAAGGGCAGAGCAGAAGACAAGGTCATAAAAGGGCATAGGTGGGCCGGGGGGGGGTAGGAGAGGGGAATGGTAGAGAGGGTGGGCCAGAGCTTGAGAGTTAGGGCTTAGGAGAGGCATCTGCATGCGGATTCACGGGTGACTTCCTTTCTGAGGGCATTCTTGAACAGTGACACTTTTGGTAGCTCAGACATGGAGGTAGGAAGATTGCTTAGCCATTGTGCTGCCCGACAGGCAAATGATTGTTGATCCTGGCTAGTTCTACTGTATGTTTGGGGGGTTCCATGTCAATTCGGCGAAATAACAACGGCGATTACAATTTCAGTGACTTTTACATAGCAACCATAAATACGGCGCGCTTCAATAGCAGCGTATGCAATTTTGGCTACAATTCTACATGTTGAACTGGAAATTATAAGACAAACCACGCAGATAGTCATAATGGGAATGCACCCCATACTCACGAACGATCTGGCATAGCCGCTCTGTGAAATCACGGTACTGTTATCTACTACCCCTTGCTGCAGCACTCAAAACCACCTGCTCCATCTTTACTTCGGAAATGCACTGTTCCTCCTGCAGACAATGAATAAATCTCCACATATTTGGATGACTGGCACCAAGACGTGTATTAAATGCATGATGCCAGCCCTCTACAGCATTATTCGTACGGGCATACCCATTCACCACAGCCTGATAGCAATTCCAGAAAGGAATGCGGAACATTGGTTGACGTTGGACAGATTTACTAATGGGACAACCAACCCATGTATCCTCACAATATGTGATCAAAGGCTCCAGAACCTCATCATTTGCTGTATAGAATGTAAACTCCTGCAACTCCTCAAATGCCTGAACAATGTCCTGTTCAGGTACCCATGCCAGGGACAACAACATCCTAATGTTCAAAGCAAATTCAGCATCATGCACATACCTTGACAGAATATCCAACCACTGCTGAATATTTCGCCAGATAGGTTGTCCAAACTGAAAAAAGCAGCCATGTACATCAGCGGATGGGAAGGCAGCAGTCACAGATCTGTAAGCCACCTTCTCGAAATCCAACATAACATTACTTGATTCAGTCCTGCACCCCATGCCTTCAGGTGCCCAAATAGCACGTCATATGCCACCGCCTTGCGACTGTTCATCAAAACATACACACAGGGCACAACAACTCCACCTCTCAAGCCATGGATGGTATACAATTGGCTGAATAATGCTGGACAACAACTGAATGTGCCACCCATAAACCAGGACTCACACCTTGATAAAAAGGTAAGAGACCTATCAGCAGCATATATCAGCATGCGCTCTCTTCCTGTGCCCAAATCATGCAGAAGAAATCGATCCCCTTCAAGGGTGCAAGTATAAGTTGGGGGTAGTATTAACTCCTCCACAGTACCTGGGGTCACGGGGGCAACGATCTCTGACTGCCGAATCCTCTGGACAGTCCGTCTTAGGGCACGTAAATTTGGAAAAGCCTCCACTACCGCATCGGGTGCTCTGGCGGTGCTATCAAACACCACCTGTGCAGTGGTATCCGCTGTGCTCCATGCTTTCTCCCTAATACCACACATAACCCTTCTAGCAACCTCTGCAGCATTGGATACATGCTTATGGTCCCTCGTCGTAGCCACTACCCAACCTTGCTCTACATCCATAGCGATGGACATCCATACAACACCAGTACACCTTCTGGGTGACAGCCTTATCCTGCCGATGAACACAGCCCCCATACACAAGTAGAGGCATCCCACGCTGACTCCGTATAATTTCCACCGACATCCTCCATCACACCCCACCAGGGACTGCCCTTTAAATACCCACCCCACACCTGTACCCAATTAGTTATAGTTATGCAGGGGGGCTGTGCCCCCCAAACCCCCCACTATTTCTAAATTAACATCCTCCGAGGCGCACCTGGACCTCAGAGGTAGGTTATATGACACCGTGTCTCGCTATACTCAATCTTCACTAATATTCCTTACTCACTATCATTTAAATCGCTGTATTTGAGTCACCGAATATGACTCGCTGAAATCAACATGCTGAATTAACATGCTACCTGTTTGGGGACTATCAGCACATCTCTTGCCATGCTCCTGGTAGTATACTGGTTGTTGATAGGGTGGAGGAGTGAGTATTTAGTGCAAAACTATTTACTCTAGAGCTGTTGAAACTGTAGTTCTTTTATTGTACCACTTTGTATTAAATGTTTCTATACAGCTTGTTTTTGCTAAAAGTACCTCACTGTATGTACCAGTCCTATCGCAGAATTACTTTACACTTCAGATGTCCTGCTAAAGTACAGCCATTACCTCCCCAGCAGTTACCTCAGTGTATTGTGAATCAGAATCCAACAGCTCACATTCTGTAGTGCTGCAGTGATTATCATGTTCACCTCACACGAGAAAAGTTCCCCATTCAAAACAGAGCAGAAACATGTTCATTTCAGTTTTTCTTTGACAAGCATGAAACAGATAGATAATGCTGGAAGAAAAAGGCCCATAGCTCATCCAATCTGCCCACCCGACCTAACTACTCTGCATTTACCCTAGTAACCACCCCACCCTTTGCTTCTTTCACCCCTTTTGTAACTATTCCCATATATCTATCTCACCGCTGTTTGAAGCCACTCACTGTTCTGGCCTGTACTACTTCCACTGGCAGCTTATTCCACTTGTCCACCACTCTTTCAGTAAAAAAGTGCTTGCAAATATCCCTTTTATCCCCCCTGCAAGTTTTAGTGAGTTCCCCCTTATCCCTGTATTTGAGCTCAAGAACAAAAGCATCTTGGCATCCACCCTATTTGTCCCATGCAGGTACTTGCACGTGTAACCCCCCCCCCCCAAATGGGGACTTACTTGAATTGTCCATTTCCTGTCTGCCTCCAGATTGCCTCTGTGTGCCTGTGGGTTCCCCCCCACATCCTCTAATCTTGCTGCCATGGATCCAGGTCTGGCTGTACCTCTGGAGGCTCCCCAGTAGTCCCCTTCACTTAATCTCAGCCCGCAATGGGCGTTGGAGCTTCATCGAGGGCCACCGCTCATACTCTGCTCCTTGGAGCAGCCAGCAGCTGCACTTGCAGCGCAGAGTGCCCCTTCTTTTTCCATCTGCACTTGCAGTCCAACTAGTGGTTTCTCCAGTGGTCCCGGTCCCCACAGGGCAGTGGGCAAGGGCTGGTGACCTGGGCAGGGCCAGAAAAGCCACAAGAATTTGTAAATAATAGTGCCTTGCGCACTGTGTGCTTCCCGCTCATGCATATTACTGAAGCAGCATTAGTATTCATGAATTGTCTCTCTTAGCACAAAGGCTTCTTAAATATTAGCACTAGCAACAGGCACCAAGCATGTATAAATGCAAAATAGCTTCCAGCACTCTACAGGGCAGAAGGAGGGCTACTAAATAAAGGGGGCTACGTAAATAAATAATGCTTATACTGGCTGCACCAGAATAAAGTGGTGGTGTTTCTATGACTGCCTGTCTGCCACCTGGGACTGCATTTTTCGTCAACAGCAACAGGTGAGAGACCACAGCAAAGTGTTTAAAATGGGCAGCATCTAAGAGGGCACCAAAGGGACTGCCGAACTGTGGGGCAATGAAGTAAATAAAGTAAATGTCCTGGCTGCACCAGAACTTTATTATTGGGACCATGAGGGACTGCAAGGGGATTGTGTATACTGGCAGTCATAATTGCAGCACAGCAGCCAATCAAAAAGCTAGGACTGCAGGCAAGGATTATTGGGACTTTGCCACACACTTATGGGACTTTGCAAGAGACTCTTGGGGGAAAAAGCAGGGACTTAACTGGGGTGCAAAAACAGGAGGGCTATCAAGTGTCGAAGGAGGCTAATGAATATTAATTTTTAAGACTGACAAGTGGATTTAGCCAGTTGTCTTGGGACACATAAGTGGACTCAGCCAATTGGGTGCCCCAGAAAGACTCCATAATACCCAGGGATTTTCAGGCTGAGCTCAGTTATAGTGAGAGTTCCTCCACAGGGGGGGCTCAGCCCCCCCCCCCCCCGGTAAGAAAATGAGCTTCTGCCTCTGCCAGAGAGAAAGAGTGGCTGCAAGCAACAGAGTCACTGGCCTGGGGGTTGCCAGAGATTGTCCTCCAGGGCTAGCAGTTCCTTGCCACATTAGGGAAATGTGTAAAAGAAGCCATTAACCACCTGCAGCTGTGAGTGAGCTGCATGAAATGCTTCTGCCTCAGCAGTGACAGTGCTGATGAAGTCTGCAATGTCCAGAACAGAAACGTTTCTGAGTCATTCTGAGTGAGTAAACTTCTACTTAAAATGCAAGCTATTGAGGCAATCTGTGACAGGCAGAGAAGCCCAGAAAGTCTAGAGTTGTGACTGTCTGCACCCTGCGTCTAACCAATGCACAAGAAATGGGTGGACATCTGTTTTTAAGTGACCAAGAAAGGGTCCAGTAATTCATATGTGCTGATTGTGATATGTGCCTACAGGACTGGAAAGGGAGTTCCCCAGCCACGCGGAGCTTTGCTTGGGAGGACAGTGAATTTCCTGAGTGTCCAGGTTGAAGCTGCTGACACCAGCAAAGCCACAATGGACTGTCATGTTGTGTTTCAAGCTTGAGAGAAGCTACAGTATCAGTTCTGCTAACCAGTAAAGTCTGCTAAATGGTGGGGAGCTGTGCCTCAAGCTCTGTCTATGTTAAAGTACCTTAAGGAAAAGGATTTGTCTTGTTTGGACTGTGAGAATCTGGATCACCATAGCCTTAGGGGAAAAGTACCCATCGGTGAGAGATTGTGTTTGCAAGCTAAAGGACCATGTGGCCACATTGGCACATGGTTGAAGTAATTGTGACTACTAAAAGCAACTGCAATGTTTACATGTAAATGTGCTCATGTAAATGTGCTGGATGATAGAGACTGTTTCAGATCAGCCTGGGGGACAGCCTGGTAGTGTACCACCTCTTAGGGCACTGCCATATGCACTTCCCCCTGGAGTATAGCCAGACGTGAGGGTCTGAAGCATGCCACCCCAGTCCCGGCCTGGTCTGTACCAAATGAGACTGTAAGTACACAGAGAAGGGGCACCAACTTCACGCTGGGAGACGTTTCCAGAAATGCAAGCTGCTAAGCCTGTGTCCAGGGGTCATCCTCATCTCCTGTCTGTTTCCTCAGCAATGCTTCTCAAATCAAAATGATGACTTCAAACCGTGAGTAGGCAGATTCCCCCTCTGCCAGCAACTAAAATGGGGAACTGTACATAGTTTCAAGTGTTTTCCAAGTTCAGCCATCTAAAGCCCAAGCTAGTACAGCAAGGGCAGTAATTGTTGTTTGCAAATCCTGAAGTTTAAATGGCAAGGCAGGGTTTTAAATAATTGATTAGCAGTTTTTTTCTTGAGACAATACTAACTGTACAGAAAGCATTTATATAGGTTTTCTAGAAGTGTTATATTTGTTAAACACAGTGAGGTGAGTGCTATGCATTTTCACAATGTTTTAGAACTTTTATGAGCAAAACGCTAATCAATTTTTAGAGTTAAATAAAACCCTGCAAGGCAAAGAAATAAAAAATGTTAATCCAACTTTCTTTTAAGGGCCACAACTCCGTTGTAACGTTAACAGGCCTGCAACAGTTAAGAATTTTAGTACTGGGTACCCAGAAATAGGTTAGGACTGCAGGGTTCTAATTTAGTCTGGGAACTGGTATTTTGTGTGGGCATTCTAATGCATATTCTGCCATCTATGCAGTTAGCCAGACAGATAAAAAATTATCTGAATACCTCAGAAGGTTGGTGGGTGGCAACTGTGATTAATGTTTGCCTTCAACTGCAACATGATTACTGTGATTCTAATTACTATACCAATCTAAACCAAATGACAATTCAAAATCTAAAACAACTGTAAATAGTTAACCTCTGATTCTGATTTCCCTTTCCTAACCCTCATCCCATGTAAATAAATTGTTGTTACTGTTTTTGTATAAGTTTGGTGTGTGAGCATATTATTAGAACGTCAAGAATTGCAAAATATTTGAAATGTGAGGTTTCAAATTGTGGGTCATGTTTGGGGTGACTTAATGGTAATGTAGGTGAGTACAGCATCCCAGAAGGTTGTATCAGGTTTTATTCTAGCCTACTAAAAGCATACTCTGGGTGGAGACACTGTTATCTTGGGAAAGAACCAGTTTTAAAGTAAAATGGGAACCCAGGCCCCTCAACCTTATTCTGGCTGGCAAGGCAGGGGTAGTCTAGCCCTTAGATACCAGGTGCCAGGGTTACCATCTTTGGAGGCACCGCTGAGCTTATCGCCCCCCTAGTGGCCAAACCAGTAAATTTCCAGTTTTACCCCACATTGAGATTGGTATTAAAATGGAGCATATTACTGACCTTCGTGCTGACAACTCTGCTATTAAAATGGATGCGTATAATTTACTGGGGTGGTGTGAAGCTGAGGAGGTTGATCCCCAAAACGCTCTGTTGTTGTTAGATATTCCCCTGGGCACCAGCAAAAGTACTATTGAGGGAGCTCTAGGTAAAGTCAAATGCCTGCGTAAAACTATGGAAAAAGGCAGAACTGCTGACTTAATTGCCCAAAAACGAATGGCCCTGGTAGAATGTAGCACTCTCATGGATAGTGAGCGGGTACCTAGAGTCATTTCTCCTAATGAATCCATGGTGGGCTGTAGGGTAGTCACCATGTATAGTGTAACGTCCACATCCGAGGGGTCCCCCAAAGCAGAAGGGCTCAAAGACAAGATCACCAAACTGTTACAAGCAGGGGGCCAAACCCTCGAGGACTTGAAGAAGCTGTTTGAAACCCCTCATTGTACCCCTTCCCGGGACCTGCTTCTACATCTGCAGTTGCCCCTTCACCAGCACCTGCACTGGCCCAGTACTGGCACCCGTGGCAATCCCTGTTTAAGCCCCCTCAATTAGTCACAACTATTACCACAGGTTAAGAATTTTCTCTGGTACTATTCCCACGCCCCAGGGGAAAGATGACCTGGAGACTTGAATGGACTATGCATCTCCCCTGGTCCAAGAGTGGCAGTGTACAGAAGCGGAGAAAAGAAAAAGGTTAAGTGAAAGCCTTCGAGGTTGAGCTCTGGATACTATTCGCTCTGTGCAATCTGATAACCCAGAGGCCTCTGCACAAGACTATCTGGCCACCTTGGAAGATGTATTTGGGAGCCCTGAAGGTGAGGACCTTTTGTGGAGGTTTAAAACCACCCAACAATATCTGGGAGAGCCCTTGTCTGTGTATATCCCACCTTGAAAAAACGCTACAGAAATGCTTTAGGAAAGGAGGTGTGGCCCCAGGTGAACTGAACCAAATCAGGCTGAATCAGATATTTAAGTCTGCTCTCTACTCTGATTTACTGTTGCTCAAGCTGCAGCTGCCAGATCAAAGGCATTCGCCCCTCCTATAGCTTGTTGATGAAGAAAGTACTGGAGATTGAGCAAAGAGGGGCACAATGGGGGCCCACTTGAGCATCTGAGGCTACTACTCAAATCGCTGATAGTATGCCATCAGTAGAGACTCAAGAGCTGAAAATGGGTGTGACAACTAAGACTGGCCTCAGTAAAGGTCAAGATACCTGTCAGAATGCATCTGCCATGAGAGTGGGAGTCCACGCCCCGGCATCCCCTGTAGATGGTAGTCTAGAGGCTCAAATAAGTAAATTGTCTGCCATGCTAAAAGAACTGATGGGATGTAATGTACCGCCCCAGGTTTGGCAAAGGAGGGAGGGAGGCTCAGCAAGAACCCTCGACTGTCAGTGCTCCTGCCCAAGTGTCAAATACGTGTCCTTCCCCACCTCCTAACCATGAATGGAGATCCACCTCCGATGTAACGCCACAGCTGAGATGACCCAGACACAGTGTGTCCCAAATGTGGGAAGGATGGTCACCTGAAGAGGGAATGCTGATCCAGAGAGGACCCAGCCCGGGTGAGAGATAGACTACTTGCAGAAAAGCACCCAAGACAAAGTAATCCCAGTGGCGACCCAGCCCCATCTCGACACCACTCATTTGTGGCAAAGTCATTTATTCCAGTTCCTGTAATTCCTGCAAATACCTCACTGGACTGGTCAGAATTGGAAGGCCCATCCATGGAAACTACCATGCACATTGAAGGAATTCCTCTTAAAGTAGTACTAGATAGTGGGTCTCAAGTCACAATAATTTTCAAAGTCTGGTATGATCAGCATTCATCTGACTACCCACTACAATTGCTCAGTGGACTTCATGTATGAGAACTGAGTGAAAAGTCATACCCTTATCTCAGCTACCTTAAAGTCTGGTTGTCTTTTCCTTCCTGTATGGCAGGTGTGGGAGATCCTGTAGAGACTCTAGTGTTAGTATGTCCTCCTTCGGGATTGTATGACAGTATCCCTGTGTTAATCGGTACTAATGCACATATGTTTGGCAGCCTTGCCCAGCTATGCCAGGAGAGACAGCAAAAGAAGACTGGTAGAGCCCTGCATGTCCACGTCATGGTTCAAAAAGCCTATGATATGCAAATGCGCCTTGGAGAGAGAGTGATTAAGATGCGCTTGGGGGTACTGTTTGAAAGAAGGGTCCCTCTGCTATTACCTTCCCTCCAAAAGGAGCATGCAGTGTTAGTGGAGAAGTGCAGTTGCGAAAAGATGTGATAAATAAAATATTGATGCTGGATGCCCCAGAAGAGGGGAAACTGCCTGAAGGACTGCAATTATGCCCAGTATAGTCCCTGTACATGCTTGCGCTTACACCTGAAGAGTGGGGGTCCAGATACAAAATGTTACAGACCGAGATATCACGGTGCACAGAGGTTGCACCCTGGCTAAAGTCTACTGTGCCGACACTGCTGTGCTTCTGTCCAAGTGCAAAACTGAAAAAGGGTGCGAGGTATCACCTGACATGTTTGATTTTGGAGATTCACCTATTCCAGACAGCTGGAGAACCAGAATCAGTAAAAGGCTGGCTCAGAGAACCAAGGAATTCTCCCTCAAGGAATGGGACATCGGCTGTATTACCAGTGCTGAATACCATATTTGCCTGCACGGCAAGAGACCCTTCAGGGAAAGGTCTAGATGCCTACCTCCTGCTGACATCAACAACATGAGGTGTCACCTGCAAGAAATGTTAGCAGCTGGCATAATACAGGACGCAAGCAGTACCTATGGCTCTCCAATTGTTGTAGTGCGGAAGAAAAATGGCTCATGATAAAAGAACTGTACCCGATCATTACACTATGCCACACATACAGGATACATTAGACTGTCTAAATGGGAGCACATGGTTTTCAGTCCTTGATCTCTGCAATGGGTATTACCAGATCTCAATGGCTCCAGAAGACAGGGAGAAAACAGTGTTCATTTGTCCCTTAGGCTTCTATGAATTTCTTTGTATGCCCCAAGGAATTTCGGGTGCATCTGCCATGTTTCAAAGGCTAATGGAGAGTGCTGTGGGAGACATGAACCTCCTAGAGTGTCTGGTATACAGCGACAATGTCACTGTCTTTGGAAAAACTCTTGAGGAGCATGAGGCTCACCTGTTCAAAGTGCTTGACAGACTTGAGGAATTTAACCTAAAGCTATCAATAGATAAATGTCAGTTTTTCCAAAGTTCAGTAAAATATGTAGACCACATTGTGTCTCCTGAGGGTATACAGACTGACCCTAGCAAAGTGGAAGTGTTAAGCAGCTGACCAAAGAAAAACAACTTGAAAGAACTTCAAAGGTTTCTTGGGTTCTGTGGCTAGTATAGCCATTTTGTCAAAGACTACACCAAGGTAGTACACCCAGTACTAAACCTATGCCTGTTCGGATAATTTTGACCAACTAAACGTGTTTCTGACCTCTGCTTTCAACACTGTACAACACTGGCTAAACTCCCATCACCTTATCCTGAACTCAAGCAAAACCAAAGCTATGCTACTGGGCACTGCCTATAAGCTTAGATCCTGCTCCTCTCCCTTAAAAATCCTGGACCTGGATGAGACCCATCTTGAGGTAGTCACCACATTTCGCTATCTAGGTATCCTACTTGACCAATCTCTGGACTTAAACCTTCACATTCAAGAAACCTGTAAAACTGTGAACTGCAAACTGGGGGCTGCCTACAGAACCAGCTATATGCTTACACCTGCTGCCAAGCTGGCTATTGCCAGAGGAATCCTCTTACAACTCTTACCTACTGTGCTCCCATCCTGACTATGGCACATAAAACTGCCTTGCAAAAATGGGATGTCACCTACAACAATGTATGCCGGTATGCTTCAAAGGCCCCTCGGCTCAAGCATCATTGCCAACTGTATAGTGACCTTGGCTGGCTCTCTCCCTCCGCCATCAGGCTATACTATCTGGGCTGTATCTGCGACTCCATCATCAGATTGGACAGACCAGCATCACTAGCTGAGCTACTACATCCCGCTTCCTTTACTCGTGAACTGAGATCATCTGATAAATCTCTAATGAGAGTCTCCTGTTGCCGCACCTCAAAAGGGTCTGGTGCATTCGGGCATACTGTCCCCCAAATGTGGAACATGCTGCCATTTGATCTAAGACATGCCTCGTCGCACAACCTCTTCAAGTGTGGGCTACGCAACCACCTAGCTACCTCGGATCAATGTGCCTGTTACGACCCTACCTGAGCCTGTCCTACCACTCCCCCTTTTCCCTGCCTCATCCTCTTCCTCCCCTTCGCTAGGTCCCCTCTCTCCAAATGCTCACTCTCCCTGCCGGTTTTCTCTTACCCTATCTATCTGCTGATATCCTATATTCCCCTTAGCAAAACTACTCGGTTATGTAGCCTATTGTACTATACAATGCTATGTTATATGAAATAAGCCCTTACTACTATGTCTCTGTTATGTACTGTGTAAAATGTCTGTACTTTACCTTTTGCCCTTCACATTGCTGCTTTAAAACTCCTGTTTTAACTTGTACTGGGTATCACGGTATATATAGAAGGACTGAATTTTGTGAATTTGAGTACTCGTACAACCAAGGTCATAGCCTCTCCCCTCCCTAAACATGTATGTACCTCCCCGGGTTTGTCCGGGATTGCTCACTTGGCTCCGCTTCCCTATGTTTTAGTCACCAATCCTGCCTATAATTCCCTCTTAAACCTGTCTGTGCGCCGCTCTTATGCCCCGCAACGGATCCTTGACACAGGTGACTTGTCCCTACTTTCAGCTGCCCTAGCCGTTGGATTGCCATCAGCCCCTCCATACCCCGACAGTGTACAGCTCCCACACCTGGTAACAGAACCTTGAGCCCCGGCACTTTCCGCACTTTTGGCTGCCGGAGCCGCAAAGTTGCCGTAAAACACCTCCGACCCCCGTCTTTTGACACTCTCAAGCCGGTGAGCGGATCCATGAGCCCGGTTACAAATCCCCGCTTTCTGCCACTAAAGCCATAAAGTCCCTCCGCACACTGACAGAGTACAGCTCCCTCATACATTAACAGAACCCTTGAGCCGGGCACTTTCCTCACTTTTGGCCGCCGAAGCCGCAAGGTTGCCATAAAACACCTCCGACCCCGCCTTTCTGACACTCTCTAGCCGGACAGCGGACCCATGAACCTGGTTACAAGTCCTCGCTCTCTGCCACTAAAGCCGTAAGATCATGCCTATTCAAAACTCTAACCCTGTCAACTTGCCGCTTCCATACCCGTCTTTGGGACCAGGTGGCTGGTTGATTGTCTATGCTTTCTAGCCGCTAATCCGTAATTTCGCTGAGTCACTGATGTACTGCTGTAATGTCCCTGCCCGGACAGCCCTGACCGAATGCCGCTAGTATGCCCCGCCTCGGAACCAAGAGACCAACTGTTTGTCCCTACCTCCAACCACTAAAGCTGTAATTTGCTGCCACAGCCCAGGCATGGACAAACCAAGTATAGCCTCAGAGATCCCCGATAGGTCTGCTTCTCAGAGGCTGCCGGCCGTGTTTCGTGTCCAAGCAGGAGTACCATGAGCCCGGCTGCATGACAGTACCCTGAGCCGCTGAAGCCGTAAATCATTTCTGTGCTCAGAGCTGCAGACAGTGGCTCTCTCGGCTTAGTCCTAGCCTGCTCTCTCGGATCCTCAGCCCCCCCCCCCCACCACCACGTTCCCCCTCTTCCTTACACCATGTCTGCCTGGAACAATCAATGAGGTCTATCCATGCACCAGTACCTGTTTTTTCCTGCTATCTACTACTGTAGAACAATGTTATATTCATTGTACTTTTGACCTGTAACCCTGCTTCACTGTCTATGCTACTGTACTGTTTTTGTTATCACCTTCACTATGTTTTGTCTTGTATCTCCTAGGTCGTGCCTGAAAATAGTCAACTGTTGGCTAGTGCACTTACCTGGTAAACAAAAACTAAATAAAATAAAATAAATAACTCAAGGGTACCCTCCTACTCATAAAAAGTTTAGAAAAGGCACCTGCAAAAAAACTGAAAAGACCTATTTCAGACCTAATGAGCCCTTTGGTTCCCGATGGACTACCGATTGTGACACACTGTTGAAGAGATCATTTACCAGTTAACTCACACTCCAGTACTTGCCAATGTTGATCCATCAAAGCCTTATGTATTACACATGGACACCAGCCTCAGTGGTCTAAGGGCCACACTTTATCAAGAGTACACAGAGGGGTTACGCCCAGTAGCTTTTGCAAGCAGAAATTTGAACCTTCAGAGAAATATTACCCAGTAAATAAATTAGAATTTCTTGCTCTCAAGTGGGCAATAGTGGACCAGTTCCACGGATACTTGTATGGCACAAAGATCCTGGTCAAGACAGACAACAATACGTTGACATATGTCCAAACATCTGCCAAACAGGATACTACTGGACACAGATGGTTTTCCGCTTTATCCACATACGATTATGCAGTGGAGTACTGACCAGGCCTAAATCAAATTGACGCTAATGCCCTTTCACGAAGACCTCATGGCTTTTTTTCCTTCTTTTTCATCCTCCTCTTCTGCTCCTTTCTTGACAAAGGCATCTGAGTACCTCTAACTACTCTAAGTCTGCTCCCCTCCCCATATCTCCTCCTACCCTTCCCACCTTGACCATTCCTCCAATGTTTTGTTTTTCCTGTGATGTACTGTATTATACTGACTTATTGAAACCTTTATAATTTGCTGACCATTCTATGTAACATGTCTTGTTTGTTTGTACATTGATGACGTGGAACCTTTGTAAAAGAGCCATTGGCTCAAAGGTAATAATTTCCTAGAACAATAAACTAAACTAAACCTGCCTCAGACCAACAGTGGGTGCATATTCCTGAGCAGTCAGTAAAAGCACTATGCCACAAGCTCAATCAAGATGAAACTCCACCCACAGAAACTGTTGACTGCTTAGCCAATTGCTTGGGGCCTCCCGATACTTGTATACCAGTTGCCTACTGTAATTTTGTGGCCTTGGACTTAAGTTTTTTACTGCAGCTAACATTCAGAGGGAACAGCATATATGATCACATGATCACACAACTTGTTACTGCCTTAAGAATGGGGGAAGATGTTTCCAAAATGCAATCCAATGACCCTAAAACTGCTTTGCTTTTATGAGAAGGGCCTAAACTCAAGCGACATGAGCAGTTATTGGATAGAGAACTCACTGACAGCTAAGAAGAGATTGTCAAAAAGCAATTAGTACTGCCCACAAAGTTCAAAAAGTGTTGTATTAAAAGCCCTACATGACAGCATGGGGCATTTGAAAAATGAGAGAACTCTGGATCTAGCCTGTGTACACTTCTACTGGCCTAAGATGGGCCTAGACATTGAACAGTATGTTAAAACATGCAGCACGTGCCTTCAGGGAAAAGCCCAACCCCAGAGAACAGCCCCACTGGCCAATATAACAACAAGTGCACCAATGGAACTCATCTGCATTGATTTTCTTAGTTTGGAACCAGATTCAAAAGGCATTGCAAATGTGTTGGTAGCCACTGATCACTTCATGAGGGTTCCATGTCATAATGGCGATTGCCATTATGGCAAGTGTACATCGCTAAAAAACAGTTTCGGTGATGTACACTTGCAGCATGGACAAGAACAGCACCTGAGACCCTCACAATCAGTCACAGAACTCCCGCCAGCTTTCAAATAAACTGATGTTCATGCCAGAATTGCTGCAGACTAAACAGTTTAATATAAAGCAGCAACAAAAAAAAAGGGGACATAAACAACAAACAAAAGTGCCAACGTTTCACCTGATAGGCTTTATCAAAGAATATTGCACTAATTGTGTCTCTTCAATTTATACAAATATTACAAACCATGTGACCATTCAAACACAGTGCTACATAGTAGATTTAAAGTGCTAGTGCCTATTTCTTAAAACATACGTTTACATAAAACACACCATATTCAATACTTATGACCTCTAAGTGCAAAAGACAACCCACTTGCTTATAATTCCTTTATACCCTCTTACACAACAAATACTTATCTTAAATGTAACAGATTTTCTATTTTCACTTTAGAAGCTAAATAGGGCACAAAAATGCAATGCAGTAAGTTACTCCAGCATTTTCTCAACCTATTCAACTCATATTCCTAAAGGTGTTTATAAACAATCCTTTTCTTATCCTAACACATTATATCATTCTATCCAAATGGCCTGTTGCATAGGGTGACAAATGGGAGATCATTGTGGGGATAGAAGGTGGAAGAGAATGTGTGGAAGGGGAGAAGGGGGGAGAAGGGGAAAGAGAAGGGATAAGGGAAGGGGAAAGAAAGGGAAAGGGAAGAACAGGGAAAGAGAGAAAAGAAGGCAGGAGAACAAAGCAACCAAAAGGCCTAGAGCCAATCCAACTGTGTAGGTCTTAACTCCAGTTTCACTATGTATATCACCACAGATTGAAGGACAATAATAGTTCCTTTCAGGAGGAGTAGACCTACAACAGAGAACAGGAATGGTTAGGTACAACATAGCAAGACTATAAAAATGGTTCTAACTATTTTATTATTCAACCCCTTATTAGTGTTATATGCTCCCATAGTGTATATCCAGAAATTCTCATGTTTACTGAGGGCTGGTTCCCTGTCCCCTCCTCTGGGCCCCAGGTTTACTTGCTCCAAGCCCTTAAATGATAATACATGTTGATTCTTGTTCTGGGCCTGGTTAATATGAGTCACCCAGACATAAACCATGTTGCCATTTTCAATGGCCCTAATATGCTCACCAATTCTCTCCTTGAATTTCTGTTTGGTGTGGCTGATGTAACATGTTCCACAGGAACACTCTAAGTAATAGATCACTCACATGGTATCACAGTTGATAAATTGTTCTATCCTAATCACTTCTGTATTGTATGGATTCACTACCATGGTACATGGAGAAACATAAACACAATATTAACATTGGCCGCACCTTCTACATCCCTTACGGAGGGCAGGTAACCAAGTCTTTTAGTCTCAATGGGTTGTACAGATGTAACCAGATGGTCCCTTAAATTCCTGACCCTGCAATAACACATTCTAGGCATCACTTTGGCAGTCTTCTTCAATCTGGGGTCATCCCCCAGGACATGTTAATTCCTGCATATAATGTCCCTGATTTTCCACGATCTAACACTATAAGTCATCACAAAGTTAATTCCATCCTTGGTTTCTTCAGCTCTACCAGTCCCCTCAGTGACCGCACTTTTTCTTAACGATAGTGATTCTCTGTCAGTGACATCACACCCTGTCTTGATTCATCAAGAATGGCATCTGAATAGCTCCTTTGTTTAAACCTTTCTCTTATCAAATCTGCTTCCTTCATATATGTTTCCTGTCAACTGCAGTTCCTTCTAATATGAAGGAACTGACTCTTGGGGATATTCCTTATGGTGTCGGAGGGGTGGCAACTACTGGCCAGGAGGATACTGTTCCTGTCAGTCGGTTTTCTGTACAAGCCTGTACTGACATTCTCATTACCTTCTTTTGAAATCACAACATCCAAAAATGAAACTTGCCTGTCACTGACAGTACATGAAAACCTCAAATGTGAATTACTGTCGTGTAAATATTTCATAAACTCTTCCAGTTCCTCCAAATCCCCCTCCCACACCATAAGTATATCATCAATGTAACGTTTCCACACCTGTATTTTTGACAGGTGTGGATTATTGTTACCCCTAATGAATTCCTCTTCCCAGTATCCCACATATAGGCTGGCATAGCTAGGGGCAAATGTTGCTTCCGTAGCAGTGCCCTTTTACTGATGGTAGAACTGCCTTTTAAATGCAAAGCAGTTGCCTTCCAATACCATTTGGGCCATCTCCACCAAAATATCTGTCTGGCACTGCCCCCATTTCTCTTTTATTTAAAAAGTAACATAAAGCCTTCCGCCCACCTATATGTGGGATACTGGTATACAGGGCTTCAACATCAAAGGTTACCAAATATGATGAATCTTTAACCCTCAGGGCTGCAAGTTCTTTCAAAACATCCCTTGTGTCCAAGAGGAAAGACGGTAATTCCTGTACCAGGGGTTTGATGGCATCTTCCACAAATGAAGCCAATGGCTCTGTAATTGTGCCAACCCCTGATACAATCGGGCGACTTGGAGGATTGACTGTGGTCTTATGGACTTTGGGCAAAGTATAAAACTGCGCCCTAAGAGGAGATGTAACAGTTAAATATTCCTTCTCCCGCTTACATATTAAACCACAGCTAAATGCCCCATCAAAAAAGTTGTCTACTCTCTTCTTTAAATTAACTGCAGGATCTGAGGATACAAGTTTATAGTACTCCCTATTGTTAAACTGTCTATATACCTCTTGTTCATAGCATTCTGTATCCTGAATGACAACAATTCTCCCCTTTGTCTGCAGGTTTCACATTTATTTTCACATTTTGTTTCAATTCCCTCATGGCTGCCCATTCAGCTGAAGAAAGTTTGCAATACCTAGGAAAGATATCTTCTGTCCTAAGTGCATTCAACTCACATTCACAGATCTTTTTAAATATAGATACTGCTGGGGGTAAGGGTGGACAGAAAGTGCTCGGTTTGGATCTAACAGAACCTTTTCTACTATCAGACAATTCTAAATGCCTTTCTTCCTCCATAGAGGGGGAAACAGAAATTAATCCTCCCCATTTTCAAACAGCTGTAACACATTCAAAACCTCCTGTGTAGGTATTGGATCTATATTCACAATTTCTTGTGTGCTTAGCCCCACACTTCCCTGGGGGCTCAACATAGTTTCTATCGCATACCCCATATTGGTATAAAAACATCTGAGGCTTAGCACTCTACACAGGCGGTTTAAATCAATGAAAGTCTCAACAAAATTAATGTCTGTAATGGGGACAAAGGAGAATATTTTATTTAGAACCTGTTTTTGAGTGTCTGTCAAGGGATAGTTGGATAAATTGATCACACTATCTACCTATTCTTCTATCTCGGATGATATCTCCATTTCCTTTTCTGACCTCCTAGGCCTCCTTGACCTCCTGCCCCGTCTCCTTCTATTCTTCCTGCTTGGTACCTCTGTTTCCTCTTGCCCCATCTCTGATAACCTTGTTGTAAATCAAGTCTCTCTAAAAAAAAACATCTGACTGGTCAGAAGCACTGGCCATACTGGTCTATGATGCACTGGTGGATGTAGCAGTCTCATTCAAATTCACATGAGCTCCTTGTACTTGCACAGGTGTTTTTACTATAGAGCGTGTTTGAAATCTGACTTTATTCTTTCCTTTCTTTGGGGTCCAATTCTTACTATTTTTAAGCCAACTGAAAATATGTCCTAGCTTATAATCAGTCTCATCCCTTAGCAGTTTATTTTTCTTGTTTGCACAGGTTTTCCTGTCTTGTGTTTCAATATATCCCTTAAGTTCTCTCTGGAAATCAACAAAGTCAGGGTAGTGTGAAATTCATTAACTATTGCCTCTCTTTCATTTAGCTCTTTGTTCGTTTCAACTAGCTTTTTTGCTGTATTTTTAATAATTAAATGCATTCATTTAATTGAAGCTTCATGAGCAATCTCTCCACGGGCCAATAAATTTATCATCCTCCACCCCAAATGTAGGATCTTTCACTATTCTAAGTCCTCTCAGAACTCTGTTTACACAAATATATTCCTCAAACGTTTTAATTAATCAAAGCTGTCTTCATGATTTTAGAGCTGCATTCTCCAACAGAAAAAACACTGTTTGAATGTCTATACCTTGATTCTGGCTCCATGAGTGCTGTGAGTTGCCCTGCTGTTCAGCCTCCTCTTGCTGCATTTTTTCTCCTTGCTCTCCAAATGGATCTCCCTGCAACAGGCCTGAAAAAATGCTGTGAATGAACGTTGCTAGTTCTCCTCCGCTTGCTGTGTTCCCATCTGTAATGTCCGTGCCCTCTTCCACCCTCTGATTTGCATTCATCTCTCAGCGGCTGGCTACCGACACCATGGAATCTGTTCCTCGCTGCTTCTCTCTTGAAAAAATTGTTGGCGTACCTCAGGGCATAGCTCAATGACCACAAACTTTTGGAAAAAACAGAGTTGCCAACTGAGGAGCAGGTTCACTCATGACAAGGACTCCAAGCACCTCACAATCAGTCACAGAACTCCCCCCAGCTTTCAAATAAACTGATGTCCATGCCAGAATTGCTGTAGACTAAACAGTTTCATATAAAGCAGCAAAAAAAAAAAACGGAACATAAACAGCGGACAAAAGTGCTAACATTTCACCCGAGATAGACTTATAGGTCTCATTTTTAATGTGGGGGGCTTCACCCCCAACAAAAAGATTCTCAACTCCAGGGGGGTACATGTCAGGGGTGAAAAACTTTAAAAAATAGATGCCGCTGCTGGCAAAAAAAAAAAATGAACCGTGCCAGACCAAACCCTGTGCCTCCCAGCCGACCATCCTGCCCACCACGCTAGCAGACCAGCTCGGCAACTGTCCGCCACAACCCTTCCTACATACCATCCCTACTCCTGTTTCTACTCCCCCATGCGGTGCACGCATGGCTACTGCTACTTCCACGTGGTATTCGCCCCACCCCAGTATCCAGTTGGTCCCCTGCATGGTAGCCGTGAACACAGGCATCGTAATAGAGTCACTGTTTTTGTAGGCACCCAATTTCAGTCGCCTTGTTCACTGGATACCTTCATGAGGTATGCTCAGGCCTACCCAACCAAAGACCAAAAGGCCTCAACTGTAGCAAAAGTTCTCATTGAAAAATTCTTTGTACACTCCAGTGCCCCTCAATGAATCCATTTGGATCAAGGCTGAAATTTCGAGAGCAGACTTATTAAAGAACTGTTGTCCATATGGCGTATAAGAAAGTACAGAACCACTCCCTATCATCCTCAAGGAGATACACAGCTGGAAAGGTTTAATCAAACTTTGTTCCATATGCTCGGCATCCTACATCCTAAAGATAAGCCCCGGTGCAGCCAACAAACCAGTACCCTTGTACATGCTTACAATTGTACGAAAAACGATGCTATTGATTTTTCTCCATACTATCTCATGTTCAGCCGAGAAGCTCGCCTTCCAGTAGACATATGTTTTAGAGTTTCCAATGATGGTGCTCAGTCAGACAACTACCTACAGTATGTCAAAAAGTTAAAAAGCCCAATTATATAATGCATATCAGCTGGCAAACACCATGGTGGCAAAGAAAAACCAGGCCAACAAAACTTACCATGACAAACGTGTTAAGGCCCAAGAACTCCAGCCAGGTGACCAGGTACTAATGAGAAACGTTGGATTTCAAGGTAAACACAGAACAGCTGACCACTGGAGTCACATTCCATATACTGTAGTCAGTAAACTAAATGATTTGCCAGTTTAATAAGGTGTGTCCAAACGGCGACCCTTGTGCTGTTAAGACCATTTATAGAAACCACCTTCTGCCAATCGGGCAAATAGTACCAAACACAGTGCCACAAGCTGCAGCTCCAACAGGGCCTGTAACCAGATATACTACTCTACAGGCAATCAAATCAGCCTTATGCTGCATAACAATCAGAGCCTCCTTCTAATAGTGCTACAGCGGAAGATGACTGTGACTCTGAAGATAATGAAAGTGAGCTTGGTGCTGTTTATTACCTATCAATTGAACTCACTCAGTTGTTTCAGGGAGCCTTCCCTTCTACCTCCAGTAATGTCTCTAATAACCCTGTGGCTCCAGAAAATTCAGATTTATCCATCGTTCCTGAGCCCTCAAGTAGTGATGTCTGCAGTGTGACCTCTGAAACTGCAGACTCCCTCTGCCTAGTGGAGTTATCCAAACTAAATGTACCTGAGCCAGAAGAAACCATTGGTGAACATGGTAGTGACCCCAAAGGCAATGCTGAACAAAGTGAGCTAAGTGAACTGTTTCCTTCTGAAGAAAGTTTTGATATTCCTGATACTGCCAGTTGTGTTGTGGATGATTCTAACTTTGTTGAAACACCTCTTTCCAATGGAGATGAGCCTCAAGAACCAGAGAATAATAATAATGTGCAAAGTGATGAGCCTATAACAAATTCTGATCCTCAAGAGAGTATAGTGGAACCTCTTTCATCAGAAGCTGCTTTATTGGTGGACAATGAGGTGGGAGTCGTGAACCCGAATGCTGATGTTGAAAGTCCAGTGCCAATGCCCTCTATGCCTAGGCGATCAGAAAGAGTGGTAAAACCTGTGGTTCAACTTACTTATGATACATCTGGAATACCTGTCAACTTGGACTGGGTGGACTGTTCCGTGGGAGATCCGGACCCCCGGTTTGAACCCACAATCCATGGACCCAGATAAATACGGACTTCACTGTAGAAGTCTGGTTCCAGGTCCACAGAGATGTCATTTCCACGATTTTGTTGTCTGTTGCCATGGGGATGCCGTTGGCATGTACAGGCAGCTGGCAGCATCCTATCAGGCAACAGAAGGTTACGTGATGCACTCACGGTATATAACCACGCTGAGTGCGCAACATGGCCCCAGATGAGCGAGGAGGACTAGAGGAGCAGTAGCTGTGCTCAGCAGAGCAAGGCAGCCAGCAGACAGAGTTGACAAACAAAAGCGTCAAACCCCCCAAAAAACGCCAGAAATATATGAGCTGGAGGGAGGGAAGAGAAGAAATTAGGAGAGTGGAGAAAGGAGGGGAGAAGAAACCAATCATAGGGTGGGTGAAGGTGGCTGGGGAGTCAGGACTGGGAGATAGTGGTGGCCTGGGCGGCTGCCGGGGGAGGGGATGCAAACTAAGGCAGTGTGGCTGTACTGTGTGACTGTAAGTATGAGCAAGGGCAGGCTGGCAAAATCTTTGACTTGTGCCATTCTAGATCCAGAGGAGAGAGAGGGGGAAACTACTGAGGGCCCAAGAGAGATTTTACAGTTGCAGGAAATCCCAAATGAAAGTTTGTTCCTTTTCTTGGCCTCAGACAGTGTAGCTGTGTGTACATGAGAAAGGGCAGGCTTGCAAAATCTTTGACTTGTGCCATTCCAGATCCAGAGGAGAGATATAGAGAGTACTGGGGGCCCAAGAGAGATTTTACAGTTAAAGAAAAGCCCAAGCGAAAGTTTATTTTCTTTTCTTGGCCTCAAACAATGTAGCTGACTGTGTATATGAGAAAGGGTAGGCTGGCAAAATCTTTGACTTGTGCCATTCCTGATCAAGAGGAGAGAGGGAGAGACAACAGGGGGGTCCAAGAGAAATTCTACAGTTACATAAAATTCCAATATTTTTTTTTCCTGGCTTTAGTGTGACTGTGTGTACAGGGCAAGGGCAGCAAGGTGGCAAAATAAATCTTTGAGTTGTGCAATCCACTCATGAATTGCAATCACTTGCCAACATTCATTCACAATCTTGTCCAGAGGGGAGAAAGAGAAACTGCAGTGGGGCTGATGATAAATGTAACAGTCCCAGAAATCCCAAATAACATTTATTTTCCTGGCTTCAGTGTGGCTGTGTGTATAGGGCAAGGACAGCAGGGTGTCAAAATAAATCTTTGACTTGTGCCATCCAAAGGGGAGAGAGAGAAAGACTGCAAGGTGGCATACGATAAATGTAACAGTCCCAGACATCCCAATTAAACATTTCTTTCCTGGCTTCAGTGTGGCAGTGTGTACAGGGCAAGGGCAGCAGGGTGGCAAAATAAATCCATGACTTGTGATGTCCAGAGGAGGGAGAGCGAGAGAGACAGCAGGGGAGCCCACGATAAATGTAACAGTCCTAAAAATCCCAAATAAAATTTATTTTCCTGGCTTCAGTGTGGCTGTGTGTACAGGGCAAGGGCAACAGGATGGCAAAATAAATCTTTGACTTGTGATATCCAGAGGGGAGAGAGAGAGAGAGAGAGAGTGACTGCAGGGGGTTCCACAATAAATGTAACAGTCCCAGAAATCCCAAATAACATTTTTTTTTCAGACTTCAGTGTGGCTGTGTGTACAGGGCAAGGGCAGCAAGGTGGCAAAATAAATCTATGATTTGTGATGTCCGGGGGGGAGGGAGAGAGAGAGAGACACCAGGGAGGCCCACGATATATGTAACCATTCCAGAAATCCCAAATAAAATGTATTTTCCTGGCTTTATTGTGGCTGTATGTACAGGGCAAGGGCATCAGGGTGGCAAAATAGATCTATGACTTGTGACATCCAGAGCAGGGGGGGAGAGAGAGACTGAAGTGGGGCCATGATGATACATGTAACTGTCCCAGAAATCCCCCCCCCCAAAAAAAAACATATTTTCCTGGCTTCAGTATAGCAGTGTGTACAAGGCAAGGGCAGCAGGGTGTCAAAATAAATCTATGACTTGTAACGTCCGGGGGTGGGGGGGAGAGACTTTGGGGTGCCTATGATAAATGTAACAGTCCCAGAAATCCCAAATAAAATTTATTTTCCTGGCTTCAGTGTGGCTGTGTGCAAAGGGCAAGGGCAGCAGGGTGGCAAAATAAATCTTTGACTTGTGATCTCCAGAGGGGGGAGAGAGAGAGAGAGAGAGACTGCAGGGTGGCCTATAATAAATGTAACAGTCCTAGAAATCCTAAATAACTTTTTTCCTGGCTTCAGTGTGGCTGTGTGTACAGGGCAAGGGCAGCAGGGTGGAAAAAAAATGTTTGATTTGTGCCATCCAATCATGAATCATGATCACTTGTTAACGTTCATTCATGATTTCATGTATTAAAAAAACATACTGTTCAGACAAACAACAAACAGTACAAGTTGATGCACCTGTGCTGCTGGCTCTGGGTGGCCCAGGAGATAATCTGACTTTGTGACTTGTAGCAGGCTGTTGACAGTACAACACAAGTAAAGTACAACTACCATACACACAAGTGTCATCTTCATCAATCAGTCCCCATTATTCCTACTTATTATCATTAGTTTTATAGTATATCATATTACATTATGTATAAGCATTAGCCAACCCCCAGTGTGGGACTGTGCTGCGTGCAGTTATGCACCAGATGTGTCTGCATCTCCAGTTCAAATTCTGATGCACACTTAACAGTTTCTGAATTTGCTCACTTAACAATAACTAGCTGTACTGTAGGAGTCAGTCTGGTAATCATGGAAGGAACTGGTGGTGGACTGCTGTGCTGTCAGTGTGCTGTGTACAGTCACGAGTCATGACAGTAAATTTGTCCCTGGGCTGTAGGTGACAGTCATCAGAAGGACATCATGTTAGAGGGATCTTTTGTTACAGGTTAGAATACTAATAAAAACTGGATTAAAGTGTTGATGAGGCACATTCTATTTCTCAGGTAGGCATTGGCACTGCAAAAGACAGCAATCAGCTTGAAAAGGGAAAACTAAATCAAACCCCAAAAAATGATTTTTTTCACATTTAAGGTTTCGTCTTCCAAGTGAATGCTTGAATCCAAGAAAGGTGAATGTCTCGGATCATCATCAGTCCCAAGTAAAAAAAAAAAAAGTTACATAGCTAAAAAACTAAAGGCGTGGTGGGTACCACTCACAGAGGCACCCAACAGTATGGAACAATTGCATACTGTGCTACAGCCAGTCCCTCATCCAATTCTTCTGAGGTTGAACCCAACGAGGGTAATAATAAAGATAATGATCAGGCAGCATAAGGTTTACTGGAGGGGATGGAAATTGCAGATGAGGAAGAAACAGGCAGAAATGTTTTGGTTGTGGAAGGGGGGGCAGTGAGAATAAATCGTAAAAGGAACAGGCCCAAGAAAAATCTGTGGGTGGGGCGGGGACCCTGAAAAGCTGATCGAAGCGCCGTACTTTCCAGGAAAAAAACTATAAAAATATATTTTGTTTGGTCATACTGTTTCATTAGTACTGCCAATCAGTTGGTAGAAACATGCGCTATTTGTAAACAGCCAATCAGCAGGGGTAAAAAGAAAGGAGCACTGGGAACTTCAGCACTGAAAATACTCCTTGACAGATGTCATAACACTACTGAGAAGTCCAGTTGTTAGTCTCAAAGAGACAGTGACAGTGATAGCTCACTACACTCAGGGGTAACTCACATAGATGAAAGCAGTGGCAGCCCCTGCAGCACTACTGAAACACCTCCACCACCACTTCCTGCCATTCAATGACTTTTACTGAAAGTGACCATGTGTTAAAGCCCTCCTCCTTCAAGGTGACAGTTTACCATCTCAGAAACATATTAGCGTAAAGCCAAATATGCCTCGACTCACCCTGTTGCTGTTACAATAACCCAAAACATTTCAGAAATGATAGCTGTTGATTTGCTACCATATAAAGTGGTTAAAAATACAAGATTCAGGTGGCTGCTTGAGTACCTCAAACCTCGATATAGTATACCATCACAGAAGGTGGGGTGGAAAGGATGAAAAGGGACTTGGCAAGGTTGGAGGAATGGTCAAATGTATGGCAGCTTAGATTCAAAGCAAAGAAGTGCAAAGTAATGCATCTGGGAAACAAAAACCCAGGGGAAGAGTACACAATGGGGGGGTGAGATACTGACAACAACAACAAACATGGAAAGGGACCTGGGGGTAGTCATATCAGAAGACCTAAAGGTGGGCCAGCAATGTGAGAAGGCAGTAATGAAGGCTGGGGGGATACTGGGATGCATAGGGAGAGGCATCACCAGTAGAAAACAGGAACTTGTTGGCCCTCTGTACAGACAGTTGGTAAGACCATATCTGGAGTACTGTGTACAGTTCTGGAGACCCCATCTCTGCAAAGACATAGACAGGGTGGAAGCTGTCCAGTGGAGGGCAACCAAAATGGTGCAGGGTCTGCACCAGAAGACATATGAAGAAATGCTAAAGGAGCTTAAGATGTATAGCCTCGAGGAAAGGAGGACAAGGGGGAACATGATAAAAACTTTCAAATACCTCATGGGAATCAACAAAGTCCAAGAGAGTAGCAACTTACAGAAAAAAAGATGTGCAAGAACAAGGGGGCACAATTTGAAGATATTGGGGGAATGGCTCAGAGGTACTGTGAGGAAGTATTTCTTCACAGAGAGGGTTGTAGATGCATGGAACTGCCTTCCTGAGATCATAGAGTCAAAAACAGTGGGGGAATTCAAGAATGCATGGGACAGACATAAGGTGATTCTAGTTGGGGGTTGGAGGAAGTAGGCTGCTGGTTAACTAGGATCTTCAGCTTATCTGTTAGGTAGGGAAATGGGCAGACTAGGTGGGCCAAGCGGTCCTTATCTGCCATCAAATTCTATGACCTGGATAGTCAAACTGCGCCAGGCTGTAGCGCAAGCCTGGGCGCAGCTCAACTTGGTTGCACAGGGGTGTGGCCTGGGCGATATTCAATGGAGCTGTGCTATGGTGCAGCAGCTTTAGATATCGCCTCTGACCACCCCACTGTGCATATGGCGCGGTCGGCACTCGCCCGGCGCGCCAATGACCAGAGTGGAGCATGGAGATGCGTAAGCGCAAGTGCCATTGCGCCATGCACAGTACCTGCGATATTCAAAGGGACATGCAAATGGGGCCATAATTTATGCAAGGCGCACACAGGGCCATTTGCATGTCATTATGGCCCATTTGCCATCCGATAACATGCAAAGTCGCCCGATCCCGATGACTTACGCCTGGTGCCCTGCCAGGCAGCAGCCATCGGGGACTGACGCCCCCTGCAGGCCGATCGCGGACATTTGTATAAAAAAGAATCCTCGTCAAATATCCCTGGTGGTCCAGTGGACCGAGTGCTGCCCGATTGCGGGCATCTGGTTAAATAACCCCCCCGTCCTATATCCCTGGTGGTCCAGTGGACCGCTATGTTCCCGATCGTGGGCATTTGTCTACAAATAAAAGTCTTGTCCAATATCCCTGGTGGTCCAGTGGACCGATCACTGCCCGATTGCGGGCATCTGTGTAAATCCCCCCCGCCAATATCTCTGGTGGTCCAGTGGACCGCACTCTGCCCGATCGCAGGCATCTGTAAAACATACAAAATGACCTATTACCCTGGTGGTCTAGTGCCCCCCTCCTCACCCACCCACTGAGCCCGCCCTCCCCGGTCAGCCAAGGCGGCAGCACTCCACCCTCCTGCCCGCAGCTGCCGCCAGCGGACAGCTGGGCGGCTGCATGCCCATTGGTTCTGGCGTGAGCCAATGGGCGTGCAACTTTCACAAGCTTTCAGTGGCAGGCGAGTGGGTGCTGCCGCCGCAGGCTGACCAGAGGGAGGGCAGTGGGGCTCAGTGAGTGGGTGGGGAGGGGGGTACACTAGACCACCAGGGTAGAAACATAGAATTTGATGGCAGATAAAGACCGCTTGGCCCACCTAGTCTGCCCATTTTCCTACCTAACAGATAAGCTGCAGATCCTAGTTAACCAACAGCCTACTTCCTCCTACCCCCCACTAGGACTGCCTTCTGTCTGTCCCATGCATACATGAATTCACCTACTGTTCTTGACTCCATGACCTCCTCAGAGAGGCTGTTCCATGCATCCACAACCCTCTCTGTGAAAAAATACTTCCTCACATTACCTCTGAGCCATCCCCCCCTCTATCTTTAAATTGTGCCCCCTTGTTCTTGCACATCACTTTTTCTGAAAGATGCCACCCTCTTGGACTTTGTTGATTCCCTTGAGGTACTTGAAAGTTTCTATCATGTCCCTCTTCCTCCTTTCCTCAAGGGAATACATATAAGCTCCTTTAGTCTTTCTTCATGATGTCTTCTGGTGCAGAGCCTGCACCATTTGTTATCCCTCCTCTGGACAGCCTCCACTCTTCTATGTCTTTGCAGAGATGGGGTCTCCAGAACTGCACAGTACTCTAGATGGGGTCTCACCAACTGTCTGTAGAGAGGGATAAAACTTCCTGTTTTCTACTATTGATGCCTCCCTATGCATGCCAGTATACCCCCAGCCCTCCTACTGCCTTCTCATTACTTGCCCACCTTTAGGTCATCTGATATAATTACCCCCAGGTCCCTTTCCATTTTTACTGTTGTCAGTATCTCACCCTCCATTGTGTACTCTTCCCCTGGGTTTTTGTTTCCCGGGTGCAATATCTTGCACTTCTTTGCATTGAATCTGAGCTGCCATACATTTGACCATTCCTTCAACCTTGCCAAGTCCCTTCTCATCCTTTCCACTCCATCTAGTGTATCAACCCTGTTGTAGATCTTTGTGTCATCTGCAAAGAGACATACTTTTCCTTCCAGTTCCTCTGCAATGTCACTTATAAAGACATTAAAAAGGACCGGTCCCAGTACTGAACCCAACAGTACCCCGCTAGTAACCCTCCTTTCTTCACTGTGGGCTCCATTTACTACTACCCTTTGCATCCTGTTGTCTAGCCAATTTTTTATCCAGGCTACCACCTTGGGACCCACTCCAAGGCTGGCTAACTTGTGTATTAATCTTTTGCGTGGGACTGTATCAAATGCCTTGCTAAAATCTAGGTAAGCCATGTCCACAGCCCCTCCCTGGTCTACTACTTTGGTCACCCAGTCAAAGAAATCTATTAGATTCATCTGACATGACCTTCCCATCGTGAATCCATGCTGCCTTGGGTCCTGTGCCCCACTGGCCTCTAGGTACTCAACAATTCTCGCCTTCAGAAGTGATTCCATCATTTTCCCTACCACTGAGGTCAAACTAACTGGTCTGTAGTTTCCTGCCTCTGTCCTGCTCCCACTTTTGTGAAGAGGAATCACATCTGCCCTCCTCTAGTCCTCAGGTACCACCCCATCCTCCCATGATTTGTTAAAGAGAGTAGTCAGTGGTGTCATTAGTTCTACCCTTAGTTCTTTTAGAATTCTTGGGTGAATCCCATCAGGCCCCATTGCTTTGTCCACCTTCAGTTTTATTAGTTCTTTCAGAACCCTTTCTTCTGTAAATGGACTGGTATCGACCCCATCTTCAGAGTGTTTCTCTTGTTTGGTTTAGGTACCTCCCCCTCCTCTTCCTTTGTGAATACTGAGCAGAAATATTCGTTCAGTATCCCTGCTTTTTCATTGTCACCCTCTACCCACATTCCTTCCCCTTTATTAAGCCTCAGTATCCCTCCTTTGGTCTTTCTTCGCTCCCTAATGTACCTATAAAAGGTCTTATCCCCCTTCTTAACAGAGTTGGTTATCCCTTCCTCGGTTGGGCTTTTGCTATTCTGACTGCCTTCCCAGCATCTTTCTGCTTTAACTGATAAAGTTCTCTGTCCTGCTCCTTCTGTGTTTCCTTATATTTCCTGAATGCTATCCTTTTCTCCTTAACCTTCCCTGTCACCTCTTTTGAGAACCATAGCAGTTTTTTCCTTCGTTGTGTTTTGTTGATTTGCTTTACACAAAGGCTTGTTGTCTCTGTGATGGCTGTTTTGATTACTCCCCATTGTTCCTCCACCCCTCCTTCTTGCCTGTTTGCTAGTGCTTTTCTGAGGCACTCTCTCATTTTCCCAAAGTCAGCCCTCCTAAAGTCCAATACTCTTGCTTTTGTATGGCTTGATAGTATGGCTGTGTTTATCATGAACCACACTGTTTGGTGGTCGCTTGTTCCCAGATGGCTACCCACTTCTAAATCTGAGATTCTTTCTCCGTCCCCATTTGAGAGTACCAGGTCTAAGATTGCTCCCTCCCAAGCATGTTCCAATACTAGCTGTCTGAGGCATGCCCCCTGTAGGGCATCAAGAATGACCCTGCTCTTGGATGTGCCTGCAGCAAAGGTGCTCCAGTTAATATCTGGCATATTCAGGTCCCCCATCAACAATATTTCCCTTTTCTGCCATTCTCGGAGCCTTCTATCATTTCCTTGTCCATTCCCTCCCGAGATGGGGTCTGTATACAACCCCCATGTGGACTGCGGTGCCATTTCCTGTCTCCAGGGTGACCCAGAGTGTCTCATCTGCTCCCTGTTTACTCTTTAGTTCTGTTGCTTTGATCCCTTCCTTTACATAGAGAGCTACTCCTCCTCCTCTTTTACCCTCCCTGTCCCTCCTGTAGATTGTGTATCCTGGTATGTTGACATCCCAGTCATGGTTCTCTGTGTACCATGTTTCTGTGACTGCCACAATATCCAGGCAACCCTCTTCCATCAAGGCCACTAGTTCATGGAGCTTGTTACACAGACTATGGGCATTGGTACTCATCACCCTCCACTTTTTGATGGCCTTACCCCTTTTAGCCCCATTCCTGTCCTTACCGCCTTTGCCTTTTTTTACATTTACCTCTGTCCTGCTCCGTAATGACTTCTCTACCTTGGTGTTTACCTCACTAATTACCGTGTCTTGTGGGGGAAGGCTGGGATTTCCCTTTTCACTTTCAGTGCCTCCCTCTTGGCTAGTTCAAATGCTTGCCAATGAAGCATTTAAACCTCTCACCTAGGATCCTGGTCCCCGGACAGATGCAGACCATCACACCAGTATAGGTCTGCATCCCTCCAAGTAGCTCCACAGTCCCCAGTGAAGCCAAAACCTGAGCTCCACACCACTTTTTCAACCATTCATTGAATTCCCTGGTGAGGAGTACCCTAGCATCACCCTTGCCATAGACAGGTAGCACCTCAGAGAAGGTTACTGTATGCGCTACTTGTCTAAGGCCCCTCCCCAACTCTACAAACTCCTCTTGTACTGCTCTGATCCCATTCCTAGCCAGGTCATTTGTCCCTAGGTGGACAATGACATCCAGCTCCCTCCCTCGTGCAGCTGCTCCCACGATCCTGAGGATTCACTTCCTGTCCCTCCAAGCCATGGTGCCAGGCAGGCACCTCACCTCCCTCTCCCCTTCCTCCCCCATTTCTACCCCCCTAATGATTGAGTCCCCCACCAGGAGTTGTTTCCTTCCCCTGTGGGGTCTCATGCCACTCTCCTGTGGGTCTCCTTTGTGAAGGTTCCCAGCATCCTCTTTGGTCTCCCCTGCAGGTGCTTCCGTAGAGGATCCACTATCCACCAGAAGAGCGAATGAATTGTGGAGAGGTACAGCTGGAGGGATGCAACTCTGTTCCACCACCCTCTCCCTCCCTGATTCCACCGTGGTCCAGCCTCTCCTCTTTCTTGGCAACCTCTGAGGTAGTGGCATTGGCCCTGGTGGTCCCTGGGTGAGGGAGGAGGTTTCACGAATCCTAGCCAGGTCAGCCTGGAGACGGGCAACCTCCTCCCTCAGACCAGAGCGGTGCCTGCAAATAGGGCAGCATCGCAGCCTCCAGAATGTCTCCCGGCACACTGCTGCCCCACAGCCATTGCACTGCACCACTCCTAACATGTCTTATTTTGTGTCTCCTCTCCTCTCCTGTTTCTCTGTATGCTTACTCTCTCCTCTCCTTACAACTCTCTCCCTTCCTGTTTTTTACCTTAAATAAGACCCCTTCTACTTCTAATAAAGTATCTGTTTGCTTAATCTTAACAGACACTGACTCCTGCTGAGATGTAAGTGTTAAATAAATAAGAAAATGTAGCTTCTTTTAATTAGCTGCTTTCTGCTCTACAAGCAAGGCTAGCAACAGGAAGTTGTAATTTGAGTCACCTGCTTTTATAGTGCCTAAGCCACACCCCCAATTAAGCTCTCTCTCCTCCTACTGGTTTAGCAAAGTAAACTGATACAGTACCCTTCCCAGCAGAGAACACACACACTTTCTTTCTTTTTTTACCCTAAATAAGACCCCTTCTACTTCTAATAAAGTATGTGTTTGCTTAATCTCAACAGACACCGACTCCTGCTGAGATATAAGTGTTAAATAAATAAGAAAATGTAGCTTCTTTTAGTTAGCTGCTTTCTGCTCTACAAGCAAGGCTAGCAACAGGATAATAGGACATTTCGTATGTTTTACAGATGCCCGTGATCAGGCAGAGTGCGGTCCACTGGACCACCAGGGATATTGGCAGGGGGGATTTACACAGATGCCCGCGATCGGGCAGCGATCGGTCCAGTGGACCACCAGGGATATTGGATGAGACTTTTATTTGCAGACAAATGCCCGCTATTGGGTACATAGTGGTCCACTGGACCACCAGGGATATAGGACGGGGGTTTATTTAACCAGATGCCCACGATCAGGCAGTACTCGGTCCACTGGACCACCTGGGATATTGGAGGGGGGGTTTATGTACACAGATGCCCGCGATGGGGCATGGGGGGGCGCCGCCAGGTGCAGCGGGAATTCAGGTGGCCACCCACAGGTGGCAGCTGCTGTGTTGCACCCTGCAATGCGGCAGCTCACCTGTGGGTGGCCATCATTTGTTCCTTTTTTTGGGGGGCTTAACTTTGTGCAGGCACAAGTAGGGGTTGCGCATGCATGCCTCTGGACATCCTGGGCTGAATATCGGGCTGTGCAGGTTATGCATGGGCACGCCCCCCCCACCTGTGCCTGCATACATTACTGATGCACTCCGGCACATCGGGATTTGTGCGGCGCACTTTTCCCTTTTGAATATTGCGCCAGGGCGCATCAGTGGGTTGTGCATGGTGCAGCACTGTTGCGCCATGTGCAACCCTTTTGAGTATCTGGGCCTATGTTTCTAAATACTTCTCAACAGGGATTCCAGATCTTTACGATGTCGTATGTAAAAAATTAAGATGTGCCTTGTGCAATGCTGTTAGGAGGGTGGTGCATCTCGCAACTGATATTTGGACAAGCTGTCAGCCTGAACCCTTCATGTCTATCAAGGCACATTGGGCATGTTTCAATAATTCACGTGGGACTGGGGACAGTGAAGCATTGCAGTTTGCTGTTCTAAGAATGTTTTATTTTCCATTTGAACATACCTTATACAACATCAATGAAGAGCTCCAAAAACTAATACAGCAGTGGTTCACGTCACAGGGAAAGTCAGTTGGCTTTATAGTTACAGATAATGGGTCCAACATAAAGAAGGCCTTGGAGGAGGGGACTTTGTTTACATCCACTACTTTGCACATTGCTTAAATTTCTCAATGATAACAGTGAGATTAAGGCTGTTGTCAGCACTGCTAAAAGAATATGGCAATGCAAGTTTTATTTTCCAGGCACCCAATCCTGGAGGCTCGGGGCACCGTACAACAACAACAAATCTACCATAAAAATTACAGAAAAACATGAACATTTTTGCAATCTACAAATTATCACTTTCTTATGTTAGAATCACTTAAAACAAGACAGGGTAAATGGGGGAGAGAGGAAAAGTCCTGCACAACTCAGTTGTGAGTATGCACTCATTTCAGTCACTCAAGAAAAGCCCTTCACTTGTTTTAAAAAATACAGCAGAAGCACAGTTTACCTTTGCATAGACTGATCCAAGACA
The DNA here is from genome assembly GCA_016271365.2 of Neoceratodus forsteri. Taxonomy (NCBI): domain Eukaryota; kingdom Metazoa; phylum Chordata; order Ceratodontiformes; family Ceratodontidae; genus Neoceratodus; species Neoceratodus forsteri. The sequence continues at coordinate 1,307,569,560 of CM057455.1, forward strand.
TTTTTACTTGATGGAATTTGACTTTTTTTATGTTCCAAAGGCTGCTGGAACAAAAGAAAGCTGTCAGGCAGTACGCCTTAAAAAATAAAACTGGTGATGCAGACGTCTATATAACTCCACCACAGTGGGCCATGCTGGAGTTTCTAATTTTCCTGCTCCAGCCACTTGAGGAAATCACAAGGGAGGTTAGTGCAAACACAGCAACTCTCAGCCAGGTGATACTCCTAATACAAATTTTAAAATTCAGATTGAATCTGATTAGAGAAAAGTTAGAGAAGCAAGACAGTTCCATGATCAGACGTGCTGCCAGTGGTGCTGCTGACACATGCAGGTTGCCCCCAGAATACAACAAGCTCTAATGAGACATATGATCAAAAAAGTTGAAGAAGATGACAGACTATGTAAAATGCTTCATTCTGAATACTACATTAAAGCAACAATCTTGGACCCACAATACAAATCAAAGCAACTATTGAGTGATGATGACATTTGTTTCGAGATAAACAAATAAGAAATAATTGATGAGGTGAGTGCTGTCATGGAACGCAGTACAACAGCAGCACCACATTCAGAATCTTCATGACACAGTATATCATCAGGTGGTCCATTATCCACCCTTGAGCCATTTTCTCCCTCTTCCTCCTCAGCCACTGCAGCCAAATCTTCTATTTCACCACCAGCCAAGCATAGCACTGTCCCACAGTCACTTGGTTCAGCTTCATGTCTCTGGAGTCACTTAGAAGACGTAACTGTAACATCTTCTTCATCTGCCTCTTGTAACACAGCCTTAGCACAGACCGTTGTTGAAATGTACCTGGCAGAGCCCAGTATCAGCTGGAATGCTGATCCTTTGCAATGCTGGAAATCCAAACAAAATATGTGGCCTGCTTTAGTAAACATTGCAATGAAGTACATTAATTGCACTCCAACTAACGTCTGTTCAGAACGATTATTTAGTTCAGCTGGTAAAGTCATTATTGACACACGATCCTGTTTGACACCACAAAATGCTGAGCACCTCACATTTCTCAGTCAACATTCCTAACTTTAATTTCAAACATGATACCTGAATAAAACTTAACTGTCTGCTCTGAGCAGGCCCCATCCACAAAACACTTTCAAGAATTCATAGAAACATAGAAGTTGACGGCAGATAAGGACCGCAAGGCCCACCCAGTCTGCCCACTTTCCAATTTGTGCCTGTGGTGAAAATATTGTGTGAATAGGGTCTACTACATGAGGTAGCAACTAACTGCAACAAGTCAGGTCAGGACAGACTAGACAAGGCCACCATTACTTGAATGACAAGATGAGCAGCATAGAATAGAAAAAAAAAAATAACATCAGTGGGTTCAGAGTCCAAATACAGCAAGCAACTGCATTTCATGTCACAAACCTACTTGGTGGTACCTGGTACCACTATCTGATCTGGAAGGTAGGGTACTGCTGTCTACTACTACTAATACTATCACTTTTTGTCCTCACGAGTCAAGACTACTACTTATCACTTTTTGTCCTTACTCCAGTCCTTACTACTACTTGTCATAGTATTAGAAAAGATTACCACCTCTTGGGCCAGGTGGTGTACCATATACCACAATACACCAGGGCATGCGAACCAGTTGCATCATTCACATGGGTAGGCTCTCTTAGTATAGAAACATAGAAGTTGATGGCAGATAAGGACTGCAAGGCCCTTCCAGTCTGCCCATTTCTTTTTCTACCTTATAAATGTGCCATCGGCCTTTGCTCTGTCAATGGCCTACCTATTCATACTCATCTGTATTGCTCTCTTATGCCTGTTTGAAGCCCTGCACTGTATTCATATCCACCACTTCCTGAGATAGGCTGTTCCGTGCATCCACCACCCTTTCTGTGAAAAAGAACTTCCTCACCTCACCCCTTAATCAGCCTCCCTCTAATCTCATGCTGTGTCCTCTTGTCCTACTGTTTTTCTTATATTGAAACATGTTAGACTCTTTCATCTTGTTAATGCCCTTAAGGTGTTTGAATGTTTTGATCATATTACCTCTCTCCCTCCTTTGCTCTAGGTTATACATACTGAGCTCCGTTAATCTGCCCTCATATGTTTTCTGATGCAGTCCCTGCACCATTTTGGTTGCCCTTCTCTGGACTGCCTCAATTTGGTTAATGTCCTTCTGAAGGTGTGGCCTCCAGTACTGCACGCAGTACTCCAGATGGGGCCTAACCAGTGTCTTGTAAAGAAGGATTATTACCTCCCTCTTCTGACTTGCAATACCCCTACTAATACACCATAACATCCCCCTAGCTGTACCTACTGCTTTAGTGGTCTGCTTGGATGATTTCAGGTAATCAGTGATGGTGATGCCCAAGTCTCTTTCTTCCCTTGTGATTGCCAGCAACAGCCCTCTGAGCCTATAGGTGGCTTCAGGGTTTCTCTTCCCTATGTGCATGATCTTGCACTTCTTTGCGTTAAACCCCAGTTGCCACTCTTCCGACCATTTTGCTAGTTTATCCAGATCTCTTCTCATTCTGCCCTCCCCATCTGGATCATCTACTCTGTTGCAGATCTTGGTGTCATCTGCAAACAGACAAACCTTACTCTCCAGTCCATCTGCAATGTCACTGATGAAGATATTGAGAGGAGTTGGCCCCAGAACGATCCCGAGGTACCCACTTGTGACTTGCATCACTTCTGACTGTATACCATTTACCACCACTCTCTGTTTTCTGCCTGTCAACCAGTTTGCCACCCAGTTGACCAACATCTGACCACCCGAGCCTACCCAGCTTATTAATCAATCTTCTGCATGGAACAGTGTCGAAAGCTTTGCTGAAGTCAAGGTAGTGACATCAACTGCTCCCCTTGGTCCACCACTCGGTTACCCAGTCAAAGAAATCTATGAGATTAGTTTGACAGGACCTTCCTTTTGTAAATCCATGCTGTCTTGGATCCTGTGCTCCTGTGGATTCCAGGTGTTGCACTATCCTTTCCTTAAGGAGTGCCTCCATAATTTTGCCCACTACTGAGGTAAGACTGACTGGTGTGTAGTTCCCTGCCTCCTCCCTGTTACCACTCTTGTGGAGCGGGATCACATGAGCCCTTCTCCAGTCTTCTGAGACCTCTCCTGTGGTTGGAGACTCCCTAAACAGTTCTGATAATAGCTCTGCTAGTTCCACCCTTAGCTCCTTTAGTACCCTAGGATGTATGCCATCAGGTCCCATTGCCTTGTCCACTCTGAGCTTATCGAGCTCTTGTAGGATCCTTTCTTTTGTGAAGGGACTAGTGCTCATCTCCCTCCCTCCCCCGTGTCCATGGTGCTGAGCTGTTGGCCCTGCCCTACCTTCTCTTCAGTAAATACTGAGCAGAAGTATCTATTTAGGATAGATGCTTTTATATGGTTCTCCTCCTCCTCACATGCCCCCTTATCTCCTTTGATCTTAGTAATACCCCCTCTGGACTTTCTCCTTTCACTAATGTAGCTATAGAAAGTCTTGTCACCTTCTTTTACTGTCTATGCTAGTGTTTCCTCAGTTTGGGCCTTTGCCTGCCGTAATGCCTTCCCTGCTTCCCTTAGGGAAGTTTGGTATGCCTCCCTATCTTCATCTCGCTGAGTTCTCTTATATTTCCTGAAGGCCAGTCTTTTGGCTCTACTGTTTTTGAGAACCAAAGTGGTTTCCTTCTTCTTTTGCACTTCCTTTTCTCTCTAACACAATGGGATGTTGCTTCAAGTACTGCATCCTTAATGCTTGCTCACTTTGCCTGTGCCCCGGCCCTCACCTGTATTTCTTTTTGCCAGGGCTAGCTTAACTCTGTTGGCCATCTTATCAAAGTCAGCTCCTCTGAAGTCCCATATTTTTGCCTTGGAATGGGATGATTTAGTTGCAGTGGCCAAACTGAACCACACCATGTGATGGTCACTGGCCCCCAGGTGACGTTCTACCTGGAGATCTGTGATCCTTTCCCTGTTAGTCAGTACTAGATCTAGGATAGCCCTGTCTCTTGTGGGTTGTTATACCAGTTGTTTGAGACCCTCCCCCTGGAGGGAATCCACCATGTGTCTAGTTCTGGCAGATGTTCCTGCTGGTATTAACCAATCTGTATCTAGCATGTTGAAGTCTCCCATTATCAGAACCTCTCCTTTAGCTGTCATGTTTTGTATATCTTCTAACAGTAATGTGTCTATGTCCTCTCCCTGGTCTGGGGGCCTGTAGACAACCCCAGTTCTTATGGCTGTCCCATTTCCTGTTTCCAGGGTGACCCACAGTTCTTCTAGCTCCTTATGTGTATTCTGAATTTCTGTAGCTTTGATATTTTCATTGACATACAGGGCCACTCCACCCCCCCCCCTTTTGCACCTTGGTCTCTTCTGAACAGTACATAGCCAGGTACTGAAGTCTCCCAAGTGTGATTACTGGTAAACCACGTCTCGCTAATTGCTACTATGTCCAGTTTAGCCTCTGTCATTATTGTCTGCAGGTCTTGGATCTTGTTTCCCAGACTGCAAGCATTTGTGTACATGATTTTTCCATTGGACAGATTTCGGTGTATTAGTTGTTGAGTGAGGTCTGGCGTTTCCCCTGTGCATTGTATGGGGAGCTGGACCTTTTTCCTTACCTGGTGATGCAAATGAACTGCAAACATGCTGAACTCCCATTTGACCACTAGCTGAGGGGGGATGGGGTGTTCTTCCTATTCGACATATGGGGTGCTGCACCCCTCTCCCCATTTGCTAGTTTGAATATTCTGCAAAGACGTCAAACTGCTGCCCCAATACACTAACTCCCTCTATAGTCAAATGCAGTTCATCAAAGTTAAAGAACTTTCGGTCCCAAAACTGTTGCCAGTTCCCCTACAAATGTGTCCTTTTTCCTGACACCAGCCCTTGGGCCACATGTTTAGCTCCCCTATCTCTCCTACTCTGACCTTCCATCCATCTGCCCCCTCTCCCAGACTGGCAGGATCTCAGAGAATGAGATGCCAGATGAAATGGATGATAGTTTGTCATCCAGCCTGGTCAGGTATTCCTTGATCTCCACAACTGACCGGCTGGCAAGATCATTAGTCCCTGTGTGTACCAGGATGTCAATGTTTTCCTCTGCTTCCTGAACAATTTTAGGAATTGATTTAGCAAAATGATTTTAGCAGTGTCTCTCCATGCTGATGTACCGGGGAGACATCTGACCATTGCCTCTGGTTGGAGATAGGTATCCACTCCCTGAATCATGGAGTCTCCTATGATCAGAAGTTGTTTGGATTTACTTTTTGCTTTTTTTGTTTTGGTTCCTGTTTTGAGCAAGTTTTGTTGTGCTGCAGTGTCCTGCTCTGCAGTGTCCTCTGCCCCTTTGTTTGATTTCAGAGAGAGAGGCAGATACCTGTTTGTGGAGGTAATATGTTGGAGAGCACCGAGTGATGGGGCACCCGATTTGCCCTTCCTAACTACCTGCCAACTTCCTGGACCAACTACCCTCTGCGGTTGAGGTGCATCTGTTGGATGCTGGGGAAATGGTGGGTGGTTCTTATAATATATTTCCTCTTGAATATGAAATTTGAGGCGTGCAATCTCTGCCCATGCTGCCTGGAGCTGAGCCCTAAATCTCCAATGGCCCAGCATGTATGACAGTGTCCCAAATCCTGTAAAACTGCCCTTCTGAGAAATGTTCCGTAGTACCTGCAGTTAATGATATCCATTCCAGATAATCTGCTCGGTTTATAACCTGGTCAGAGTAATTAGAAGGAAGAAAATGCAAGCGAAAGTTTGATTTTGTGTTTTGTTTGTTTGTTTTTGTATAACAAGCTAAATTACTAGTGCCCCTGTAAATGAGGTCACCGTGTGGATACCCCACTGATCCGCCCCTTCCTGCTTTGTCACAGGAAATGTCACAACTGTGCTACCCTATAAAAGGAGTGTAGTGTGGGGTAGTTGGGGATGGGGGGTGGGTGGCTGGGCCCTTCCCCTGCCGAAAAAGAAGAACCAAGGACGAAAGAAACAAGGAGGTAAGAGCAGAAACAATCAGCAACAAATGCAGTAACCCTGCAAGCTTATCCTAATGATAGATAAAACTGTAAAACCTGTAAAGCACCACCTGTAATAATTTCACAGAAGACATACCCTGTAAGAAACACTTTGCTACAGAGAAAAATAAAGCAGTAACAGAAGATATACCTTGCAAAAGACAATTTAAATCAGAAAATTACATCAGTAATCTGTTAGCTCACACCTGTAGGCACACCTTGTAATAATGCAGCAGAAGGTATACCCAGCAACAACAACAACTCGAATCAGAGAAAAATAAAGCAATAAAATGTTAGCAACAAACAGTAACAATCCCTGTGAGTACAAAATAAAAACAACACACAGTAAATCTGCCTAGCCAAAAGAAGTCTTAATCCTTTCCCTTGCTCTGGTAAGGTTCTTTGTTCTGTCCTTTCAAGCAACCTAGAAGGAAAGAGCTCAGGTGAAACTTAGTGCTTTATCCAGCAAACCTAGTCTTTCACCTCCAAGATATCAACTAACTTGACCTTTTAACCCTTCTTTCTGTTGGAAGTTACTGGCAGTTTGCCAGCTCCACCCCCAGATACACACTTAATCGCCTGGAAGAGCTGTGGGAGGAAAGCAATTAGCTCCTTCAATGTGAGAAGGAGACTGCAACACCTCTGAGACAAAAAACCTTTTCAGCAAAAAAATAAATAAATAAAATAGTGGCAAACAGTACTTTTGCTTAGTCTAATGACAAAAAGTCACAAAAATTTAAGAACCACCTGTAATAATTTCACAGAAGATATACCCTGTAAGAAACACTTTGCTACAGAGAAAAATAAAGCAGTAACAGAAGATATACCTTGCAAAAGACAATCTGAATCAGATTACAGCAGTAATCTGTTAGCACACACCTGTAGGTACACCTTGAAATAATACAGCAGAAGGTATACCCAGCAACAATAATTTGAATCAGAGAAAAATAAAGCAATAAAATGTTAGCAACAAACAGTAACAATCCCTGTGAGCAGTGTTGTTCATTTGATCATTCAAATCCATTTCTTTGGCCTGTTCGGCTCTGACTGGAACATCCATCAAAATAATACCCACACAGCACCATTAATTAAACAAGCATTTGTCAATGCTGAATGTTGTCGCGCTGGCATTGGCAGTGGGAGTGGTGGAGCTAGAGCTGCACAGTGTTGTGACTTTGTGAATATGTCTCAAAGGGTGATTTTGTACAGCGAGCATGCCATTGTGCGCCACAGCTGCGGAAACACGTTTTGGGCAGGCTGTGAAAAATGGCAGCTGGACTGTTGATAAGGAGATGTGCACAAATGGCAGTGGTGAAAATGTGGCATGAAAATATTGCAGATTGACGAAGTTACAAGGGTGCATAGAAACTGCGCAATGCACGCTTGCAACACAGTCATTGTATGGACTTTCGCACCAAATTTTCAACATAGGCATTGTAGGACCTCTGCTCATGAATAGTGTCACCGTTATTTCCTCAAAGTGTCCCGAAAACTGATTTTGCACAGCAACTGTGCAATTCTGCGCCAGACGTGCAAAAACACATTTCAGGCAGCTGTACTGTTCATAAGGAGGCATGGAAAAATGCCAATGACGAACAGCTGGAGTGAAACTATTACAAATTTACAAAGTCATGAGCGTGCGTGCAAACTGTGCAACGCACGCTCGGAAAACACTCATTTTATTGACTTTCATTCCCAAATTTTCAACATAGGCATTTTAGGACATCTGCTAATGAACAGTGTCACTGTCATTTTCATCACGTGTCTCGAACACGGACTTTCCACAGCGACCACGCTATTCTGTGCCGTAACTGCGACAACAGATTTTGGTCAGGATGTGAAAAATGACAGCTGCACTGTTCATTAGGAGGTGCAGAACAATGGCACTGTTGAAAATCTGGAGTGAAAATAGAAGTTTGCGAACGTACAAGCGTGCATGCAAACTGTGCAACGTATGCTCGTAACACAATCATTTTATGGAGTATTGTCACCAAATTTTCAACACAGGAAGTTTAGGACCTCTGCTCATGAACAGAGTCAATGTCATTTTTGTAATGTGTCCTGAACACTGATTTCGCACAGCGACCGCGTTATTCTGCGCCGGAAGTGCAAAAACACATTTTGGCCAGGATGTGAAAAATGGCAGCTGCGCAGTTCACAAGAAGGTGTGGTAAAATGCCAATATTGAGAATCTGGCATAAAAATAGTGAGAATGTGCTAATTTACGAGCGTGCGTTGCGCAGTTGCTACGCATGCTCATAAAACAGTCACTTTATGGAGTATTGTCACCAAATTTTCAACAGAGGCATTTTAGGACCTCTGCTCATTAACAGTGTCACTGTCATTTTCATAATGTTGTCCCAAACACTGATTTCGCACCACGACTGCACTATTCTGTGCCGGAAGTGCGAAAATACATTTTGGCCAGGATGTGAAAAATGACAGCTGTACAGTTCACAAGAAGGTGTGGTAAAATGCCAATGTTGAGAATCTGACATGAAAATATTGCGAATTCGCTAACTTATGAGCGTGCGTTGCGCAGTTGCTATGCACGCTCATAAAACAGTCATGTTTTGGATTTTTCCCACCAAATTTGCAACATAGGCTTTTTGAGATCCCCCCTCATGAACAATGGCACTGTCATTTCATTACATGGTCCCGAAAGGTGATTCCATGCAGTGCTTGCGAAATCACCTTTTGGGACCGAATAACGCCATGACAGTGCAAGAATTCATGAGAAGGGGTCTCAAAAGCCCCATGTTGAAAATTTGGGGCCAAAATTCACAAAAATGCCTGAGATATGCAGCAAAGTTGAAAAAACCCTATTTATTACATTATACAGCTTAACGGCATTTCCTCAGTTCGCGGTTGGCTTTGAAGAGTGAAAGCGTGTTCGGTCCACGAAGATCATCGTGCCGGGCTCTGGAGGTAAGTATGGGGTAAGGAGGGATGTGGGAGGCAGGGTGTGCAGTGGGTGAGTGCGGGTGGGAGGGGCACAGAGACTACAAGGGACCGTTTCGTTTACAGGTTCAAAAGAAAAAAAATCTGGGACAGTTTTTTTTTTTAGGGATTTGCACATTAGAAAGGGCCCAGCATGCCACCTGTTTGGGGTGTCTGTAGCCAACGGGGATTGGGCACCTCGCCTGCAAATAACATCGGGGAATTTATGCCGATGGGGATTGGGCATCCCGCCAGCACAAAGAAGGGTGGGGGTGCACAGCCGAGGGGATTGGCACCCCCTCAGCATTAAACAATTGGGGGTTCTTTCTGCCGATGAGGAGTGGCTCCCCGTACAGCACACAAGGAAGGGGGGCAGGGGTAAGAGCCGAGGGCTTGGGCACCCCTCGCATATCAGAAATGGGGGGATGCTTTATGCTGACGGGAGGGGCCCCCATTGGCACATTCATAGGGGCAGGGGCAGCCAACAGGGGAACTGGGCACCCCCAAAGTTGGCAGTTCAGCGGCCAGTGTGCCACCACGTGTATAATGTCGCGAGCACGTCAAGAAAAGGACCGCTGCATCTGACGAGCTTTGCTCGATTTGCAGTGGACCTCTTCTTAGATGTGCTCACCACATTATGTGCTACATGGTGGCTCCGCATGCAGGCTGATTGGGGAATACGGGACACACCTACTGGTGCATGCCCCGTGATTCGCTCAACAGCGATCATGCGCCCAAAGCTTGCACTGTCCAAGATGCTGCGGCTGCGCAAGCGCCAACATAAAAAGTCTTAGCTGCCTGGCAGCAGTGCTTGGTGGTGCTATAATATAAGTATTTGCATCCATCTGTCTCTCTCTCTCCACCTCTCTCTGTCTCTCCCAGCACACTCATGTCACGGATTGAGCAGGATATGCCACCCCACCATTATAGGCCAGCCATGCAGGGGCTAGCAGTGAGTGATAGCTTTTTTATTTAGCAGTTTTACATTAATTATTTTTTTTACAAATAATCCATTAAATGATTTCCTTTGGGTGTCTGTGTCAAATGTGACCAACGTTGGCCATTTTTATGCATTTTTTTAAATATCTGTCAATAAATCAGAACTACTTGGAGCAAATCAGAACTTCACCGTGTTCTAGTTCTTACTTAATAAGGGTCAGAACTTCATTGTGTTCTTCTAGCCCTACTGTCAACTAGCCCATGAATGTTGTCCACAAGGAAGTGTACATCACAGCTAACTCTCTGCCCAAAATAGTGTTCACTGCTTCATGTGAAATTTAAATTAAGACCCCCACCCAGTATAAAAAGGGAGTTAGGTACAAAGTGTAGCCCCCCCCCAGGGATTTACCTTGTTGCCCATGTTCTCTCCCGCTTCACATGTTCCTCCCGTTGCCTCCTGGTGCCCCAATTCCACGATCCTCTATGGTGCCCCAGAAATTCCCCCTTATAGCCCTGCAAGTGATTTTAGCCCCGTTTGGGCTTAAATTCTTGTTTGCGAGCCACCGCTGGTCTTTGCTGTTTCTTGAGCAAGCAGTGATCGCGCATGCACAAGAAGGTGTACTGATGTGCCGATCGCCCGATTTTCAGTCGGTCAGGGAGTGTGTCCGCAGTCCCAGTGCCCCTTTTAGATTAAATTGGGACCGGTGATCTTAGGGGAGGTGGCAAGAAACCGCTGAGGAGGGACAATGGAGAGTTTGAATTTGGGCATAAAGTGAGGGTTCATGAATAATTCATGAGCCCTCATGAATATTAATGAGGAGCTGCCTGCTACCTGAGGATATATGTTTCGGCAGCAGTGACAGCGGGATCCCTGTATGTGTGGGGACGAAAGGGGGCTTGTTTGACAGGGCAATGTTGGGGCTAGCAGCCTGTGGGGGAATTGAAAGTGCAGGACATTCTCTTTGGCTGCACCAGAACTGGACATTCTGAACCCCTATGGGACTTCTTTGCGACTGCATAGAACTGAGTGGGGGCTGACATCTTCTTCAACACTTTGACCTCCCTAGCAGTCAATCCCTTTTCTGGGGCACCCAAATCACTGACTAAGGATTCCTGGGAGAAAGCAGGGGACTAATTCAGGTACCTTAATCATGCCTCAATAAGCCATCAGAAAATATTGATCACTATGGTTATGGACAATTAATAGACTCAACCAGCCAATCTGAACCTTGGATTCTCAAGTGAAACTCTGTGCACTCATTGGGATTTTTTCAGTCTGTTCCCAGGCTCTGTATGAGTCAGAGGCCTCCTGTGAGAGTGGATTTGGACTGGAGAGGCCTTTTCCAGGTCTCTAGTGGAGATTGTTGGGTTCAGAAAAGGATCAACAGGGGAAAGAGAGCAAGAGACTGAACTGATACCTCGATTCCCCAGGTACTGTAAGCTGTTTGATTATATTGGAGAAGCTAAGTGCTGCAGAAACCCTGCACTGGTGGACTGAATTGTGCTGAGAGGAGACTGGTCTGATTATCTGAGTGCCACAGTTGCTGCTGAGAATCTGTTTCACCTGTTTGGAACTACAAGTGTGATTTTGGAAGTGACAAAGCATCTCTGGATGTGGGGTGCTTGCCAGGTGCTGTACTTTTCCTCAGAGAACTGGTTAAGTGGCTGAGAGCTGGGTCCCAGCTGCAGCTGAAGAAAGTATTGTAGACAGTTTCTAACTGGAACATGTGGACTGGTGTGCAGGGGTCTGTTGTATTTGGATCCCCCTGTGGTTTTTACCTGTGCTTCATCTGATCTAGGGTTAGCACCCACTGTAAACTGGCATATGACTTTGCTTGAGCCACTGCCTGTGACTTTTGCTGGTTTTGAACTCAGTGCAGGGACTGCAGAGGATCCCCACCATTAGGGACTTCTCACCCAGAGACAGGGAAGGAATCAGCTAATCCCTTCCAAGTGGGGCTTACCATCTCAGGAGGTCACTGGTGCTTTTCTGGGGTGCTAGGGTACCTGTGATTCATTGTGAGGAGCCGGGCTGTGGAGCCACTCCTGGGTCTGGGCCTTCTGCGGTCCTGCCAAGAGCTCTGCAACAAGCCAGAAGCTGCTGAAGGTGACAAGCAGCCAGACCTCCAATCAAGGGGACAAGCTGTGAGATTCTTGAGCAAGATTCCATCTGCCCATTGCTGCATGGAGCTCCGCGATCCAGAACAGCTGGAGGCATTCATCCCAGGAGTGTCTGAGTTCTGCAAAACCGTGAGTACTCGGGATTTGATCCCCCGAAACCAAGCAAGGGAGAGTAAAAGGGATTTAATTGCTTCCTCAAATCATTTTCTTCTTTGCCAGGGCCCCAACTGCCAGCCAACCCACAGCAATGAACAGTCTTGCACCTTGTGGGTACCCCAAAGGACTATCAGGTTAGACACTAGTACCAGTGGGGGTGGGCCTCGGGGGGGTGGACACTGCCTAAGGGCCCAAATGGTTATTGTTATTTGTTCTTACTAACCATTTTTCTATCCACAACCATCCTTTGTCCCAGTATCCCTTTCCTAGTCCTTACCCTCAACAAAGCTGTGGTTTACCATTTGACATTGTGCATGCAGGAATTCTCTAAGTCTGTCATATCCTTACTGTTCATGGTTATTGGCGTTACTAAACTGTTGAGTATCCAGTGTGTGTGAGGTGGTTGGTAGGGGAGGTGGTTAGGTGCAGCATCCCAGGGGGCTGTGCCAGCCAGTCACCTCATCCACTTCTAATTCTCTCTGGGTGGAGGCACCACGCTATTTTTATTATCTTTGGGACAGAACCCCCGAACATGACCGTAACAGGACCCAGGCCCCTTAACTTGTCAGAGGGTCAGCAGGCAGGGGTAGTAGCCCACTGGAACATGGTGCCTGGCCTGCACCTTTGAAGGCACTGCTTGGATCTCCTGTTCACCAGCCATGCCCACTCTGAAGAACCAGAATGAAGAGACCCCTCCTGGGGTCCCCAGCACCCAAGTCTGCCCCCCCCCGGCCCAGGTTTAAGTCTACAGGAGGATGGCAAAGTGAAATTGGTGGAATGGAGTGGGGGTATGAAAATGGACCCCAGAAATCTTTTTTGTTGCTGGGCGTACCCCAGGAGATGAAGGAAGGGGAAACAGAATAACACCTGACCACAATAACCAAACTGGGCAAAGTAAAACAGTGAGGAAGAATGATTGGCTCTGGAAGGGGTACATTAGCTGTACTAGTAGAGAGTATGACTGTGTTAAAGGCTGCCTGGATACCTGAAGCTTTGGTGGCAGAGGGGATGCCCGAGGCTCTGCCCATTGTAACTTTGTTTAGTGTAGTCTCCCCAGAGGAAAGGAAACAAGGGTCTGGGCTCCCAGCAAGATTCCCCAAGGTTGCCTGTAGCTTCTGATACTTATCGTAAGCTAAGAATGTTTTCAGGGGTTAAGCCCACCCCCAATAGCGAGGACGATTTGGAGGTGTTGCTGGACTGTACCACACCGCTTGTGTAGGACTGACAGTGTTCTGAAACTGAAAAAAGGAAGCGCCTGGTAGAGAACCTCTGTGGGCCTGCCCTGAAAGTAATTCGTTCTCTGCGAGCCACGGACCCTGACGCCCCAGCCCAGGTATACCTGACTTCTCTCTAAAGTGTTTTTGGCAGCTCTGAATCTGGTGATGACCTTCTGTGGAAATTTAAGACCACTCACCAATGGGAGGGGGAGCCCTTATCTGCCTTCTTAACCTGAGTAGAGAGGGCGTTACAGAAGGTATTTAGAAAAGGGGGAGTGGCAGCACAGGATCTGAGCCCAGTGAGGTTAGAACATGTGGTAAAAGTCAATAGCCATTCTACCCTGCTGGTATTACAGCTTTGCTTGGCTGATAGGAAGAGTAACTCCCCTCCGTACTGGGTCCTAGTGTGAGAGATTAGGGAAGCGGAGGAGGAGGAGCAAGGACAATGAGGAAGGCAGAGGGCCTCAATGGTCACTATCCAGGTGGGGAAAGAGACGCCCTCTGAAGAAATTCATGAGTTGAGGACTTTGATAAAGGAATGTAAGGATGTAAGGATGTAGTCACATTGGCTCAGATGGTAGTGAATCTGGGGATAGTTGAATCCCCAGGGGTGAGTGGGGTGGCCCCTAGTGTAGCTTCCACCATGTTTGGCCCTGGGTTTACCATGCAGACACCTTCTCCCGAGGTTGGGGCAAAGGCACAGGGAAGAGTTAACTCGCAGGGTGGCCGAGTTAGAGAGGATGGGAAGGCCTAGTTGAGCCCAGGAAAATGATGAGGCCATTGAATGGGGTCCAGCAGTGATAAGTGCCCCTGTGGGGGTCCCAGGAACCCACCCCGCGGCGTCAGCTAGGCCACCTCAGAGGGAACCATTTATATGCTATAGGTGTGGGGGTGAGGGCCATATCCGAAATAAGGGTGTAGGATGCCGATAAACTGTGGCACTGGCAGAGATAGGCCACATGAAAATTCCAGTCAGAACCAGGTAAACTATGGAGGAGCCTGGTAAAGGAGCGCACCGGGGCTCCTGGCAGGTCCAGCTTCATGGCTCATGGAAGAGTCTCCACAGCTGAGACCACACATCTATTACCACTGACATGAACCAGCTCACGGGTCTGTCAACAGAAACCACAGTCACCATCATTGGAATCTCCATCCAAGCCATCCTGGATAGCGGTTCACAAGTCACCATCATTTTCAAGTCATGGTATGACCAACACCTGTCCAATGCTGAGCTGCAACCGCGTGAAGGTTTACATGTGCGGGGCCTCAGTAAGAAGTTATACCCTTATCTGGGATATGTGAAGGTGTGACTGGCATTTCCAACAAAAGCAGCTGGTGTAAGAGATTAAGTGGAGACCCTGGCTCTGATTTGCCCTGAATCTGGCATATATGATGTCATGCCTGTGCTGGTAGGTAAGAAGGCCTGTGTGTTTAGATGATTAGTCCAGTTGTGCCAAGCCTGAGAGGCCGAGAGAAAAGGCAGCGAGCTCTCTATTCACCCCTTGATTCAAGAGGGCTACAGGAAGACAGGACAGCCCCCCCGACGAGGAGTCGGACGACTGCGTTGGCAAAGTGTGGAGGTAAAATGGGGATGAGATTGTGCTACTGCCTAATGCAGAATGTAACACTGCTGAGGTAGTGATGCTAAAAAAATGATGTGACGAATCAGTTGCTGATGTTGGATGCCCGGAGGTGCACGGATTACCCATGGGACTGTTGGTAACACCCAATGTTTTGCCTTACAGAGCACATGCCTATGTTAGAAGGGTTATGGTGCAAGTAAAGAATGTCACCAAACAGGAAGTGGTGGTGAGGAAGGGACCGACTTTAGCAAGAGTTTATTGTGCAGACACAGCAGTGCAACCCACTGCCAAGAGGGTCGGTTCCCCAAGGGACTTGATCCAGGACTGTTTGACTTAAGTGGTTCCCCAATCCCAGAGCAATGGAAAGAGAGGATACGGGAGAAACTGGCTGCCCGAACTAAGGTATTTTTCCTACATGAATGGGATGTAGGGTGTGTGAGTGGAGAGCAGCGCCACATACGTCTCAACGACGAGAGGCCCTTTCAAGAGAGATCCAGGCAATTGGCTCCAGCAGACATTGATGACATTCATTGGCACCTTCAGGAAATGCTGGCTGCGAGGATTATTCAAGAGTCAAGGAGTCCCCATGCATCCCCAATCATCATGGTAAGGAAGAAGAGTTGGGCAATAAGGATGTGTGTAGACTACCACACATTAAACAAACGGACAGTGCCCAACCAGTATACTATGCCCCGAATACGAGATGCCCTGGATTGTCTGAATGGTAGCCAGTGGTTCTCAGTCCTGGATCTGTGGAGTGGCTATTACCAGATTCCGACTGTCCCCCAGGACTGAGAGAAAATGGCTTTCATATACCCATTAGAATTCTATGAATTCCTCCAGATGCCTCAGGGGATCTCGGGCACCTCTGCCATCTTCCAGCACCTGTTGGAAAAAGCCATGGGCGATATGAATCTATTCGAGTGTCTGGTTTATTTGGATGACATTATCATGTTTAGGAAGACCTTGGAGGAACACAAAACCCAACTGCTCAAAGTGTTGTATCATCTGGAAGAATTCAGATTGAAACTATCAACCAATAAGTGCCAATTCTTCCAGACTTTGGTTAAATATGTTGGGCACATAGTTTCCGCAAAGGGCATCCAGACTGACCGTAGCAAGGCTGAAGCCCTCACTACTTGGCCTAAGCCCTGGACCTTAAAAGAGCTCCAGCAATTGCTTGGTTTCTACAGGTATTACCAGAGATTCGTAAAGGACTACACCAGGGTGATCCGGCCCCTACTGAACATGCAGCAAGGGTATCCACCAACCAATAAAAGCAAAAAATCCACCTTACCCGTGATGAGACCTAATCAGACCAGCTTTTTTCAGCCATCCGAACCCTTTGGCTCCTGGTGGGATGAAGAATGTGATTGGGCCTTCAAATATATCATCTACTGTCTGGCTTATGCGGACCTACAGAAACCTTATGTACTCCATACCGATGCCAGCTTCAGTGGTCTGGGCACAATCCTCTATCAAGAGTACCCGGAGGGCTTGAGTCCTGTGGCTTTCACCAGCAGAAGCTTTAACCCATCGTAACGCAGGTATCCAGTCCATAAACTAGAATTTTTGGCATTGAAGTGGGCTACTGTGGACCAATTCCATGACTACCTGTATGGAGCTAAGATTACAGTAAAGATGGATAATAACCCACTTATGTACATGCGGACTACCGCCAAACTGGATGCAGCAGGCCAGCTGTATCAGCTTTGTCCACTTATGATTACTGCATGGAGTACCGGCCCCACTTGAATCATGCGGATGTGGATGCCTTATCCAGGAACCCTCCAGCTTACTCTGCTGAACACTATGCTTGGGAAAAGATATCAGAACAAGCAGCGAAGGCCCTGTATAAAAAGCACGATGGTGAGGAGACTCTCCGAAGAGGATACCCCTCGTTTAGTGGAGTTCCAGCCCTGCCACCGGGGAAATTATTCAAGTGCTTCAACAAAATGGGGATCAGACTCAAGTAGACACCATTTATCCCCTCGCCAGGCTCTTGTTATGAGAATGGCCCAAGCTGCAGTTAAGGAAAGGGTTGCTTTACCAGGAGACGCGGGATCAGCAGGGGACACCCCGTGAACAACTGGTGTTACCCGAGAAGCATATCAAGACTGTGCTGAGGACCTTGTATGATGATATGGGCCACTTGGGCATCGAGTGTACCCTGGACCTAGTAAAAAGCAGATTCTATTGGCCGAAAATGGGAGCCGATGTAGAGACCTATTGTAAAAGTTGCAGGAGATGCATATTATGGAAAGCACTTCCCCAAAAGGCAGTCCCATTGGTAAACATCCAGAGGAGAGGCCCCATGCAGCTGGTGTGTACTGACTTCCTTATGTTAGAACCTACTGTAACTCAAGTAACATCTCAAACATCCTAGTAGTCACCGACCACTTTACCCGATATGATCAAGCCCACCCTATGAAAGGTCAAAAGGCTTCCACAGTGGCCAAGATCCTGATGGAAAAATTCTTTGGGCATTATGAAGCCCCTCAAAAGATTCACTAGGACCAGGGTCATGACTTTGACAGCTGCCTCATTAAAGAGCTTCTGTCACTGTGGGGCATCAGAAAATTACAAACCATCACATACCATCCCCAAGGTGACCCTCAACCTGAATGATTTAACTGGACTTTATTAGATATGTTGGGCACCTTGGTCCCCCATGATAAGCATACCTGGGGTCAGCGGGTGAGCACCCTGGTCCATGCTTATAACTGCACCTGCAATGATACTACGGGATTCTCTCTCTCTGCCAGCTTATGTTTGAGGGGGGAAGCCCGTCTGCCAGTGGATTTGTGTTTTGGGGCATCCACTGATGGTCTTGGAGCAGGAGACTACTTGCAATAAGTAAAGAAGCTGAAGCAGCAACTCGATGATGCCTATCGCCTTGCTACTGAGATGGCCACCAAGAGAAACCAGGCCAACAAAGAGATATGATAAAAACGTACAAGTCCAGGATCTTGAGGCAGGGGTTCGAGTGCAGCTGCGCAGTCTGTGTATACCAGAGAAGCATAAGTTGCAGACCGGTGGGGAAGCACTCCATACATTGAATTGGAAAAGTTGGAAGGCCTCCCAGTATGCAAGATTCAGCCGGAAAGAGAAACTTGAGACCACAAAGTCTTTCACCAAAATCATCTGCTGCCCATCAGTGACCGAATTACGGATGAAGAGGTTCGTGAGGAAGATTCTCCTTCACCCCCCATCACTCAAGCTGCTACAAGCAGGAGACAGAGGCATGGAGATAGTGATGCCATGGGGGCTGGGCCTGCCCAGGGTGGGGAAGCCTCAGGTGAAGTCAGTACAGATGATGGGGCTGAGGGAGAAGATAATAGAAGCCCCCAGAACTTTTACTCTACTCCAGAGCTAGCCAGATTATTTCAGGGACCACCCCTGAATTCGGTGCACATAGCTGTACATAGGAAAAAAGGTGAGGATGGAGAGGCTGCTCCTGCTAGGCCTCTCAGAGGGACCACTCTGGACCTGCATACTGGTCCAACTAAGCCCTGTGAGTGGTACTGCAGCAGCTCCCCTGTAGATATGCCCTTTGAGGAATCCACAGTGGACTTGTATACTAGTCTGCCTGAGTCCTCAGAATGGCTGCAGAATAACCCGGAGGATCAGGAAAGAGAAGGGGAAGAAGCGTCTTTTGGAGGGCCCACATCAGAACTGAACACTGGTCTGACTGTGTCCTTTGAAAGGTCCCAGGTTAGTTTGCCTGGAGCAACAGGTGATTCTGGGGAGATGCTGGAATCCTTTGCCCCAATGGCTGAGGAACAGAATGATCAGGGGAATGTGATAATGATCAGGAATCTACCTCTGATCAAGAGGTGTGTAGTGGCCCCGGAGTTCAGGAGACCCCCAGAAGGTCAGGGAGGACAATACGGCCTATCTTTAAACTGACTTATGATGCCCCTGGAGGTCCTACAGACTTTCCCTGTCTGTAGTACACAAGCTAGTGTACATTACTCCTAGGTCCCTACCGAAAGCGATTACGTGCCCTGCTGATGCTAAACCCCTAGATTCGAGAGAAAGGTGAACAGAGGAAAAAGAGGGACGTAAAAAGGGTACCTAGGAGTGCTGAGGAAAAAGTGTACTCTGTGGGGTTTTGATATCCTATGGCTAATGGGTTGAACTTTTATGTAGCTAAGGGCTCATAATGGAAAGGTATCTACTAAAATGTACATAATGTCACTGTTTGAATGTTTCGCTGTTCTAAACAATGGTTACAGCCTAACAGATAGGATTCAGGTGTATAGTCAGCAATGTTATTTGTTGATGTTAAGCTTTAAATCATTACCATTACATTTGGCATGAAAGCCAAGCATTCAAGGGGGGTGTAACCCCCCCCTCTAGGGGCTTACCTTGTTGCCTACATTCTCTCCCATTTCCCCAGTGTTCCTCCCATTGCCTCCTGGTGTCCCCAATTCCCCGATCCTCTCTGGTGCCCCAGAAGTTCCCCCTTATAGCCCCATAAGTTATTTTAGCCCCATTTGGGCTTAAATCCTTGTTGTGAAACATACTGCTCTTTGCTGTTTCTTGAGCAAGTGGGGATCGCATGTACGAGAAGGCACATTGATGTGCCAACCACCCAATTTGCAGTTGTTCAGGGAGTGTATGTGCGGTTCCAGTGCCCCTCTTAGGTTAAATGGGGACCGGTGACCTTAGGGGACGTGTCGAGAAGCCGCTGGGAGGCCCCATTGTCTTGTCCACCCTCAATCTATCTAGCTCTGCCCTAGCCCTATACACAGAGAATGGGCCCAGATCCACCCATTTGCCCTCCTTTCCCTTTAGCTCAGGTCCCCTACCATCCTCCTCCTCCATGAATACTGAGCTAAAGTACTTATTTAATAACTCTGCTTTTTCACAGTCCCTTTCCAATTTTATTTCTCCCTCCCCCCTCAGCCTAGTAATCCCTTGCCTTGCCGGTCTCCTCTCCCTCACATATATGAAAAAGGTTTTATCTACCCCCCTGGCCATTTTTGCTATTTTCTCCTCAGTATCTGCTTTTGCTCTTCTGACCTTCTTCCCCGTCATACTTCTCTTTTCCCTATACTCTTCCTTATATTTCTTAGAGTGTACTCTTAAATTTTCTGAAAGCCCTCCTCCTTTCCCTGACTGCCCCTGCAACCTCTTTTGTAAACCAAAGTGGACTACCATAACAGGACCCAGTCCCCTTAACCTGTTAGAGGGCCAACAGGCAGGGGTAGTAGCCCACTTGCACATGGCACCTGGGTTACTAAAGTAAAAGGGGTTATTTGAAGTACATGCTGGTTTCTAGTATAACAGAAAGTAATGTCTAAGATTTAAAACTGAATAACCAAATGCAAAAGGTGTGGTGATTACATGTAAAAATGTCATAACAAAGTGCCAAATAACTGAACTATATCAAGTATTAAAAAAGGTACCATTTTAAGTAATAGCATGCTAGGCTATATATATAGCTGTTATGTATCAGGTCTGATATAGCATATATTTAATAAGTATATTTAGTAAAGTGTTATTATAATTAATAGTTTATTGTAGACTTGGCATGGACGCCAAGTTCTGCAGGCAGGGGAGAGATGTAACCCCCCTTTGGGGGCTTACCTTAATAGCCCCATGTTTCTCCCATCTCCCGACTGCTCCTGGCATCCCCTAATTGCCCTGAATGTTCACCACCACAGCCCAGGTCCTTTGGTGTGCCTCTGGTGCTCCTCAAGTCCACAGAGCAACCCTGTATGTAATTTTGGCCCAATTTGGGCTTAAGAGAGGTCACGTGCCGCCGCCGTTTTGAGTTGCACTCCTGTGCAATGCGACACTCAGGCATGCTCGAAGGAGCGCTCTTTGATTTTACTGACCGCCGGTTTTGCGGTCTAATGGGAAGTGGTTCATCAGTCCTGGTGCCCCTGCTAACTTAAATGGGGATCAGTGACCTCGAGGAAGAGAGTGAGAAGCCTCATCAATGTTTAAAAGTGAAGTTTGAGTCAGAGCATAAATGGGTACTCATGAATATTAAAGAGACCTGCATAAATATTAATGAGTTACTGCCTGTCGCCTGTTGGAACTGTGTTTCGGCGGCCGTGACAGCAAAAGTACTAAGTGTAACTGTATGATAATAGACTCATTCGAAAGGGCACAGTTGGGGCTATTAAACAAGGGGGAAATTGTAAATAGAGAATAATTATACTGGCTGCACCAGAACTTTATCTATTGGGACTGTGTAAACTGCATAAAACATGTGTACAGCAGGTACCATCTTTGCAGCCCAGTAGCCAATCACAAGCCAGGATTTATTCTAGGGACTCTTGGGACAGTGCCAAAGGATTTGGGAGGAAATTCAGGGATAAATCCTTGTTGCCTAAATTTCAACCAATGGCAAAACTGGGACTGTGATTAACAATTGGGGTAGCCAACTGTATTTCTTAAACTCTGCCTTCAGTTTGGAAAAGGACTGTTGAATGAGTCAGTCTGGGGAGCATCACTGAGAGAGAAGCCTGTATGGTTCAGCTGCCGGACAGCAGGGGAAATCAGCCTGCTTGCCACCCTGTGGGACTTAAAGCTGCAAAAAAGCAGAATCGGAAGAAGCCTCTTTAGTAACTCAGGCTAAGTTCAGAGACTTTGGTGCTGCGAGAGTTCGTTTTGCCTGAGAAAGGGCAATTACAAAGACTGTGAGAGGACTGCTTGAGCTAAGGACTCCAGTGCCATTTGGTGCCTGTGAATGCCACGTTTGTCTCCTGCCACATTCAGAAAAGGGAGAGACCTGTTGCCATATGTTCCTGTTGGTTTCCTGACAAAGCTGAGCCAAGTTACAAATCGGCAGTCGAGTGAGTTTCCTGAACTGTATACCAAGCCATATCTCAAGTACTGGGCCTATGCCAGCTTTGGCCCCTAAAAGACTGTTCCTGCACTAGATCCAACATCTGCCTGGTGAGAGACCAGCCACTGGAGAGTCAGCCCCTGTGGAGAAGCAAGTCACAGGTTGTGGCCACTTACAGGGAAAGGTTGTGAAGTGGAGGAGAGTCGTGTTGGCCCCGGTCCCCACCAGAATCCTGGAAAGCCAGAAGGTCCATGATCTGTCTGGGTGCAGTCAGTACAACCAGAGTAGCCTCTGCAACAACCAAATAACTGTATGGTGTCATCTGATTTGCCTTATAATTCCTAATTTTGGTTTTCAACTGTGATTACAGGCCATCCGGCCTGGGATTACAAATATTCTACTTCTTGCAAGTGTTTTATCTGTTTAATAACAATCTTCACTCCATCAAGGGCCCAGACCAACTGCAACACTGGCCAACCTGTGGCAGTGCTTCAGGCCTACTACCTATTCCACTCTGGGTACCCAGCAACTGGTTAAACTGATTCATTCAGGAACTAATGTGATCCATAATAAATGCTATCTGTTTAAATATGGTGCTGCAATAATTAAGCTAAATTCTTGCCCCTCCCTTGTTCAAGTCCCCTTAATAAACCAGATGAAAAAATTACTCACTGCAGTAATTCTGTTTCTTCCAAGGGGTCCTTTAGCATCAGTAACGATAGCAGCAAACTGACCAGGTTGAACTGCCTCGGCGGTGGACCATGAATATTCATAAAATAGAGTGGCCAATCAGAAACAAGCAAGAGGGTGTGCTTGGTGCAAAGAATCCACAGGGCTCCAGAATTTTTTCGAAGACAGAAGGAGAACACTGACTAAAAGGACTGTGCTAACAGGCTTTAACACCATGCAGTACTATGAACTATTAAAAGATTATAATTAACCATTAACATGCTCTAAAAACAATCCAGAAACCTGAATGAATCTGGCAAAAAGATGAAAAGCAGAGTCCTCTTAGAGTAGGTGCTTAGAGAGGCAGGGTGGGAGGTTATTGATGCTAAAGGGCCCCTTGGAAGATAAAGAATTACTGCGGAGAGTAATTTTTTCTTCTCACCCCAGGAGTCTTTTAGCATCAGTAACAATAGCAGACTACAAAGCAGTACAGTTGGGAGGCAGGTGCAGAACCTACTTAGGAAAGAGGCTATGCAGGACCACCCTGCCAAATCTGGCATCAGATCTTGACTGTACATCCAGGCAGTAATGCTTTATGAACGTGTGTACAGTTTTCCAGGTAGTTGTTTTGCAGACATCTAGCAAGGGGATGTCCCTTGCAGCTGCCACAGAGGCAGCAGTGTCCCTAGTAGAGTGGGTCCTGAGGCCTTGAGGGGGATCTTTTCCAGCCTTGGCATAACAGAACTGTATACATGAAACTATCCAATAAGCGATAGTTCTCTTGGTGGCTAGTTTTCCCTTGCCCACTTCACCATAGGTGAGGAAAAGTTGAGTGGTGGAGTCTCTGACCTGTTTAATATGCTCCATGTAACAGGACAGGGCTCTCCTGACATCTAGGCTGTGAAGCCTTCTTTCCCCTGGAGTGGAATTGTCAGTGAAAAGACAGGGAGAGTAATGGACTGATTAAGGTAGAACTCAGAGACCATCTTTGGAAGGAATTTCCTGTTTATTCTGAGCTCTACCTTGTCCTTATGAAGGACCGTGTACTTAGGCTCAGTGCAGAGTGCTTGCAGTTCTTAAATCCTTCTTGCAGAAGTGATAGCCACCAGGAATACTGTTTTCCAGATAATATACTTTATGTGGGCTGTAGCCATGGGCTCGAATGGAGGCTCCATGAGCTCAGCAGTACAGAGGTTAAGATCCCAAGGGGGAACATGTTCCCCTAGTTGGGGGCTGTAGATGAAGGAGGCTTTTGAAAAACCTTTTGAAAATGGGCCTGGACATGATAGACTTTTCTTTCCCAGTGGAAAGGTAGACTGAGATTGCAGCTAAGCGAAGCTTCAAGGATGAGGCCTTGTGGCCTGATGATTGCAGATGAACTAAATCCAAAGGGGAAGGGACAGAGGCCTTCAGGGGGTCTATCATTTTTCCTTTACACCAGATAGAAAATTTTTTCTATTTAGCTGCATAGGCTTTCTTTGCGCTTGGCATTTTAGCCCTGCAAAGCATTTTCAGAACTTGTTCTGAATACTGTGTATGTGGAATTCTAGCTCCTCAAGAACCATGCTTTGAGGTGAAGGGATTCCAGGTCTGAATAATTCACCCCAACTTGTGATAGGGTTAGGAGACAACGAGTCAGAGGAAGTCGAATCAGCTTCTTGTGGGACAAGGCCAGCGGGAGAGGATACCAGGTGCCTTGGCCAGTCTGGAGCGATCAGGATCATGGTCACAGGCTGATCCCTGAGCTTCAATAGCACTCTGTGTAACAGGGGAAATGGAGGGAAAGCATACAGAAACTTCCCTGTCCAGTTCAGGACTAGTGCATTTGCTGGGAGAGTGCCCATTGCTGGGGTCTACAGCAGTACAGAGGAAGTTGGTAGTTGAGGTGGGATGCAAATAGATCCACTTCTGGTGTGCCCCATCTCCTGAAGACTGTGGCAAGGATCTGCCCATTCAGAGTCCATTCGTTGTGGCCAGAGTATCTGCCAGGGTATTGTCCTTGCCTGGGAGGTGTATGGCAGAGAGACTCTCATCCAAGTAATAGGCCAGGGACCAGAGTCTCATGGCCTCTGTGCACAGGGCCGCAGACCTTGTGCCACCCTGTTTGTTTATGTAAAACATAACAGTGGTGTTGTCTGTTCTGATCTGAAGTGTGTCCCTTGACCTGAGGGGCGAAGGCTTTCAGTGCCAGATACACAGCTCTGAGTGCCAGATGATTTATGTGGCTTTTGGATTCCTTTGAGGTCCAAGTGCCACTGGCTGAAGAACTGTCCAGATGAGCTCCCCAACCTAGTAGTGAGGCATCTGTGGTAATGATTTCTGAGGGAGAGGATAGCTGGAATGGAATACCCACTGCGAGGTTTTCCTCTTCCTTCCATCAGTCGAGAGCCTGAAGCAGTGTCTTTGCCACTGGTACCAGCTTGAATGAAGAATTTTTCTTTTGTGACCAGTGGGATCGCAGATGGTACTGGATGTCCCTCATCTTGGATTACAATACCTTTGAGCAAAATCAGCTGGGCTCCACGTCAAAAAGGGGGGTGGGATACAAACAGGGGAAGCAAAAAATACATTGTTCCAAAATACAGAACATTAATACAGTCAAACAGAGTAAGTAAACAGCTATAAGTGTCAAAGAGACGCGACTAAAGGGTGAAACAAGGTGAAGTAGAGAGGAGGGTAAGCAATGGAAACTGGAAATTTTGAAGAGGCAGCCAGAGGCCCTGTCAAGCTAAAATAGAGGTTAGGGGCTGAAAGAGGGCAGGGGGGCAAGGAGGAGGCATGGGGAAAAGAGGCAGCCAGATGCCTTGTCCACGGGGTGGGGGGGGGAAATGATGTAGCTGGGAGGTGAGGCAACATGACAGCCCGATAGGTAGGGCAATTGCTTGTAAGTAGGGGGAATTAGGCACAACAGTCGCAGGTGCTATTAGAGGTGAGATGCTGGCGGAGCATGAGTTTGAATCTGAAACCTTACTCCTGGGACCATGGCTGTCATAGAAGCCATGTGGTCCAGGAGCTGTAGAAAATGCCTTGCAGGCCTTGGCTGGCCTAGCAGGAAAGAATTTGCTACAGTCAGAAAGGTTTGAATACTTTCCTGAGGAAGAAAGGCTTTTGCCTGCTGAGTATTCAAATCTGCTCCTATGAAATTGAGGAGCTGAGAGGGTTCCAGGTGGGATATTTTTTCATTGATAAGAAATCCCAGAGAGGACAGAGTTTGTTTTGCACAGTTTAGAGCCTCTCTGACTTGCTGAGGGGTCTTGCTCACCATGAGCAAGTGTTCCAGGTATGGAAAGACTGAGATGCTCCACTTTCTCAAGTGGGCTGCCACCACAGACAGGCACTTCGTGAATACTCTGAGCAGAGGTCAGGCCAAAGGGCATGGTTGCAAACTGGTAATGGCCTGAATGCAGCCTGAACCTCAGAAACTTTCTGTGGGACTGCCTTACTGGTATGCGAAAATAGGCTTCCTTGAGATCCAGAGAGGCTAGCCAGTTTCCCTGTTGCAGAGAATGTATTACCATTTGCAGGGTGACATTTTTGAATTTTGGTTTGAGTAAGTGCCTGTTCAAGTACCTGAGGTCTAAAATAGGTTGCCACTCCCCAATTTTCTTTAATGCCAGGAAGTATCTGGAGTAGAGACCTTTTCCATGATGTGAAAAGGGAACTCTCTCCACCACTTTGGCTGACAATAAGGTTATTTACTTCCAGCTCTAACAGGAATCTTTCTGTTGGGGATAGGGGTTTTGACAGAGCTGGACCCCAAAGGGCAGGAAACTGAACTGTAGGGGTAGACCTTTCCCCACTACCTCCAAGACCCACTTGTCTGTGGTGATGTGGGTCCAAGCTTGGAAACAGTGGGAGAGCCTGCCCCCTACTGGAAGAGGGGAGGCGACCTGGTTGCAGGAGTCAGGGCTTAGACTGAAAGGCAGGTGCAGGACTGGTGGCAGCTTTTCTCTGACACCTCCTGCCTCTTCCCCTGAAACTGCTTCTCATTTGAGTGTAATCTATGGGCATGGGCACGTGATAGTATGCCCTGGGGAAGTAGCCCCTGCCTGTTTCCCATAGGTTGAGACTTCTGGGATGTAAAGGCTTTTTGTTTGGCTGAATTACTTTCATAGGTGGACTTGTACTTTTCCACTTTTTCATATATTCTTCAGTCTTTTCCCCAAAGAGGGAATTGTTTTCACAAGGGAAGTCCATGGACTTGGACTGTGTATCCTGTGATGAATTAGCTGAATGTAGCTAGGCAAAACGTCTAAGGGATATGGCCTGAGCCATGACCTTTGTTGCTGTCTCATTATTGTCTGCAGCCATGTGAAACTGGTAATTGTTGGCCTCAAGACCAGATTTCACCATTTCAGTAATGTTCTGAACCATCTTGTCAGGCTTGTGTGACAGAATGGCCTGGACAGAAGTCCAAAGAGCCTTTTGATATTTGGCAGAGTATGCCAAGTAGGAACACAGTCATAAAAGTAGAGAGACTGAGGTATAAGATTTTTTTTTGCCATGTAGCATCCATCTTACGTGACTCCTTCTCAGGAGGCAAAGAGATGGACCTTAGACTTATCATGGGCTGTGGCCTGAACCAATCCCTTCATGGTTGGGGTGAGTATAAAGAAACTCAGTCCCATGTTTAGCCAAAGGATATATATATATATTTTTTTTTTTCATTTTATTTGAGTCTAGGATTACAAGTACCTTTGAGCCGAGGCTCTTAATGTTCCACATCAGTAGAAGTACAATACAAAAATCAGGACAATTAACTAACAAGGCAGGATAACAGGTTAACAAACAGTTATTAGAGCATGCATACATACATTTTGATTAAACTGATGCAAGGGGCATTTTCAGGGAACACAGTGTTACAAGACAGGGAAGGACACAATCGAAGAGAGTAGCCAGAGGCATTGTCAGATCACACAGAGAAGTGCAGGTGGAGAAGGGGGGTGCATAGGGGAAGGAAGGGAGAGAGGGTGAAGAAGGTGTGTGTGTGTGTGTGTGTGTGGTGGGATAAGGGTGAAGAAAAAAGTGCAATGTTGGAAGAGCTGTGACAGAGGATAGGGCAATGGTAGGAGTGGTGATTAAAGGAGACAGTCGCGGGTGCTGGAGGCAGAGAGTAGTAGTCGGAGCTTGGATTTGAAAGGGCCAAGCTTGGGTAGGGAGGAGATATCCCTACTGAGACCATTCAGCCAGCTAGGGGCCCTATGTGCGAAAGATCTCTGGTCCTGAGTGGTATGGCAGCGAGGACCTGCAGTAGTTAGCGATTCAGAGCCCCTAGTGTGGCGAGGGATTATGAGGGAAAGGAGAGCCTGGACTCCTGGGGGTGCTTGGCCCAGGGTTATTTTCTTTGCCATAATGCAGGTTTGGTACTTTATGTGGTTTGAGAGTTGTAGCCAGCCAGTTTGAGCATAGAGGTCACACGTGTGGGTGAGACGGTGTGTTCCAGTGATGCGCCGACAAGCTTTGTTGAGAGCCATAACTATATGTCTGAGGACAGCTACAGTAGCAGTGCCATAAACTATCAGGCCATAGTCAATTATGGAGACAACAGAGCTCTGAACAGTGACCTTTAAGGCTTCTGGGGTGAGGAATTGCCTGTGCCTGTAGAGTAGCCCAATGCGAGTATTTGCAGCTTTGGCGACGCTATCAATGTGTGCACCATAAGATAGGTTACAGTCAGTTGAGACTCTGAGATATTTAAAAGATTGCACCTGTTCGAGGGCAGCTCCAAGGCAGTTAGTGATAGTCAGGGGGTGTAGCTTGTGCTTGTTGCACAAGCTGCTGAAAAGCATTGCCTTGGTTTTTTTTTTAGTTGAGGACCAGTTTATGTTTCCTAAACCAGTTCTCAATGGAGGAGAAGCCAAGCTGGAGATTATTTTGGAGTGGGTGGGGATCCTTATGGGTGGTGTGAATTACAGCGTCATCAGCATAGAGGAGGATTTGTTCAGGGCAGGATTGTGGAAGGCTGTTCAGGAAGAGACTGAATAGAAGGGGACCCAATATGGATCCCTGGGGGATTCCTGATAGGACAGGTCTTGCATCAGAGAGGGCATCTGCTATTTTCACCCTTTGGGATTGGTTTTTCGAGATAGCTTTTAAACCAGTCCATGGAATCAGGAGAGAGCCCGGCATTAAGAAGCTGCTCAAGCAGTAAACAATGATCGACAGTGTCAAAAGCCTTAGTTAAGTCAATAAAGACTGACCCAACTAGGTGACCATTATCCAGGGAGCTGCAGATGGCTCTGGTGAATTCCAGGAGGGCAGAGGTGGTGCTGTGCCCTTTTCTGAACCCATGTTGTTGGGTGCACAAGATGTTGCATTTGTCCAGGTGTTCAGCGAGTTGGTCAGTTACAATGCGTTCAATGGCCTTTGAGAGGGGAGGCAATATGGAGATCGGTTGATAGTTCACATGGAGAGCGCTATCACCACTTTTATGGACTGGTGTGACAGTAGCAGATTTCCATCTGTCAGGGAACTGGCTGAGGCTAAGGGAGATATTGAACATCTTTGTCAATGAAGCAAACACTTCATCAAGGGTGAAGGACAGCAGTTTGAGATCGAGTGAGTCCCCACTCCTTCTGAATTTGGTAACTGCCTTGCTAATGTAATTTCGTGCTTCGTGCATCCTCATTGTTTTAAAGTAGAATGGCGGGCATTTAGAGGAAGGGGGGAGGCAGGTAGGTTGAGTTGGAGAGTCTTCTTCATTGAAAAAGTCAGTGGGGAGAACACTACTGAGGTCTGTGAAAGCAGTATTAAATGTATTAGCGATAGTTGTAGGGTCAAGAGCTGTGATCCCATTGATGTCCAGCATAGTTGGGGAGGTTTTAGGCTGCTTCTCAGTTACTTCTTTGATATTGTTCCAAAAAGTTTTCCCATTTCCCCATGTGTTAGTGAGGGCATCCTTATAGTAGATACTCTTCTTTAGGTGGATTGATTTTGTGCAGTCATTTCGAGCTTGTTTATATTTTTGTATGTCAGTTAGCATACCGGTAGACTGAGCCCACAACCAGAGGTGGTCCCTTGACTTAAGTTGAGCTATAAGATCTGTGGAGAGCCATGGGTTGCAAAGACCTTTGACTTATGCTTTTTGAAAGGGCATGGTCGCTAAGCAGCATTAAAGGTGCTGATGAAGAAGTCCAGGCCAAATTGACATCCGACACTTTTGTAAATGGGGTCCAATCTTATTGTTTAAGGCAGGATTTGAGGTGTTTCAACTGCCCTCGGGGAAGGACTCTGCCAGTAATGACAATTGGTGGCTTGCAGAATTTGTTAGACCATTCCCAGTTGACAAGGGAATGGTCACTAAGTGTATCAGGGAGAACAGAGATATTAGAGATGCGACTAGGATGGCTGGTTAAGATCCAATCCAGGAGGGTACTAGTGCCTGTTCTGTAGTCGCGCCTGGTCAGAGAGTTGACCCGCTGGGCAAGATTAGCTGCAGAGATGGCATCCTTGAGGCCCCCTGATTCAGGTGCAAGCCAGTTAATGTTAAAGTCTCCCAGCAGGATTAACTCAGAGCCAGGAGGTTGCAACTGGATGAAGTCCAGGACAGCATTAAGACCTTTCCCTTGCTCTTTGGGTGGGATGTATACTGAGACAATAGTAAGGGCTTTGTTGTGGGCCCCTAGTAGGATTCTGATGGCTAGAAACTGAGCAGCTGATTCAGAGAGGGGGGTAGTTATGAGGAAACCCAGGAGAGACTCTTTGAGGTATATTGCACAACCCCCTCCTCTTTTTGTCTTCCTATCCAGTCTGAAAACTTTGTAGCCTGGCAGGGCAATAGCCATGTCAGGGACTTTGGGTGTAAGTCAGGTCTCGACAAGCGAGAGGATATCAGGATTGTGTTGGTTTGTGAAAATTTGGAGGGCATTAAGTTTAGGAAGCAGGCTACAGATGTTTATGGTTACGAGAGAGAGCCCCTGAGTGAGACACTTGGTTGGTTGAGCTTAACGTTTTAGGGCCGGGATTGGGGTGAATACTGCCAGAAAGCAGCAACAGGAGGAGCAGGAGTTTCAGAGAGAGCACAAATATAGTTGCCTGTGGGTGAGTTTGCATGTCCGTTTCGGGTAGGAACATAAGCAGGGTAGCTGGCGCTGGTCCCAGAGAGATGTCATGAGTGCCGAAGCTGGAAGAGGAAAAGAGTGGGTACGGTACACCGTCTCATGATTACATGGGTGAGGCCAGATGTTATCCATGAGGGGGTGTATGAGGTGAGTGCGGGTCAGAGGGTATTTCCAATCCACCTTCTTGTCCACTCTTGTCAGGGAAGTAGGGGCCCGCAGGAGTTTCATGATGATTTTCTTAAAAGATTTGTAAATAGGAAGCACAATGTTTTTTTGTAGGAGGAAGACCCATCATACTTTTATAGTCTTCATCCTCCTCCTCATCATCATCCTCAGTAGACTCCTAAGTAGGGAGGAACCAGGGTGTCCACCATGTGTTGTAAGGTCAGGAAGGAGGAAAGATCCTCCTGACCATCTGGAGAGGTGCCAATGTGTGGGTCAGGTGAAATGTCTGGCTCCTGAGGCTGGCCCTCATCATCATCATCCCCCTGTCCAAAAAAGCAGGGTGACCAAAAGGTTGGGACAGGCCTGCTGGGATTAATAGGACTAGAGGGAGCAGAGAAAAAGCCACCCCATACTCTGCAAAGTCTGCTATAGGTGCCATGCCATTGCCATTTCTTCTGCTCTTTATTCAAGTCAGATACCTCAGTGGGTAACTGCACCTCTTTATTCTTTTCTTTATCTTTATGCTTTTTAGACACTGGCATCTCCCCTTGCCTTGATGTGGGAGGGGCAGTGGTATGTTTTTCTTTACACAGTTTTTTTGCAGGAACAGACTCAGTGGTCTGATCACCATTTCTCTTTTTAGGCATGTCACCACTTTTACTGTTTTATCAGACTTATTCTCTGAGGAGTCCTTGTCTTTAGGCTTAGGCAGGGCAGTGGACCCCTCCTTAATAGGAAAATTAGATTTAGAGGCCATATCTTCCAATCTTTTGGCCCTTTTTCTAATGGTTTTTGCACAGAATGTAGAGCAAAGTGAGCAAAAATGTTCTGGATCCAAACACTGTAAACACAGGTCATGGCTGTCTGCTTTTGCTAGAATTTTGCCACACTGAAAACAACTTTTAAAACCTGTGGGTCCAGTCCTCTTTTTTGACATGAAAAATGTGTCATAAAAGTAGAAAACATTGGTTCCCAATAGGGAATAGAGTAAAATGCAGTTGGTTCCCTCACTGTAAGGAACCGCAATTTAAAAATCAAAACTCTCAAGAAAAGTAATAAAAATAGCGTTTCCCTGTAAAATAAGGGAACCGCTATTAAAACAGCTTAAAAACCACTGAAATAATATAAATGCAGTTTATTTTTACCTCAGAGAAGAAAGAAAGAAAGGAACCGTGGAAAACAGGAGAAAAGCAGTTCCTGGGAACTGGCAAAGAACCGCTAAAAAAAGAAATAAAACAAAACATTCTCACAAACCCAGCACAAAAGTAAAGATTTGGCCACAAAAGTTTGTTTCTCAAGAGCGAGAAAGAGCACCTCAGAGGCAATGTTTCTCAGTCTACGGAGAAAAATTTTTGGAGCCCTGTGGACGCTGCACCCAGCTCTTGCTTGTTTCTGATTGGCCACTCAATTTTATGAATATTCATGGCTCTACCTCCGAGGCAGTTCAACCTGGTTAGCTTGCTGCTATTGTTACTAATGCTAAAGGACTCCTAGGGTGAGAATTACTGTTTTATGTTAATTTCGACTTATGAGCATACTATTTGGTATTCAGTTACTGGGTCATTCAAAGGGGTACTGTGAAACTGCAGTGTTATTGCTAAAACTGTTCTTTTGCAGGGGACACAGGGTGTATCCCAGAAGTCCAGGCCCTGTGGGTAAGTGCAAGGTTGGTGAACATATCATTACGGCCAGTCATTAAATGTGTTATTGCAATCCGAATACTGTGTCCATAGACAAACCATGTGTTGGGCCATTAGGCGGGGTTGTGGGTGCTCACAGCTTCCCAGAGGGCTTTACCAGTGTTACTATTTACCCATATGAGTGTCACTCTGGGCGGAGGCACCATAACTGTAGTATTACTGTTGGTAGGGAATCCACAGTAACCTTTGATCGTGAACCCAGGCTCCCCAACCTGCAGTTAGGGTAGTAGCCCTTGGTATAACGGCGCCAGGCTTACACATGTTTTGATCATGTTGCTACTTTCCCTCCTTCTTTCAAGGTTACACATGTTCAGGTCATGTCGCATCCCCCACATATGTCTTGCCTTCTAGTCCATGATCAGTCTTGTTTGCCCTGTGCTCTAATGCATCCAATTTGTTGCAGTCTTTTCTGAGGTGTGGATTCCAGTGCCTTGTGCAGTATTCCAGATGTGGTCACACCAGTGACCTGTGCTTTGGGCGGATCACTTCCTGGATTCTGCTGATTACTGTCCTCCTTATGCAACTCAGCAACCTCTTTTGCCTTACCTATAGTTCTTTGACAGTGTGCTATTGTTTTTTGGCTCTCCAATATCATGAGTCCCAAGGTCATTTTCTTCCAGGGTGCTTTCTAGTACCACCATGTGTTCACAGGTATTCGCCTGTATGTAGAAAATAAAGAATAACAGAACAAATTAGTTTCCATAGTGTAGCGGTTATCATGTTTGCCTAACGTGTGAAAAAAACCCTGTTTGAAACAGGGTAGAAACATTTACTGTATATTAGGATAAAGTTTAATGTTTTTATTTTTTTTGCATAATCTGTTTATTAGGATTTTATAGACATAACACTGACATAATCCATACAAGAATACATAACAACCACAAAAATAAATGAAAAGAAACAACAAATATATGCCATGTACATCTGCCTAAGCCATGTTCATCTAAAATTCCCTTAATGGGAAACATTAAGCTACAGAGAGATAAGAATAACAATAACTCATTCTGTCAACATACAGTTTCCTTTTGCTTACACACACACACACACACACACACACACACACACACACTGAGTTCATTTTAAATCATTCAATCAAATAGAGGCAGCTTAGCTACTGTAGGAGTTACATATGCCGTCCAAGGGGGACTCCCCCCTCCCATATCAGCCTTACTGTGGGCCTTCCCATAGGGCTGCGGCCTCTCCCAGTGCTAGAGATGCAAATATGGGTTCCCATGTGTTTAGGAAATGCTCGGTAGCACGTGGAGGTGGGCGCCTGAATAAGGCACCATCCGAAATGGCGACGCTGACAGGGCGAAGTCAATGGCAAGGGAGGCGACCGATGGTGGGGGTGACGACTGTAGTGACAGGATGTTGCTACATGTACACGCTGCTGGAGAGCGAGCATGGCCTGGGAGGAGGGAGGATGTAGGGGTGGCGCTGCGGTCAGCTGCTAGCTGCACCATGGCGCTGGGCTTGGCCTCCGCTTGCCGTGACGTGGGGTTCGAGGTCTGGTCTGAGTCCGGTGCTACTGCAGTTTTATTGCACCTGGCCCAAACCTTTTTTGTTTCACCCCCCCACATGCACCCCCTGGAATTGAGAATTTTATGGGGGCAGCGGAGGTGTGGTGGGGGCACAGCTCCCCACAGAAAGCAATGATTTAAGTCCCCGGCGCTGTTCTTCCATGATCGAGGATGTCAGGGTGATTTAAACTGTTTCGCCGCCTGACGCCACGATCACGCGGGTCGCTGCTCAGCACTCGCCATTATCACATAGAACCCAAAATGTTCTCTATGTTTTAATAGAATATGACAAGCGTTCCAGTGCGAGGATCTGTATGGTCAGGGTACACCATTGTTGAATCGTTGGTGTTGCTGCTGACACGCACGTGTTAAGGATGCAATGCCTGGCCAGCACCAGCAACACCCAAACCCACCTTGGGAAAAGATCCCAATCTTCAGGGCCCACCTCATTAACCCCAAATAAAAGACTCAGTGAGGCAAGCACCAATTGTCTACCCCAAATGTTCCCTACCTCCTGCGCAATCTCCCCACAAAACCTCTGCAAGACAGGAAAGGTCCAAAAATAATGAAAGTAGGTGCCCAACTGGTCTTACACAGTCTGCACGTAGGAGAGACCGCAGGGTTGAATTTATGAACCATTATCGGACGGCATTACATTCTGTGGATAAACGTGTAAAAGGACTCCTGATATTTGTTGCATATCATTATCCCCTATGGAGCCGCAGCAGTATAAGCCAGTTCTCTTCTGAGATGTCCCTGCCCAGATCTGCCTCCCATTGCCTTTTGTTTTTTGAGTTTAGTCCAGAAAAGACTGTCTCCCCAGGTGGGCTGCCCTTCCAATCAGTCCTCTTGAGTTCACCCTGGTGCTTAAAATCAAGTGTTCCACTTGCACCAGGGGTGAGTCAGCACATCTTATCCTGTCCAGGGTGTTTACATAGGCTCTAAGTTGTAGAAAGTGAAAAAAGTGCTCCTTGGGTAGTTCAAATCCCATCATAACATCCTCAAAGGAGCTCAACTGACCTCCTCTGCACATGCCCCCGATGCATCTGATCCCTCTAGCCTCCCACACTTGGAATCTCTTATTCTCGAGTCCAACTAGGAAATATGGGTTGCCAGCCATGGGAAGCAGCACGGTCTCATCCTGCCCCACTCCTATTAACTTTAAAATCTGTGTCCACCCATCCAGGACTGCTGCCACCAAGGGATTTCCGTTGCCTAGTCTGTGGTAGGCCCTATGGCCTCCCTCCACCAAATAGGCCGAGAGTCTACCTGGGCTAGCCCCTTCTTCCAGGTCCAGCCAACCCGCCGCCTTAGGCCTACTGACCCAGTCACTCAGATATCTGTACTGCATGGCCAGATAATAATTCTGGAGATCCAGGAGGTTTAAGCCACCCCTAGAACCATCCGCCTGAAGTCTTCTAAGACTTGCCCTTGGGGGTCCTCCCCACCACAGAAAGCCAGAAAAGGCTCTCTCTCTATCCTCCTGAGATCCGCCCTGACCAGTCCTGCATACAGCATCTGCATTACATACAGTATCTGTGGCAATACGTTCATCTTTAACAGACTGTTACTGCCCAGCTAGGACACAGGGAGCTCCCACCAATGCCTTCACTCTTCCTCTATAGTTTTAATAAGCGGGACATAATTAAGTCAATACAAAGAGCCTGAGTCCCTTCCTGTTTGAATGCCCAGACACTTAAAGGGCGGTTGTAACCCTTTTTAGGCCCCAAGTCCCCTGCCTAGATTCCCCTCCTGTCTCTTCCCACACCATGATCTCAGACTTGCCAAATTTGATTTTATAGCCTGAAAAGGCTGAAAAGGTCTCTATCAGGTCGAGAAGTGGTGGGATAGAATCAGATGGTTCCACCACATACAGGAGCATGTCGTCCATGTACAGCGTGACCTTATCAGAGTTACCCGATTTACCTAATATCCCTTTTATACCCAAATGCGCCTGGATCCCCACTGCCAATGGCTCAATAGCCAAGGCGAACAGCAGAGGGGAGAGGGGGCACCCCTGCCTCGTACCTCTCAACAAGAGAATTGTTCAGTAAGCAAGCCATTCACCAGGACCTTAGCAGTTGGCTCCCCGATATATCTTCTTGACTAGTCCCATAAAGTCGTCCCCCATACCAAACCACAACAGTACCTCCATAAGGTACTCCCATTCAATGAGGTCAAAAACTTTCTCGGCATACACGGACAGCACCGCAGTGCCACCCACACGCCAAGAAGCCATCCATACAACATTCAATAACTTGAGCATGTTTTGGTAAGAGTATCTGCCACGGATGAATCCTGTTTGGTCTGGGTGGACCAGCTCCGGAAGGAGCTGATCAAGACACTTTGCCAATACCTTTGCCAGGATCTTGGCACTGCAGTTTAGTAACGATATCGGCCTGTAAAACGAGCATTCCTGTGGGTCTTTCCCTGGTTTAGGAACCAGATAATTGACCATTTCATTAAAGAAAGCAGGAAGGACCCCCTTCCCTACAGACATCTGCAAAAACCTTCCAAAAAGTCTCAACTATCTGGTCCTGCATGGCTTATAATATTCTGAGGGAAGACCATCCGGCCCACTTGCCTTTCCCTTCTTTAGACTCTGTATGGCTTGTTTGATTTCAGTCCTGGAAATTTCCCCTCCCAGCTGCTCCCTTTGCTGCTTCAAAATCCGTGGCAAGGCAATTCCATCCGGAAAGTTCCTAGCCTTATCCAGCGTACCTCTGCATTCAGCCTGATACAACTGCTGCTAGAACTGCTTAAACTGTACCTTGATTAATTTTTTATCCTGGATTAAAGCCCCTTGGTTATTCTTAATCTCTGAGATACAGTATGTGTATAGGTCCCCCTTCCCTCTCAAGAGTGGCCCAGGTTTGTTATCACATTCAAAATATTTATTCCCGGCAAAGAAACAGGCCATATGGGCCTCCCCAGAAGAAAAGCATTAAGTGCTTCTCTAGCAGCCATTAACTCCCTCAGTGTTCCCTCCAAAAAACTCCTGGCTAGGGCCCTCTCCAATATCTGTACCCACTGCCCTAACTCCTCCCTCCTGTCACCTTTCCTTCTTATACTTCATCACAAAACTTATGATGGGTCCTCTAATATAGGCCTTACCACCATCCCAATATCGGAAGCAGCAGCACCAGAGCCAGGTAGCCATCACAGCTTACAGCTTTCTGGGAGCTCTAGCCGCCTCGCTCTACGCGCAGGCTCCCCACCGCCCCCACCACCACCCTTGGTGAGCTCCTCTTTCTTTATACAGCAGGCATCACATGAGCTCGCAAACCAATCAGCACACTTTGCCATTAGCTCCTTATATTTTCCTGCCACTAGTGGCCACCACTGAGCAGATTCCAACTACTACTGAAATAAAAAATGCAGTTTCTCACATTAACCATTATTATGCTTTTCCTAATGTTATCTTCCCTTCCACCCTCACCCCATCCTATTCTACCTGGCCTCGTCACTTCTCTCTCTAGTTACTAAGCCTCCACTCCACTCCTTCGGCACCAGTGGACCATAACCGGTACCACTGGCACAATTGGTCCCTGGGGGCCTCTATCCTACCTCCCTCTTTCCATGCTGAGCAACCTGTCCTATACATCCCACGCTACTCAGACCAAATGACAAACTCACTAACTCCAAACCATCCCACCCGACGGGGGTCATCTGTAAAGTCCATGCGCTTATTAAGGCACACCCTGACTATCCTTCTCATCGTAGCCGGGGACGTTGAATGGAACCCGGGTCCACCGACCCCCATAGCTGGCCAACCCCCCGCATCAACTACGCACCTCCCTAAGGGTTTTAAAATTCTCCACCTAAATGTATGTAGCATCCTAAATAAAATAGCAGCCCTACAAACCACTGTCCTAGCCCTTCGCCCTGACATTGTCATCATCACCGAATCTTGGCTGAAACCCCATAACCGAGATGAAGAATTCTCAATACCCAGTTACTCCTTAATCCGCCATGACAGACAGGGTAGAAAGAAGGGTGGCGGCACTGCTATGTATATCTC
This sequence comes from Neoceratodus forsteri, assembly GCA_016271365.2. Taxonomy (NCBI): domain Eukaryota; kingdom Metazoa; phylum Chordata; order Ceratodontiformes; family Ceratodontidae; genus Neoceratodus; species Neoceratodus forsteri. Next base: position 1,307,607,454 of record CM057455.1, read on the forward strand.
CTCAAAGCTCCAGTTCTCCATAATCACTCCGACGGCACCCATGCAAACTATTGAGTCACTTCTAGTCAAAATCCCCCTGCCACACTCTATCCCAGTATACACAGCAGGGTCCTACTGTCCGCCTGACACACCTCTGGGTAGCATTCTCGATCATCTTGGTAACCTGAGGTCCCTTACGGAAGGCGGTGAACTCCATATACTTGGAGATTTCAATCAGAACTGGCTAGGCAGCGCGGCCTCTAAATCACGATGCCAAATTAATGCTCTAAACTTGCACCAGAAAATAGAGGAACCCACTCGCTTAAACCATAAATCCAATTAACACACATTACTGGATTAGGCACTTACTACCCACCCTCATCGGATAGTTAAAGCTGGCCTACTATCAGACTCCCTTAGCGACCACCATATGATTTATATGGTGCATAAAATCTTCCACCCAATGGCCCCTCCACCCTGCACGCTTCACATCAGAGTTTATAAATCCCTTGATCTGACAGCTCTCCTAAACGACCTCACCAGCATTGACTGGTCCTTCATCCCCAGGGCCACCTCTATGGATGAGGCCCTAAAATATTTCTCTACTAACTTCCTTGCCATCTGGGACCTCCATGCTCCACTCAGGAGATCCCGAGTAAGAGGATCCCACTTGCCATGAAGAAGAAGAAGAAGAAGAAGAATCAGTATTTATATAGCGCTTTTCATACAACCAAAGCGCTTTACAAGCAATGCTAGACTGGTAGTGAAGTGACTGAATGTGTGGTGGCGGCCATATCGCACATCATCACCCACACACAGCCTGTATAATTGCATGAACCAGTTTTATGGGAAGGGGAATGTTGGCCAGGACACCGGGAATGGATAACATCTAATCTCCTGTATCACCTAAGAGCCAGAGACCGTGCCTGGAAATCCTTCAAGGCCACAGGTACTCAAATGGCCCAGCAGCACTACCGATCACTAAGAAACGCTTGTACAAGACTCATACGACAGGCCAAATCAAATTACTTTAAAACTGCATTCAACGATAACTTCACTCACCCTTCTCAATTCTGGAAGTCTATAAAATCCCTCCTTTCCCCACCAGCCCAACCCCCCACTCTCACTCTCAATCTGGAAGGAAGAATCATCATGGATCCCAGCCTGGTCGCCACTGAGTTTAACTCATATTTTTCCACCACTACTTCTTCTCTACTCTCCTCCCACCCCCATTCCCCGCCCACTGCACCCCTATAGTATCCTGCCCGACCCCCTTCTCGCTCCGCCCAGTCTCACCTGGCCAGGTGCTAAAATTACTGCAGTCACTTAACCCATCCAAAGGAAAGTGTCCATCGGGCCTTGATTCCAAAATGCTCCTACTCTCAGCACCAGCCATAGCCCACCCTCTAACCATGCTCTATAATCTATCTTTTAAACTCGGTGCAGTCCCCACAACATGGAAACAAGCCACAGTCATTCCCCTACCCAAAGGAGGGGACCTCTCCTCCCCATCCAACTACCATCCCATATCTCTGCTCCCCATCCTAGCCAAAACTCAAGAGTGCCTTGTACTATCTCAGCTCCACCACCATCTAAATACCATATCATTTTTTAACCCCTACCAAGCCGGCTTCAGAAAAAATCACTCCACCACCACCTCCCTCCTTCGCCTCACTAACTCCATCCTTACGGGCATCGACAAAGGGGAAATTACAGCAGCCATATTTATAGACCTAGCGAAAACCTTCGACACGGTCTCTCATCCCCTGTTGCTGGCAAAACTTGCCCAAGCTGGACTGTCGGTGAACTCAAATAACTGGTTCCATTCATACCTGTCAGGTAGGTCCCAATCAGTCCGCATAGGCTCAGCTAGATCCACCTCACTTCCTGTCACCAGTGGAGTCCCCCAAGGGTCTGTACTCGGCCCACTGCTGTTCTCCATCTTTCTAAATGACCTGTCTGCTGCCTGTCTCAATCGCTATCCATATGTACACAGACGACACAGTGCTGTTTGCCTCTGCCCATCCGCAACCGCTTGTGACAGCCTGTCTACAGAAGGACTGACTCCATCCAACGTTGGTTCCTTTCAAACCAACTATTCTTAAACTCAAAAAAAACAGTCTCCCTCACCTTCGGATCTCGGGCCAAGCTAACCCAGCTTACTGCACCACCCACATTCTATACTCTTGACAGATCTCCACTAGAGACCTGCACGTCATATCGTTATCTTGGCATCTGGCTAGATCAGTACCTTGACTTCTCGGCGCATATAGACGGTCTACACAAAAAATTGCACCCCATGCTGGGACCCCTCTACTGGAACAAGAATTGCATTCCTCTACCAACCAGGAAAAAAACAGTCCAAAAAATGATCCTCGATTATGGATTATGGTGATGTTGTCTACTGTGCCACCCCCCAAACCTCCTTAGCAAGGCTTGATCCCCTTTACAACTCCTTCTGCTGATTCTCTTTGGACCATCCTCCCAATACCCATCACTGTGACCTCTACCAGTCCTTGGGCCTCCCCTCTACATAACTGACAATTGCTTCACTGTGCTAGAACCTCTGCCAAGTTCTGGCCACAGACGCTCCTGTCCTACCTGTCATCCTCCCTAACCGCCCTCTCTCCACCGGCCTACGCTCTCAGAAACATAGACTCTAGGCTCCTGCACATTCCATACAGATCTACCCGGTCTGGTCAGGCTGCTTTCAGCTACAGGCTGCCCAAATTATGGAACTCCCTGGCAGCCAATATTAGACACTCCACAACGGAATTCCCTTCTTAAAACGCACTTCTTCCATCTGCTCCTGTCCCCCCCGCTGACCCCCATCTCAATTCCTACCTCCCAGCTGTTATCACCAGCCTGGTTTTCCGTTTCGGTCTGCACCTAATATTGCTAAATGCTATTGAAAATGCACTACTCTACTTATATTATGACTGCCTCATCCTTTGTTGCACCAAACGTATTATGTATAACTTGCTGTTATTGTTGTTGTTGTTTTGTGTTTTGCTCTGTTCTACTGTACCATTGTAAACTCTCTACCCCAGGGCGCATCTGGAATCGAGCGGTACTCTGCTCAGCATGCCTTCCTGGTAAATCTCTTAAATAAATAAATACAATCCAGCAGACTGCACCGAACCCTCATTCAGCTCCTGCTACAATCCCCACTGTTCTTTAATGTATTTCAGAAACTCCTTGTTGCCATTAAGTATTTGGGGAATTTCCATGGTGGTGGGTCCTCCTTTCTTCCCCCACCTGGTGTGTCAATATAACCATGGCATGGTCTGATATAAAGATTAGACTATGTTACAATTTCTGTATCCTGTCAGTCCATACCCGAGGCATGTATATATAATCCAGTCTGAACCGTGACTCGTGAGGGTTAAAAAAGAATGTGAATACCTTCGCCCCAGGATAAGCCAATCTCCAGCTATCAACCATGTCCAGATCTGCCATTCCCTCCAACCAGGGTCTCAACCTCCCGGCATTCCTACCCTTGGCCTCCAAGTGATCCAGTTTCAGATTCATTGTGGCATTAAAGTCCCCCATGATTAGCTGTCCAAATTGCTCTCTAACTAAGATATCCAGTATTTTCTGGTAGAAATCGGGATCAAAATTGGCTGGCACATATATGCTTGCCAGCATGACAGTTTCACCATACAGGGTACCCTCCACAAAAACATACTTATCCTCTGCTGGGTACCAGGCTACTCGGGAAGCAACAAACGGCAGGTGCTCATTCACTAATACAGCTACCCCCCTTATGCGAATTATGAGATAAGGCATAACATGCCTCGGATCCACGATGGGTGGTCAACAAATTTCCCGAATGCCCCAACAGAGAAACCAGCAGGCCAACCGCACTTTGTAGTCTGCTGCCGGTTTCTAGTTGCTGGATGTGTTTTCTTCGGGTGGCTTTGCGCCATAGACCCCCAGGGGGCTCTGCCCACCTACTAAGGATTATCAACTCTTGAGTTGGAGCTGATTTGGAGGGTGCAGGACCCCCCAACAGACAGTGCCCGGTTCCAGTGGGTCCCCTACAGCGGAATGGCACTGTAGTCACTGTTGGGGACCTCGCTGTCAAACTGTTGCTATCGGGTGGATATACCACATGCCTCTACCCATCCATGCACCAATTTCTGATGTTCCTGAGGGGTTAAATGCGTCTCTTGCAACAGAACCACCTGTGCTCCCTGCCTATGCATTGCTGAGAGTAGGCTGGTCCTCTTTATCGGAGAAGAAAGCTCCCCCCCCCTTACATTCCAAGAAATTACATTTATACTTTTAGTGGTAGCCATAATGTCTCCCCAATATGCCCCTTCAACTTTCATCGGTATAGCATACACTAACAGTGTGTGCTTACTCATACTGTAGCTTCTGGCAGTTAGGCTAGCTGCACAACACTCTCCCGTCTTCAAGAATGTTAAATTCAATAAGGCACATTGAAACAATACGAACATTTGAACTATTGCAACTTCAAAAACACAACCTCAACATATATACAGATATCCATCCTCCCCCTCCCACTTCCCCCTTACACCTTGATAACCCAACAACGTTCCTAACTTCCGCCATTCAAAAGGAATAGCCAACCCCTCCTCACAGTAAACGTTCCTTTCCCCACCCCCACTCAAATTTACACCCATTAAACAGCATCTTTCTGTCCCAGAAGAAAAATAGAGGTCCCCCCATCCATCCGTATGCATACAGTATACCACCTTGATTATCCCATTACAATCCCCCCGTGCTAACAAAACCTGGCATGGAGCTCTTACGTGCCTGCCTGGATCTGAGACCAACCCTGCCTCAGCAAGGCCTCTCCTCCCACCGGGCCACCACCGCGTGATGCCGAGTCCCAGACCCCAGAAGGCTTATTATGGCCGTGCTCCCATGCAGACCCTGAAACATAGGCACATGAGCAAAAGCCCACTAACATCAGCCCCAAGGAAACCACTGTGTCCTCCTTCTCTCCCCAACCCTGCTAGCACTGTGCAGAATCGAGGCCAAGATCACTGCAGGCCCATCAGCATTCTAGAACCAGGCCCATTCCTCGGGAGATCATAAGGGCAGCACAGGAGAGGGCAGTGCTAATCATATACCACGTACCTGCCCATCTCCCCCACCACCCAACTCACCTCAGGTACAACACAGCAGCCTTGGAGCCATAATTATTCCCATTATGGGAGAATGTCCACATGCTGCCATGGTCCTGCACAGCCAGTCTCTCCACAGAGGAGCAGGAGCTCTGAGGCGCCAACGTCACAACACTCTTGTGGGGACCATATTCAGGTGGGGAAAAATTCAATAACGTTCGCAAATTAAGCTCACAGCCAGTCCCTCCAGGTCAGAGGTGACACCCAGAAAACAACAGCAACAGGGGGCCATAGGTGCCAACACGACAGAGGGGGGGGCCCGTTTCATGTCCAAAATCCAAGTCCATTTAAATCCACATGTCGTTAATCATCTCAGCAAATGGGCTAACCAGCTCTCTGTCTGCTAGGACATGATCCTTCCATCACTCAACCCACCTTCTTTCTAAGATCCTCCACAAAGCTAGTAGTTCTTTCCGGATCTCAGAAGGAGTACAAAGCTCCTTCATGCTTTATTTTAAGCACCGCAGGATAAATCAGAAAGCCCTCAATTTTCAATTCCTGAAGTTGGGCCAGCACAGGGTTGAAGGCACAATGTTTTTTCAGTAGCAGAGTAGAATAGTCCTGAAATATGTAAAGTCAGGCTCCTTCATACAATAGTTCTTTCATCCCACGATAAACATTCAGAACTGCCTCCCGATCCTGATAATTGTGAAAACAGAAGATGATTTGTCAGGGAGGCTGACCCACAGAGCGGTTTTCGGGTGCAACCGCTCTATGGGCCCGTTCCAGCCTGAGGCAACCGCTTTTTGGATTAGGCCCAAGCAGGGCCAGGAGTTTCACCGAGTAGCAATTGAGAATGTCTGGTCCTTCCTTGCCTTCCAGCAGCCCTCTAATCCATCAGTTGAGATGACAGTGATCATTTTCCTGATAATCGGACCGTTCCTTAAAGTCTGCTAGTTCCTTTTCGAGCACTACTTTCTTCCCCGGAAGCAGGTCTACTGCATCCTCAAGGTTTGATATCCACTCCTCGGCCTCCGCAATCCTGGCTGCTTGGGTCGCTGACTGGTCCATTATGGCCTGCAGATGGCTGTCAAGTTTTTGTTCCATCTTGCTCAGTCTCAAGTCTAGTGCTTCCATGACTTGTGAGGTAACCTCTCTGCCCAGTGAGGACATCTCAGCAGCGGAAAGCAAAATTGGGCCCAGCGCCTCAGGTTGCTTGGCGGCCATCTGTTTCTTCAGGTTTTTAGCTGCCGACTGCTGTTCTTTTCCAGGATTTTGGACAAAAAACTCATCCATGATAATTGTATTTCTCTATTTAATTAGTTTTTCTTGATTTGGTAGCAGTATGCCATAGATTTTATATACATTTTTATTGTAGAGGTGGGAGCTGTGGGAAACCATGTCTTCACTCCTTGCTGCTCATTAGTGTGCCTCCCATCTAATGTTTTTATTTTAAATGGTATACCAGAATTAGGTTACAGTCGAGATGTCCGGCTACATGATATGCATCCCTGCTTGAAACAACTCACTCTTCTGGCCTGTACCACTTCCTCTGGCAGCTCGTTCCGCCTGTCCACTGCTCTTTCAGTAAAAAAAAGTGCTTGAAAATGTCCCTTTTGAATTCCCCCTACAAGGTTCAGCGAGTTCTCCCTTATTCTTGTATTTCAGCTGAAGAAGAAAAGCACCTTGGCATAGACTCTATTTATCCCATGCAGGTACCTGTATGTTTCAATCATGTTACCACTTTCTCTCATTCTTTCAAGGTTGCACATGTTCAAGTCCTACCACAACCACTCATATGTCTTGACTCTTAAACCATGGTCGATCTTGTTTGCCTTGTGCTGTACTGTTTCCACCTTGTTGCGGTCTTTTCCTCAAGTGTGGACTCCAGTGCCTTGTACAATATATTTCAGATGCGGTCACTCTAGTGACCTGTGCAATGGGAGGATCACTTCCCGGTTTCTGCTGTTTTCTGCCCTCCTTATGCAACCCGACTTCTTTGCCTTACCTACAGCTCTTTAACAGGGTGCTGTTGTTTTCAGACTCTCCAGCATCATGATCTCCTAGGTCCTTTTCCTCCGTGATGCTTTCCAGCACCAGCATTGTCTAGCTATAAAGTCCGGTAGGATTAATATTAATGTAAATCAAAAGAAAACATTTTAACATATTGAGAGATTTAAGGTGATGTCTTAAAATGAGGTACACTATTTACAAGACTGTACTTTATATTGTGAGTGTAAAATATTGAAGCTGAGTGTCATTATTATGTATTAAATACAGAAATAGAGATGGTGCAAACATAGAAAGCTATATGGCAGAGAGGACAGAAGTCCCAAATTTCTGATGAAGGCCTGCATTACAATGGATCCTGGAACCATCGTAAAGAGTGGGAGTATGAAGTCCCAAACAGCTGCACTTGACATGGAGTGTGTGGATGCCATGTTCACTGGTATTGTCCAGTGTGCAGAAAATACAGAACAAGAACATGGAGTTTCCATAGTGTAGTGGTTATCATGCTTGCCTAACATGCGAAAGGTCCCCAGACCAAAACTAGGTGGAAATATTTTATGAGGATAAGATAATGTTTTTTTTGTTTTTTTTAAATTGTATACCAGAATTACTTTACAGTTGAGAGCTCTGGCTAAATGACATCTGCTGCCCTCACCAGGACATGCCACAAAATTGTTTTGTTTCCATCACAGAACAGGTGTATCTTCTGTTTCAGTAGTGTAGTGGTATCACATTTGCCTCACATGTGAAAGATTCCAGGTAGGAAACTTGGCAGAAACACAAGTATCACTTTTTCTTAACTTTGACGAATCTGAAAAAAGATACCTAGCTATAAGGCCCTACGGGATTATTATCAGGGTCCCATGTTTACTGTGATTCTGCAGTTGTAGCAATGGCCGCAGAAATCAGGGCTGACCGAAGAAATCGTGAAAACCTGCCACAAGGCTGTGGAAATGCTAGCTATGCTATGCAATCACACAAGACAACAGCATAGCTTCTGATATGGTAAATATGCCATGGCATACATACTCATTAGAAGGGGCAACAAACTGATGCCGTCCGCTACAAAGTCAAAAAGCTAGTGCCCGCATGGCATCATGACTCGTGCTGGCTCTTGTTACATAACTCCGTTCAGACAGTATTGTTGGGGGGGGCAGTATTGGGGGGGAGACTGCAGCAAGCATAGCAGAGCTTGATTAGGTCCACAGCAGTTATGATTTGCTACAGTGTAGGTGTGGCTAGCTCAGCCATGTTAATTTTTTTTGTGAGGTTGCCCATGGTGCATGCCGAATCCCTGGAAGATGAATTTGGAAGAAAAACTGGAAGGTAAGCTGTAGTCAAGAAGTGAGAAGATTCAGTGGTCCCCGTGGAGGTGGCATTGATCTCAGTGTGGTGGCAGGGATCTGAAGAGAAGCTGACTGCAGAAACATGTGGCGGACAGCAGACTGAGAAGAGGACTCAGTCCCCACTGGTGGACACTAATCACAGTTTTGATTTGCGGGCCGCAGATCTGTACCGCAAGTGTGACAGTAATTTCTTAACAGATTTGAACCTGTAGCCTAAGTGGTGGCATCAAGCACAATTCTTAAGGAGGGTCAAGTTGCTCAGCTGCAGCAGAATTGGGTACCATGGTATACTAGAACTGGAGCAAGCAGGCAAGGAAAAAATTGGAATAGAGAGTTGTATTGATTGCTGCTATACATAAGTGAAATGAGGGTCACTGACTGAAGAACACCACCACCCCCTGAGTTGCTGGGAGAAGAGAACATGCTAATCAAGGTTACTCCAGCTTAATAAGAATGACTTGCTCGTAATTTTTTACTGTGTCCCCCAAAAGAAATATCAAGAGTCAACAAATCCTTCAGACACTGCAAGTTACACCCTCCTTCACGATTACAGGAAGACAACCCCCCCCCCCCAAAACACAGATTTGCACACTGCACACAACATGTTTTGTTGCAAGGCAGTTTGGGTATTCCTAGTTTAAAAAAATAATAATCTAAAACAACGTTGATCAAAATCAGAAAAAAAAATTAAAATGGCTTCCAAGTTGGAGTCTCTCTTTATATCTGCTAACTGTAAATATAAACCAGAAGAAATCCAAGCAGGTTTTGCCTTCTGTGTAGTTTTAATTGAGTGTGCATGTCCTCCTCCAATTACAACCTAGGAGAACAGCAAAGGCCACCAATTTCCAGAAGAACAGATGAGCCTTTGAATTCAGGGTGGGAGGGAAAAGTTATTAAAAGAGAACACTGATGCCCATGGCTGCGCCAGGTTTGGGTTTTTGCAATTTAATATTTGTGATAAGAAGACTACATACTGTTAAATGGCCTGCTGCTCCACTTTCAGTGTCACGGAGTGGTTGCATGAAGGCAGTCAAAGGGTTAACTAAGACTTAATCTCCTTAAAGGTATGCTGTTTAACCACAGTTTATCTGGGTTAGAGTATGAAGGTGGGACCCCATGTAGGTCGGCTAAGGAGAAGCGGAATACGGTGAGTAAGTGGTAGGACCTTGCTTGGCGGGACAAGGCAGCACTAGAAATGTCCTAGGAAAATGCTGAAACCAGAGGCTCAGCAGTAGGCCATTGAAATGGATCCATATGCTGACAGGAGTCCTTAGATGCAGACAAGAGGGAAGCAGATGTCGATCAGCACAAGTTGTCCCAGATGGGGAGCAGAAATAGATACAGTCTGGCAGGATGCAAGACAATTCCTACACATTGCAATGTACAGAGGCTAAGGAAGGTAAGGCCTATGAGGCCTTCATGGCAGACCCTGGAAAGGATGCCTAGAGCACTGAGCAAGAACCACTGGCAGACAGAAGGACAGATGACAACTTTCTTGAGATAGTCTGCCATTCCAGTGGACAGACAGTAGCAGAATACGTGCTGTGACCTCCTTAGCATCAGGAGAATGAAAGGTGAGCGAAGGAGCTGAGCCAAGCAGCAACCCAGGCTTGGCCAGTAAGAACTGCACTGCAGGGATAGCAAGGCGCCAATATCCCAGTCCTGCCAGTAGAAAAGTAGAGGGTAGGCATGTTACGTTGGGAGAAGAACAGCAGTCTAGCCCATTGAGCTGAAGTTTATAATTGCAGACAATGCAGAAGACTAGAATGCAATGGAGCTGCAATGGAGAAGTGGGATTGGTCCAGGGGGAATTTCTCCCCCACTGATACTGGTGTTAAGAGGTTGAAATAATGGAAAACTGCTGTATCATCTGGCATCCCACTGCTACTGTCTAACGTACCTTGGCTCCCAGACTCGCGGATGCCAGGCTCCCTTTTCGAACTTGACCATAGGAGGTTATGCAATCCGTGGACCATTGGTGCCATCTAGCAGTCGAATGTGGCGCAGCACATGAGCATCCAACAGAACTGTTATTGAAACGCTGTTTGAGACCAGCATAAATGCAGTGTAATTCTGTACCGCAGGCTGAGAGTCAATATGAAGCGCCAACTGCATTTCATTGCACCTTCTTTGTTGAATTTCGTACGGTGTCGGATAGTGGAGCAGGGCATAGAGACGACAGCTCACTAGAAGTGCCAGCTATGTGATGGAGGACTTCCAGGAATGAGGAGCGTGGAGTGCAGCAAAGGCAATTCTAGGTAGGAGATATAGGTGGCTGCAATCTGGCTTGCAACAAAGTAGTCCTGGAGGATCCGAGTGAAAAGGAATCCAGCAGACCGCAGGGTGCAAGCGACCACTCGGTAATGGCAAACTGTGCGGTGGCATGGAGCGGTGGCTGCTCAAAGGGAGGAGACAGACAGAGCAGCAGCAGCAAGGAGCAACTAGTGCGCAGCCAAGCAAGGAGCAGTGGCATCAGGGACAAGAGAAGAGAGCAGCAGAGGCAGAGTGAGCTGATGCGGGGTAAAAAGCATAGCATGGCATGGAGTGAGCAGCTGCAGGAGAACCCCAAAGGAAGATGGAGGACAAGGTACGGGCAAGACAGAAACAAAGAGGGACAGTGAGAGCAGCAAGGGAGGGGGAAAAATGAGCGCAGGACAGAAACAAGCAGGAGGAGGGAGGAGGTAACAAGCAAGGCAAGAAAAGGGGCACAGGCAAAAAAGATGGGAACAAAAGAGAGCAGCCACGGACCAGCAGCAGCATGCCAGCGAGTGCAACTCGCTCTAAGCAGAGGGGGCATTGCTCAAAGGTTTAAGTAAAGGATGGGGGGTTATTTCCCCCCATTGAACCACAGGCTGCAGCCTTCCAATTATGAATGTAAATGAAGTAAAGACATTTTGTTAACACATGGAGAGGTGATTTTTTTATTAGGTATTGGCAAAATGATAATTAATTTTGTAACCATGAAACACTGAACATGAGAGGCCAGTGTTATGTAAAGGAACACTGAAAGGAAGGTAGTAAAAAAAAGTAGGCTACATGGGAGGCAGGGTTGAGTCCAAACTTTTGGCACAGATGGTCTAGTTTGCAATTGATGCTGAAGCCAAGAAGTGGTGTGCAGGAAGAATGAAGTGTCAAATAGACAGATGCGCTTCAGTTGGCATGTGTGAATGGCATTTTCCTTGGTACTGGCATGTATTCGTGTAACAAGCAATAACGGAAGAAAAAAATTACTTACCATAGTAAATTTGTTTCTTCAAGTGGATCTCCCAGTATGATTAGACATATGCAGTCAGCCCAGAATCTTTGACTGCCCCAGAGCTGTAGTGATATAATGTGGAATGTATGCAAATAATGGAACTAGAATGCTGTTCAAACTGCTGCCTCTAGGTGGACTGTGTTCCAAGTAACAGATTCATTTTTGTAGCTAAAAAAAAACTAGACTATCCAATCTAAAATATCCTATCCCAAAACAATAATACCAACCCCATGATAATGTAACAGCTTACCATAAAAAACAGAAAAGCCACAAAGGAGAAACTATGTCAACCAGTCACCTTTGTGTGAATAATGAAACAGCAAGTTAAGCCAATAATTACCAGCAACAATAAAAACACTAAGAAACTAGTATTGCAGAACCTGACTCAGGTTCTGGAAGGGGAGGTAAGGTGGGAGGTCTAATCATACTGGGAGATCCCCTTGAAGAAACAATATTACTATGGTAAGTAATTTGTTTTCAAACCCCAGGAGTCTCCCAGTATGATTAGACATATGCAGACTATCTAGCAGTACCTTGAGAGGAGGGTACAGAATCTACTTAGGAAAAGGTTCTGCAATACTGCAGTTCCAAACCTGGCATCACTTCGGGACTGAACGTCCAGACAGTAATGCTTTGTAAAGGTGCTGACTGTACTCCAGGTAGCTACTTTGCAGATTTCCAATAGGGGAATGCCCCTTGCAGCCGCCACAGAGGCAGCAGTTCCATGAGTGGAATGTGACCTGAGGCCATGAGGTAGATATTTCCCAGTTTTTCTGTAACAGAACTGGATGCAGGATACTATCCAATATGTAGTAGATTTTTCTGAAGCAGGCCTGCCTTTTCCCACTTTGCCATAAGTGATAAACAGCTGAGTTGGAGCACCTGAGGTCCTTGATACAGTTTATATAGTGACTGACACATTTTTTGAACTTTATTTTTACTGTTTTTTAAAAGTGAGACTTACAAATAAGAGACCTTTTAACATCTAGACAATGCAGCTTTAGTTCAACAGACCTGGACTTCGCTGTGAAAAACACAGGAAGAGTAATGGACTGATTTAAATGAAATTCAGATACCACCCTAGGTAGGAATTTGCTGTTGGTTTCATGGCTTCTGTGCACAGCCTTGAGGATCTTGTGCCTCCTTGTTTGTTGATGTAGTACACGGTCATTGACCTTGATTGGCAGGATAAATATCTGTAAGATGAATATCTTCCCAAGGTTACTGTTTCTGTTTGAGTCAATTCCTATTGCCCTGGGTAGACCATTTTTTCAGAAATTGGACAAAATGATCAGAAACTTCCTGTGGCAGGGTGGAAGAGCTTGAATATCACTGGATAAACTTCAACTAATAAGGGGGCTTAGGCTGCCCAGATTTTCTGAGCTAGTATCTAGCTGTGCAAATGGAGATTATTTACTATTGGTTCCATCCAGAACAAGAGGGAAAGGAGTGGGTTTAGATATAGAAGAGGAGATAACAGGTTTACACCTTAGAAATATATTAGGGTTATATAAAACTAGGCTGGGAGCATTGCATATGGATGCCTTGGATATAACTAAAACTACTACAGAAGCATGGATTCAAGTATCTAAAAAATATTGTGGAGGGAAATCTACTTCTAAATGGACACCAATTTTTGGAAATAAGAATTTCTCACCAGCAATAGAAAATGTTTTCAGAGAATGGTATATCCAAAGGCAAATTTACCCAGTGGGGGATCTCTACGAAAGAGATAAAATGATGACTTTTGAACAGTTTCAGTTCAAATATGGGATACTCCCGAGCAAAGATGGCAATACCTACAAGTTAGAAACTTTATTTTTAGGCAGAATAATAATTCCTTTAAAATAAATAAGACATCGTTAGAAATATTATTTGAAGGTCTAGAGACTAACAAACATTTGATTTCTAAATTGCATGGGTTCTTGACTGAACATTATACAATGGCAAGAAAAAATCCTGGACTCTGATTGGTCAGTCTTGGGCTGGACCCGTGATGTTATCCCAGTACAACATCACAGGTCCAGTCTCAGCCTCACTGTGAGCCAATGCAGATGATGATATGGCCATGGAGCTTGCTCCTTTTTTTTTGCATCTCCTCTTAAGAAACAAAAATATTTTTCCACACTAAAAAACATTCTTTAAAATTATTTTTTTATTTTATATATAACAACGAGCCATTGTATAATAGCAATAATGCCCTCCAGGGTGTGTGTCGTTTGGGATAACGTCACACCTCAGTTGTTGGACGCACTTGGCCTGCGACCTCGTGCCCAACCACCTGAGGCTTGACGTTATCCCAGCACGACACACACCCTGTTGGGCATTATTGTTTAAATCACGCCCTCTGATGAAAGCAGTTAAATTAGCCTGGGAAAGGGACCTTCAGGCCCCAATGAAAACAGAAGATTTGGAGAAATATGCTAATCTAAACCTCATTCAGGTTAAAAACAACAGACTATTGCAAATCTATTTTAATATATTACATAAAACATACTTGATCCCCTCTAGACTACATAGGTTTGATGCTGCTATTTCTGACCTCTGTCAAAGGTGAAGGAAATCAAGAGGAACACTACCAGATATGCTGGTGACATGTGAGAAGATAAAAAAAAATACTGGGGAGAGATATGGACGGTGCTGGAAAAAATCTTAGGGTTGGAAACTCCATTTGACCCAGGTATTGCCATATTTGGCTTTACGGCGGGATTTCCAGATTTTTCAACTGGCACTGTTAAATACAGGAGTCTTGGTTGCTAAAAAAAATAATCCTGCAACACTGGGAGGAAGTGAAGCCTCCTTCCTTCTTGGAATGGATGGATAAAATGCTAGACCATTCCAGGATCGATAGGTCTATATATATTGCAGAAGAGAAATTTGACAAATATATACAAATCTGGTCAACTTTCCTTTTAAATTTGGCTTAATAATTGGTTTGGATTTGGCCCAGGTGAAATCACAATGATGTAAGGAAGCTCAAAAGAGTACCTGCTGGAGTGGAGTACTGGGATAGGTATACTACCCGGGAAAAACAATAGTAAGGTTACAACTCTCAATGATTGAAGCACCCACATGCTGAGTTATTTCATCTAAAGAAAAGAGAAAAAAAAAAGATGTAGTACACAGTAGTGGTGTTCCCGTGTTGCACCTGAAAATAGGCACTTGTCTGTCTAGTGTGCTTACCTGATTAACAAAAGCTAAATAAAAAATAAATAAATTGTCCGTCCTGACTTGAACTGACTGACCCTTTAACTGAGGAGCAAAGGTCTTTAGAGCAAAGAGGTCTGCTCTCAACTCTAGGAGGTTGATGTGCAACCTTGACTACTGAGGGGACCAAGTCCCACTGACTTTGGCCCCCTA